>CM065806.1:15822500-17022500 GCA_033398695.1 Orobanche coerulescens
ATACCAAATCAACATACTAACTTGGTCTTTCATTACAAACATACAAATCAAAATGCACCTTTATATCTCGACTCCTACCCATGCAAGGGTAAAATACACTCACAACCAAAAGCACGACAGAAGAAAGACCATACACAAACTCTGACTGACCGCATCCAACACTGGCCTTCGTGTGATTAGTATCATTCGCCTTCCATCATCCTTCGCGCCGATCCGGTGTTTCGCTCCCCAAACCTACATGTACCTGGATGCAAAAACAGACATCCACCCCCCGAATACTCGGGGGTTAGCAAAACTCCATTGTTTTGCTAGTACAAGTATAAAGTGCAAATACGAGCCATACATAACACATTCCGAGAATACAACAAAAGACTTTCCGAGATATTTTTATTTAATCAAAAATAGTTCAAGCCTTGAAAGTAGAAACCAAAGCAAGAAATCACTTTGAAGACATTTCTAAATCTCGGGAGTTTTGAAAACATTTGCGATTGTAAAGTTCCTAATTCTTCAAAAGCCACTTAGGGTCACCGCCCCAAAGTTTATTTTCCAAAAATACAAATCCGTTAACAAAACACGGGGTTCACAACCCAATTCATTCCAGTCACAAAACATAGGGTCCACGACCCAACCATTCCAATCACAAAACACAGGGTCCACGACCCGATCATCAACTTCAATTCACTTTCAACAACACATTACACAACACATTATTTTTATGCCATTTTAGCCAAACACCAAGACTCGATATATAATATCTCTCGACTCCGAGCAACAAGCATTGTGATACTCCGGACATATCACAATTAATCATCGTTACAAATATTCTGGCAATTCTCGCGACCCGGTCCGGCCCTCAAGCCACCAAGTCCCTGTGTGCCCCGTCGAGCAATCCCCATGTGAGAATGCCCACTCGAAGTAACCCTCGCGACCCAGTCTAGCCACTAAGCCACCAGGTCCCCGTGTGACCCCGTCGAGTCAATCCCCGAGTGGGGGTACCCGAGAAAAACTTACAACTCTCATCAATTCTCATTTCCAAAACCGCAATCCTCAAGAGTCAATCAAAATATATATAGTCGAGGTATTTTGCTAAAATGGCCATATTATTCAACACATACCCACGACCCAAAATTAATACTGTCCACAAAGAAACACACTTATCTCAACAACACCGAACAACACAACCAATATCACACAACTCATATATCCACTGATAACCACATGAATCCACGCACAATTTATAACAAAAGGATTTAACTACAAATTACCGACGACGTGTTCACACATAAGGACATCATCCGAAGGTAGGGAGTTCCTATACTCAACACTAACACACATAGTCAAATAAGCACATTAAGTCTCGAACGCAAGATTCGTCCTTTAAGAAAACCATGATTGTAAATATACCGATTCTTTTGAGAAAAGGTTGTAAATATTCATTTAGCACATATCGTCAATTTTCAACCACTATATTCACAAAACACGTAATGTATGGGCAAGATACTTGCCTCGGTACATGAGCAACAACGGAACGAAGCGAACACAGTCGGATAGCCCTCGAACTTCCGAAAACGACCAAGAATTCGACAACCTCACGATCGCTACGAAAATAACATCACCACGGATAAATAACGTTAAACGGAATCCGAATCAACTAGAAAAACAACAAGGTTCCGAGGGTTCCTTTGAAGAAATCGGAAGTCAAGTCCCGAGTGATAAAAAATAGATATATGAGTTACAAAATCCGAAGATCATGGCCAAGACAACAAGAATACCATAATCAATTCATCCACCACGGGTTAAATCGAAGAATCACGAAGAAACCCCCAAAATTACATAACTAGTGTTCTCCGGAAGAATTACCTCGATCCAATGAAGAACAAGGATTGGATGATGATACAATTGACAAGGATCTTCCAAACCACCTTGGAAAAGAGTACAGTAGGCCAAAGACGTCGCTCCCCGTCTTCTCCCGTCGCCAGCCGCCACAAAAACGAAGAAAGGGTGAGAAATGATGATTAAACGCTGGCATCCAGATTTATATCGGGCCGGTTATTAGCGTGCGCTAATTAGACAGCATTAGCGCGCGCTAACGAGGTCAACTCTCAGAACTACCGCAAATAACAAGGTTAGCGTGCGCTAGACACACATACGTAGCGCGCGCTAACGAGCCACGGATACAGTCCAGTAGCTCCTGGACAGGCCTGCACCTACCCGGTAGCGTGCGCTAGGAAGAAGAAATGGCGTGCGCTAAGAAGTCGATAGCGTGCGCTAGAAACGAATCTTAGCATGCGCTAACGAGACTCCAGTCCCAGTCCAGCGGCTCCTGGATTCTCTGGACGGCCAGTTAGCGTGCGCTACACATTCGGTAGCGTGCGCTAACCACAACGCTGTAGCGTGCGCTATGCTACAAGCATTAGCGTGCGCTACACTACAAAAACCCAAAACTCACCTAGTGATCCAAAACGTCTCCAAACACATGTCCCAACAAGGCACACCCAAACATGGCACAAAATTCCAATGATGAGGGCAATAACAATTCGATAAAGCCCTGAAAACTCAACGAACCCGGAACTAAATTCTCGGGTATTATATTCTACCCCTCTTAAAAGAAGTTTCGTCCCCAAAACTTGAAACATAAAACGAATAACGCAAAACAATTCCAGATGACACGCGACATCTGTTGCCGACCATAACAAAACACAACGACCGAAAATCAATATGGTTGAACAACTCAACAGTACATCAATCAAAACACGAGCTATTCGCTGAACAAATACGGAATTCCACAGCCCAAGGGTACACAAAAAAAACTAATTTCCCGAACTTAAGGAAATTACGAAGGAGTCCGAACATTCAACAATCACGAAACGAGATCAAATAATAATGATTGGACAACGACGAACGAATAGCAATGATCGAATAACAACGATAACCTCTGAAGTTCATACCTCAAATCAAGACATCAATAACTTGTAGGAACCACGAGGTGTTAGTTTCGAACACGGTTCATAAGAAATTGATCCGTACTTGGAAAGATCACAACAATATACACATCGATTTGGAACAATATTAGAACTCGCTTGGATGACAAAGGTGAGAAACAACACAAGGTCAGAAGCATTAACGAACACAATCGCCTCAATACGATCGAACGAAACGGAAATGAGAAGAAAAAAAATGTGGGTATTACAGTAATGGTCGGGGTTGACTCGCCTGTCCACATCCGCACCGGAAGTTGCCGACACGGGGTCCCATCTGCCGACCACAGCTCGTCATGTATGATTCCCTTGTTACATACGTAATGCCATGGCCATAACGTACGTAACACTAGTAACTTAGCATACGTAAGTACTTAAGCTTAGCGTACGTTAAGGGCTCTATACTTAGCCAAATCCAACTGTTTCTGTCCGTCTCGATATTTTGGATATGTATACACACATACTGATTACATATATCCAATCCAATAATATTCTCATATGATATACCCAATATCAAAAGGACGATAACCTGATACACGATACCCTCAAACGTAATTGTCGACCAACTACGACAATTATACCAATACAGCTGTCTCAGTTCCGAATTTATTTTATCATACTGTACAGATTCCATGCTGTACAACATAACTCGGATAAAATAACATTAAATAACAGTAGTAGAAATTTCGGATATTACATTTTGTGATTCTAAAATTGCTTGTTCAAACATTAATTACTATATAACTTCTTATACAAACTCACATTTGTCATTTCGTGTAATTCATTAGTATATGAGATATTTCATACAGATGATGAACTTATCCTTACGAACTAATACATTGAGAACATATAGACTACACATGATATGCAATATATTATGTTAATTCAATCAATGATTTTTTAAATAAGTGTATCGTTAATAAATACTTGTTAATATATTGGTAACAACACGTAAATTGACGAGTAATTTGAGAAATTAGTGAAAATTATTGATGTTCTTGTGCACACGACCGTGTGCACCATCGTGTGCACACGTGGATACAGTGCCAATTTGACACCATAGACACCGTGACACCTGGTTCCAAACGTGGCACACGATCGTGCCCATCGTGTGCCCCATCATGTGCACTACAAAGGGCAGCATCGAATTATTTTATTATAAAAACCCATCGTGGGTCCCCTCTTTTTCAATCTTAGCCCATCTTCCTCGACCGAGAGTGAAATACCTGAACCGTAGTCCCCCATTTTCACTATAAACCTTAATCAATTAAAATCGGTTAAAATCCATTAAAATCAAATACGCGAAATGAGGCGAGTAACGAGTAAATAGGTAAAATTATTAAACCAATTCGATTATTAAAATTAGGCGAAATATCTCAAGTAACGAGCAAATAGGTAAACACCTCGCCCACAACATACGATTATTAAAGCATTCAACATCATTGGATGTCAAGAAGTTATAGCGAGCAAATAGGTAAACGCCTCGCCCACAACATACGATTATTAAAGCATTCAAACCAATTCTATAAAATTAGGCGAAATATTTCAAGTAACGAGCCCCATGTTGTGGCCCAATTTCAGAAAGGCGCCTGTAAGCCCCATTAGGGCTTTCAATATGTAGTTTCGAAAAGTAGTTTTCAAAACTTCTTCACGATGCGTGTAGGCAGCAGTTCTAAAGAATCCTATAGCATGAGCATCGTAGAAGGTGAGATTTTTTGAAAGATGGTGATAGCACAACTCGTGGAATGCATTCGGATAGACCGCTCGAACAGCATTCTGAATGCTGTTATGTTGGTCACTCACAATCAGTAAATCTTGCATCGGATTGTAGAATCTGCGCAGGTTATATAGAAAATAAGTCCATGACTCGTCGTTCTCTATCGGACCGAGACCAACTGCAAGAGGAAATACTTGCTCGTTCCCGTCAAATGTGACGGCCGCAAATAGAGTTCCTTTATTCCTTCCCTTCAGGTGGGTCCCATCAACTATAATCACCGGTCGAAGGCACGTATCAAATGCCCTAATACTCTATCCGAGTGCAACGAACATGTGGCAAAACATTCCCTCACGAGTCGTCTGCAAATCATAAATTGTCCCTGGATTACGCTGTTTTAACAAATACAGATAAGATGGGAGCCTCTGATACGACTCATCAAAGCCGCCATATGTATTCTCTATCGCTATATTCCTCATCCGGAGAGCAAAACTGTATAGCATGTCAATGCCGTACTCCCTACACATCTCTGCAATCATCTCCTTTGGCCTCAAAGTGACCCCCTCACCGGTCAATCTTTTAGAAAAATAATGGGCGGCAACATCAGAAATGACCGACCGTGCGGCAGCACGGTTCAAATCAGGGTGACAGCTGTGCTCCAAGGTCAACTTAGTAATTCTCCAAATAGTTGCACCCTCAATAGCACACAACCTAAGCTGACAATTGTTTTGCCCACTCTTACAGACAAACACTATACGTTTATCGGCGGAACGATCAGTGATACACTGTAGCATGTTTTCCAAATGATACATTACTACAGTTATCCTCAACTCTGTCTTGGACCGAAAGGTGAACCCCACCTCTAGCTGACCGGTGACCGGTGGAGGCTGCTCGACCCAACCCAAAGTCCCGGCACTACCGGGGCCCGAAAATGGAATGATACAGTTACGCATTGATTGTAAATGCTCATGCTCGCTCGCAGATTGATGGTCGGATGAGAAGTTCCGACGACTCATAATCCTATCCATTTGGGCCGGTTGGCGAACCCAAGCAAGAAATTCCGCAGATAGTGACTCAAGCAAGTCTTTACAACAATCTTCATCTTCGGATGTATGCACCTCCTCATCTTCCTCGTCTTCCTCATCTTCCTCGTATTGATAGTCTTTGGAAGGCATGTCATAATTTATGTTGTCGGGCTCTACTCTCGAGCTGCTACATCCCATATTAACTTCGGGAGTCGAGGAGTTGTCGTTCTCAACATAGACCTCAGGATCCTCCTTGTATTCTACTAGTAATCGAAGTATCTCGGTACCCCCCGTAATAGGACTTTTACTTTGTTTCCCTTGGCCATGTGTGTCAAGTACCATAATTTGTAATCGGACTTATTTGGACTACCCAAATCCTCTCTGATAACCCCCACGAGGTTTGTACGACTAACTTCGCTCGTGTCGATGTAGACAAAAAAGGATTCCCCGTCTACATATGTAACACCCCCAATCCACTCAGGGATATTACACGCCGTAGACCCTCTCCTCGAGGATCTACCAGGCTGGTAACAACATTTTACATCTCGACAATGCCTTCAAGGCAAAATGACTCGATGAGCCGATTTGGTCTTTCAATAAATACATACAACTCAATTCCAAACACATACCCACGCGGGGTCAAAATACAATAAACTCCCGTACAACGGGGAAAAGATCTTGCAGCGGAAAAGAAAATACAACTAGACGACGACATCAACGGGTCCTCGTGTGATTAGTATCGTTCATCTTTCATCATCCTTCGTGCCGACTACGTGCTATGCTCCAAAACCCGAATGCAAAAATAGACATCCACCCCGAATACTCGGGGTTAGCAAACTCCTTTGTTTTGCTAGTGCAAGTATAAAATACGAAAACGAGCCATACATATCATACTCCACGAAACATGTTAATCATAAACATACTTCCAGGGTGATTCACTTAATCAAATGATTAAATCGAAAGATAGGGTAAACCCGATATACATCTGTAAAAAAAAACATTTTACAACCTCGGGAGTTTTGAATACATTGGGATTTAAGAATTTCTCAAACCTTTAAAAAAAACCTTTAGGGACACAGCCCAAAAATCATTTTTTTCAAAACATGAATTTGATAACAACAAATGGGGTCCATGACCCGATCATACCATAATAACCTATTTCCACAGATTATTCGCGTCCCGTGCTAGCAAGCCACGGACCTCTGATGCTCCCGTAGAACAAACCCGAGTGAATAACCCACAGGAAACTATATCAAATCACATGTCACCGTAACGCTTGATCACGCGACTACAAGCACATATACGTGCATAATCAAACCACAACCATAAGTTATCCCGGCATCGCGCTAACAAGCCACGAACCTCGGAGTCCCCGCAAGACATACCCGATGATAACCCCACAAGTTATCTCGGCATCGGGCTAACAAGCCACGAACCTCGGAGTCCCCGCAAGACATACCGGATTGGATAACCATACGGTCACGCCCGACCCATACTAGCAAGTATGGATCCCGGAGATTCAACAATCCTACCCGGAGGCACATCACATACATCAAGCACACAACAATAATCACTTGTCAAGCCAAACAACATTAAGTATCACAACCTCCTTTCAAGGAGTAACAACTAATATCACACACATTACGTTCTTACCGAACAAGTACACAATAACAATACGTAATCCCCGGCAAAGGATTACGGTCTATCAAACTCACTCGAAGTGGTCATATTATCTTTAAACATACAAAACCAACACACATATTCCGAGAACACATATTCACGAAGTATACGAATTATCGTTGAAAGACAACATTTATCGAGAACATACCAATCCCTTTTTACGTTCATTAAATATTGGATTTCGCATAAAATCATTTACCAAGAATTATATCAATGAAACATGAAATGTATGGGCAAGATACTTGCCTCAAAACTACAGTCGCAACAAGATGACGGATAGGACGCGGTCGAATAGCTCCGAACCCCCGAACAATATCAAGAACGCGATAGCACCCCGAGTATCACGAGAATAACACCACACGAATCATCAATCACCAAACGGAATTCAACATCGGAATCCTCGAACACCTATAAACCTCCGGAAATAACAATAACACATGGTTACGACGAGAATCAAGGCCAAAGCAATGGAAATCCCAACAAACTATCGAAGGGAAACTCATTGGGACATTTAATCGAACACTAAATGTTCAATAATTCCCAAGAACACTCGAATCGTCAATCGAGTTAAACAAACTCGATATATGGATATACGACCCATAGAACACGATTAATAACATCATACTACACCAACCGATGTATCAAAATCGGATTATAAACGAAATCAAGAACAATTTCTCCAAAAAGTCAACTTGAAGGATAATCAAGAAATATACCTTGATTCGACGAAATACGGATTAGATGTTGATATAATCAACAAGGATCTTCCAAAATGCCTTGGAAATGATTAGAATCGGCCAAGAACTCGATTTCCCGAGCCTCCGTCGCGACGCCGAAAAGGAAGAAAAAATCGCGTAGAAGTGAATCGCCGAGCCGAGCTATATATAGCCGGCAGGTTACTGGCCAGAATCGGCAGCCATACGGCCGTAACTCGGACACCTTACGGCCGTACTCGGCAGCCTTACGGCCGTAATCGCATTCGTCAAAAATCGCCAAGACCAAATGGACACTTACTGTAACTCGCACACCTTACGGCCAGAATCGCCCGTCAAAATCCGCCTGGGCCAAATGCGGCCGTGCGATCACGCTTACGGCCGTAACTCGGACACCTTACGGCCGTAATCGGCACCTTACGGCCGTAACTCGGCCAAAGCAGGCCACCGCTCGGCCGTGACTGGCCGTGGCCACTCCGACGACCGAAACCCGAACTCGAGTAAAAATCGAAGATACCGTTACGAAGTACTCGCAAAGACGAATCCAAGCACTAAGAGAACACACGATACCGACCATCCGAAGTGTCTGAATTTGACAATGGAAGTAATTACCCCAAACTTTGGGAAATTACAAAAATGGCCCAAAACGTCCGAAAATCACGATACGTGATCGAAACACCGAACCAAAGCTCGCAACATGAATAATAACATTAAATGAACTTGCGAGAAACTCAAAACAATAGTTTCGGACGAGATTCGCAAGAATCGAGCTCAAGTGCGGAAAAGTCGCTAAAAGCACGGAACTCAACAAAACGACACCGAAACGAACTCGGATGACAAAAAGTTCAGAATTAATCATTCTTGGAATGACGAAACGGTCATGAGCGAGCCGTCAAAACGGACTTCCGCCAAAAAAGAAAATTACCGAAATTCGAAATTGCGGATATTACATTCTACCCTCCTTAAAAGAAGTTTCGTCCCGAAACTTAAAATAAGTAGGGAGAAGCAATATCCCGCCAGGAAAACTCAACGATATACACAAGAAACGCGTAACTTACGCCCATCGGCGAAACGTTACAAGCAACGCATGAGGAATATACGACGTGAAAACTCGCTCCACGACGACTAACTCAATGTCACCGGTAGAGACATGATAAAATCAACAAGTGACACACGTCATCAAGTAGATAATACAATCAAGTCAATTATCCGAACAATCACAAAACACTAAGCACCGTGCAGTACCAAGAAAACGAAAAATAAACACAAAACGATCCACTTCGAATAAAAGAACTTAATCTCCGAGATTGAAACAACCGGGTAAGGAAATAACATAACATTCAGTGATAGACCACGCCCTCGTGGATTCCTGAGTCGGTCCTGATTTCAGTGCTCAAATCCGTGCCTCGGAAGGCTCGGTGACCAACTCGCAAAACTGAACTCGGTGTCCCTCAAGCCCGCACTTGTAACACATTACTGGCGGAGAAGGACAATGTGCACGGACATGCCCTGCCACATTGCAGTTAAAACACCTCCTGGCTTTACCAGGAGTCAAAGCAGAAGACTTGGAACTCTCAGTCCCACGCAACGAGCGACAGAGCTTCACAGCCGAAAGACTACGACGTTGCGAACTAGAAACACCAACTCCTGCACTATCCACCAGGTCATTGGACTTCCTATGCTTCTTCGACTCGGGCACACGCTCCGACGATAAAGAAGCTATTTCACGGGCCAAGGCTCGATCTTGGTAGTCCCTCAACGAAGTGCAAGTGAGTCCCGACATATACACGCGAATCTCTGGCTTCATTCGTCTGTCAAAATGAAAGATCCTCTCTTCCTCGGTTCTCACCCGATCTCGCACATAACTGAGTTGTTTGCTATAGTCGATGATAGCCTGTGACACTGAAACACCTTGTGGTTCTGCCGAATAAAATTCGTGAATCCTCTGCTCTCTAATTGGTTTCGGACAAAACTCAGCTTCCATGAATGCCTGGAACTCTGCCCACGTGACATCACGATCATGAGGCTTAACAGCCTCCCACCAATTAGCGGCATCTTTGTCAAGAAGGTACTGCGCAATAGGTACCTTCCGTTCTTCAGGACAATCAACAGCCTCAAATATCTTTCCCAACTGGAAAAGCCAACCATCCCAGCCCAACGCATCCGCAATACCGGCGAATCGAGGGGGATTCATACGAATTACCTCCCGAAGCCTTGGTTTGCACCGGTGTTGAGTCACATCATGTCTGTAATGCCCGAGCTGCCTGAGTTAACTGAGTCATCTGTGTAGCTACCTGCTGCAAAATAGTAGCGACACCAATACCGGCATCATCACCGGCAGCATGATCTCGACTACGCGTCTGATTGCCACGACCACGACCTCGGCCCCTCGGCATACTGAATAAGTAATTACACAGCACAACAGAAAAATCATAACACATATCACATACAATGATTTCCATCGTAAAGCAACAGGCATACTAAAATCATAGCAACGACGGTATCGTTCAGCAATCTCGACGGCCCGAACGATAACCAGCACATAATCACAAAACATCATGGAATAATCACACATATACACGAACGTACCAACCCAAGCTTCAACAGCTCACACTCGTGTGTCAACACGCAAATCACCACGAGGCGATAAACAGTAATTATCAGTTCACACCTCTCACAGAGGGCTAGTATAACAATTGCGTGGCAACGCCTCAACGTTCATGCCACCAACTCGATCATACTCAGAAGCTAACATCATAACGACAACGCGAACATCATACATACATACCCACCCCTCAAACGGGAATGGATAGGTTTTAAAAACGAAAACCTACTTTTGAAAATAGTTTGGAAACACCAGTTGATCTTGAGTATCACTTTACAAAAAGTAGTGTAAACATTGTTATCGAGACCTTGAAAATCATCTTGCAAAAATGAGGACATCTTTTCTTAGTGAAAAACTTTCAGAATATTCGACCTCGGGTCTAAGTAAAAGTGTTTATAAAACATTGAAAATATCTCAAAACATTTTGGGTCCTCGAGGTAGAAGAATTTTGAAACATATTGTGGCACCTTGTATGTACCACGAGAAAATAATTCATTTTAAACGTACTTCTCGAAATTTATTTTCTAAGATACTCAAGGTTTTCGAAAATAATTCAATGGGCTAGAATGCCCAAAAAAAAATTCAGGTAATTACACGGAACATTATAGCGCCGTGGGTCTCGCGCCGGAACCCACCAGGATAAAACCATTTACAAAAACGCCAAAAAGGCCGATGACGGTAATATTTCAAAAACTCACAAAAGCCATTTACAAAATACTAAATACCGTCATAAGAATTTCGCCAAAATGATCAAGGCCACAATGCCAAAAACTCGGTTAAGGGAATCGATTTTCGAAATAAAACTCGGTCGGAAAAATACCGAAAGTCATTACAAAAGAACTCACGCAGCGGATAAAAGAAATACAGTTCAACATGCACAATCCAGCAACATTACTCTTCATATGAACGAAATATGAGAGTCGAATAACCACATATCACGAAATCAAAATCCATAAGAGGATTCCGTCACTTAACAAATAATCATAAAAATAGCTCGTGTCACACGAGGCACAACACCAAGAAGGGAGACTTACATTCACAGGTCGCACGTAGATGATGATCGCCACGATACTAATCACGACCAACCAACTCGGACGACGCGTCGCGACACGACTCGATCGGATAAAATCCGACGAGACAAAAACTCAATAGACACCATCGACCCGACTGACTAGGTTTCCACAACCTAAGCTCGATACCATTCTCGTAACACCCCAATCCACTCGGGGATATTACACGCCGTAGACCCTCTCCTCGAGGATCTACCAGCCGGTAACAACATTTTACATCTCGACAATGCCTTCAAGGCAAAATGACTCGATGAACCCGATTTGGTCTTTCAATAAATACATACAACTCAATTCCAAACACATACCCACGCAGGGTCAAAATACAATAAACTCCCGCATAACGGGAAAAGATCTTGCGGCGGAAAAGAAAATACAACTAGACCAAGACGACATCAACGGGTCCTCGTGTGATTAGTATCGTTCATCTTTCATCATCCTTCGTGCCGACTCGTGCTATGCTCCAAAACCCGAATGCAAAAATAGACATCCACCCCGAATACTCGGGGTTAGCAAACTCCACCGTTTTGCTAGTGCAAGTATAAAATACGAAAACGAGCCATACATATCATACTCCACGAAACATGTTAATCATAAACATACTTCCCGAGGTGATTCACTTAATCAAATGATTAAATCGAAAGACGAGGTAAACCCGATATACATCCGTAAAAAAACATTTTACAACCTCGGGAGTTTTGAATACATTGGGATTTAAGAATTTCTCAAACCTTTAAAAAAACCTTTAGGGACACGACCCAAAATCATTTTTTCAAAACATGAATTTGATAACAACAAATGGGGTCCATGACCCGATCATACCATAATAACCTATTTCCACAGTTATTCGCGTCCGTGCTAGCAAGCCACGGACCTCGAGATGCTCCGTAGAACAAACCCGAGTGAATAACCCACAGGAAACTATATCAAATCACATGTCACCGTAAACGCAGTCACTCGACTACAAGCACATATACGTGCATAAGCAAACCTCAACCATAAGTTATCACGGCAGCGCGCTAACAAGCCACGAACCTCTGAGTCCCCGCAAGACATACCCGATGATAACCCCACAAGTTATCTCGGCATCGGGCTAACAAGCCACGAACCTCGGAGTCCCCGCAAGACATACCCGGATTGGATAACCCTACGGTCACGCCCGACCCATACTAGCAAGTATGGATCCGGAGATTCAACAATCCTACCCGGAGGCACATCACATACATCAAGCACACAACAATAATCACTTGTCAAGCCAAACAACATTAAGTATCACAACCTCCTTTCAAGGAGTAACAACTAATATCACACACATTACGTTCTTACCGAACAAGTACACAATAACAATACGTAATCCCCGGCAAAGGATTACGGTCTATCAAACTCACTCGAAGTGATCATATTATCTTTAAACATACAAAACCAACACACATATTCCGAGAACACATATTCACGAAGTATACGAATTATCGTTGAAAGACAACATTTATCGAGAACATACCAATCCCTTTTTACGTTCATTAAATATTGGATTTCGCATAAAATCATTTATCAAGAATTATATCAACGAAACATGAAATGTATGGGCAAGATACTTGCTTCAAAACTACAGTCGCAACAAGATGACGGATAGGACGCGGTCGAATAGCTCCGAACCCCCGAACAATATCAAGAACGCGATAGCACCCCGAGTATCACGAGAATAACACCACACGAATCATCAATCACCAAACGGAATTCAACATCGGAATCCTCGAACACCTATAAACCTCCGGAAATAACAATAACACATGGTTACGACGAGAATCAAGGCCAAAGCAACGGAAATCCCAACAAACTATCGAAGGGAAACTCATTGGGACATTTAATCGAACACTAAATGTTCAATAATTCCCAAGAACACTCGAATCGTCAATCGAGTTAAACAAACTCGATATATGGATATACGACCCATAGAACACGATTAATAACATCATACTACACCAACCGATGTATCAAAATCGGATTATAAACGAAATCAAGAACAATTTCTCCAAAAAGTCAACTTGAAGGATAATCAAGAAATATACCTTGATTCGACGAAATACACGGATTAGATGTTGATATAATCAACAAGGATCTTCCAAAATGCCTTGGAAATGATTAGAATCGGCCAAGAACTCGATTTCCCGAGCCTCCCGTCGCCAGACGCCGAAAAGGAAGAAAAAATCGCGTAGGAAGTGAATCTGGCCGAGCCAGGCTATATATAGCCGGCAGGGTTACGGCCGTAACCGGCAGGCCATACGGCCGTAACTCGGACACCTTACGGCCGTACTCGGCAGGCCTTACGGCCAGAATCGCATTCGTCAAAAATCCGCCCGACAATGGACACTTACTACCGTAACTCGCACACCTTACGGCCAGAATCGGCCTTCGTCAAAATCCGCCCGGCGATGCCGCATTCGATCACGCTTACGGCCGTAACTCGGACACCTTACGGACGTAACCGGCACCTTACGGCCGTAACTCGGCCAAAGCCAGGCCACTGCTCCGGCCGTGGCCACTCCGACGGCCGGACGACCCCGAACCCGAGTAAAAATCGAAGATACGGTTACGAAGTACTCGCAAAGACGAATCCAAGCACTAAGAGAACACACGATTGACCATCCGAAGTGTCGAATTTGACAATGGAAGTAATTACCCCAAACTTTGGGAAATTACAAAAATGGCCCAAAACGTCCGAAAATCACGATACGTGATCGAAACACCGAACCAAAGCTCGCAACATGAATAATAACATTAAATGAACTTGCGAGAAACTCGAAACAATAGTTTCGGACGAGATTCGCAAGAATCGAGCTCAAGTGCGGAAAAGTCGCTAAAAAGCACGGAACTCAACAAAACGACACCGAAACGAACTCGGATGACAAAAAGTTCAGAATTAATCATTCTTGGAATGACGAAACGGTCATGAGCGAGCCGTCAAAACAGACTTCCGCCAAAAAAAGAAAATTACCGAAATTCGAAATTGCGGATATTACAACATATGTCGATCGCTCCCAATGACCACCGTGATGTATCAAAATACGCTGCCACGACATCTGATTACAAAAATATGAATAACTATTCAGATAAGTGGGCGAATAATATTCTAAAACGGTCTGCCTTGGACATGACCAATGCACACGGGCGTATGCTACCGTGTGCAGCGATCATGTGCAAGTTTCTGGCCATGAACACGATCGCTGCACACGATTGTAGACGATCGTGTTAAACGATCGTGAACACGTTAGTTGTGCGCACGATGTCAAGGTCGTTGGACACGACCGTTGCACACGATCGTTGCACACGGTGGCTTCCCATCGTGTGCAGTGATCGTGTCCGTAAGAACTTGTCGTGAAAAAAAAATTTCAGCGGTCAAATATTGATGCATACCTTCTTTATGAACCCAGAAGCACGACAATGAAGTCCTATTTGAACGTCAACTTTTCTTTTCGAATAATCTTGTGATTTTTATAAGATTTTTGAGAGACCCTTTTTGTCAAAAATGGTTGTGTTCTTTTAATGTATATGTTGTAGTTAAATTTTGGTTGTTGGACATTAATGATCGGCTTTGAGCAGATGAGGAAAATGGAAAAGAAAAAAGAAAAGAAAAGTAGTTTAAATTAAATAAAATACAAAAAGAAAAGAGAAAGTCAATATTAACTTTTGGGAGGACATTTTAGTCTTTTTATCAAAATGGTACTAAAAACTTATACTCTTATGAATGGGGATATAAAACTTGTCAATTTTATGATTTAGTATTAAAAAATTGATTCCCACTACTAGTTATATATATAGGAAATGGACCATACGAGAATGTGATTTATTTTGAGAAATAAGAATACATTTCAGCCCATAATTGCATGTGATGGATGATCCAGATTGTGTGATATTTAGAATAATTTTCAGTTAATGAATGGTTCTTCATTTGGTAAATTGATAATTAATCTATAAAAATATTCTATTCCTTATTTCATGCATTTAATCTGAAACATTAAATTAATTAAATTAATAATATAAATATATTCTTATTTCTTAATTAAAGATTTATTCTCATCAAAATCCACCACCTCTCTCTCTCTCTCTCTCTCTCTCTATATATATATATATATATATATATATATATATATATATATATCTTTGGTTGGTTTGATTGAAACTAGAGTCAAGATCAATAAGGGCGTAAATATACCGATTCTTTTGAGAAAAGGTTGTAAATATTCATTTAGCACATATCGTCAATTTTCAACCACTATATTCACAAAACACGTAATGTATGGGCAAGATACTTGCCTCGGTACCGCGAGCAACGGAACAACGAACGAACACGGTCGGATAGCCCTCAAACTTCCGAAAACGACCAAGAATTCGACAACCTCACGATCGCTACGAAAATAACATCACCACGGATAAATAACGTTAAACGTAATCCGAATCAACTAGAAAAACAACAAGGTTCCGAGGGTTCCTTTGAAGAAATCGGAAATCAAGTCCCGAGTGATAAAAAATAGATATATGAGTTACAAAATCCGAAGATCATGGCCAAGACAACAAGAATACCATAATCAATTCATCCACCACGGGTTAAATCGAAGAATCACGAAGAAACCCCCAAAATTACATAACTAGGGTTCTACGGAAGAATTACCTCGATCCAATGAAGAACAAGGATTGGATGATGATACAATTGACAAGGATCTTCCAAACCACCTTGGAAAAGAGTACAGTAGGCCAAAGACGTCGCTCCCCGTCTTCTCCCGTCGCCAGCCGCCACAAAAACGAAGAAAGGGTGAGAAATGATGATTAAACGCTGCTGTCCAAAGATTTATATCGATGCTTATTAGCGTGCGCTAATTAGACAGCATTAGCGCGCGCTAACGAGGTCAACTCTCAGAACTACCGCAAATAACAAGGTTAGCGTGCGCTAGACACACATACGTAGCGCGCGCTAACGAGCCACGGATACAGTCCAGTAGCTCCTGGACAGGCCTGCACCTACCCGGTAGCGTGCGCTAGGAAGAAGAAATGGCGTGTGCTATGAAGTCGATAGCGTGCGCTAGAAACGAATCTTAGCATGCGCTAACGAGACTCCAGTCCCAGTCCAGCGGCTCCTGGACTCTCTGGACGGCCAGTTAGCGTGCGCTACACATTCGGTAGCGTGCGCTAACCACAACGCTGTAGCGTGCGCTATGCTACAAGCATTAGCGTGCGCTACACTACAAAAACCCAAAACTCACCTAGTGATCCAAAACGTCTCCAAACACATGTCCCAACAAGGCACACCCGAACATGGCACAAAATTCCAATGATGAGGGCAATAACAATTCGATAAGGCCCTGAAAACTCAACGAACCCGGAACTAAATTCTCGGGTATTATATTCTACCCCTCTTAAAAGAAGTTTCGTCCCCGAAACTTGAATCATAAAACGAATAACGCAAAACAATTCCAGATGACACGCGACATCTGTTGCCGACCATAACAAAACACAACGATCGAAAATCAGTACGGTTGAACAACTCAACAGTACATCAATCAAAACACGAGCTATTCGCTGAACAAATACAGAATTCCACAGCCCAAGGGTACACAAAAAAAACTAATTTCCCGAACTTAAGGAAATTACGAAGGGGTCCGAATATTCAACAATCACGAAACGAGATCAAATAATAATGATTGGACAACGACGAACGAATAGCAATGATCGAACAACAACGATAACCTCTGAAGTTCATACCTCAAATCAAGACATCAATAACTTGTAGGAACCACGAGGTGTTAGTTTCGAACACGGTTCATAAGAAATTGATCCGTACTTGGAAAGATCACAACGATATACACATCGATTTGGAACAATATCAGAACTCGCTTGGATGACAAAGGTGAGAAACAACACAAGGTCAGAAGCATTAACGAACACAATCGCCTCAATACGATCGAACGAAACGGAAATGAGAAGAAAAAAAATGTGGGTATTACAGTAATGGTCGGGGTTGACTCGCATGTCCACATCCGCACCGGAAGTTGCCGACACGGGGTCCCATCTGCCGACCACAGCTCGTCATGTATGATTCCCTTGTTACGTACGTAATGCCATGGCCATAACGTACGTAACACTAGTAACTTAGCATACGTAAGTACTTAAGCTTAGCGTACGTTAAGGGCTCTATACTTAGCCAAATCCAACTGTTTCTGTCCGTCTCGACATTTTGGATATGTATACACACATACTGATTACATATATCCAATCCAATAATATTCTCATATGATATACCCAAAGGACGATAACCTGATACACGATACCCTCAAACGTAATTGTCGACCAACTACGACAATTATACCAATACAGCTGTCTCAGTTCCGAATTTATTTTATCATACTGTACAGATTCCATGCTGTACAACATAACTCGGATAAAATAACATTAAATAATAGTAGTAGAAATTTCGGATATTACATTTTGTGATTCTAAAATTGCTTGTTCAAACATTAATTACTATATAACTTCTTATACAAACTCACATTTGTCATTTCGTGTAATTCATTAGTATATGAGATATTTCATACAGATGATGAACTTATCCTTACGAACTAATACATTGAGAACATATAGACTACACATGATATGCAATATATTATGTTAATTCAATCAATGATTTTTTAAATAAGTGTATCGTTAATAAATATTTGTTAATATATTGGTAACAACACGTAAATTGACGAGTAATTTGAGAAATTAGTGAAAATTATTGATGTTCTTGTGCACACGACCGTGTGCACCATCGTGTGCACACGTGGATACAGTGCCAATTTGACACCATAGACACCGTGACACCTGGTTCCAAACGTGGCACACGATCGTGCCCATCGTGTGCCCCATCATGTGCACTACAAAGGGCAGCATCGAATTATTTTATTACAAAAACCCATCGTGGGTCCCCTCTTTTTCAATCTTAGCCCATCTTCCTCGACCGAGAGTGAAATACCTGAACCATAGTCCCCCATTTTCACTATAAACCTTAATCAATTAAAATCGGTTAAAATCCATTAAAATCAAATACGCGAAATGATGCGAGTAACGAGTAAATAGGTAAAATTATTAAACCAATTCGATTATTAAAATTAGGCGAAATATCTCAAGTAACGAGCAAATAGGTAAACACCTCGCCCACAACATACGATTATTAAAGCATTCAACATCATTGGATGTCAAGAAGTTATAGCGAGCAAATAGGTAAACGCCTCGCCCACAACATACGATTATTAAAGCATTCAAACCAATTCTCTAAAATTAGGCGAAATATTTCAAGTAACGAGCCCCATGTTGTGGCCCAATTTCAGAAAGGCGCCTGTAAGCCCCATTAGGGCTTTCAATATGTAGTTTCGAAAAGTAGTTTTCAAAACTTCTTCACGATGCGTGTAGGCAGCAGTTCTAAAGAATCCTATAGCATGAGCATCGTAGAAGGTGAGATTTTTTGAAAGATGGTGATAGCACAACTCGTGGAATGCATTCGGATAGACCGCTCGAACAGCATTCTGAATGCTCTTATGTTGGTCACTCACAATCAGTAAATCTTGCATCGGATTGTAGAATCTGCGCAGGTTATATAGAAAATAAGTCCATGACTCGTCGTTCTCTATCGGACCGAGACCAACTGCAAGAGGAAATACTTGCTCGTTCCCGTCAAATGTGACGGCCGCAAATAGAGTTCCTTTATTCCTTCCCTTCAGGTGGGTCCCATCAACTATAATCACCGGTCGAAGGCACGTATCAAATGCCCTAATACTCTATCCGAGTGCAACGAACATGTGGCAAAACATTCCCTCACGAGTCGTCTGCAAATCATAAATTGTCCCTGGATTACGCTGTTTTAACAAATACAAATAAGATGGGAGCCTCTGATACGACTCATCAAAGCCGCCATATGTATTCTCTATCGCTATATTCCTCATCCGGAGAGCAAAACTGTATAGCATGTCAATGCCGTACTCCCTACACATCTCTGCAATCATCTCCTTTGGCCTCAAAGTGACCCCCTCACCGGTCAATCTTTTAGAAAAATAATGGGCGGCAACATCAGAAATGACCGACCGTGCGGCAGCACGGTTCAAATCAGGGTGACAGCTGTGCTCCAAGGTCAACTTAGTAATTCTCCAAATAGTTGCACCCTCAATAGCACACAACCTAAGCTGACAATTGTTTCGCCCACTCTTACAGACAAACACTATACGTTTATCGGCGGAACGATCAGTGATACACTGTAGCATGTTTTCCAAATGATACATTACTACAGTTATCCTCAACTCTGTCTTGGACCGAAAGGTGAACCCCACCTCTAGCTGACCGGTGACCGGTGGAGGCTGCTCGACCCAACCCAAAGTCCCGGCACTACCGGGGCCCGAAAATGGAATGATACAGTTACGCATTGATTGTAAATGCTCATGCTCGCTCGCAGATTGATGGTCGGATGAGAAGTTCCGACGACTCATAATCCTATCCATTTGGGCTGGTTGGCGAACCCAAGCAAGAAATTCCGCAGATAGTGACTCAAGCAAGTCTTTACAACAATCTTCATCTTCGGATGTATGCACCTCCTCATCTTCCTCGTCTTCCTCATCTTCCTCGTATTGATAGTCTTTGGAAGGCATGTCATAATTTATGTTGTCGGGCTCTACTCTCGAGCTGCTACATCCCATATTAACTTCGGGAGTCGAGGAGTTGTCGTTCTCAACATAGACCTCAGGATCCTCCTTGTATTCTACTAGTAATCGAAGTATCTCGGTACCCCCCGTAATAGGACTTTTACTTTGTTTCCCTTGGCCATGTGTGTCAAGTACCATAATTTGTAATCGGACTTATTTGGACTACCCAAATCCTCTCTGATAACCCCCACGAGGTTTGTACGACTAACTTCGCTCGTGTCGATGTAGACAAAAAAGGAGTCCCCGTCTACATATGTCGATCGCTCCCAATGACCACCGTGATGTATCAAAATACGCTGCCACGACATCTGATTACAAAAATATGAATAACTATTCAGATAAGTGGGCGAATAATATTCTAAAACGGTCTGCCTTGGACATGACCAATGCACACGGGCGTATGCTACCGTGTGCAGCGATCATGTGCAAGTTTCTGGCCATGAACACGATCGCTGCACACGATTGTAGACGATCGTGTTAAACGATCGTGAACACGTTAGTTGTGCGCACGATGTCAAGGTCGTTGGACACGACCGTTGCACACGATCGTTGCACACGGTGGCTTCCCATCGTGTGCAGCGATCGTGTCCGTAAGAACTTGTCGTGAAAAAAAAATTTCAGCGGTCAAATATTGATACCTTCTTTATGAACCCAGAAGCACGACAATGAAGTCCTATTTGAACGTCAACTTTTCTTTTCGAATAATCTTGTGATTTTTATAAGATTTTTGAGAGACCCTTTTTGTCAAAAATGGTTGTGTTCTTTTAATGTATATGTTGTAGTTAAATTTTGGTTGTTGGACATTAATGATCGGCTTTGAGCAGATGAGGAAAATGGAAAAGAAAAAAGAAAAGAAAAGTAGTTTAAATTAAATAAAATACAAAAAGAAAAGAGAAAGTCAATATTAACTTTTGGGAGGACATTTTAGTCTTTTTATCAAAATGGTACTAAAAACTTATACTCTTATGAATGGGGATATAAAACTTGTCAATTTTATGATTTAGTATTAAAAAATTGATTCCCACTACTAGTTATATATATAGGAAATGGACCATACGAGAATGTGATTTATTTTGAGAAATAAGAATACATTTCAGCCCATAATTGCATGTGATGGATGATCCAGATTGTGTGATATTTAGAATAATTTTCAGTTAATGAATGGTTCTTCATTTGGTAAATTGATAATTAATCTATAAAAATATTCTATTCCTTATTTCATGCATTTAATCTGAAACATTAAATTAATTAAATTAATAATATAAATATATTCTTATTTCTTAATTAAAGATTTATTCTCATCAAAATCCACCACCTCTCTCTCCCTCCCTCCCTCCCTCTCTCTCTCTCTCTCCCTCTCTCTCTCTCTCTCTCTATATATATATATATATATAGGCGCATTCTATCGATCTAATATTAGATGCGATCTTTCTGATCTTAATTTATGCATGAGTTTTGTACTAATTATGCATGAAATATATGCATTTCGTGCATCAAAATTTTAATGCATTAATTCTCACAAAAATTTGATGCGTATAATCTAATATTTTGATGCATCGATATTTTGATGCATATATTGCATATTTTAATTCATTGAAATTTTGATGCACGAAATGCATATATTTCATGCATAATTAGTACAAAACTCATGCATAAATTAGTACTGTAAAGTAGTGTATCTAATATTGGTGCTGCATAGAACGCGACAATATATATATATATATATATATATATATATATATATATATATATATATATATAGTAAGGTGAACATAAGGCTTTCAAGTTATGCAATCTCATATAAACTGACATAATTGTAAATATATGAACTGTAAACCCAATTTTTCTTTTTGTATTTTTCAAAAAAAAAAAAAAAGACATCATTTTTTCCCTTGTCCAAAAAACATGAAAGATAAGATAAAACTAAAATGAACAGGATTCCCAGTGGAAGAGAGAGATCCTCCACTGTTTTCTGCACCAAATTCTTCGATCCCCATTCTCTCTCTCTCTCTCTCTCTCTCTCTCTCCACAGTCCACACTCTCTCCCCACGCTATCCCGCAATTAGGGTTTCTGTCTGCTTTCCTGCCTAAAGATTATTAGCTGTAACTAATTCACCTGTAACTAATTTTGCTGGAACTGAAGGCGCGGATATTCTTAGCTGCTCAGCTGAGAAGAAAGACAGAAGAGGACATGGCGAAGACGAAGCCTGGAAAAAAGGACCTTGATTCTTACAACATTAAGGGCACCAACAAAGTCGTCAGACGTAAGTTTCTCATCTTTACTCTTTTTGCTTCTTTCTTTCTTCTTCATTTGTTTTCTGTTAATGTACCATGACTTTTCTATACTCAGCTCTGTCCCATTTGAAGATGGTACTTTGATGAAGGTACAACTTTTTAATTTTAATTATTTTAACAAAGATATCACTCGTTTTAAACCATTTATTTCCACTCTTTGTTTTCAATCAACTAATATTGTAATTTATATAGCGAAAAACTCTAAGTCTAAGGAATATTATATAGATTTTAATTAGATATGTAAGATTTTATTTTGAAAGATACAGGGTGTATCGACACCATACTTCCCGAGGGTGAGTCGTACCACTTGAGCTCGTGGTACATGACTTCTTTATATCTTATACACGCACTCAAACTCGAGACGTAGAATTATGAATCGAATGGTGGAGTTAATTAGAAGCTGATAATCGCTTGCTTTTCAGCTAGTAATGGAAAATTTTGTGCTTAGCCGACTCCCGTCCGCATTCTTTATATAATTTGTGTTGTTATCACTCGCCAGTCGTTGTACAGAGGTGGGATGACTTTGGAATATGTTCTTCATTTTACTAATTTACACCATGCATATTCGTGCCGGTATCTGCATTCCACATGCACTTGTCAATGTCAAATTTGATAATGCAAAATCTCATAATAGTTCACTTGAGATTGAAAAACTTTTGGAGTTTGACATGCTAAACTATGTGGTGTTTCTATAGCGGGGGACTGCGTAATGATGAGACCATCCGACTCCGACAAGGCCCCTTATGTGGCGAAAGTCGAGAGAATCGAAGCCGACCATCGGAACTATGTGAAGGTACGGGTGAGATGGTACTACCGCCCTGAGGAATCCCTTGGAGGCCGAAGACAGTTCCATGGTGCCAAGGAGCTTTTCTTGTCTGATCACTATGATGTTCAGAGTGCCAACACGATAGAAGGCAAGTGCATCGTGCACAGTTTCAAAAACTACACCAAGCTCGAAAATGTGGGCACGGAGGATTACTTTTGTAGGTTTGAGTACAAGGCCGCAACCGGAGGGTTCACTCCTGACCGCGTTGCTGTGTGAGCCTCACTTTTTAAACTTTTTTTGAAGAGCTTAGTAGTGATTGGGAATTGGAAAACAGAGATGTGATTTGTTTTTTTAATCTGATGTGAGATCCACTTTTTCTTTTTGGCGATTTTTGTAGTTATTGCAAGTGTGAGATGCCTTATAATCCTGATGATCTCATGGTGCAGTGTGAAGGATGCAAGGACTGGTACGTTATCTTCTGTTTTTCTACTCATGAAGTTATCTCTCGCCGTACAATGGGAACGTGAACATGTTTATCTATTTGTGTAGTGTCAAGTGGGAACGAGATTTGTGGGAACGAGATTCATTATTGAAAGTCTTCGATGAGTTGTTTTATGTTTCTTCTTCTATTGTTTGAGTTATTTTGCTGATGTAAATTGCCAAGAATCCCCCTCTCTTTATATGCAATTGCACGAAATCCCCCTGTGTTTATTTAAACTTTGCACAGAATCCCCAATAGTGTATTTTAAGTTTAAAACCTTTGCAAATCAGCCCCATATTATTTAGAAGGATCAATTCAACTCCAGAGACATTCGAAAACCGCATTTTACACCCCCTTAAAACAATTCAATTTTGAGAGACATGGTCCATTGAGTATTTTGGGTGAGAAACCCCTTATTAATACAATATTTTTTTGTGTTTTTTCTCCGGTGGGGGTGGGGGTGGGGGGTAAAATGTTCTTTTCGAATGTGTCTGGAGTGACTGTGCAGAGTTTAAATAAACACAGGGGGATTTCGTGCAATTCAGAAAAAACAGAGGGGTGTCGTACAATTTCATATAAAGACAGGGGGATTCTTTGCAGTTTACCCTTATTTTTTATTTTTAAGTTTTCTTCATATTTTACCCATTTAATTGCCTAAGCAATGCGTGCCTTGGCCTTCCATCTGTCATGCTTTGAACAACTTCTTCGGCCCTTCCTCATAATAAGCAAATTTAATAGAAACATTGAGATGAGGAGAAGAAGATACAAGTCTACTCCATCTTCCTTGTTGCAAAAAACCTTATTCAACACATAATTGACGATAATAGACCTCGTAACTCCAATCTCCTTCCCATCACATTTCACAACTATTATTTAACACACATTTTATACTGGTTTGAAGGATATAGCATGTATCATATCTTAGGGAAACATATACCCAAAATGAATAAAAATAAGCACGTAGGAGAAAAAATTCACGAGGTCTAGATTTTCTCTAGTCTACATATCTTATTTTATCATTATACCAAGTTATTATCTAACTCATGGCCCGAAGGCGGCGATGTTGGTCCTCTCTGATATCATGTATATACATCCACCCATCTTCTTTCCATCCCACCGGTTTTATGAAAATCTTAATCACTATTCTCATGTCGTTTAACCTCGGGGATGGCGTTACGCGATATTTTTTGGAGTTTAAATGCACTTATATTGTAGGAGTTATGGTCGATGTAATTAGTATCACTACATTTATCTCAAGTACTCCTGTGGTATCTAAGGGTTCTTTTGGTATATCTATGTTTTTGTGATTGAAGGTTTCATCCTTCTTGTATGGGTATGGCAATTGAAGAAGCGAAGAAATTGGAGCGGTTCTTGTGTTCCGATTGTTCGTCTGATGATGAGACCAAAAGGTCTATGAACTCATTTCCTGTATCATCACCTGCTGCTGCTGAGGCAAAGGTAATATATATACTACAACAACAACAACAACAACAACAACAACATCTAAGCCTTAGTCCCAAAATGATTTGGGGTCGGCTAACATGAATCAAACTTTGAAACCATCAATAATCGTTACATAAATAACATAAAAGGAAAAAAGAGGGAAAAAAATAGAGAAAAAAACAAATAAAAAAAAGAGAATGAATGTTAAAAAAAAAAGAAAAAAAAAGAAAAAAAAAATGAAAAATCCAGAAAAAGTATATACATATATATACTTATATATATATATTGTTTATTTTATGCTGTCAAATTTTAAGTATACACTTTTTAATGAAGTAGATTATCTAAGGTGTGAGACCTTTTTATATTTTGAGTATCGTGCGATGACATGAGAAATAAAGGGTATGAAAGCTAGGAAACTAAGTTAGATCTATTGGTGCTCGCTCTTGATTGTACTTTTCTCTCTATTTTCTTTCAAATCTCACCATTTTCCTTGTCGATTAAAACTTCACGACATGAAATGGCAAGTAATATTATTAACGCGGAAAAGAAAAAAAAAGAAGACAGAACAAAAAAGATATCAATTCTTCGGTGTCCTATGCGAAATGATAATACTCACTTAAACATAAAAATACCCATACCAATATAACTCTACGGGACTAAAATCTACTAATTTGTTATAAACCAAACATACAACAACAACAACATCTAAGGCTTAGTCCCAAAATGATTTGGGGCCGGCTAACATGAAAAACTTTGAAACCGTCAATGATCGTTATAAACCAAACATATTAAAATAAAATATAGCAGCCATGGTGCAATCATTTGATAATGGAAAATTGTCGTTATAAATTATACTTTGCACCCTTTTCTTGCGTAGGTGATTTCCGTTTGATCTCATTGTTAGGTGGAAGCGAAGCGTAGAAAGAGGTGACGAATCGGTCGTCGCTTATCGAGAGATTGTACCGCTTTCTTGCATGTAGAGATTGTACCGCGTTCTTGCATCTAGAGATTGTACCACTTTCTTGCACTAGTAGCTCCAGTTGTGTTGTGGAATTGTGCAGTTTCTTAGAGATACTTAGCTTTGTGGTGCTCTCTTGTGAGTTGATGTTTTTTTACTCTTGCTGTTTGTATTTTCTTTTATTCTCCACATTGGCTCTCTGTAAAACCATTGTTTTCTCATGACTTTTGTCATGACCAACTCCCTTTTAGAAATATATTTTGTAATTTTTTGTTCCTTTTAACTGATTCGAAATTTCCGGTTTATAGTACACCATTTTTTTTTTACATTTAGTATTTGTTATCTATCATCACTTATAATGCTTTTGATCTGTTACTTATCGAAGTTTTCAAATAACTTTTTTTTTTTATTATTTTATAAATTCAATATGGAGTTTCATTTGTATATCATGAAAATACGATTATTTTTTATATATCATGCATTAAAATAAAGTGGGAATTAATTTTTTAATACCAAAGCATAAAATTGATAAGTTTTATATCCTCATTCATAAAACTATAAGTTTTTGGTACCATTTTGATTGAAAAGACTAAAATGTCCTCTCATTTGTTGTATTGTTGACTTCTCTTTTTTTTTTATTTATTTAATTTAAACTACTTTTCTTCTCTTTTTTCTTTTTTACTTTCCTTCTCCAATCGATATTAATGTCCAAGAATCAAAATTTAACTACAAACATATACATCAAAACAACACAACCATTTTATTTTTGACAAAGGGTCTCTCAAAAAATCTTATAGAAATCACAAGATTGTTCGAAAATAGAAGTTGACGTTGAAATAGGACTTCATTTGTCGTGCTTCTGAGTTCATAAAGAAGGTATGTATCATTATTTGAACGATGAAAAAAAATTCCAGATCTGTTCTTACGGACACGATCGCTGCACACGATGGGAAGCCACCGTGTGCAACGATCGTGTGCAACGATCGTGTGCAACGATCGTGCGCAACGACCTTAACATCGTGCGCAACACTAACGTGTACACGATCGTTTAACACGATCGTCTAAAATCGTGTGCAGCGATCGTGTTCATGGACAGAAACTTGCACACGATCACTGCACACGGTAGTATACGACCGTGTGCATCGGTCGTGTCCAAGGCAGACCGTAATATTGTTCGCTCATTTTTCTGAATAGTTATTCATCTTTTTGTAATCAGATGTCGTGGCAGCGTATTTTGATACATCACAGTGGTCATTGGGAGCGGTCGACATATGTAGACGAGGACTCCTTTTTTGTCTATATCGACACGAGCAAAGTTAGTCGTGCAAACCTCGTGGGGGTTATCAGAGAGGGTTTGGGTGGTCCAAATGAGTCCGATTACAAATTATGGTACTTGACACACATGGCCAAAGGAAACAAAGTAAAAGTCCTATTAAGGGCGTCTGAGATACTTCGATTACTAGTAGAATACAAGGAGGATCCTGAGATCTATGTTGAGAACAGCAGCTCCTCCACTCCCGAGGTTAATATGGGATGTAGCAGCTCGAGAGTAGAGCCCGGCAACATAAATTATGACATGCCTTCCAAAGAGTATCAATACGAGGAAGATGAGGAAGACGAGGAAGATGAGGAAGATGAAGAGGTGCATAGATCCGAAGATGAAGATTGTTGTAAAGACTTGCTTGAGTCACTATCTGCGGAATTTCTTGCTTGGGTTCGCCAACCGGCCCAAATGGATAGGATTATGAGTCGTCGGAACTTCTCATCCGACCATCAATCTGCGAGCGAGCATGAGCATCTACAATCAATGCGTAACTGGATCATTCTATTTCCGGACCCCGGTAGTGCCGGGACTTTGGGTTGGGTCGGCGGCCTCCACAGGTTCGTCCACCTAGAGGTGGGGTCCACCTTTCGTTCGAAGACAGAGTTGAGGATAACTGTAGGAATGTATCATTTGGAAAACATGCTACATTGTATCACTGATCGTTCCGCCGATAAACGTATAGTGTTTATCTGTAAGAGTGGGCGAAGAAATTGTCAGTTTAGGTTGTGTGCTATTGAGGGTGCAACTATTTGGAGAATTACTAAGTTGACATTGGAGCACAGCTGTTACCCTGATTTGAACCGTGCTGCCGCACGATCGGTCACTTCTGAGGTTGCCGCCCATTATTTTGCTAAAAGATTGGCCGGTGAGGGTCACTTTGAGGCCAAAGGAGATGATTGCGGAGATGTGTAGGGAGTATGGCATTGACATGCTATACAGTTTTGCTCTCCGGACGAGGAATATAGCGATAGAGAATACGTATGGCGGCTTCGATGAGTCGTATCAGAGGCTCCCATCTTATCTGTATTTGTTAAAACAGCGTAATCCAGAGACAATTTATGATTTGCAGACGACTCGTGAGGGAGTGTTTCGCCACATGTTCGTTGCACTCGGACAGAGTATTAGGGCATTTGATACGTGCCTTCGACCGGTGATTATAGTTGATGGGACCCACCTAAAGGGAAGGAATAAAGGAACTCTATTTGCGGCTGTCACATTTGACGGGAGCAGCAAGTTTTTCCTCTTGCTGTTGGTCTCGGTCCGATAGAGAACGACGAGTCATGGACTTATTTTCTGTATAACATGCGCAGATGCTACAATCCGACGGAAGATTTACTGATTGTGAGTGACCAACATAAGAGCATTCAGAATGCTGTTCGAGTCGTCTATCCGAATGCATTCCACGGGTTTTGCTATCACCATCTTGCAAAAAATCTGACCTCCTATGGTGCGCATGCTATAGGACTCTTTAGAACTGTTGCCTACACGCATCGAGAAGAAGTTTTTGAAAACTACTTTTCGAAACTACATATCGAAAGCCCTAATGGGCGCATGGGCGCCTTTACGAAATGGGCCGAGAGGTGGGCTAGGTCGAAGTGTCCTACTGACAGTATAACTTCTTGACATCCAATCTTTGTTGAATGCTTTAATAATCGTATGTTGTGGGCTAGACGTTTACTGTTTGCTCGTTACTTGAGATATTTCGCCTAATTTTAGAGAATTGGTTTGATGAGAAGCGGGGAGAAGCTACGTAAAGAGACCATGAGTTGACAATGCACACTTTTGAAAAGCTTTCTAACTCTGTGCAAGCCAGTCTGACTCTTACCGTTCGAGCTACCACCCCACTTGTTTATAAAGTCGAAGAAAACAAAGTTTCTTATGAGGTCGACCTTCGAACATGGACATGTTGTTGTCGTGAGTTTGATTTGGATCGATTCCATGTCGCCATGCCCGACGCTATAAGGTACATGTCTATTCTGTTGTGTGCACGATCGTTACCCACGATGGGCACGATCGTTACCCACGATGGGCACGATCGTAACTCACGATGGTCACGATCGAAACCCACGATGGGCACGATCGTAACCCACGATGGGCACGATCGTAACCAACGATGGGCACGATCGTAACCCACGATGGGCACGAACGTAACCAATGATGGGCACGATCGTAACCCCACGGTCGCCATGACCGTAACCCACGATCGCCCTTATCGTAACCTACGATGGGACACACGATGTGCACGATCGTAACACAATGGGCACGATCGTAACCCCACGATCACCGTGATCGTAACACACGATGGGCACGATCGTAACCCAATGGGCACGATCGTAACCCCAATATCACCGTGATCGTAACACACGATCGACGCGATCGTGTTTTGCCATCGTTTGCAAAACAGGGATGGTCTAGATTTATCACCTCATCAATATAAAAAATACATTATCCTATACAACATCCTTGACATAATTGCTTATTGTAACAGGCGCGCCGACAATGGTTTGTCCGTGTATGATTTTGTTAGTCGTTATTTCAAGCAACAAGGCCTTAGAGAGACTTATAATAAGGAGCATATTAGTCCCATCCCACATCCTGATGAGTGGAATTTCCCACCGGAGATCTCATCCATCGTTTGCGTACCTCCAGAGGGGGTACGACAAGCCGGCCGACCAAGGATGAGTCGCGCACGGTCCGCTGTTGAAAATTTGCACGCAGGTGGACGGCCTCAGGTGTGCGGTAGGTGTAAAGGAACCGGCCACAATAGAAAATCTTGCAAAGCATTCATTCCCATAGGGGGTGTGGATTTGAATATCCCTGAAGAAACTCAAGAAATCGATGAACAACCGAGGCAAAGGCGCCGGCAGAAGAAGAGGTGTAGCATTTGCCGTAATGATGACCATGACATAAGGGGATGTCCACACCGTGAAACTTAAATTGCTTATGTATTTTTATATTTTGTGACTTACTAGCAACAATCATGTGTTGATATTTTGATCCTCGATGGACCATGTATTGATTCAGTATTCTGATTATTAGTTGAAATGCATAATTTTGAATCTATTTTCTTTACCTTTGAATTGAAATTTAAGTATTCAGTAATGTAAAGCAAATAAAGGTGATTATGGAGCCAAACATTAACCATAACAAAGTAGCTCACTTCAAAGAGCAATAGTTTACAGTTCCAAAGCATATAACTTTACAAAACAAAATTTAATCACCATCAAACAAAATATCTAATAATAACATAAAAAAAACAATCAATTGGATCCCTTTTCCCCAATCTGCTGCTGTATCTTTAGTCTTGTATCACCGTCTTCATGAACTTCCTCTTCCAAAATAAATTTTTTGCTTTTATTCTCAGAAATCTCCAAATCATTATCATCATCACCATCTAGTATGACTGGAGTGCTCGCAGTGTTTTTAAATAGGTCCTGTTTCATGGAACACATTAATTTGCAATGATAGTCACTACACATACAACAAAATCAAAAACTTACTCGAGCATTTAGTATCTTCCTCTCGGCCTAGTTACGTATGGTGGGTTGGGAGTAGGTATCCTCCTTCTTCTTTTTGGTGGTGGTGCGTCGCTTCCTCCTAAATCGGTTTCGTACTCGGCCGCTCAGTGCGCGTATTTGATTTTAATGAATTTTAACTGATGTTAATTGATTAGGGTTTGAAGTGAAAAAGGGGTGGAGACCGACCGACGATGGGATTTTAAAATAAAGGGGGGGGGGACCTGGGATTTTATAATAAAGGGGGGGGACCGACTTATAATAAGGGGGGGACCGACCCACGATGGGATTTTATAATAAAATAATTTGACCTTTGAAGTAAACACGATCGTGTACACGATCGCCGCGATCGCGTGTTCCAATCGTGTGACATGTTGGCAACCAGGTGTCAAATTGGCGTTGTATCCACGTATGCACACGATCGTGTGCACGGTCGTGTCCACGATGGAACACACGATCGTGTGCACAAGAACATCAAGAATTTTCACCAATTTCTCAAATTACTCGTCAATTTAGGTGTTGTTACTTATATATTAACAATTATTTGTTAATGATACACTTATCTAAAAAGTTATTGATTGAATTAACATAATATATTGCATATCATGTGTCGTCCAATTGTTCTATTAGTACGTACGGATAAGTTCAATCATCTGGATGAATTACCTCATATATTAATGAATTACAACGAAATGACAAATAGGAGTTCGTATAAGAAGCCATATAGTAATTAATGTTTGAACAAGCGATGTTTGAATCACAAAACATCATTCTAGATAACACAATAGTTCAAAATTGCAAAAATACCAAAAGTTCATATGCACACGATCGTGTACACGGTCGTGTCCACGATTGAACACACGATCATGTGCACAAGAACATCAAGAATTTTCACCAATTTCTCAAATTACTCGTCAATTTAGGTGTTGTTACTTATATATTAACAATTATTTGTTAATGATACACTTATCTAAAAAGTTATTCATTGAATTAACATAATATATTGCATATCATGTGTCGTCCAATTGTTCTATTAGTACGTACGGATAAGTTCAATCATCTGGATGAATTACCTCATATACTAATGAATTACAACGAAATGACAAATAGGAGTTCGTATAAGAAGCCATATAGTAATTAATGTTTGAACAAGCGATGTTTGAATCACAAAACATCATTCTAGATAACACAATAGTTCAAAATTGCAAAATACCAAAAGTTCATATGCACACGATCGTATACACGGTCGTGTCCACGATTGAACACACGATCGTGTGCACAAGAACATCAAGAATTTTCACCAATTTCTCAAATTACTCGTCAATTTAGGTGTTGTTACTTATATATTAACAATTATTTGTTAATGATACACTTATCTAAAAAGTTATTGATTGAATTAACATAATATATTGCATATCATGTGTCGTCCAATTGTTCTATTAGTACGTACGGATAAGTTCAATCATCTGGATGAATTACCTCATATACTAATGAATTACAACGAAATGACAAATAGGAGTTCGTATAAGAAGCCATATAGTAATTAATGTTTGAACAAGCGATGTTTGAATCACAAAACATCATTCTAGATAACACAATAGTTCAAATTTGCAAAAATACCAAAAGTTCATATGCACACGATCGTGTACACAGTCGTGCCCAGCCGTGTGCACGATGGAACACACGATCGTGTGCACGGCCGTTCCCACGATGGTACTCACGGTCGTGTGCACACGGTCATGCCAGCCATCGTGCGCACACGACAGCATCAGACGCATGACCGTGGGTAGGTTGCACACGATCGTAACACACGATGGCCACAATCGTGCGCATCCATCGTGTGTAACACAGAGCCAACACATTCATATTTAACAACACTGACACATTCATCCAAAACTGTCTAAATACAACATAAATATTGTACAACACACCACAAACCATTCTACATGTCTAAAGACAACATAAAGATTTTAGCAGCTAGACCATATCGATATTTCTTAATATATTTTTCATTAAGTTCCTTGATTTGGTGCCTTGCTCCTGGGTTTGCAGAGACGAGTCGATCCAAGTACATGCACGCGAAGGGGCCACAACTGTGATTGTCGTTTTGTATGAACTGTAGCTCTCGTGGCATAATTTTGAAACTCATCTCCGTGTCATACTTTGTTTTCGATTGGTTGTTCATCCAATACCCAGATTGAGCTTGCACACGAGGCATCAGACGCATAATCGGTCGCAGTTGGTTGAATCGGTAACGACCATCTTCGTGGTGGTGTGACAAGGAATCGTACAACTCCACGGTCCATGCTATGATGTCAATCTTGATAGTCACCCAGTGGCTTTGGTCGAGGCAACAAATGGCAATGATCTGTTCAAACAAAATATGTAATCATATAAGATCATCACATCAAACATAGCGAATCATTTATAAATATAAATTTCAAATGGCAACAAATCGTCAATTATTTATAAATATAAATTTCAAACTTACTTCGTTGCAATTTAACCATGGAACCGCATGTGGTGTATCAAGACCTGTCATGTAGTCCTCGATGCATTTAGGAATTTTCCACTCCTTGTAAATAGGGTTACCCGTCTCCTTGATGCCAAGTGGATCATCCGGATGGAGTCTTGCAAACTCGTTGGCCAAAACTAACTACAAAAAGCCAAACCACAAAATTAAAAAAAATCGATATCAAACCAATGATATACAAGTGAGTAGGTTATAGAACTTACGTAAAATAGGGAGCCGGCAAGTACAGTGCCAACTCTACCGACACCAACACTACGGACTCCCCTCTGAAGCCTCGCTCGAGTCGCAAGCACATAACAGTCTATCACCTCGGCATCAAAGTCTTCACGGCTAGACTCTATCCGGTCAAATAACGCCTGGGTGAGAGCATGCCCAGTCTCCAAACACCGGACAATAGCATCACGTGGCTGCTCCCTCCTAAACTGTAGGTACAACTTCTTCAGAGCCTCGCTATCTCTGGGAGGCGCAACCACAAAAGGCTCTCGAAGAGCAGCAGATTGTCGACTCACTCGCGGTGGAAGACTACGCTCACCCAAATGCTACGTTCCGGCACTTTCACCATCTTCGTCACCCTCAACATCCCTCTCACAACTATAACGATCAGAGAGCTGTACAGTCGGCTGCTCGAACTCAAAAACTGGCTGCTCGATCTGAAATGGAGGTTGCTGCTCAGGACCACCACCCTCACTGCGAAACATCGCACTGTAATGATGCTCGTCCTGAAACCAGTCGAACATCGTCCCATATCGGCCAAACGCCTCAAATGGCTCATACTGATGCTCGTAATTAAAGGGCTGCTGAGTCCGCTCAACAGAATGATGAATCTGAGAATGGTGACTGTGCTGGACCTCAGAATGGTGGGTAGCGGATGCTGAGAATGGTGACTCGGCTGACACTGAGAATGGTGACTCGGCTGACGCTGAGAATGATGACTAGGCTGACGATGAGAATGGTGACTGTGTGCTGCGCCAGAGACTGAGTGACGTGGAGGGTCAGGAATCCTCCGTCGGGCGCTGCTAACAGATGCAGAATGACGAGACCTATCATGGCTCCCAACTGAGTAGTGTACCGGGCTCCTAGAACGTCTATGCATAGGTCCGAAGAAATCCACGATCCCAGAAAGCACCCGGCGAGAAACTCGAGCAATAAATCCGGACTCAGAATCGTCGTACAAGATCGCCTTCAAACGGCGATCAAAGTACTCATCCATGCTCGTGTCCTGGGTGTGGTCCGGACAAGGAAGTCCGTGGACACAACACACCCTCTCTGGCTGCCTCTCCCGGTCCGATGTCTCTGCACCATCTACTGGTGGGGTACTCTGCCGGCGTCGCTTCGACACTTTATGTGCCGACTCATATGTAATCAATTTTCCAGCAGCCTTCTTCAACCTATCCATAACTTTCTTCCTCGGGATCGGCGCAGGCTCATCCTCCTTATTCCTCACAGCTATTCTTACAGGCTTAATGAACTTAACGTCATAAGGCGAGCCATTCTCAAAGCTCAGGTAGTAGTACTCAGCCTCATCCTCCTCCAGATGCGGTAAAGAGGGAAGTACTTTGTGCTGCAACAATAGGCATTAAAGCATACCATTAGATGGGCAATCACAAAATGTTGAAGAGATGAGTGAAGTTAGGAGAAAATACGTTTACAAATTTATGTACCTTATCGTCGAAGAAATGAGTGAAATCACAAAACATCTTCCTCGTAGTCCACATCAAACACCGGAGGACTTGGACAGTTTTATCTCGAATACCACACAATGCTCCCAATGCAGGAATCATCTCATACGACCATATTTGTAAAGCCCAAACAGGACCATAGAAGTGATAGTCCTTGTGCTCTTGTCCCTCCTTCATGGCAACGTTGCCTATGTAGTAAGATAAAACCCCAAAGGTATAAGAACCCCAAGGAAACATATCCCACTGCTCGAAATCCTCCACTAATGCCCATGCCCATGTCTCGACCATCATGTCGTCACGGCATAGGATAAAGTAGTAGTATATAAGCAAATTGGCAACCTTGACATAATCTCTTATGTCTCTACCAAAATCTCGAGCATTGAACCTCTTCCGCAGAACACTAACCTTAATGTTTTTGCCATGGAGTATTCTGTGGAAAATACCGTCGGGCGGAAGGAGATGGTCGTCCTGGGGATGGAAGGTAGAGTTTCCAAAATGGAGTCCCGTGATCAAGGCGAAATCACGGGCCGTAAAACGAATGGTCCTCCCGCAAACTTGGAACCACGACTCATCCGGGGGGATTTGATCACCCTCCAATTGACGAGCAATCAAGTGATGTAGGGCAGTATTTGAACTCCCATTCCTCCTAACTTTAATCAAGCGCCCAGACCCTTGGTCAAGCTCTCGATAGCTCGATCAGCAACAGCGGAATTGCGGCCCATACTTCTTAATGTCTCAATGATCTCTTTAAATACCGCCTCCCGTATGTAAATATTCACTTGACGTGTAACAAAACGCAATGTAGGTCTCTTCCATACGCAACCAGTCTGCAATATGGACATACAACTCATAAGAATATGATAAAATGCTTAAGAGAACGGAAAAATTACATCTTGCACACGATCGCATGCACACGATCGATGCCGTCGTGTGAAGACCATCGTGTGCCACACGACGGTTCACACGACGAAACGATCGTGTGCTGCGATCGTGTGCAAGGCAGAGCTTTTGCACTTCTAGCACACGACGGCACACACGATCGGCGGCCGTCGTGTAGCCATCGTGCCCACGAAAGACCATCGTGTACACGATGGTCTCATCTTCTTCAAGACGATCGTGGGAAGATGAACAACCGTCGTGGCACGATCGTGTGTGAATGAAAATACACTAACGGCTCATTGACGAATTGCTCTTGAGATGGAGTGTCACTAGCGGAATTTACGGCGTCTTGATTCTCTGTGGTAGTCGGAGGTCGACATTTTCCGGCCGGCGAAGGGTTTCTGACGGGAGACTTTTTTGCGAGAGAGGAGGAGAGTTTTTGGCAGAGGAAAATATTGAGTTGTGGACCGTTTTTATTGTTGTTTCGTTTTAATAATCTTCCTTTTTCTTTTTAGTTTTTTTCTCTTATTGGTAGACTTTAAGGGTAATAAAGTCTTTTAACACATTTTGGTATCAAAAACTTATAGTTTTATGAATGGGGATATATAACTTGTTACTTTTATGCTTTGGTACTAAAAAAGAGAGATCCCTAAAATAAATGTCATTACTCGTAAGAAGGTTTTTGCACCGTGTTGATTTTTTAAAGCTACTCTCGAAGTTTACTTATTTTATAAATCTCCCATATAATATGTAACACAATCAGGTATAAGTATTCAAGACCTTTGTTGAATCATTAATCAAGATTGGATAATTACAATCCTTACGTCTAATATATAAGGATAAGATACATGTTAATATAAATTATTTATAATATATAACTCTAAGTTCATTCGGTAAATCTAGAAGTACTAATTGTGCTTCTTAGGCGTCTATATGGAGTTAAACGATTTATCTAGGGGTCTTAGTCAGCGTATATGCCAGGTAAAGCAAATAAATCTAATCTATTCTAATAATACATATCAAATATCATTATACTTATCAACACCATATATGACACAGCTAATGGTGTCACCTTGTAACCTTGTTAAATAGTTCGATTTGTCGATGCCCAATTCATCCCAATTGAGGTCGAGTACTCTTAAACTTAGGGCTGGCAATTTTCGACACGACACGATAACCCGACACGAACACGCACGAAATTAATGGGTTAGTGTTTGGCCTTATCGTGTTCGTGTTCTTATCGTGTCGACACGATAAGGACACGCTAATTTCGTGTCGTGTTCGTGTCGGATTCGTGTCGTGTTCGTGTAACACGATAACTTTCGTGTTCGTGTCGTGTCGTATCGTGTTCGTGTAATCCGATAATATTTATATATTTTTAACATTAATTTTATTATCATTTTAAATATTTTAAGTTTATTTTCTAATTTTTATATTTGAATTTATCGATTCGTGTCATATCGTGTCGTTATCGTGTCGTGTCAACACGAAAAATATCGTGTCATATCGTGTTCGTGTTTCAACGTTTCGTGTCGTGTTCGTGTTCGTGTCGGGCATATACTTAACCGGTCGTGTTCGTGTTTGGCCTTATCGTGTCGTGTCGTTATCGTGTCGACCCGATAACGACCCGACACGCACGAATTGCCAGCCCTACTTAAACTTATCCTTAAGCTTATAGTTCAAACCATATCACATCGATAAATGAGCCGTTACATTCTTATCTATAATATTCTAGGTACGAGACACTACAAGATTTGATAAGAAACTCCTTTGCTAGCATTTTTATTTTTGCCCGCGCGAGTAACCGACTTTGAATAGTTGAAACTCATATTATACCTTTACAAAAACCTTGGAACGGTCCATAATATTATAAATATGGTCCTTATAAGCTAAGAACCGATCCAAATTGTCTAAAAATAGATATTGAGTTACTTCTCTTATTGTCAATTGATTTTGCAATTGAACTTTGGACTTTAACAACCTTAACAAAGATTAAGAGCATGCAAAACAACATATAAAGTTTCTGCTCGAAAACGAAAAACGTGAAGACAAAAAATTTACAAGATTTAAAAACTTGAAGTTTTGATACAACCTTTTATTATCAAAATTAGTATTTTGTAATCTTTTAATAATGTCCGTGTAGTGCGAATGTGCCGACGAGAACGTCGGGCCCTTTGAGGGGGTTGGATTGTGATATCCCACATCAACTAGCAGAGAGTGGGCGAAGTGTCTTATATGTGCATGCCAGCCTCGAAATAGCATGAGGCATTTTGAGAGCTGACTGACTGACTTTGGGAACTCCGAAATTAAGCATGAGAGTAGTCTCATGATGAATGACCTCCTAGGAAGCTGCTCGGGGGCTCTCAGAGATAAAATCATGAGGGCCATCTTAGAGAAGAGTGTCTAGAACGGATAATATCATGCTATGGCAGAACGATCTTGAGATATGACAATTTGGCCATTTTATGTTTGTTATTCTAAATTTTTTAGTTAGTTGTAAGAAGTGGTTTGAATGGAGGAAATTGTATCTCTAAATATTAATAATATTAAATATTTTCTAATTGTCACCATTAATTAATTTTATATATTAAGATCTTTAGTGTTTCTACTTGCATAATTTTATTATATTTATATATAAGAGGTGAATGGTGTAACAAAATTATTGATACGAAATTTCTTAGAAAATAAGTGATTATTTTAGATACTATGTAATTAAAATAAATTTAATAACGCTAAGTCATAAATTATGAAATTATAGATTTTAAAAGACTTTTTTCGATTCAACATTTTTTCTATTTACACATTTTTTTATATTTCTCTTTATTCTTGATTCTTTACTCTTCCGATCTCAAACTCATCATAAAAATAAAACTCGCTCGTTGAATATTTGAAACTCGCAATATTAATTCTCTCATTATTCTTGTTTTAATTTATTTATATTACAAAATCACACACACAAAAAAAATCAATTGAACAATAATTTAATCAAATATAATATTGATAAATGAAGACTAATAAGAAACTATACAATAAAATAGTAAGATCAAATTAAATTAAATTTCTATTACTGATGTGGAAATTCAAATACATACACTCCGATCAATTACTGGTATATATACCATAAAGCATATTGTCACGATGAAGTTATCTTTCAAGCTAAATAATAAACTCTTCCCGGAATTAGGGTTTTCAACTTGTGTTTGAAAACCCTAAATTCACGCTTTCCAATCACTTCCTCTCTCGTTAGGGTTCTCTATCCTAATTTCTCCTTCAGAATCAATTCGCCGTTCCAAGCATCGCACGAGAAAGCCGCCGAACAGTAATTCTTGGCGACATTCATGCCACAGTTGCTCCGCTTATTCTGTGATCACCTTGCTGCGGCTCCATGGCCGAATTGGTCGTAGAATGCATTTGTTTTTGCGTCTGTGGTTTGCGTGGGTAAAATATTTGTCTAGTTTAGTTTCCGGTCTGGGTTTTTGTGAATATGATTAAGCAAATATTGGGCAAGCTTCCACGGAAGCCGTCGTCTAAGCTATCGCAGTATGATTCAAACAATAATGACATCTCAGCTTTTGCGTCTGCAAATTCAAATTCAACTTTAGCTGATCTTGGTCCCTTTCGGCCCACTAGCAATGGAACCGATGCCTCACCAGCAAAACTAATGGGACCTCAAGTGGTTCCCGCATTGGTGAATTATGTGGCTGCGTGCGAGGCATTGCCAAGCTTGCGGGATGTCCCAGCTGCAGAAAGGCAGAATCTGTTTATCAGGAAGTTGAGTTTGTGTACTGTAGTGTTTGATTTCACAGACCCCACCCTACATTTGAACGAGAAAGATGTGAAGCAGAGGATGCTTCTTGAGTTGGTCGATTATGTATCTTCAGTAAATTTGAAGTTTAGTGAGGTTGTCATGCAGGCAATAACCAAAATGCTCTCGTCTAATCTATTTCGTGCATTGCCTTTGTCCATTCATGACAATAAGCTGTATGGTGATGTTTATGATCCCGAGGACGATGAGCCAACTGTTGAGCCCTCTTGGCCACATCTTCAGATTGTTTATGAGTTTTTATTGCGATTTGTATCTTCATCGGAGACAGATGCTAAGCTTGCCAAAAGATACATCGACCATTCTTTTGTGCTGAGAATGCTAGAACTTTTTTATTCGGAGGACCATAGAGAGAGGGAATACTTGAAAACTGTTTTGCATCGCATATATGGGAAGTTTATGGTGCATAGGCCATTTATTAGGAAAGCAATAAATAATATATTTTACCAATTTGTTTTTGAGACAGAGAAGCATAATGGGATTGCAGAGCTGCTGGAGATACTGGGAAGCATAATTAATGGGTTTGCTTTACCATTAAAGGAAGAGCATAAGCTTTTTCTTACTCGTGCACTGATTCCACTTCACAAACCAAAGTCCATGCCTATGTACCATCAGCAGCTATCTTATTGTATAACTCAGTTCGTGGAGAAGGACGTCAAGCTATCTGATACAGTAATCCACGGTCTTTTGAGGTATTGGCCTCTAACTAACAGTTCCAAGGAGGTTATGTTTATTAGTGAAATGGAGGAAGTTTTGGAAGCAACACAGCCGGCGGAATTTAAACGTTGCCTTGTCCCGTTGTTCCGTCAAATTGGTAGCTGTGTCAACAGCTCACATTTTCAGGTACTACATTAAAGCTTCATTTTTTGTCATATATGAGGCTTCGATTGATATTTACCAAAAATGCAAAGAGAAAATGTACATGATGATTTTATACTATCAATCACGTAATGCGATAGCAATTATCTCGACTCATCACCATCTCATGATATTTTCCAGTTACTTTAATTGGAAAAGCATATGATTTTGATGGTTTTGGAATTTCATCTCATTTCTCCTTCATATGAAGGTTGCGACAGGAAGGGCATCCGGCGTAAAACTTTGCCACCTTGTCTTTTGCATGAATTATAGTGTTACTAATTTTCGATAATTAATTGCCACTAATTTTCGTTCCACCGACCCCAACATAGTTGGGATTGAGGTGCAGTTGATGATGATGGGAGTTTTTGCTCTAGTTGCGTGAAGTCTTTTTAGGAGTGCGAGGTCATATCAAACTCCAGGTGGATAGGGAAATAGTGAAACCTTTTTTGAGATAATTCGAGATGATGTATATCATACCTAAGTTGTAAGTTTTGAGAGTTAACTTATTTTCCCGATACATATTACAACAACAATAACAACAACATCTAAGCCTTAGTCCCAAAATGATTTGAGGTCGGCTAACATGAATCAAACTTTGAAACCGTCAATAATCGTTACATAAATAACATAAAAGGAAAAAAAGAGGGAAAAAGTAGAGAAAAAAGCAAATAAAAAAAGAGAATGAAAAAAAAAAAAAGAAAAGAAAAAAAGATAACATGAAATAAAAGAAAATAAGAATTAAAAAAAAAAAAAAAATCAGACTCCATCCACCATCCGTATTCTTTCCCGCCACATTTGCCTCTCCATCGCCATACTTTCTCTAATTCCAAGAAACCGCATATCATTTTCAATCATCTTTATCCAAGTTTTCTTGGGTCTTCCTCTACCTTTCACAACATTACTTGCTCCCCAACTTTCTAGCCTCCTCACTGGGGCATCAATAGGTCTTCTTCTCACATGACCAAACCATCGTAATCGATTCTCCATCATCTTGTCTTCTATAGATGCAACTCTTACCTTCTCTCTGATCACCTCATTTCTGAGCCGATCCTTTTTGTATGACCACACATCCATCGTAGCATACGCATCTCCGCCACATTCATCTTTTCAACGTGACACTGCTTTCTGACCAACACTCGGTGCCATATAACAATGCAGCCTAATTGCCGTGCGGTAAAATTTACCCTTTAATCTATGAGGCATGCCGATCACATAAAACCCTGTGGCACTCTTCCACTTCAACCACCCGCCTTTATTCTCGTGAGCCACATCGCCATCTAGCTCTCCATCCTTTCGATAATAGATCCAAGATACCGAAAGAAAGTGGATCCATGAACAACTTTCCCATCAAATGTGATCATCCCCGCCTCTATCATCGCTTTCGCTAAACCTACACTCCATATATTCGCCTTACCTTTCGGCTAAAGCCTCGAGCTTCCAAAGTATCCTCCAAAGTTCCAATTTCGTTGCACTCCAACCTTCGTTTCATCAATCAACACAATATCATCTGCGAACATCATACACCACTAACGTCATTTTGAATTTCTCTTGTCAATTCGTCCATGACTATGGCAAAGAGAAAAGGACTAAGAGCAGATCCTTGATGCACCCCAATCGTAATAGGGAATTCTTCCGTCCTCCCAACATTAGTACGTACACTTGTACTAGCTCCCTCATACATGTCCTTTATAATGTCAATATATTTCCGCGATACACCCTTCTTTGCTAAGGCCCACCAAAGTACTTCTCTTGGTACTTTATCATATGCCTTCTCTAAATCAATAAAAACCATATGCAGATCTTTCTTTTTATCTCGATAATGTTCCATCAATCACGGATAAGATAAATTGCTTCCATGGTCGATCTTCCAGGCATAAATCCAAACTGATTTTCTGTTATCTTCACACATTTCCTGATCCTTTGTTCAATCACTCGTTCCCACAACTTCATGGTATGACACATTAGTTTAAGAACAATCTTGAACATCACCTTTGTTCTTATACAAAGGGACGAGAATACTTTTCCTCCATGCTGACGGCATCTTATTGCTTCTCCAAATCTTATTGAAAAGCATAGTTACCCATTCGATCCCTCTCTCCCCCAAACACCTCCAAACTTCAATAGGTATACCATCCGGTCCTTCTTTTCGACCCCATCTTCTTCAATGCAATTGTCACTTCACCCTTTCGATTCTTCTCTTAAACTCTCGGTTAACCATACTTGAGGGGATGTTTAAATTCCCAATATCTTGTTCTTGATGGCCATCAATAGGGTATCAAAGTATGACCTCCATCTCTCTTTATCTCTTTATCTTGAACCAAAACTTTTTGGTCAAGATCTTTACACATTTAACTTTTCCAATATCTCGTCTTCTTCTCTCTCATTCGAGCAAGTTTATAGATATCTTTTTCCCCTTCTTTAGTATCTAATCTTGCATATAATTCTTGATTGACCTTTGATCGGGCATTTCGCACTGCCTTTTTAGCTTCTGTTCGAGCTTTCTTGTACTTCTCATAATTCTCATCGCTCGAGCATTTACCCAGTACCTTATAACATTCACGTTTGGTCTTTATCGCTTGCTTAACTTCATCATTCCACCAAGATGTGTCCTTACTTGATGGTCTGTTTCCTTTAGATTCTCCTAGGACTTCTTTTGCAACTTCCTTTATGTTGTGTTCCAACAAGTTCCACATCGAATCTATATCCATCTCCGTGACCAAATACCACTATCAGCAATCTTAGCCACAAAAGTATGTCGACTCTCCCCTTGGAGCTTCCACCACTTAATTCGAGGGTCAACTTGTGGTCTTCTCTTTCTTAAGTGCCTCTTACCTCGAAAGTCAAGCACCACAAACCTATCCGTGTTGCAAAGACTCTCACCGGGTATTACCTTGCAATTAGTAAAACTTTTCCTCCAAACATTCCTTACTAAAAAGAAATCAATCTGACTTGCATTACCTCCGTTTCTATATGTCACCAAATGAGAGTCCCTTTTCTCGAACCAAGTGTTCATAATACCCAAGTCATGAGCTAATGCGAAATCCAATATATCATTTCCTGCTTCATTTCTGTCCCCAAAACCAAAGCCACCATGAATGCTCTCAAAGCCATCTCTGCTAACACCGACATGCCCATTGAGGTCACCACCAATGATCAATTTCTCACCCATAGGAATTCGTTCGACAACCTCTTCCAAATCTTCCCAAAATTCTTGTTTGATCGATGCATCCAATCCTACTTGTGGTGCATAAGCACTTATGATAGTTAGAAACTCATCCCCTATCACAAGCTTAATACTCATTATTCTATCGCTCTTTCTTGACACTTCCACCACATCATCAATGAATTCTTTATCAATGACGATACCCACTCCATTTCTACTTCTATCCTTTCCAGAGTACCAAAGCTTGTAACCCCAAGGAGCTAACACTCTTGCCTTCTCGCCAACCCACTTAGTCTCTTGTAGACACATTATGTGAATTCTCCTCCTTTTCATAACTTCCCCACTTCGCCGATCTCCCCGTCAAAGAGCCAACGTTCCAAGTTCCAAACCGCACCTTACTACCCTTACTAGCCGCAAGAACTAACTTCTCTGTCTCTGTCTCGTCCACGCTGCAAGGATTCTTGCACATTTGACACCACACCCATACTTCGAGGTGGCGCGCCGCTCGGCGACGACCTAGCAACCTCGCATATTTTCCACTACACCCGGCCTATGAAGTGTAGCGCATCCTTGCTCATTTGACACCACCCTCGGATGTAAAGGTGGCGCGCCGCTCTGGCGACGACCTAGCAACCTCGCATACTTATCACCGCACCCGGCCTATGAAATGCAAATGCGGCCGCTTCTGAGGAGACGCCCCAACGATTTTCAATGTTTGATTCATGTCCATGGAATGTGACGAGTTTTACGCTGGCTGCCACTAACCTACCGCAACCCTCCTCTTTTATCCGGGCTTGGGACCGGCAATGGATGTCAAGAAGACACCCACAGGCAAAGTTTCGATACATATTACAACAAACAAAATTATAATTCATAGTTTGATCTCTTTTTACACATTGTCAGAAACAAATAAAAGCCTAAAGTTTCACCTTTCAAGTCTTCTTGCAGTGGACGAATATTTCCTCTTTTCTTGGTATATAACGTTTAATGCTCATTATGAGACAAAAAAATCTATTTGGAAGATTAAGATTTGTTTCTGGAACATTTTGCTTGTTTTTTTATGATGTGTTTGTCTACTTAGTAAATTGTAAATAGGTTATGAGGTTCCTTTGAATCTCAATTTCACAATAAAAAAGAGCAGCAGGCTCTATATTCTCTGCAGATGCAGCGTTGAAGATACAGTTTCTGTACGTCACTCAACAAGTTGTATGGTTTTCCCTTGGGTGTTTTTGTAAACTAGTGGAATACAATGATCCTGAAGCAAATTTTGTACTTACCTTGCTATATTTTTTTTCCTGTTTGGAATTGGGAGCTTGCTCATGCTGAAGCTATTAGACTTGTAAGACCAGATTAGAATCTGGAATCTGAGATCGGATACACTTGGCTTGGCATTCGGGTTGAAATATACTTAATTATGCTGAGCTGGCCAGGCAAATGCGGTTTAGTTTAATTCTCAAGTTATCTTGATGTAATGAGGAGTCTGATTGTGTATGTGCAAAAATGAAACCAAACAACCCCTCACTTCCATTGGGTCGTTCTATTAGATTAAAATTTCTTCTTCTTCTCCCAAATCCATGATATCTGCAATCTCAAGCTATTTTTCACACAAGTTTCACCACTCAATTGCCACTACAATGCCAGAGCTACGGTGGATTATGGTTGCAGAATCAAATCCGTAGTCTGCAACAAACCTCCGCAAAGCTGTTCGATAATGGGATAAAGGATGCACCACGGTGTCCTCTTTGATGATGTTGACTCTGTAGTTTTTTTATGGTCTAAAAGGAGATTAAACGTGACATTGGATGATATCTTTCAGTGATAAAGAGTTAACATCAGGTTCTTGAAATTCGATAGATTTTAAGACTCAAGGTTATCTTGGGAGCTTTTGCCATACCTTTGATCTGAAAGCCCTAGGTAAGGATCAATACGGGAACTGATTTATTACTTAGTAGGTCCCTTCAATAGCATTTTCTGTTCTTTGTGGGAGATGTATAATTACTCATTAGTCCTTTACTTCCAATTGGTGATTGTCTTCCTGTTAGAAATCACTGCATGTATTCAGATGAAATGAGAGAAATTGAATTCAGCTTGTTTATGTTCTTTTTTAACACTTACGTAACGGGGTTATTGTGAATTCATCTTCTTGAATCCTTTTAACTTTAATAACATATCGAAGTAACATATCCTGACTGATAGGAAACGATAGATGGGTGTCATCATGGTTGTTACGGCGCTCGACTAGTTGCGACTAGTCGTTGACTAGTCATCCAGACGGTGCCGGACAGTCGCCGTGTAATTCCGAGTCGACTGATGTAAGTATTTCGCCCGCCAGGAACGACATGGGTCGCCTAGTCGACGACTTGGGTCGACTGGGCCACGAGTTGGGTCCGACTGGTATAAGACCCGACCCGTCGAGACTGGTATGGAACCTAATTGCTGACGCCATTTTGTTGTGTAGACATATTATATCTAATATATATTATGGAGTATATTATAGTTATAAGTACATGTATACTATACAATCAGTCAAATTATATATATATAATATATAATATATATAATTATTATTTACTCCCTCCGTCCCATAAGAGTGTGTTCACCAGTGTTCTAAAATCGGCCTAGGCGGCCGCCTAGGCGCTAGAATAGTGGCCCTCCGCCCCGACTACCCCCTAATCGGTTCTGCCAGGCGGCTGGGCGGGTCTTAGGCGGGCTAGGCGGGTCCTAGGCGGGCTAGGCAGGTACTAGGCGGGCTAGGCGGGTCCTAGGCGACTACCCCATCTGTCCAGATTTTTTTTCCTTTTCTATTTTATTTTTTAACGTTTTCTCCAAAAACGTGTTTTCCTTCGCTGGACCCTCAAACCCTGAGTACCGTTTTCCTTCTCCTGTATCTCCCGGTCCATTCGTTTCTTCCTTTTCACCTTCGCTGCGGAGACTATCATCTAATTCTCCATCTGCCCGCGCACCAAATAATCGGCAGCTCACCTTCTTCTAATCCAGTTTTTCCATTTCGGCCGTTTCATCATCTTCAGAGTTCCGGCGGTTCTTCCATCTTCTGGTCAGTGTTCTTCCAGCTCATCTTCGGTTTTCTTTTTCTTTTTCTTTTTTAAAAAAAAAAAGCTGTTGTAGATGGAGAACATATATTGGAGGAAGGATATGGAGATGAGGAAGACATGGAATTTTGACTTTAGTTTGTGATTTTTGCTTTTTGAATGTTTTTTTTTCAAGACTATTGGAATGTTGTTTTTTTTAAGACTATTTTTGAAAAGAATATTATTATGCATTTTGTATGCATATATAAAAATAAATAAAATATAAAATATATAAAAAAAACCGCCTAGCGCCTAGCCGCCTAGGCGCCGTCTCCAAGGCCTAGGCGCTAGAAGGTCCCCGTCCGCCCGCCTACGGCCTAGCGCCTTTTAGAACATTGGTGTTCACTCTTTATGGGCACGAATTTTTATAAAAGTTAGGTAGTGGTGAATTTGAGTGGAAAAAGGGTCCACATTTTGTTGTAGGTGTATGTTAAGTATTGTTGTTGATTAATTAAAGAATAAAGGGTGTGGGCCATCCTTGGTCGACTATAAGGGGTATTTTTTGAAAATGGAATGAGCACACTCTTGTAGAACGGACGAAAATGGCAAATTGAGCACACTCTTGTGGGACGGATGGAGTATTATTTATAATTAGTCGACTAGTCTACGACTCGCCATGCCGGACCCCTGTCCACTCGACTCGACTTATCGCCGTAACAACCATGGGTGTCATTTTAGCTGCAGGATGGCCAGCAACCTTGTCCGATTCTGAAATTAAATCCAGCCCCATAACTTCCATCGATCATGGACCTATATAAGGACTAATGGTTCATTTGTGCTCAATTCCTCTAATATTTAAAAAAAAAAGAATTTGCTGCTTATTCTTGTTTTGCTGCTCAGGAAAAACATTGTTATGTCTTGTGCTACATAATTATGTATCTACTTCCAACTTCGCTGTATCCTTAAACATTGTTAGGATTGCCCAATTCTCATAAAAAAAGTGACGAAGTTAATGTCTGTAAAGATGTATGCACAGTCCTTTATGAAATATTTGCATTTTGATGGGTGAAGTAAAAAGCCCATCAGCATAACTTTTTTTCATTGGAGGGGCTGACTGCATACTAGTAGCTGTTATTGGAGTGGAGAGCATGATAGAGAAGCTAATAGATGCCACCAATTCGGGGACTTCCTATCAAACAAGGATTGAAGGGAAGCAATCCAACAACAACAACAACAACATCTAAGCCTTAGTCCCAAAATGATTTGGGGTCGGCTAACATGAATCAAATTTTGAAACCGTCAATAATCGTTACATAAATAACATAAAAGGAAAAAAGAGGGAAAAAGTAGAGAAAAAAGCAAATAAAAAAAGAGAATGAATGGAAAAAAAAAAAAAAAAAAAAAAATAGAAAAAAAAAAAAGAAAAAAAGATAACATGAAATAAAAGAAAATAGGAATTTAAAAAAAAAAAAAAAAAAAATAAGACTCCATCCACCATCCGTATTCTTTCCCGCCACATTTGCCTCTCCAACGCCATACTTTCTCCAATTCCAAGAAACCGCATATCATTTTCAATCATCTTTATCCAAGTTTTCTTGGGTCTTCCTCTACCTTTCACAACATTACTTGCTCCCCAACTTTCTAGCCTCCTCACTGGGGCATCAATAGGTCTTCTTCTCACATGACCAAACCATCGTAATCGATTCTCCATCATCTTGTCTTCTATAGACGCAACTCTTGCCTTCTCTCTGATCACCTCATTTCTGAGCCGATCCTTTTTTGTATGACCACACATCCATCGTAGCATACGCATCTCTGCCACATTCATCTTTTGAACGTGACATCGCTTTTCTGACCAACACTCGGTGCCATATAACAACGCGAGCCTAATTGCCGTGCGGTAAAATTTACCCTTTAATCTATGAGGCATGCCGGATCACATAAAACCCCCGTGGCACTCTTCCACTTCAACCACCCCGCCTTTATTCTCGTGAGCCACATCGCCATCTAGCTCTCCATCCTTTTGGATAATAGATCCAAGATACCGAAAGAAAGTGGATCCATGAACAACTTTCCCATCAAATGTGATCATCCCCGCCTCTCTATCACTGTTTTCGCTAAACCTACACTCCATATATTCGCCTTACTTCGCTCGGCTAAAGCCTCGAGCTTCCAAAGTATCCCTCCAAAGTTCCAATTTCACTTTGCACTCCAACCTTCGTTTCATCAATCAACACAATATCATCTGCGAACATCATACACCACGGAACGTCATTTTGAATTTCTCTTGTCAATTCGTCCATGACTATGGCAAAGAGAAAAGGACTAAGAGCAGATCCTTGATGCACCCCAATCGTAATAGGGAATTCTTCTGTCCTCCCAACATTAGTACGTACACTTGTAGTAGCTCCCTCATACATGTCCTTTATAATGTCAATATATTTCTGCGATACACCCTTCTTTGCTAAGGCCCACCAAAGTACTTCTCTTGGTACTTTATCATATGCCTTCTCTAAATCAATAAAAACCATATGCAGATCTTTCTTTACAACAAAATTGCAATATCCACTTCCATCATCAAGACCTCAAAGTTTCATGTTAAAAGATATTTCCAAAGCTGGGTGCTCTTTATTACCACATTTGAGGCGCACACTAAAGTATGCCAACCCTGATTCATCACCTCTAACATCAACCATTTGTTAAGCACCTTAATTGTGAATGTTGGATTCGTAGTAATGAAGATTTTCAATTTTGAGGTAGGGTTAAAATTAGCAGTGGCGGCTAGGGTGAACGGCATGTGGAGTTGTTGAAGCTGGAAGATCCATGTATCACATGATACATGCATTGGCTTTCTTGATTGAAACTTTGGAATAGTTGATCCTGATCCACCTTATGTATGGCCCGTTTTCTCTTATCATGATGTTTTTTCATGGTTGACTTGCTACCTAACTGTGTCACTCATTAACTATCCACATCTTTTGTCCTCCTTAAACGCTGGTTCATATTTCGATCTATGTATTCGTTGCTTTTTAGCAGGCAGTACATCGCTCTTTATCCTATATAACATTAGTTTAAGAAGTGTGTTGGCTTCTTTGGTAAACTTATTAAAAGTTTTCTTTCTGTTTAACAACATATTGATCAATGCAGAAAAAGAGCGCCACTCCACGTTTACAGTTCCTAATTCCACAAAAATTTATTAAGTTCCTTTCGGCTGCATCTTCTATTTGCCATTCTGTAAACTTTAGTTTAAATCAGGATAACTTTCTTTGTCTTTTTCTATATCATGAACTCGGATCTGCAAATTATCACATGTACTTACTATTCCATGTTGCTCAAATCATATGTCATATACTAGCCCTCCATAATATTTGTATATTTTGTTTCTGGACTCTCTAAATTCAATTTTGCAGCCATTATATTGTACTCCCTTGCGCCCAAACAACATTCTCAGGCACTTATTTTGTCATTGCCCTTTCTAGAGTTCTGTAATATTCAAATTAGAATATTAGCTCTGGCCTGAGTTTGGGTCCTGTGTTGGTATTTACTTTGATTAAAAGTTCGGCTAATCAAAACATGTTAGGCCTGTTGGGTGGCCCCAAGCTAACTTTTTTTGGTGCTCAAGTCAAATTGAGGTGGGATATGGTAAATTGTTGTATACACAGTTATATATAATTTGAGTATTTAGAACCATTACCTAGTATTTAGAACCATTACCTCTTTATGGGCGATATTTATTGGCACTGATCCCGTGCTGACTATGAGTTTTGTATACCGGTCATGCTCTTAGCTAATCAATAATGGTGACATGAGGTGGCTCGCTCAATGAAATTTGAATAGGTCAACCTGACTCGGGTGGTTGGATTGGTTTGTCACTTGAAGAAATGCGTGGACCCTTGTCCTCTTGAATGAATTACGGAATATTTTTAGGCATTTATTCCAGATTAGTGGAATACATCAACATTTGAGCCTCAATCCCAAAATGATTTGGAGTCAGCTAACATGATTTGTCATTTGAAACCGTCGACGACCAAAAAGATCAATTAATAGCGAAAAAAATTCATAAACGAAAATATGTCGTGTAAAGAAAAATCAAATCGACTCTAGAGAAAAAACAAAATAATAATTAATAATAATAAAAATTAAAAAAATAGAAAATAAATAAAAAGAATCATAAACTCCATCATCCACCCGTATATTTTCCCTCCACATTGTCGTCCACATCAAGTAAGGACACATCTTGGTGGAATGATGAAGTTAAGCAAGCGATAAAGACCAAACGTGAATGTTATAAGGTACTGGGTAAATGCTCGAGCGATGAGAATTATGAGAAGTACAAGAAAGCTCGAACAGAAGCTAAAAAGGCAGTGCGAAATGCCCGATCAAAGGTCAATCAAGAATTATATGCAAGATTAGATACTAAAGAAGGGGAAAAAGATATCTATAAACTTGCTCGAATGAGAGAGAAGAAGACGCGAGATATTGGAAAAGTTAAATGTGTAAAAGATACTGAACAAAAAGTTTTGGTTCAAGATAAAGAGATAAAAGAGAGATGGAGGTCATACTTTGATACCCTATTCAATGGCCATCAAGAACAAGATATTGGGAATTTAAACATCCCCTCAAGTATGGTTAACCGAGAGTTTAAGAGAAGAATCCAAAAGGGTGAAGTGACAATTGCATTGAAGAAGATGGGGTCAAAGAAAGCAGAAGGACCAGATGGTATACCTATTGAAGTTTGGAGGTGTTTGGGGGAGAGAGGGATCGAATGGGTAACTATGCTTTTCAATAAGATTTGGAGAAGCAATAAGATGCCGTCAGCATGGAGGAAAAGTATTCTCGTCCCTTTGTATAAGAACAAAGGTGATGTTCAAGATTGTTCTTAAACTAATGTGTCATACCATGAAGTTGTGGGAACGAGTGATTGAACAAAGGATCAGGAAATGTGTGAAGATAACAGAAAATCAGTTTGGATTTATGCCTGGAAGATCGACCATGGAAGCAATTTATCTTATCCGGCAGTTGATGGAACATTATCGAGATAAAAAGAAAGATCTGCATATGGTTTTTATTGATTTAGAGAAGGCATATGATAAAGTACCAAGAGAAGTACTTTGGTGGGCCTTAGCAAAGAAGGGTGTATCGCGGAAATATATTGACATTATAAAGGACATGTATGAGGGAGCTAGTACAAGTGTACGTACTAATGTTGGGAGGACAGAAGAATTCCCTATTACGATTGGGGTGCATCAAGGATCTGCTCTTAGTCCTTTTCTCTTTGCCATAGTCATGGACGAATTGACAAGAGAAATTCAAAATGACGTTCCGTGGTGTATGATGTTCGCAGATGATATTGTGTTGATTGATGAAACGAAGGTTGGAGTGCAATGAAATTAGAACTTTGGAGGATACTTTGGAAGCTCGAGGCTTTAGCCGAAAGGTAAGTAAGATCGAATATATGGAGTGTAGGTTTAGCGAAAACAGTGATAGAGAGGCGGGGATGATCACATTTGATGGGAAAGTTGTTCATGGATCCACTTTCTTTCGGTATCTTGGATCTATTATCCAAAAGGATGGAGAGCTAGATGGCGATGTGGCTCACAGAATAAAGGCAGGGTGGTTGAAGTGGAAGAGTGCCACAGGGGTTTTATGTGATCCCGGCATGCCTCATAGATTAAAGGGTAAATTTTACCGCACGGCAATTAGGCCTGCGCTGTTATATGGCACCGAGTGTTGGGCTGTAAAACAGTGTCACGTTCAAAAGATGAATGTGGCAGAGATGCGTATGCTACGATGGATGTGTGGTCATACAAAAAAGGATCGACTCAGAAATGAGGTGATCAGAGAGAAGGTAAGAGTTGCGTCTATAGAAGACAAGATGATGGAGAATCGATTACGATGGTTTGGTCATGTGAGAAGAAGACCTATTGATGCCCCAGTGAGGAGGCTAGAAAGTTGGGGAGCAAGTAATGTTGTGAAAGGTAGAGGAAGACCCAAGAAAACTTGGATAAAGATGATTGAAAATGATATGCGGTTTCTTGGAATTGGAGAAAGTATGGCGATGGAGAGGCAAATGTGGCGGGAAAGAATACGGATGGTGGATGGAGTCTGATTCTTTTTTTTTTTTTTTTTTTTAATTCCTATTTTCTTTTTTTATTTGCTTTTTTCTCTACTTTTTCCCTCTTTTTTCCTTTTATGTTATTTATGTAACGATTATTGACGGTTTCAAAGTTTGATTCATGTTAGCCGACCCCAAATCATTTTGGGACTAAGGCTTAGATGTTGTTGTATTGTCGTCCACATCACCATGTTTTCTCCAATTCCAGTAACCTCGTATCGTTTTCAATCACATTTATCCACGTTTTCCTTTTTCCTCTACGCTTTACAATCTTATCTATTCCCATCTTCAAGCCTCCTTATTGAGACATCAACGGGTCCCCGTCTTACATGACCAAACCATCTTAACCGATTCTCCATCATCTCATCTTATTTTCTATAGACGCAACTCTTACCTTCTCCCTAATCACCTCATTTTTTAGCCGATCCTTTCTTGTATGGCCACATATTCACTGTAGCATACACATCTGTGCCACATTCATCTTTTGAACCTGACACTATTTTTCCGCCCAGTACTCATTGCCATATAACACTACGGGCCTAATTGTCGTGCCATAGAATTTTTAACCTTTAGTCTATGGGGCATGCCTGGATCACATAGCAATCATGTTGCACTCTTCCACTTCAACCAACCCGCATTTGATACGAACGAATATATTATAAATATTTGTTAATAGTTACTATAGAATTCACTAAAGAATATGAGTTGTCAACAAATTCTTGTTATGCATACATGTACATGTAGTCATTATCATCCTTAGGCCTGGTAAATTATGGTATAATTGCGAAAACTGCCCTGAGGTTCAGCCTAATTATAAGGAACTCAAGTTCTCGTTCAAAATTACAAATATCCTCGACATTTATTTCATATACACCTTTTGAATTTCACCCTTATGAGGATATTTTTTAGGTGAATTTAGACCTGAAGGGGGTGTTGGTAATATTTTAAGGGGGTACTTGTAGTTTTTAAAGATAACTGGGTATTTTTTGTTATTATGATAAATATCAATGCCTTTATATTGATGCATTTGTGTATATTGATGTAAAACCTCAACTTTGAGGTTTATTATACCTTTTTGACACCCATACTTGATTGTTTGCTAAGTAACTGTCAATTTGTAGTGTTAGGATCAAATGAATTCTGCCAACGATAAAAGCAACGATCATTCATGTCAGAACCTAGTGTCTGAATTAATTGCTTTTTTCCCCTAGGGAGGGAGGGAGGGAGCCAAAAGGGCGAATCCCAAGCCGAAGCCACATTAAAGTTCAATGATAAGCAAGATGTCTAATCTAAAACAACTAGCAATATGCATAGACTTAATAACCTGCCGTGACCCTGACTTAAGCTGTAAGCAATTAAGCCCATGGGCCAATCTATTCGTTACTCAAAATTAAAAATCCTAAACAGTAGTTAGTAAAATATGTAGCATGTCGATTCCCTTCTCCTCAAAAACAGCCTTGACCTCAAGGCTGAAGTAAGGAATCTTAGCCCGGAACCTCATCCCCACACGTACCGACAACCGTAGGGTAAACAGATTATTTTTATCGTCTTCTCCTTCCCGTCTGAGATGGTTATGACCTGTATGGATTTATTTGCACAAACGTGAAGCGAATAGGGTCCACGGTACTTGAAATATAAAGGTCCATATATTTTGTGTGGGACATTAAAATAGAGGTGCGAGAGCGAGGTGGAGCTGAAGAGCCGGTAGAAACAGCCGGCTGACGAGGAGCTGAGTCGCTCCCAGAGAACTGAGAGCCCCTGGAGTTGCGCTGGGAAGGAAATAGGAACAGCAACCCTGTGGGTGTATCCTCTCATCGGCGTGAACGTGCGAGAGGCGTTCGAATGGTCGGCCTTGTGCGATGGTTGTCGGCCTGAATCCTGAAATGAGCGGCCCATATGTGGCGAATGTGAAGCCGCTAGCTTTTTCTCACGCCAAGGTGCATAGTGGCGCTTATTTCTTCAGCATCTTTGGAGCTAATTAGGAGACGAAGTCCCGAAATCCACTAAAAAACAGTGCAATGCATGGAATCGGAAAGGTTTGTCACCGCAGCCATCCGTATGATGAAGCTCTCGGACGTATTCCTCCATGGTGGTAGGTTGGCGAGTCGAAGCCAAGGGCTCGTACTGTTTTGACCATGGGCCATCACTGTATCACTGTTGTAACTCCACCGTGAATTTCCTCCAAAACTGAAGGAAATGTCCTATAATCCATTGCAACCAGTGCAAAGCCGAGCCTTCCATGGAAATTAGCGCCATGTCAACTTCATATCCTCCTGGGTATTATGGACTCAAGAAGTATTGCTCCGCATGGGAAATCCATGACGACCGACTGTCGCCCTTGAAATAGAGAAGTTCCAGCGAAACTAGTGTCGGCGGTGGCAAAGGCTGTGGTTACGTCACGGCGGCTGGTTGCCTTTGGGTTGTAGGCGCCGAAGTTTCCCTTAGGCTGGTCCCATAGTTGTTAGAGGCGCGCTTCGGGCGTGCCTCAGGCGCAAGTCGCGCAGAAAAAGGCAGGTCGCCTTTTGAGTAAAAAGGTGGGCAACCTCAGCCAGGCGCGCGCCTGGGTGCGCCTTTTTGCTTCGCCTTGGTGCGCCTCATGCGCGCCTCTACGTTAGGATTCTTTTTTTTTGTTTTTCTTTATTTTTCAGAATATTATAAAAGTTATTTTGTTCTTCTGACACTTTAATTTTGTTAAATTTTAAGGTTTTTGTGGATAGTTGTATTTTCTTGTGATTGTGTCTTTATAAATTTTATAATTTAATATAATTTATTTGTTAGTTTTTATGCGCCCCACCTCTCTCAGGCGCGCGCCTCGCCTTGCGCCTTGCACCTTAGGCGGTGGGAGCCCACATCGCCTGCGCCTTTCGCCTTTAACAACTATGGCTGGTCCGTTTGCCGGAACCAGTTTGCGCAGCAGGCGCAACACTTCATCCAATCCCGTACGCAAGCCTGTTATGCCTGCCTGCATCCCTTCCAACCTCTTGTTTGTCAATTCAGCACCATTTGTCAAGTTCTCCACTCCCTTCTTTAACGCAGCCACATGGTCATCCATTCTTGTCATATGGCCGGCAGGTCGGAGTTTGGACAATTTGTTAAGAGTCAAGGGAGGCACACACAAGAAATATGGAAAAATATATTGAATTGCAGGAAGAAAATAAGAAAAGAACAAGAACCAACTGGAGAAAATATCTCATCCCAAGCCAAAAGGCAGAACCCCAAGCCGAAGCCGAATCAAAGTTCAATGATCAAGAAGATGTCTACACAACTAGAAAGATAAACAGACTCAATAACCCTAACCCTTACTTAAGCCCTAAGCAATTAAGCTCATGGGTTAACATACTTGTTAACTCAAATTAGAAATCCTAAAAAATACTCCGTCCTATTATTCAAGTGAAGTTTGGCTTTTCTAAGTATTTCAAAATAAATGATGTTTTACATATTTTTTTCCTCTTAATTCCATTTACACCTTAATTAACCCACCTCAAAGTCTCATATTTCACTCTTGATTAATCATAGATATCCATACTTCATTAATTAGGGTTAATAGAAAAACTCCTCAATTGGTGTGCAGAAGTCCAAAACTTCACTTATTAAAAATAGGAGGGAGTAATTAGTAAATTATGGGTAATTTGTATCATGGATCCGAGTCCATGATGCATTATGGACCTCTGATGAACAAAAGAGATAAATGTGTAAATGACATTATTAACCCGGTCAATTTATCCACTCATATCTTGTGTGTTCCGGGTTCATGTTGCATCATGAATTCGCGTTCATGATATAACAACTCTAAATTATGTAATGTATCACATCTTTAACATGAGAGTTTGACATCGTTACTGCACACGTAACATTTCTATCTTCCCATTGTCATCAACAGGTAGCTGAACGTGCACTCTTCCTTTGGAATAACGACCACATAAGAAACCTGATGATTCTGAACCAAAAGGTGATACTCCCTATAATACTTCCATCGCTAGTGAGGAATGCCGGCGGTCACTGGAACCAGGCTGTTCAGAGTCTAACACTGAACGTCCGAAAGGTATTCTCAGATGCGGACCCATCATTTTTCAACGAGTGCTTAGCGAAGTTCCAAGAAGACGAAATCAAGGAAAAGGAAATGCTAGAGAGGCGAGAATCAATCTGGAAATATTTAGAAAATTCCGCTGTCTCTAAAGATGTGAGAAATGAGGCCGTGCTTGTATCTATATTTCCTTCTTCTGTTGCTATAGCTACCGGCACTAATTCAAGGACAGCTATGGGGAGCTGAGTGCAAACCTGGAGATCCCTAGGAGCAAAATGGTAAAATATGCTGGAAGTATGAGAAATATATATATTATGGATGATGATCTATAAACGTTTATCCGGTCGGATACTCGTATTTGCAGATGAAGTTCGAGGATGGTGAGTTTTGTGGATATGTCGATTCTTTTTTTTTTTTCCCTTATATTTTCCGAAGGGATGGGTTGGGATTGTTTTCCGTCGCTTTGTCGGCCAAAGTTGTCTGTCATAAGGAGATACTGGTTGAACTCCAGTTTCTGTTTGATAATTGTCTATTGCTTTGTGATGCAAAAAAGTTCTTCTGTAAAATCTGAAAGATACTTAGCAGAGTTTGTGCAGATTTTAATGCACAAGATCTGGTTAGATGTAATATTTGTAATTCTATCGTTTTCTTTTGTGCCTTTAAGTTGTTATTTATTTTTTAAATAATAATTATTGGGTGGGGTGATGGGGGCCTCTGTTCCTAAATAACTTTCGGTTTTGTTTTTCGAAATTTACTAGTGTCCAACCCGTCGAAATTCGACGGAGAATCACGTTATTTGTAATCTATAAACGAATTAATCAACATTTGGCTAAGTTCAATCATCTCAGTCGTTTACCACAACAAATTGCAATGAATTGAAATAATAAGGTTAAAGTTTGGCCACCAAAAATTATTTTCAATTTATAAACATATACTCATTTGAAACTCAATTAAAAAGTGATTTACTACGTGTGTTTGTTCTGAACCCACCCAAAACGATGAGTATAATGTCTAAGTTCAACCATTCAAATTTAGATACCCATACTTGTACCAAATTAGATTGAAATGTGATTTTACTATTCGTTCTCATCTCATAACTACACAGTAGAACCCGTTAAGTTGTTATAATAATTGGTTATCCATCTCGATGAAAATCCGAACATTAAAATGTAACATTAAGAAGAAACTGTATAAATGATAAATGAATAAAAATATTGAATTATTAGTTTGAAAATAATACAATCTATGAAAATCTATTTAAAATTTATCGTATTCATCCCAAACCTGAATAAAAATTGAGTTTACAACTATTTGTCTGAAATCTATATAGTAATAGTCACTCTGTTCCTAAAGATTGTCCACTTTTGACCTTTTGATAGTTGTATCTTTTAAAGTTTGACCCTAAATATATTTATTTACGATGTATAATGAAAAATATATCAATGAACAGTATTTCAAATGTATTTTCATTGATATAGTTTTCATCAAATATTATACAATACAAACAAAAATATATAAGGTCAAAGTTTAAAAGGTACAACTATCAAAAAGTCACTAGTGGACAAACTTTTAGGAAGAGAGGGAATACTTGCTAATTATCTGAACTTGTTTAATTTTATAAAATATCTAATTACTTAAAACGGTAAATACGGGTTTAGATTAATTTTCTTTTGTCCAAAGCTGTAACGACCCAATTTTTCTAAGGTATTTTATTAATATTTTTAATAATATGAAACATGTAGAAATTTTAAGCCGTTACGGAAACTAACATTTTCTAAAGAAAACAATCACGGAAATAAAGTGTTTCAAATCTCCAATACAACAATAAGAGTCTAACGGCAGAAAATAATTGTCAAAAACAAAGTTAAGTGTTTCATATTTGATAGGACGCCGAATGTACGCTCCTTGAAAACCCGGTTTAAAATATGGACCAATAAAAGTTCGACCTAGGTTCTTAGATAAGGGGATGCCAACCCTAAGGTCCTTTAGAAGGTCGCCGACCTCGGAGGCCCCGCTTACCTGTGACATCTATTAGAAGGGCACCGACCTCGGAGGTCCCGCTGACCTGTGATATCTGATAAAAGGTTGCCGACCTCAAAGGTCTCTCGACCTACGGATTTGAATAGGAATGACCCGACCTAAGTAATCTTTTATAATATGAGCCGAGCTAAAACCTCCGAGCTCAGGAAGGTTGAACTCTCGGGAAAGAAGATCCTGACTCACCTGACAGAATCCCTGAGATCCAGGGATTGATAGCCCATACCTTGCAAATCCCGGAAATCCAGGGATGGAAAATCGCAGCTGAACCCCTGGATATCCGGGATTTTCTCTGGAAATCAGGGAAAACCTTAGACAATAAGGCACCTCCATCCTATAAAAGGGAGAGGGGGGGTTTCTCATAAAAGGAACACATTCTGAGAATATAGCATATTTTAGAGAGAGAAAGAAAGACAATACTTCATACATTTTGGGTTTTCTTAGCTAAACTCCTAAGACTAACCCGGTTCTTGGTGACCGATCAGCTCGGTTACATCAAGTGGCGCCGTCTGTGGGAAGTGTGACATCGAGTCACTTTGAGTTGAGACGTGAGGTTAGTGATGGCGGAAGAAATGAACCAGAAGAGAATAGGGGAGTTAATACCCAGAAATTTGGAAGAGGAACTAGCAGCTGCGGGTGGAGAAGCGACTCTGGAAAAAACACCCGTCACCCCTGTAGAAGAAATCGCACCAAGCACAATTACACTGACGAAGGAAGCCTTAGCCGACATAATCGCCAGTGCGATCCAAAAGAGTCGTAAGGTCAAGACGCTCAGATTTTTAGTGGTGGACACCAAATCGGCCTATAACGCCATCCTAGGGCGACCGGGGCTCAACAAATTCGAAGCAGTGGCCTCTACCGCACACATGAAAGTAAAATTCCCCGTAGGAGGTGAGGTAGGGGAAGTAGCTGGAGATCAGTTTGTAGCCCGATCTTGTTATCAGACAACGGTAAAGCAGGGAGTGCAGCGCGGAAAGAGGACATCCGAGCTAGGGGGTCCGGATCCGGAGTCTAAGAGGAATAAACAATCGAAGGCGCCCGAGGAAGCTGAGGAAGAAGGCGTCAAGCCCAATGAGGAGTTGCTAGAAATAGAATTGGTTCCAGGAAAGCCGGAAATAAAAACTCACATGGGAAGTCGGTTGGACGATGGAATAAAGGAAAGCCTCATCAACCTGCTAAGGAGATTTGTGGACATTTTCGCGTTCGCAGCTGAGGATCTGGTGGGAATCAGCCCAACAGTTGCCGAGCACAGGTTGAACATCGACCCAACTATAAGACCAGTAAAGCATAAGAGGAGGCATTTCGGGCCGGAGATGGATGGGGTCATTGGGGAAGAGGTCGATAAGCTCCTCCGAGCTGGACACATAATGGAGATCCAGTTTCCGGAGTGGCTATCCAACGCTGTGATGGTGGGGAAAGGCCAGGGGAAGTGGAGGATGTGCATGGACTTCCGGGACCTAAATAAAGCATGTCCAAAGGATCACTACCCGTTACCCCGCATAGATCAGCTGGTGGATTCAACCACGGGGTGTGAGTTACTCAGTATGATGGATGCTTCCCAGGGATATCATCAGATTCCTCTCGCACCCGAGGACAGAAAGAGGGTTAGTTTTGTGGTTTCAAAAGGAACTTTTTGTTATGTACGCATGCCTTTTGGGTTAAAAAATGCAGGAGCTACATATCAAAGGATGGTCGACAGAATCTTTAGATCCCAAATCGGCAGAAACATGGAGGTATACGTGGATGACATGCTAGTGAAAAGTGTGAAGGCAGGAGAGCATATCAGAGACCTAGAAGAGACGTTCGAAAACCTGCGCGCGTACGGAATGAAGCTCAACCCATCAAAGTGTTCTTTTGGAGTCAAATCGGGAAAATTCCTGGGATATGTGGTCACAAAACAAGGAATCGAGGTCAACCCGGAGAAGGTCAAGGCAGTGCTGCAAATGAATCCTCCAAAAAATATCAAGGATATCCAGATACTAACAGGAAGAATAGCTGGGCTGAGCCGTTTCATATCACGCTCGGCCGAGAAGGGATTCCCATTTTTTAAACTCTTAAGAAAAGGAAACAAGTTCGAATGGACCCCAGAAGCGCAAACAGCATTCGGAAAATTGAAAGAGTATTTGGCCGAGCTGCCTCTGCTCACCAAACCAGTACCAGGAGAGGATCTTGTACTTTACTTATCCGTGGGAGAGGGAGCGGTTAGCTCGGTCTTGCTAAGAGAAGAAATGAGTAAGCAAAAGCCCATTTATTATACAAGCCGAATTTTGCAAGGAGCAGAACGAAATTACTCCGAGCTAGAAAAAGGGGCGCTGGCGTTAGTAGTTACAGCCAGGCGATTGAGGCCCTATTTCCTAGCCCATCGGATAAAACTGCGAACCAACTTGCCCTTAAGAGAAATATTAGGGCGACCTAACGTGTCAGGTCGTCTGGTGAAGTGGGCGGTAGAAATGGGGGAGTACGACATGGAGTATGAGCCGAGAATGGCGATTAAAGCTCAGGCCCTAGCAGACTTTATCCAAGAGGGGGCCATGCCATCGCCACCAGAGGGACAGTAGCTGTTACGTGTGGATGGATCGGCAACAACCAGTGGTTCTGGGGCAGGGATAATCCTTACTACCCCGGAGGGTGAACAATTAGAGTATGCCATAAAATTCGATTTCAGGGCATCTAACAACGAGGCCGAATATGAAGCCCTGGTTAAGGGAATGCAGCTGGGAATAGACTTGGGCGCGCGACGACTCATTGCTTACTCTGATTCCCAACTGGTCACACAACAGGTAGAAGGAAAATTTGAGATAAATGAAGATCGGATGAAGAAGTATGTGGAGGAAGTGAGAGAGGCTGCCAAAAAACTAGGGGAATGGAAGTTAATCCATATCCCTAGGGCGGAAAATGTAAAAGCTGATTACCTAGCAAAAATGGGAAGCTCCTTAGTGGATTGCCATGAACAAAGAACGATTCAGGGAGGCCGGAGTACCATCATGAAACAGGTGATGGAAGTAAACGAGATGGCAGATTGGCGAACTCCTTTGTTGGCATACCTAAGAAGGGCAGAACTACCCAAGGAAAGGCAAGAAAGAATGAAAATTGTGCGAAGAGCAGCGAGGTTCTGTTGCAATAATGATGAGCTATAAAAGAGGTCCTACCTCGGTCCATACCAACGATGCGTTGCGGAAGAAGAAGCGCGGCGGATATTGGAAGAAATCCATGAAGGGTGCTGCGGAGACCAGACCAAGGGTAGAGCGGTGATTAGCAAAACGCTAAATTTGGTTTTTTCGGCCGACCATGAGCAAGAGAGCATGGAAATGGTTAGGCGATGCCAAAATGTCAAGTGCACGCACCCTTAATTCACATCCCAGCCGAGGATATGATCACCATGGGAGCACCATGTCCATTCGCTAAATGGGGAATTGATATCATGGGGCAGTTTACACCTGGCTCGGGAGGAAGAAAGTTCTTAGTAGTAGCCATAGACTACTTCAGCAAGTGGGTAGAGGCCGAGCCCGTGGCCACCATAACCGAGCAAAGAATCATAAGTTTTCTGTTTAACAACATTTCTGCAGTATGGAGCGCCCAGATACTCATCTCGAGATAATGGAACCCAATTCAATGGGAAGAGAACCCGATCTGGTGCGAGGGTATGCATATCGAAAGGTTATTGCGGTTGCTCACCCGCAGGCTAATGGGCAAGTGGAGGTAACTAACAGAACAATCTTGCAGGGTATAAAAACCCGCTTAGACAAAGTTGGAGGAGGATGGGTGGATGAACTTAGCTCGGTACTATGGTCGTGCAGGACCACACCTAGATCGTCAACAGGAGAAACACCCTTCAGCATGGTATACGGGTCCGAAGCCGTCATCCCAGCAGAAGTCGGAGAAATGTCCCATCGGGTTCGATGGTTCAACGAGGTGGAGAACGAGGAAATAATTAAGGAGGCGTTAGATACCATAGAAGAAAGAAGGGAGGCGGCAAAGACGAATCGAAAGATACAAAAGCCTCGAAAAAGCACTCATGACAAAAGAGTCGGAAGAGACAGCCTCAGTCGGTGATTTGGTGCTTAGTAGCCGATGCCCTCGTAAAACAGAAAGCCGGAGCCAAATCCGGGAAGGCCCTGACAAGGTAATCCGAATTTATGCGGGGGGAGCTTATGAGCTCGAGGATATGGAAGGACACCTCATCAAAAGACCTTGGAACATATGTCACTTAAAAAAGTATTTTGTGTGAAGAGGTGTGGAAAAAAGCTTGTGTTGTTTTAATAAAAGTCTATTACAAAAAAATCTCTCTGAATGTGTTGATCAAGTAAAACTAGAAATGACATCTGATTAGGCGAAACGCCTTCAGATCCGAGTAAGGGTGAACCGCCCTCTGACATCTGATCAGGCGAAACGCCTTCAGATCCGAGTAAGGGTGAACCGCCCTCTGACATCTGATCAGGCGAAACGCCTTCGGATCCGAGTAAGGGTGAACCGCCCTCTGACATATGATCAGGCGAAACGCCTTCGGATCCGAGTAAGGGTGAACCGCCCTCTGACATCTGATCAGGCGAAACGCCTTCAGATCCGAGTAAGGGTGAACCGCCCTCTGACATCTGATCAGGCGAAACGCCTTCAGATCCGAGTAAGGGTGAACCGCCCTCTGACACTTGATCAGGCGAAACGCCTTCAGATCCGAGTAAGGGTGAACCGCCCTCTGACATCTGATCAGGCGAAACGCCTTCAGATCCGAGTAAGGGTGAACCGCCCTCTGACATCTGATCAGGCGAAACGCCTTCAGATCCGAGTAAGGGTGAACCGCCCTCTGATATCTGATCAGGCGAAACGCCTTCAGATCCGAGTAAGGGTGAACCGCCCTCTGACATCTGATCAGGCGAAACGCCTTCAGATCCGAGTAAGGGTGAACCGCCCTGTGAAGCTATAACTAAGGGAAATACCCACCCTATACTAAAGATCGGTGAAAAGGTTAGGTCAAATTAACCTAAAGAGCACTAAACCGTTACAACTCGTAAAGGCTGAAGTGGTCGGATTACATTTAAGAAATTACGAATCGGAAAAAAGTCGGGGCTATACTAGAAAAAGGCCGAGTCGTATTGGGAAGTGAGCGTATCAAATCAAACAGGCTCAAATACATCAAGATTACAATCAACGCCGAACTATCGTACAAATCCAAAGTGTATTTAACTCAAACAGGGGGAGATACAAAACACAAATCCAAAGTGTATTCAACTCAAAAACTTTTCATTAAAAACTGTTGTGCCAATACAATGAACAAGACAAAATAAAAACGTGTACATGTCTACACAAAACTTAAACAAATTAAACTACAGGCTCGGAAGATGGAGGAGGCAACGAAGGAGAAGCATCAAGGTCGGTCCCAGTCACCTCGGGATTAGGAGTGCCAGCCTTAGCAGGAGAGTTAGGAGGAGTAGAAGGCAGCTCTAAATCCAGGCCAAAATTCTTCATAGACTCCTTAAGGGCGTCCTCCCACCAGGCTGCCTCCGGAGACTCTTCCACGTCCCCGGACCAACCTGAAGGAACAGGAGCCCCGTTTAAAGCAGCATCTCGGTCCAGATCTCCCGTAAAGCCCAAAGAAGCTAGTTGCTCACGAGCACGAGTTAGAGCAAAATCAAAATATTGTGTCGCAGCAGGGGCTAGCTTAACCAGGAAAGCGGTAGAATTGTGATATCGGGCTAGGAGGGCGGAACGGTAGGCCCCCAGGAAAGAGTGACCAACGTCACTGGTCAGAAATCGACGTCGGTCATCCGTCACCCCGCGCTCATAAGAGGATCCCTCGGATCTAGCCTCGGCTAGTTGAGCTTCCAGCTGGGTAACCTTTTCTGATTCTGCTCCAGCCTGAGCTTCGAGTTGGGCGACCTTCTACAACTCAGCCTTAGCCCGGGCCTCAAGTTGGGCTACCCTCTCGGATTCGGCCCTAGCTTCCGACAACTGAGCCTCGAGCTGGCCCACCTTCTCCGTTTCAGCTGTAGACAGGGCCTTCCAAAATTTCAGCTCTTGGTTCAGCTGAACATTAGCCATCTGAGCCCGTTCCAAAACCGCCTCCCACTCAGAACTTTTCTTAAGGGAAGCATCTAAGCGATACTCCCTCTCCTGAAGCTGGGCCGAGAGATCGGAATTAGCCGACAGGGTGGCCTCTAGGTCGGTTGATATCTGGGTGAGCTGGGAGGAAGACGTAGCGCCGATCTTATGATCCTCTGCGAAGGTCACAAAAGTGGCGAAGAACTGCACAAGAAAGCAAGTTACATCAGGACGGCAAAGGGGTAATAATAAATATGAAAATAGTCAAAAAGGGGAGGAAGGCGAAAAGGGTTAATACCTTCCCAAAATACATCATCATGGCATCGAAGCGAGGGTCCTCCGTGGCATCTCGTAATCCTAGATTATCCTTAGCCGGGACCATGGAGCTGAAATACGGAAGAAATTTTTCAAACTCCTTGCAACGGAGAAGAGTCTCCATAGCCGGACCTGGAGGACCCGCGGTCTTTGGCCGTTTGGAAGAGGGGGAGCTAGGAGAAGGGGCCCTCTGAGTGACCTGAAGCTGCTGAGACGAGCTCGCAGGGCTTCGTCCGGTGGTCAAGGTAGGATCCAGGTCGGAGGGGAGAGTTACCCCAGACTTGTGGCGAGAAGGGAGCTTCCGTTTAATTTTTGAGCCCTCTGCCCTCTCCTTGGGGGGATTCGTCGACTTAGGGACCCTCTCTTTCATTGGTTCAGCCGGCTTGGAGGCATCCGACTGGCAGGTCCGCATGAACCGATCTACAAAAAATAATACTAACGGTCAGGAAATAGCTAAAAAACAAAATAACAAAAATCATACTAGAAAAAATAACCGATAAAACCTACCGATGTCAAGGATAGCTGGGTAAGGATTCGAGCTCAGCCCACAATGGAACAGAAGATCATGGAATTGCGTCAGCTGGAAAGCATTATAGGGAATGACATTCCATTCCCGAACTTTCTCGACCCACGCAGCCCGGATGGAATTGCGCCTAGGAATAGGATCCTGGCTCGGAGTAGCCTGCGTCCATTCCGTAGGAAAGCCCCAAGAATCAGTTGTAGGGAGCCGGAGGAAAAAGAAGCGGGACCTCCAGTCCTTCACATTGGAAGGGAGGTGGGTGAAGAAATGGGCGTTGTTTCGGGAAGTCAAGTAAAAAGAGCCTTTAAAACTCTTTAGCCCAAAACAAAAATAGAAAAAGCCCAGGTCGGGTTTCTCATGTCTGTAATGACACAGCACGAGAAAACCAACCATATAACGAAAAGAGTTAGGAGAAAACTGGTTGAGGGGAAGATTATATTTAACGTTGAGAGAGACAAGGAAGGGATGGGGTGGAAAGCGAAGACCACTGCTCACCTGATCCACGAACCAGGTAATATGCCCCGGGGGAGGATGATCCGGGGTATCACTAGTTTGAGGCGTGACAAATTCCCACCCCGGGGGAAGTCTAAGAAATTTTATAAAACTAGCCAGCGCGGCTGGGCTAGTCCTCGATAGAGGATGAGGAGGGAGAACTCGAGTCGCTCCTACGACCGTCTGATATGGGTCGGCTAAGAGGCCGGTCACAGTTACTTTGTCTATAGGAGGAGGGGAAGGAGGATCTACAATGATTAGGGGGATGCCAGAGGGAGGGATGTCACCTAGCTCGGACCAGTCTACCTCACCTAAGGGCTCATCCCTAAGACAGAGGGAGGAACCAGTAGCTCGCCCCGACCTACCCCCCGAGTCCCCATCAGAAGAGGAAAGACCTTCTAAAAAGGAGTTCACGACCGATTCGCCGGAAACATTTTGAGAATCCGAAGCAGACGACATAATAAAAGGAAGAAAAGGGAGGAAGAAGAAAAGGAAAATATCTGTAAAACAAACCAAAAACTAAAGAGGTGTTTAGAGGAACATACCCATGTGATTGGGTGGAAGATCGCCGGAGAAAGGTAGAGAAAGTACCACCGAGAGCAAGAAATCAAGGTCGCAGGTGTCGCCGGAGTTACCCTCACACTAGTATGTCGCAAGAAGAAAAGGGGAAATGGCCGAAGGGGTAGATGATTCATACTTATAGAGGAGGGGGGCGAAGATCGAGAAGAGAACGGGCGATCTGGAGCGTCCGATGCCTCCTACAAAATAACGGCTGGGATCTGGCACCGCCTTGTCCGACCTATAGCAGGTCGACACCTGGATTTGAACATCGACGCGACGTTTGGGAGGCGGGGAAAGGAAAATACAGGTTATTATAGCGCACGAAGTCCGAAGAACCTCGTTATCTGGGAACGGGAGTCCCAAGGATTACTGTGCCAAGGTCGTCCGATTATAAACAAATCTTACTCTACTCGGTCTTACAGCTCGACTAGAGTAGGGGGGACTGGTTGATAGGACGCCGAATGTACGCTCCCTGAAAACCCGGTTTAAAATATGGACCAATAAAAGTTCGACCTAGGTTCTTAGATAAGGGGATGCCAACCCTAAGGTCCTTTAGAAGGTCGCCGACCTCGGAGGCCCCGCTTACCTGTGACATCTATTAGAAGGGCGCCGACCTCGGAGGTCCCGCTGACCTGTGATATCTGATAAAAGATTGCCGACTTCAAAGGTCTCTCGACCTACGGATTTGAATAGGAATGACCCGACCTAAGTAATCTTTTATAATATGAGCCGAGCTAAAACGTCCGAGCTCAGGAAGGTTGAACTCTCGGGAAAGAAGATCCTGACTCACCTGACAGAATCCCTGAGATCCAGGGATTGATAGCTCATACCTTGCAAATCCCGGAAATCCAGGGATGGAAAATCGCAGCTGAACCCCTGGATATCCGGGATTTTCTATGGAAATCAGGGAAAACCTTAGACAATAAGGCACCTTCATCCTATAAAAGGGAGAGGGGGGGTTTCTCATAAAAGGAACACATTCTCAGAATATAGCATATTTTAGAGAGAGAAAGAAAGACAATACTTCATACATTTTGGGTTTTCTTAGCTAAACTCCTAAGATTAACCCGGTTCTTGGTGACCGATCAGCTCGGTTACATCAATATTAAACTTGAGCAGAATCAAAAGAAATATATAATATTAAATATATATCATAAGTCAGTCTGCCCTGCAACTCGTTACTCGACATTCCGAATTAAACTAAAAATTTTACATATAAAATGAGATGAGCTTTCTGTTGCTCGTGGAAACATCACAAGTCAACAATAATCACAATACATAACAGACGCATATCATGGATATTTGTTATAAATCAACATATAACTCGAGCATGTGACGCATGTAAACATATACTGATACTTAGTGTGAAAAAATATGTGACTGCATGTTAATCATAAATATAATATATTTATGTTGAATGCTCGAATGCTTATGATGATGTAAGGCTCTGTTCTTTGGACTGAATGAATCTGAAATGAACTGAACTGAATGGATTTGAACTGAACTGAACTGAACTAAATTGAATTGAATTGAAATATATGTTAAGAGTAAATAATAATAAAATAATAATGATATAAATATTAAAAAATAATAAATATAATAAAATAATAATAATAATAAATATAATAATATAATAATAATATAATTAATTACAATCCTAATAAAAAATAATACTAATAAATATGCCCCGAATATCCCAAATGTCACAAAAGTATCAAATGTCACAAATAATAATAATAATAACAATGATAATAATGATAAAAATAATAATAATAATAATAATAATAATAATAGTAATCAACAATCAACAACAATAATAAATATTATTATTAATAATAGTAAATATTATTTGTAATAATAATAGTAATCAACAACAGAAACAATAATAATAATAATAATAATAATAATAATAATCAAGATTAATAATAATAATAATAATAATAATAATAATAATAATAATAACGGAATCGAATCGAATCAATTGAATCAATCGAATCGAATGGACTGAATCAATTGAACTAAACTGAAAAACTGAAAAATAAGTCCAAAAGAACAGGGTCTAAGTGATGATGCTTGAATGCTTATGAATCGCCCTAATCGTGCTCTTGATTCTCGTATCCTACAATCGGAATATAAATATGTATATATCTAGTTTGATTAGAAAATATAATTTTATGAAAACAAAATGATAAAGACTTAATTTAATTTTAAGTCTAAAATTTATGGGATCAATCTAAAATTTTTAGAATTGCCAAACCGAAAGAATGGAATTCTGGGGGATATAAAATCCTTATTCCTCGTTAAGTCATTCTTCATCTCTCTCTATTTCAAATCGTGTCACTGCCCCCTTTTCTCAAGAAATCCCTCTCATCTCTTGGATTCGGACAGTAGTTTTCAGAAAAATCAGATATTCGGATATTCGAAATATCCGAAAAATCCTAAAAATTTTATTTTTTTTATATTTTCAATAATAGAATGTATTCGGATATCCGATATCCTAATCCGAATATTTTTTCGAATATAAGAATATCCAGATATAATTTATATTTTTTTTCTGGATATCGGATATCAAAACCTATTATCCGAATTTTTGGATATCCAAAATTCCGAATATCCGATTTTGAACATCCCTAACGGCACCCCACTCCTCCCATACTTGTGAGAACATCATATTCTGTTCTCAACTATCACAATCGTGGGAATGTTGAAGTTATGTTCTCTTGTGTAAAAGGTCTGTTGAAGTTATGTTCTGTTGTGTAAAAGGTCTGTGCTGAATAGTAATAGGGTTTGAGCTTCAATATCTATAATTCTATTAAAAGAGAGTCGTGACATATGTCACTTTGTAAGTTTTTTGATTTTTTATTTTAAAATAAAGTTTATATATAGAGATGTATTCTTAAATTTCCAAAAAAAAAAATATAGATATGTATTGTGGGAGTTTTATTCTACAACTTACACTCATCTACCAATAAAAAAATCCTTCCTTTATTTTTTTTAGCCTAAAATTTTAAAGATTTATAATTTTTTAAATCAAGTTTATTTTTAATGAAAAATATATCAAATTAATTTTTATTTCACAATTTTCAACTAAACATCCATATGAATATAATAAATTTGATGGATTTACAATAATGACCGATTGCACAAAAAAATTATATTAGAAAAAAAATGAATATTTATTTTCAATAAAATTAATTGATGCAAAATAAAAATATATTAAATCATTTATTGCTTACATAAAAAATAAAATTATGATATTTATTCAATTATAATAACTAAAAATAATAAAACATACACTGCACACACATATATTAAGACTTAATCACATATTACTTTCGTCCCTAAAATTTGTTCCTATTTTTTTTCGGTATGTCCAGGAAATTTGTTCATGTAATGGACACTAATTGACTTAATATTACGCTAATGTGGTACTCTTTCTTGAATTATATTACATCCATAACACACTCAATAAGTCTTTTATTAATATTACGCTAATATGATACTCATGTCGAAAATCATCAAAAATAAATTTAGAGATCGAGAAATTATTTTCTAATAAAAGAATATCTTATGCGGTGCATTGCACCGGAGAACATCTAGTTATTATTAATTGGACTTGGATATTAAAATTATTAATTAACTTGGGTCTAGGGTTAAAATAAAAATTCATGAATTGGGCTTGTTAATTATTGAGCTTAATGGATTTAAACTAAATGTATGAATGATGTTTTATATGAATTTAGACTTATAATGGGTGGGCTCAATAATTAATTATAGGCCCAAAATGATTAAAATTTAGTGATTATTTATCATGCACAATAGAAATAATTAGTAATTAAATTTATAAATTACTCCTAAATTAGCGGGTATTACAAAAGCGTTGATTTTCAAAAAGTTAGGTATATGAGTTTGTTTACCTAGAAAGAATATTAATTATCTCAACTTGTTTAAATTTAAAAAATATCTAATTACGTGAAATCGAAAATAGAAGTTTAGATTGACTTTTTTAGTCCAAAAACTTGATTTTGAAAAAATTTGTAGATAAACTTTTTACCTAAAATGCCTTGTGTACTTGATTCAAAATGACAATTTCTTCCTAAAATAACAAAAAAATTATATTATCTCAAATTCTCAATTGTTGCTTACTTGATAATTGTGCAATTTTTGTGACTCTAATTATGGAGTTGGATATACACAACTCTCTACTAAGGCTGCGTATATCCGATCCCTCATTACCCCACTTTTTGCGGGAGCCATTGAGGCATTGAGGTAATGTTGTTATTGTTCTACTAATTGTTAAGAATTTGATGTACTTACGGAATTGAGGATATTATTTTATATTTTTATAAATATATTGTATATTTATATGTGCGGAATTTGAATGTTGCATATCACTACTTGATTATGAATGATATTTAAATTAATCATTAATTAAATAACTAATTAATCATAAAAAACTTAAAAAGTTAAAAAATTAGAAAGTTTATTTTATATTTGATAAGTGACCGATTAATTAAAGTTAAATTAAAAATTAAATATCAATTTTACTATAAATATTTAAGCAGCCTTCACTTAGAAATGTTATTTTATAAAAAAAGTATTTGATCATTGAATATACACTCTTCATTGTCTTAATTACCAAAATATTTTAATGATCAAATTAAAATCCAAAATTAAATATTTTAATTATAAATCATCTAAAATTTTAATTATCAAAATTAAATATCTAAAATATCTTAAATTAAATATAAATCTTACTAAATTCTTAAATTTGGTAATTATAATAGGATTTTCATTCATAAAAATATGTTCCATCTTAATTTAATATAAATTACAATTATATTTATGTTGAAGGGAAAATAACTGAACAGAAAAGTAGGGCAAAGACTGTGTATTATTCCATTGATGACATCCCTTTAAATAGGGAGAAATACATACAAGCAGGTTTAATCATACCCTAATTAGGAAAGCCCGTAAACTAACAGACTTAGGCACACATTGAGTATTATTACTTTAACACTCCCCCTTATGCCTAGTCTACAAGCGCATTTCATGTTGCCTCGTTAAAACTTCGTCAAGCAAAAACCCAGTGGGAAAAATGTCTTGATCGTAAGGAAAAGAGTTCAACATCTAGACACGTCAAGTTTAGACTTCGTCCTTTGAATCTATCCTCTCATATGATCGGTACATTTGATCATAGCGCTACTAAGGTGACCATTCCATCGATCCTAAAATCGTCCATCTTGTTACCTCGTTAAAAACCTTTCCAAGTGATAAAAACCCTGTGGGAAAAATGATCCTTGGAAGGAAAATAGTATAATGTACGGTGTGGATGTAGGACTCCCCCTCAAGTCTACATCTCCCCCTGATTTGTATATCAATCAAGTAGTTGTTGCCTCATTAAAAACTTCGCCAAGTAACAAAAACCCAATGGGAAAAAGTGAACCTTGGTCAAAGAAAAGAGTACAACATATGTGATTAAGTTTCTTTATAAATCACTATTTTCTTGTGATCTTTACATCGATCTCGAAAGTTGGAAAAGTCTACACCTTCCCCTAATGCATACATTCATATACCATTGCGTCGTTAAAAACCTTGCCAAGTAACAAAGTGGGAAAAATAAACATTGGTCTAAGGAAAAGAGTGCAACTTATGTCAGTATGTTTCCTTATATCTCACATATTCCCGTTATGATCATTCCATCAATCAAGAGGATTTACAAGTTACATTATGTTCATAAATGTAAGTATGCTCATCAGTGGTAGCACTTAACCGCTAGTTCCTCACAAGTGTAGAATGATAGTTCTTAATCATGTACACTCACGGACTGGTTCATGCAAAGCAATAATCATGTCGTGGCAAAAAGGGGTTTGCGTAGTCGATTTCCAAAACATAAGCAAATCATACCAACACATACTTTGAGGTAGTTGCTTCGGCATCAGCATTTACTTTAGCTTTTGCCTTTTCGTAAGCAGCTTCTTTTGCCTGTTTGTAGGGAAAGAATAGTCCTAAGTCAATGGTTTCTTTTAAGTATCAGGAGATATTCTTTATACCATTCCATTGATGTTGCATCGATGCTGAACTAAATCTAGTCAGTGAATTAACTGAAGAGTGATATCAGGTCGTGTACATTGAACCAATTACAATAATGCGCTATTGCACTCAAGTAGGGAATTTCAGCTCCCAAAGTTCTTCGTCACTTTCCTTTAGACGAAATGGATCTTTCCTTTGCATCCAAATATTCGACCTATCATGTGGTGCTAGTCGGGTTTACCTTGTCCATGTTAAAGTGCCTGAGAATCTTCTGGACATAGGTAGACCGGTGGAATGAGTTCCACTACTCGATGTTTATGTCAATGCCTCGATAGAACCGAATTTTCCCAAGATCTTTCATCTCAAACTCAATTTTCAAGTATCCGGTGGTTACTCTTATTTCATCAAGATCGATTATGTTCATGCCATCAGCATACATTGCGATGATCGTGAATCCAGAACTTATTTGCGAAGACGTAGGAACACAGTTTATCGTTCTTATATCCCTTCCCAATCAAGTATTCACTTGGATGGTTATACCACATCCTTAAGGATCCCTTCAAATTTGTAAAGTTGAGCATTTCAATCTAATTGCAAACGCACTCTGTGGTCTAGAGTCACTTGATTTGGGTAATGAAATGCATTTCCAGTCCCTCGAAAACTACTATGCTAATCAAACAGCGGAACATATACGTGGGAGTACATTTCCTTGTAATCAATTCCAGGGCGTTGTGAGAAGCATTACTTTGTGAACCTTGTACATTAGGACTCTATTATTCTCACTACGCTTTACGATAAAGGGTCGTTTATGTATTATAGGCTTTACACTTGGTTAGGTTAGCACTACCTACACTAAATACCTGACCTGACTCTTTGTTAGAGAATCTAGTTCTACCTGGAATATTTCTCCTATAGGCCAATCACTTCTATGTTGATTTCATCCAACTGAGCGAGGTTCTACATCATCGTACTTTATGATTCATGACATGTCATCAAAGTGGGTGGTTGATCAGGCCACACCCTCATAATTTCATCGAGATTCTTGATTTTTTAAATCATATCTTCGGGGCGTCCCCCTCGTCATGACTCATGGACATAATAAAATAAAGCATGATCTCATGAAACGAGTTCATTGATTGTTAACATGTGAATATGTGCCATACTCTACCTCTTTCTTGTGTGAGTATTTAGTCGAACCATGTGGCTTCCACCCCTTTCTTTGCAGGGAGCCACGGCCTCAAACCCACCTCCACCAAGTGCGGTTGCATCACCCAGTTCATTGGCAATGTGCCCCTTGGAGGGGACTTCTAACCTTACAGACATATTTGCAGCTGTAATATGAGATATTGTTACATGAACAGTATCAGTAAATGCACCAGGCATCGAATCTGCTACATCCTGAAGATCGAGTATTCTTTTTGCTTCACGGTAACATTGTGAAGTTCGGGGATCATAATGAGACAAAGTGAAGACACCATGACAATTCCTGTCGTTCCTCGAGAAATTACATTTTCTCTCCTCCCCCTAACGATGGGAAGGTTGTATCATGAAAGTGACAATCCGCAAATCGAGTGGTAAAGAGATCACTGTGAAGGTTCTAAATAGCGGATAAACGTCTGAAGATTCCTATCCAACGTGAATACTTAATCATTTCTAATGATCAATACGTTGTAGGGCGCAGAAGGCACATATAATGCGTAACCAAATGTTGCTACCCAAAATATTATCCGAAGATAGATATTGCTGGAATGGATGGATAGCAAACAAAGTGCGAGAGCACTTCCGTAGAGAAAGTAAATAACACAAGATTTGCCGGGGTTGTTAGTCCCGGGCTTGAATGCTCTCGCGAGATATTATTAATACAAATACTTTGGAGTACAAATATTAATGTTAGAGTACAATTACAATGTGTGTAAAGACCCTAGTTATCTTAGCTATTGAGCGTGGAGATTGCCGGAAGAACCAGATATGAAGCTCTGTGAGTTCTTGTAACAACGTTGATGAGCTGTGACGACCGTGAGAAATCGACAGTCTCTCACGGAGTGTATTAGCTGTATGTTTGAGCTCCTGGACTTGTGAGTCTCGTTGAATCTGTACTGCAAGGAGTTCTTGCCTCTGCCGACCATCTTCTGGATGAGAGATGCTGAGAGAGAAATCCTGAGGTAGATTCAAGAGAGGAAGTCGAGAGCCCGGAAGAGTGTATGTATTTGAGCGTTTTCTCTGAACTGAGAGGAGAACCTTTGTGGATGTTTTTCGGAATGATTTTCCAACCTTTTTCCAGTTACTGGAAGTTCTCTATATATAGGACTGGGAGATGCCGAGCGATCGCCTCTGCTGTATTATAATAAGCGGGCGATCGTCTTTAGCACATGGACTGGTCTCCTTAAAGTCTGCTGGAGTTGCTGGCATCCAGCTAGACCTCGCAAAATAGGCCCAGGCTCGCGGGCCGGGCCAGCCCGCCCATTTTTGGGCGGTCATTGGGCTTCATATTTTTTGCCCAAAAAAAATCGGGCCTTTTTGGCCCGGCCCATATTTGGCCCGCCCGTTCAGGCCCGGCCCGCGGGCGGCCCGTCCGGCCCAGTTTTTTTTTTTATATAATTATGTTATATATAATTATAATATTTAAAAAATTTCCTTATTTGTTAGATTAGATTACATCTATATGTTAATTATTGATGTAGTTTTATTTTTTATGGGACTTTGTGATTACTTTGTAGTATCTCATATTAATAATAATATTATTTTATGATTTTTATAAGAAAGTAGTAGTGATAAATGAGATGATGATCAAATAAAAATATTTATATATTTGTCTTTTGATTGTGGTAGTGTAGTAAATAATATAATTATCAAATAAAAATAATTGTACATTTATTTAATTGATTGTGATAGTATAGTGAATAATATAATAATTACGGATCGAAAAATATATCTATATTTATTCAGAAATAATATTTCAAAAAAAAAGAGTCGAGGCCCGCGGGCCGGGCCAGGCCCGCCCGGGGCGGGCCACGGGCCTAATATTTTTGGCCCAAAAAAACCCGGGCCTTTTTGGCCCGGCCCAGATTTGGCCCGCCCGTTTGCCAGGTCTACAGCCAGTTGTGCGGTCCAATGAGAAGTCTGCACGCGTCTTAGTTGCTGTCACGGGCGGTCCCACCTTGTACCTTTCGGCGGGTTTGTCGGTAGGTGATAAGGTGGTGACAGGCTGTGGTCAACGATCCATGTTATGCGGCGCCTTTCGCGGATCTGCACATGGGCGCTGCTTTGAGATCCAGTTTTCGTAGACTTTGACGGACGATGGTCTTGTTCGCGTCACAGGATGCTCGTCCTAGGTCGAGCACCAGAGTCGATCGCTAGGTGCCAAAGGCGATCGCCTTGAGAGTCGATCGCTAGATACTCGAAGGTGGACTGTTATCTCCGTTTAGGCAAGTTTGCCGTAGCTTATTCGGTCGTGGACTCGATCGCTCGACACTTATTCCGATCGCTGCCGAGGCGTACAAATCGCCGCACAACACCAAATATGCACAATTGGTACTCAAGTCCATCTGAGTCCAAAATACAAAAATCAGGCTATCCACTTACCAACTGGTATGCATAAACTAATTGGTTAGCAGAGGGTCTAAGAATGAACGATTTAAGTAAAGTTGCATGCAATATTACACAATTCCAGGCAAAAATATGCTAATTGATGCGCATAACCAATGATATAATCACCATACATATTCTTTTGAAGGTGGTTTATGTGAGACCGTTTGCATATGCACATGGGACGAGATGATATTCATTGATCTCTATCATGCAACATCAAGTACTTTTTGATGTGAACTCTCCAACATCATCGATTCCTTTAGATGTGATAAGGAAGGTGAGCCCTTATAAGTTATCTTGGAAGTTCTGCAGCAGTTTGAGTGGACAAGAGAGCGACATGTAACCAACATGTCGGAGAATCCATCAAAACCATAAATACATAAATGGTCCGCATATTAGGTGGATGGATCCACAAATATCTTCTTATATTCAGCGTAAGAATGGAATGCTTGCTTTTGTTTCTTTATCTTAGGAAGGTCTCGCTTCCACATTGATTAAAGAGTAGGCTTTGCAAAAATGAGTGGTGCGCATTTGATATGCATCCGGTTCTTTGGATGATATAATAACGATTAACATCAACATTGTTCTTTATGTTGAGTTGTTGCCACATTTTCACTCGAAAAGTAATGATGTTCGTACAAGTTCTTTTGTATATGGATCATTATACTTTGACCAGGATGAACTAGTCTATTGTGTCAAAGCCAATATGAGTCTATGTCCAAAATTACATTGTTGGTGACAACATGGAATTTTAAAAACCTAATACTAATGAGGTACATCCACTAGATCGACTCATCAGTTATTCTAAAATGCGTTTACGTCCACATTCATTAGAATTAATAAAAGAAACTCTATTCCATTCTCATAGTGGGTTTCAATCTGGAAACCATTGCTACGTATATTATTGGAGCCAAGTAAAGTTCGCAGGGCTATAGGTGCATACAGAGTATCGGTAACTTGTAATTGAGTGCCATTTAGGCATAAAAAAATTGAGCATTACCTTGCCCTTTGATGGGTTGGGAGGACCCAATCATCGTAGTAACCGAGGTTTGGCAGGAGACTTATTCGATGAATAGAAGCCTTATTCTAAGAACATTCAATTTCTACTCGATTCATTCCTTAGAAGAGAGAGAAATTTCGAACCATAAGCATTCAAGCAATATTCAGTACTTCGAAATAAAGCTAAGAATCTAACGTAAGCAATATTAATATCTTGTTCGTGAAACAAAGTTGCATCACGCCATTATTGAAAGTCGTCTTGAGGCAACTATACTAAATGTAAACGAGAAAGTAAATATAATACTAAGATTCAGTCTATAGACTGTGGCTCGTATAACTTAATTCGACGATTGGTGACTGTGAAATTGCCATAGGGGGACTTGTTCAGATCATATTCTTATAGTGGGTTTTCTTTTCTTTAGACTCTCTATATTTCTTGTAGTGAGATGCGACTTGCTTGCTTGCATGGCAGTTCTTGTACCATATCCAGCATCTCCACAATGATAGCACGGTTCATTGCCAATTCGAGACTTAGAGGCGATAGGATGGGTAGGTGCTTTTTAGTTCCCTTGACTAGTAGAGCCAGGAGCACCAAGTCCTCACATTACATTAGAAGAACCCCCACGTTCATGACCACGAAGCCTATCATGGACATTGGGGTAGTTTCCATCCTTCATTTTGCCATAATTGGCCTCGGGAATTTTCTTTGTCCCAACCGACCTGGCATTATTGCTTACTAACATTTCGTTATGCCTCTCAACCACTTGCAGTAGGTTGATTAGCTTACTAAAGGTAGTGATGCGTTTATTATCATACTCGAGCCTATACTGGTTCGCTAGTATTAGGACCGAAGTAGGGAAGGTGGAAAGGTTTTTTTGGATCGTGTCATCTTCTGTGACGTCCTTCCCACAGAAATTTAGGCGTGCCTTGAGGCGGAGCATATTTTTGTTGAAGTCGTTGATCCGTTTATAATCAAGCAAGCGGATTTCATTCCACTGCACGGTCAACTCTGGGAGCAAAGTTTGTAAATGTTCCCAAATTGGCCCTTAAGGGCATCCCACAGTTCTTTCGGGGATTTCAACTGCAGATATTCCCATCTTAGGCTGGGGTCGATATGTCGCCTAAGAAATATAAGTGCACTCGCTTTTATCTTATCAGACGGTACTTGGTCTGTGGTGTTAAGGAGCGTACCGCTATATTCTTTAGTGATAAATGTGGTCTCGACATAGGAGACCCATCTATGGTACTCAAGCTCTTTTGAGTCCAAGATATTAAATTTGAGGCGAGTTGCATAAGCTATCTTAATACAAGAAAAAGGGAAAATGATTTTTCACAGTTTACCATGAGTACTTTCCATGATAAAATTTTCAATAATGTGGAGGATTATTATTTTTTCAGAACCAAGATATGGTCAAGAAATGACTTTCAATGCTTTTGAGGATTACCAATGAAATTACTTTATCATGGTTCGAATTAATGTAGGTAGTAGAAATAAGTCCTCTAAAAATCTACTAGTGATGAAGCCTAATTTGCATGTCATATCTATATATGTATGCAAATATATGTATAATTATAGATATAATCACATAACCCTATGGATATATCTATACACGGATATATGCAGTCAAAGAGGTGTCTTATGGCGCAATCTACGTTTAGTTCGTGTGAATTAATTTTAATCCGAGCTGTTTAAAGCAATTCGCTTTAATTTAGTTAAAGTTATTAATGCATCATGCTTTTAGTTGGTTTAATTAAGCATAAATAAATTTCGGACTATAATATGCAACCAAAGGTAACTGAAAGCATGTAAAATCGCATATTGCAGACAATAAGGTTCATATTGTGTACCTTACTTCAGGGTAGGGAAGATAAAAAATCCGTATTTTGAAGCTGTCGGATCGATTAGACGACTAATCGGGTCAGGGACGATACCGGATCTGGACTGGGCCGAATGAGGCAGGTTGGGTGGAAAGCAGCAGTGGCGCGGCTAGACGACAAAGGTGAATCGCATAATGGTCGGGTTGGAAAAAGGCGGCCTGGATGGGTTCTGGTTGGGATCGGACTAGAAGGACGTCCGAAGTTGCAGAAGGAGGTCGACGGTCGCGCGACTGGATCACGAGCGGAAATCTCAGGCGGGGGTCTGTGTTGGATTGACCACGGTGGTCGGGATCGGAGCAGTCGCGGCGTCTGGTATGTAGAAGGTGACAAATCTGGTGCGGCTAGAACGCGCCTGGAATTCTGTCGGAAATCGGAGGGCCGACGGCTAGGGTTTTGGCCGAGGGTGAAGGAAAGGGCGACCAGTGGTGTTTTGGCCGAATGCAGAGGCGTCCGGCGGCCGATTGCAGAAGATGAGCAGAAGAAGGCTACTGCTAGGTGTTGCAGGAAAAAAATCCGATTTCGTTTTTTTTTTTTTGGAATTTTCAGTATTTTTGGACGAGTTTCTCTTGCTCTATTGGTAGAGTACGTGCTGATAACGTGTTGAAGAGAAAATAACTGAACAGAAAAGTAGGGAAAGACTGTGTATTATTCCATTGATGACATCCCTTTAAATAGGGAGAAATACATACAAGCAGACCTAATCATACCCTAACTAGGAAAACCCGTAAACTAATAGACTTAGGCACACATTGAGTATTATTACTTTAAAAATTTATTAATTATTATGTGGCATAATAAACAATAATTAATAATTATGAAATGTGATTGGACAAGAAGATATGACTTGAAAGATGGACATCTAATTTTACGATATGTGTCAACTTGGTTACAAATAATATATAAGGAGAGATCTTTTGAGTGTTAGTATTTTCTCGTATTTAAAGAAATAATAAAGAATTATTATTTTGAAAGTACTTAATACTTAATATGAAACTAGTGATATTGTAAAATAGATTTTTAAATAAGTGTTGTTTGATTTTTTTTTTTAAATAAATTTTTGATTATTTTTGTTTTAGATATTGTATTGTTAAATATAAAAATTATATCACTATATTTATTTTGTATTACGTTTCATAATTTTATTTCGTGATAATATTTCATGATATAGTTAAAAAGTTTTATATCATTGAATTGTTGTTTCGAAAAGTGGAAAATGCTGTAATTAAAAAATAGAAATAATATTTTTTATAATTTTTATTTTATATATTTGACCAATAGTCAAAAGTCAAAATTCATTTTAAAAAGGTTAAAACAGTAAATATTTTGAGTATAGAGTCTACTAATGTTGGGAGGAGCGAAGGAGACGGAACATAGGAGCGAAGGAGACGGGACATAGGGTTAGGACTTAAAAACCAAATACCTCAATAATCGAATCGAATTGGTAAAAATGGTTCAGTTCAGTTTAGTTATTGAAAAAATTTTGTGATAATTTTAAATATTGGATCCTCTTTTAAAACTGAATATCAGGTAGCGGGTATTGATTTTTTTAATTCCAAATACCCAAAAAAATTAAAATATCAGATATTTAAATTAAAAATTGAAATACCCAGTTATTATATATATTTATGACTATTTATATTTTTATTTACTCATTTTTTTAATTAAGCTACTATATAAACTCCAAACTTCAATCTGCTACTATGTAAATTTGGTGAACCAAATTAGAATGTGATGTCACCAAGAGAATTTCATTATCGGTAAATTATTAGTATAAAATGGGTAGATTTTAATACTTTTAATGAAGCTAAATGTTGAGAAAATATCATATGAGCATAAATATGCCGCTTCACTTCAATCAAATCAATTGGGTTTTTTATTTTGTAATTTTATAAAATTTTAAGGTCATTTTTAAATATGACAAAATTCTGATGTATATTTTCTATGTTATCCAAGCTATTTTTATATTACAATCTAAATTTTAAATTTCTTGGTAAGTTTAAGGCTAGGACTTGGATTTAGTTTTCTAAATTAACAGGTATATTTATAATAGGTCATACAAGTAATTAAGTTATATATACTACTATTATGTTTTTTTATTGCAATTTGAGAAGTGCTTAATTTTATGCTATAAGACAAATTCTCTCTTGTATTTCCAAAAGCTTTTTAACTTTTAAATATTGCTAAAATTATCATTGTCACAATTATTTATTATAATTCTACATATGAAGTTGTAACAAAGGACAATGCACATATCGATTGTTCAAGTGTAGGCTCTTTTTCACTTTAGCATCATTGCAAACTCATAAGACTGATCAAGAATATGAGATTAATTGTTGGACAAACAATGTCATCTCATCATCTACAATAAATTAAGGACTTCTCCGAATGAATTCTCAAAATTGTAGATGGTGAGCTGGGTGAAGAAGTCGATAGAGAAACCTTGATTGATATTTTTATATTCACTAACCTTCCATAAAGTAATTTTTGAAGATAGAGCAACCCTAGCGCCAACAAACGACGTTGTAGAGATAGTAAACGATTGCGTGATATCTATAATTTCAAAAGACAAGCGGATATATCTCAGTTCTAATAGTATATGCAAAATTTCTGCGACCTCTAAAAGTCAAAATCAAGTATATCCAGTGGATTTTTTTGAATAGCATCAAATGTTCTAGAAGTGGAGCAAGATTCATACACCTCTTGTTAATGGGTGTATGAATCTCAATAAACGTATTTTAAAATTTTATTATTAAGATTAATTATAAAATATAATTTGTTTTTTATAACTTTTAAAATATAATATTTTATAAAATTTCAAATATACCATTGGCGTGCTTATTTTTATCTAAGGTTTCGATGTAAATTCTATTTAAAATTGAGTCGGGTCAAAATATTTTAATATAGACCATATAAATTCAACTTTATTCTTTGCTTTAATCATATTTTTAACTCACCTAATTTTATTCTTGTTTAAATCTCCTCAAGAACACACAAAAAATATGATTAAAGCAAAGAATAAAGTTGAATTTGTATGGTCCATATTAAAATATTTTGACCCGACTCAGTTTTGAATAAAATTTACATCGAAACCTTAGATAAAAATAAGCACGTCAACAGTATATTTGAAATTTTATAAAATATTATATTTCAAAAGTTATAAAAGAAAAACAAAATATATTTTATAATTAATCTTGTTTAAAAAATTTCCAATATGGTGTATGAGAATGCTACTTTTATGAAATGATTATCATTTAGGTGAGAATAAAGTTGATTAAGACAAAGAATAAAATTGAATTTGTATGGTCCACAAATAGAAATCTTGTTTAAATCTCTTCAAGAACACAACAAAAATATGATTAAAACAAAGAATAAAGTTGAATTTGTATGGTCCACAAACGGAATTTTTAAATCTTATAAAGGGCGTGCATGGCAGCAAAATTCTTTCATTTTCATACAACAAAGATTCTGTACTGAACACAATGTCACTATTTTACAATGATCGAGTGTTCGAGACTCGTGAGGAGCTGATGGATTGGATGCAAACTACAACACGCAATCTTGGATACGTTATTGTCACACAAAGAACGAAGAAAACTGTTCTCGACTTCGTCAAAAAGGTTTATCTTATGTGTGATCGTGGTGATGAATAGAAGTCAGCATCACAGTCGACAACACATTCAGGTACAAAGAAATCTGGATGTCCGTTTCAATTTTAATTTATTACAATAAATAATTTATTAAAATAAAATTATCGAAATCTGTTCGACAAAGTTGCATCATTTTGACTCGACTCAATTTTGAATAAAATTTACATCGAAACGTAGATAAAAATAAGTACGTCACAACGGTATATTTGAAATTTTATAAAACATTATATTTTAAAAGATATAAGAGAAAAATCAAATAGGTTTAAAATAAATCTTAATAATAAAATAGTGGTGATATGATGTGATATGATAGGGGTGTATAAATCTCAAATGGGTGTATGAAACTCAACCACCGTTTTAGAATTCCAAATCACATCTTGAAATCGTAAGTTAGAGTTTCAATTATGCTAATTCAAAGTATAGATCAATCATCAAGATTATGAAATGTCACATCATTAATAATTATCTAAACCCGTAACTATATTATTATACAAAAATATTCGGGGAATAATTTTGAGAGTAAAGTATTTATTCCATAATTGATATTAAGCCGTAGATATCAGATTACCATTTAAATTTCAAATACGCAAGTTTCCACTTATTATGAGCTTTGCCATGACTATAATTAAGAGTCAAGGTCAAACGCTCTCTCATGTCGATACGTATCTTCTAAGATTCGTATTCAGTCATGGTTAGCTTTATGTAGCCATATCAAGAGTGTAATACCCGTGATTTCGATTTTCGGTAATTTCTTTTTTTTTTTGGCGGAAGTCCGTTTTGATGACTCTATCATGACCGTTTCGTCATTCCGAGAATAATTAATTCTACACCTTTTGTCATCCGAGTTCGTTTCGGTGTCGTTTTGTTGAGTTCCGTGCTTTTTGGCGACTTTTCCGCACTTGAGTGCGATTCTTGCGAATCTCGTTCGAAACTACTATTTCGAGTTTCCCGTAAGTTCGTTTAACTTTGTTAGACGTGTTGTGAACTTCGGTTTGGTTATTCGATCACGTATCGTGATTTTCGGACGTTTTGGGCCGTTTTCGTAATTTCCTAAAGTTTGGGGTAATTACCTCCGTTGTCGAATTTCGAGCCTTCGGGTGGTCGGAATCGTGTCTTCTCTTAGTGCTCGAATTCGTCTTTGCGATTATTTCGTAACCGTATCTTCGATTCGTATTCAGGTTCGGGTTTCGGGGTCGTTCGGGCCGTCGGAGTTGGCCCCGGCCGAGTCATGGCCGGGCAACCTGGGCCCAGGCCGGCACTGGGCCGGTAGTGCTCGGCAGCTGTACCGTGAGCCGCCGCACATGCCGGCAGGGCCGCGGCACACCGTCGGGTCACTGCCGCGGCACACTCGTCCGGGCCGCGGCACACCCGTGTGGCACTTATCGGCCAAAACCTTCTGTACCTTGTGCCGCGGCACATGCCGACACGTGTAATATCCGTAATTTTCCATTTTTAGCAGTTTCCATTTTTGGTGTATGTGTATTTTTATCGACTCGCTTGTAACCGTTTCGACATTTTGAATCTACTTTATTCTTGGAGTTTTTCCATTTGGACGAGTTTTGGTGATGTTTTCACGTAATTTCATTTTATGACATGTTTTGCCGTATGAACGTTCGATTCTCGTAAAACTCATTCATTTTCGTTGTTTCTTGGGTTGTACAAGTCCGTATGGTTGAGTTGGTCATGTTGAGACTTCCGGTTTGTAAATCCGACGTCGTATCGTGATTTTCGGATGCTTGGGTCATTTTTCTAATTTCCTATAAATTTAGGGAAATTCATCTCCTTGTCGTATTTTGGATTCCTCGGTAGTTGGAAGTGCATTTACTTTCGAGCACTCAGCTTCGTTGTTATGAATACCTCGTATTTACACTTTTGATTCTATCCTCGTGTTGTAGTTCGTCGTCGAATCGACTGTGCAGAATTGGTGTTCAGAACTGGGGTCTGTTACGTGCATAACGTACGTTATGTATGATCCATAACGTACGTTATGACCCTTCACAATTGATGCTGAGACATTTGGTTACGACGTTAACCAAAGATTGGGTTACGTACGTAACCATCATAACGTACGTTAACAGCTTGTGTTAACGTACGTAACGCGCTGTCAGCGTTTTTAAACCTGACTTAACCTCAGTCAGTTTCTTTTCATTCTTCTTCAACCCTTCTCGCGACGTGAGTGTTCTTGAGTGCCTTTGGAGTGATTGGTCCAAAAAAATCCGTGGATTTCCTTTAGAGATTGATTATTGTGTACCAAGGGAGATTAATCTACAACATTCACATCTTCCATCAGTCGAATCCAAGGTATTTCCTCAGGAACCCTAACTTTAACGAATTTTGGGGGGGGTCGGGATTCTAGGGTTAGTTCCGAATTGTTCATCTATATATCGATATTCTTTATCGATTGTGATTATTGAGTGATTCTAAATCCAATTTCCTTGATTTTAATCCATGAATTATCAATACGGGGAGATTTTGCGTGAACCCTCGCCCGTATCGATTGAACGTCTATTATCGTGATTTGTAATCGGGGTTTTGGGAGTATTCCTTTTGATTATTGATGTCCGTTGGGACTGAGTTATGCTAATTCCTCGTTTAGGAACCGTTGTTTTCCATTCGGATCATCCGTAGTCACTTTTCACTTCCGATTCTTCGAAGATGTCACAAAGGCAAGTACTTTACATTTGTTTACATGTTCTAGTATTTGAATTATGGCTGTATCGTGGTTGTTGTGGATGGATATGTTTATGTTCACCTAGGGACGGTCCGACAGGGCCTCTAGGGATACGTATTGCCGCGAGTGTGCGTATCGTGAACTGTGGTTAACCACCCAGGGATGTCCGACGGGGCTCTGCGGGGTACGGTGGCCGTGAGTCTCGTACCAACGGTTAACTTTGAATTGTGATTTGTTGGAGATAATGTGTTTTGCGATTGTACATTGTAAATATTCCGGAATATAAAACGTTTTCAAAAATGATTTTTGGCGCATTATTCATCTGATTAGAATGTAGTTCAAATGGATTGTACTTGCACTAGCAGTTGTCGCTAACCCCTTAAATGGGGGAAATACTTTTTTGTATTTCAGGTATTGATCGTGGGGACAAGCGAGCACCCGAGCCGTATGAGGATGATAGGCAAGCATGATATTGTCCAGAAGTTGATTATTGGTGTTCTGTCTGTCCATTATTATTGATGTCTGATTTTGGGATTCTGTATTATAAAATTGGTTTAAGTACTCGAGTACTTCCGGTTTGAGTTTGTTAATGTTGTGTTCCCGTTTTGGGGAAATAGATTTGATCTCAGAATTTTATTTGTCGGTTATAGTCTTTTATTTAACTTGTCGTTTTATTTATGATGGTTTGTCGTTGTCGAATGTCTTGTTTGGTATGTTAGCCTGGTGGATTCCACAGTGTGGGGTCCACGGCGCTGTAATATGCCCCGAACGTCTTGGGGGTGTTACAGAATATGGTATCGGAGCTTAGGTTTATGGATACCTAGGTTGTCGGTTATTTGGGTCTAGTTAAGTGTTGTTTTTGGGACAGTATCACTGCTATGCCATCATCTCAGTACGTCGGTGCTCGTAAGTTTTTCCTAACTTGATTCGTTTCGCTGTTCTGTTCTATTCCTGTCTTAGTATCTTGTTGCGTTTTGCGTTTGAATTGTACTTACCCGTTACTTCTTCAGAATTCCTGCTGGTAGAGGTCGCGGACGCGGTAGGGGACGTGGCGCAGCCGGTGGGGCGGCCATGTCCGATCACTCGGGAACTGATTCGGCGATGCCTTCTTTGTCGGACAGTGTTCCCCCTAGTTCCGGAGGTCAGCAGGACTACCGCTAGCTCCGTAATGCACATGAGAATGTTGGAGTGGCCAACATTCGCAACAAGTAGCGAACCAGATGACGCATCGACTCAGGCCGTTCTAGTCGGCCAAGCTAATGCCAACCCAGTTCCGCCTACTGGATCCGGCAGTGATAAGTTACTTCAGGACGTGATTCGTATGCGTCCTCCGCAGTTTGATGGTGCTTCCGACCCCTCTGGTTGGGAGAATTGGCTATTCGAGATGGAGAAAGTATTCGAGGCTGCTAATTGTTCTGAGGAGAGGAAAGTACCCATTGCCCAGTACTTCCTCGCCAAAGAGGCAGCAACGTGGTGGCAAGCGGTGAAACCACGTGACCGGACAGCCACGTGGGCAGAGTTTCGAGATCTGATGGAAGATGAATTTTGCCCATGGCCAGTGAAAGAGGGGAGAATCCGAGCCTTCTTTGAGGCTAAGCCCCAAGATGTTCCTATTTCTCAAGCTATCAAGGACTACAATCAACAGCTGCATTATGTGAGGAACCAAGTCCGAGATGAGCTTGATAAGATCCGCCACTTTGATATGCAGATGAAACCGAGGGTGCGCCACTACATGTCTGGTCTGGGGTGCACGACTTTGAAAGAATATCAGAATAAGGCGATGGCTTATGAGATGTCGTTTTCTGCGACAGAGGCGGCAATCGAAGGAAAGAAACAGAAAACCGCCGGTCAGTTTTCGGGAGGCAAGTCAGGAGGGTATCAGTCTGGTTCGCGAGTCTTTGGGAGTCAGTTGCCATCAGTTGGGCGAGGAAACGGTTCTAGGTCTGCTCCTGCTGGTTCCGTTCGTGGTCCTACGTGCTTCAACTGTAGTCGTCCGGGCCACATGATGAGTGAGTGTGATAGGCCTCCGATTCAGTGTCTTGCTTGTGGTCGGATGGGTCATCGTGCCAAGTTCTGTACGGATGCAGCTCGAGCTCCAATTACTCAGATATCAGCCCCAGCCGCGGGAGAGCCGAGTGTGAATCAGGCACCAACAGTTCCTCAGCCGCAACAGAGTTTTGGTAGAGGTCGAGGTCGTGGTCAGCCTTCTAGAGGGGGAGCTTCTAGTGCGGGGTCTGTTCTGCCCCGAGTGTACGAGATGAGACGAGCAGGAGATCCTGACGCGACGGTGGCTACAGGTACCGTCCACATCCTTGATCATCCTGTTTCCGTATTGTTCGATTCTGGTGCTACGCATTCTTTTATATCTATGGATTGTGTGCGTCGTCTGCATGTTGATTGCCTAGTTTCTTGTGAGCCTTTTGATGTTAAACTTTCTAGTGGGGATAGCATCGTGGGGGACCGTGAGATTAGATATTTTTCTGTGAGTATCGCGGGGAGGGATTGGCCTTCTAATCTGATTGCGGTAGATATTAAGGATGAGGATTTGATTCTGGGTGAGGATTGGCTGGACCGTCATGGGGCCATCATGAATTATAGAACGAGAACCGTTTCGATGTTAGCCTCTGACGGTACCGAGCATTCTTTTGTGGGGCGTAAGTGGAGTAGCCAGAGATTACTGATCAGCGCCTTGAGGGCGGTGAGACTTCTTCGGGGAGGTTGCACGGGTTATTGGTGTTACGCCTTGAGATCGGAAGAAGGGGGAGTCGAGCTCTCGTCTATTCTGGTAGTGTGTGAGTATCCTGATGTCTTTCCAGACGAGTTGTCGGGTTTTCCGCCAGACCGAGAAGTTGAGGTTACCATCGATTTAGAGCCGGGTGCAGCCCCTATCTCTAAGACACCATACCGTATGGCACCTGCCGAGATGCTGGAGCTGAAGAAACAGTTGGGAGAGTTGCTAGACATGGGGTATATTCGACTGAGTGTTTCACCTTGGGGCGCACCGGTCCTGTTTGTGAAGAAGAAGGATGGGTCACTTCGTTTGTGTATCGACTACCGAGAGTTGAACAAAGTGACCATCAAAAACAAGTATCCGCTCCCGAGGATTGATGATTTGTTTGATCAGTTGCAAGGGGCAACTGTGTTTTCGAAGATTGATTTGAGATCGGGTATTATCGGCTCCGAGTGAAGGATACCGACATTAGAAGACGGCCTTTCGGACGAGATACGGTCACTACGAGTTTGTGGTTATGCCTTTTGGACTAACTAACGCCCGGCCGTGTTCATGCACTTATGAACAAAGTCTTTATCGAGTACCTCGATAAGTGTGTAGTCGTTTTATCGATGACATTCGATTTACTCGAGGAGCGAGGAGGAGCACGCCGTCATTTGCATATCGTGTTAGATATTTTGAGAACTCGGCATCTTTTGCGAAGTTCTCAAAATGCGAGTTTTGGTTGCGGGAGGTAATGTTTCTCGGTCATGTGATCTCGGCCGAGGTGTTCGTGTGGACCCACATAAGGTAGAGCGGTGTTGGATTGGGCGCCGCCAAGAATGTGAATGAGGTCCAGATTTCGGGGTTAGCCGGTATTACCGTAGATTCATCGAGGGTTCTCTAAGCTCGCTCGGCCGACTCGGTTATTCTGAAGTCGAGAGAAGTTTGTGTGGACCGATGAGAGGCGAGAATAGTTTTGAGGAATTGAATAAACGGTTGTGACCGCTCCGTTTTGGCTTTACCGAGTGGTAATGATGGTTTCTCGGTTTTCGGTGATGCTTCGGGCCAAGGGCTCGGATGCGTACTTATGCAAAGACGGGAGGACGATTGCCTATGCTTCCGTCATTTGAAACCGTCTGGTGAATTACCTATGCACGATCTTGAGTTGGCCGATTGTATTTGCGTTGAAGATCCGGCGTCATTACTTGTATGGCTCGCCGTGTCGATTTTCACCGATCACAAGAGCACGAAGTACATTTTCACGCAGAAGGAGCTTAATATGAGACAGAGGAGATGGTTGGAATTGATTAAGGATTACGATCTCGAGATCCTTTATCATCCGGGCAAGGCTAATGTGGTAGCAGATGCCTTGAGCCGGAAATCGGTATCGCTTCGGGCGCTTGAGTTACTCACGGCCCAGTCGGGACTTCAGCGAGAGTTTATGAGGTTGAGCATTGAGATTGTACTGCCAGAGAGTTCGGGCGATTGCGTACTCTTGAGATTTCTTCATCTCTGGTCGAGGACATTAAGTCGGGACAGTTAGAGGACCCGATGTTTATTCAGCTTCGAGAGAGTGTAGGGAAGGGGAAAGCCCCGGGATTCGTTATTCATGAGGACGGTGTGTTGAGATTCCGAGGTCGGTTGTGTGTTCCGAACGACTCGAAATTGAGACAGAGCATTATGCGAGAGGCTCATGCGTCACCTTACTCAGTCCATCCGGGATCGAGTAAAATGAATAAAGATCTGAGGAAGAATTTTTGGTGTAACGACATGAAGAAGGAGGTAGTTCAGTTTGTGGCTAAGTGTTTGACTTGTCAGCAAGTCAAGATTGAACATCAGCGGCCAGCCGGGTTGTTGAAACCACTTCCCGTTCCAGAGTGGAAGTGGGAGGATATCTCTATGGATTTTGTCACGGGTTTGCCGAGGACGAAGACGGGTATGAATATGGTGTGGGTGATTGTAGACCGACTGACTAAGTCGGCGCATTTTCTGGGCATCAAGGATACTTGGGGTCCAGAAAAGTTGGCTCGTATTTTTATCGTGCAGATAGTGAGACTTCATGGTACACCGAGGACCATTATTTCAGACAGAGATGGCCGATTTGTATCGCATTTTTGGCAGGCGGTACATAAGGCATTGGGGACACAGTTACGTTTGAGCACTTCGTTCCATCCCCACCGATGGGCGATCCGAACGTACCATTCGGGACGCTCGAGGATTTGTTGCGCGCGTGTGTTAGGATCGAGTAGTATCGGGAGGAACATCTGGCCTTGATTGAGTTTACTTATAATAATAGCTGGCACGCATCGATTAAGATGGCACCATATGAGGCACTTTATGGACGACGTTGCCGATCGCCGATATGTTGGGATGAGCCGTCCGATCTAGTCGGTACCGAGCCAGACCTTGTGTTAGAGACGAGGGAGAAAGTTAAATTGATTAGAGAGAGAATGTTGGCTGCTCAGAGTCGACAAAAGTCTTATGCGGATGTTAGGCGTCGACCCTTGGAGTTCGAGGTGGGAGATCATGTTCAGTTGAGGGTATCCCCGACGAAGGGAGTTTTCCGTTTTGAGAAAAAGGGGAAGCTCAGTCCGAGGTATATTGGGCCATTCGAGATATTGGAGAGAGTCGGTGAGTTGGCATACCGTTTAGCTTTGCCTCCGTCGTTGAGTCATGTTCATAGCGTATTTCACGTCTCCCAGCTGAGGAGGTATGTTCCGGACCCGTCCCACATTATTGATTTTGGAGACGTGGAGATCGAGAAGGATGTTACGTTCGAGGAGAGGCCCGTTAAGATTTTGGAGCGTCGAGACAAACAGTTAAGGCACAAAACCATTCCTTTGGTTAAGGTACAATGGTCGAGACACGGAGTAGAAGAAGCGACTTGGGAGTTAGAGGAGGATATGCGTTCGAGACACCCCGAGCTTTTTGATTCTTAAGTTTCGGGACGAAACTTTATTTTAGAGGGGGAGAATGTAATATCCGTAATTTTCCGTTTTTAGCAGTTTCCATTTTTGGTGTATGTGTATTTTTATCGACTCGCTTGTAACCGTTTCGACATTTTGAATCTACTTTATTCTTGGAGTTTTTCTATTTGGACGAGTTTTGGTGATATTTTCACGTAATTTCATTTTATGACATGTTTTGCCGTATGAACGTTCGATTCTCGTAAAACTCGTTCGTTTTCGTTGTTTCTTGGGTTGTACAAGTCCGTATGGTTGAGTTGGTCATGTTGAGACTTCCAGTTTGTAAATCCGACGTCGTATCGTGATTTTCGGACGCTTGGGTCATTTTCGTAATTTCCTATAAATTTAGGGAAATTCATCTCCTTGTCGTATTTTGGATTCCTCGGTAGTTGGAAGTGCATTTACTTTCGAGCACTCAGCTTCGTTGTTATGAATACCTCGTATTTACACTTTTGATTCTATCCTCGTGTTGTAGTTCGTCGTCGAATCGAGATCGGCGTAATTGGTGTTGAATCGGGTGCATTGCGTGCATAACGTACGTTATGCATGATCCATAACGTACGTTATGACCCTTCACAATTCCGTACAGACATTTGGTTACGTACGTTAACCAGCATTAGGTTACGTACGTAACCATCATAACGTACGTTAACAGCTTGTGTTAACGTACGTAACGCGCTGTCAGCGTTTTTAAACATGACTTAACCTCAGTCAGTTTCTTTTCATTCTTATTCAACCCTTCTCGCGACGTGAGTGTTCTTGAGTGCCTTTGGAGCGATTTGTCCAGAACAATCCGTAGATTTCCTTTAGAGATTGATTATGTGTACCAAGGGAGATTAATCTACAACATTCACATCTTCCATCAGTCGAATCCAAGGTATTTCCTCAGGAACCCTAACTTTAACGAATTTGGGGGGGGGGGGTTCGGGATTCTAGGGTTAGTTCCGAATTGTTCATCTATATATCGATATTCTTTATCGATTGTGATTATTGAGTGATTCTAAATCCAATTTCCTTGATTTTAATCCATGAATTATCAATACGGGGAGATTTTGCGTGAACCCTCGCCCATATCGATTGAACATCTATTATCGTGATTTGTAATCGGGGTTTTGGGAGTATTCCTTTCGATTATTGATGTCCGTTGGGACTGAGTTATGCTAATTCCTCGTTTAGGAACCGTTGTTTTCCATTCGGATCATCCGTAGTCACTTTTCACTTCCGATTCTTCGAAGATGTCACAAAGGCAAGTACTTTATTTGTTTACATGTTCTAGTATTTGAATTATAGCTGTATCGTGGTTGTTGTGGATGGATATGTGTATGTTCACCTAAGGACGGTCCGACGGGGCCTCTAGGGATACGTATTGCCGCGAGTGTGCGTATCGTGAACTGTGGTTAACCACCCAGGGATGTCCGACGGGGCTCTGCGGGGTACGGTGGCCGTGAGTCTCGTACCAACGGTTAACTTTGAATTGTGATTTGTTGGAGATAATGTGTTTTGCGATTGTACATTGTAAATATTCCGGAATATAAAACGTTTTCAAAAATGATTTTTGGCGCATTATTCATCTGATTAGAATGTAGTTCAAATGGATTGTACTTGCACTAGCAGTTGTCGCTAACCCCTTAAATGGGGGAAATACTTTTTTATATTTCAGGTATTGATCGTGGGGACAAGCGAGCACCCGAGCCGTATGAGGATAATGGGCAAGCATGATATTGTCCAGAAGTTGATTATTGGTGTTATGTCTGTCCATTATTATTGATGTCTGATTTTGGGATTCTGTATTATAAAATTGGTTTAAGTACTCGAGTACTTCCGGTTTGAGTTTGTTAATGTTGTGTTCCCGTTTTGGGGAAATGGATTTGATGTCAGAATTTTATTTGTCGGTTATAGTCTTTTATTTAACTTGTCGTTTTATTTATGATGGTTTGTCGTTGTCGAATGTCTTGTTTGGTACGTTAGCCTGGTGGATTCCACAGTGTGGGGTCCACGGTGCTGTAATATGCCCCGAACGTCTTGGGGGTGTTACAACAGGGTCGCGGCACACATAGCGGTCTGCCGATCACTGGGCGCGATTTTTGGCCCTGTGCCGCGGCACACTTCGGTTGGGCCGCGGCACACAGGGCAGATCAGCCTATTTTAGGCCTGGCAGCCCGTTTTTTTTTTCATTCTTCCTCACTTTCTTGCGGCTATCGGACGGGTGCGACGGGGAATCGAGTTCTTGGCCGACTCTACTCATTTCCAAAGCATTTTGGAAGATCCTTGTTGATTATATCAACATCTAATCCGTGTGTTTCGTCGAATCAAGGTATATTTCTTGATTTTTCTTCAAGTTGACTTTTTGATGAATTTGTTCTTGATTTCGATTCTAGTCCGATTTTGATACATCAGTGGTGTAGTATGATGTTACTAATTGTGTTCTACGGATTGTATATCCATATATCGAGTTTGTTTAACTCGATTGGCGATTCGAGTGTTCTTGGGGATTATTGAACATTTAGTGTTTGATTAAATACCCCAATGAGTTCCTTTCGATAGTTTGTTGGGATTTCCGTCGTTTTTACATTGATTCCCGTCGTAATCATCTTCTATTGTTCCTTCCGGAGGATTTTAGGTGCTCGGGGATTTCCGATGTTGAATCCCGTTTGGTGATTGATGATTCGTGTGGTGTTATTCTCGTAGTACTCGGGGTGATATTGCGTTCTTGATATTGTTCGGGGGTTCGGGGCTATTCGACCGTATTTCATCCGTCGTCTTGTTGCGATCGTGGCTTCGAGGCAAGTATCTTGCCCATAAATTACGCGTTTTGTGGATATATTAGTTGGTAATTTACGATACGTGATTTATGAATGTCTATAATTAACTTTCAAATGAATTGATATGCTTTTCAATACTTCCTTAAAAGATGACTCGTACGATTTCGTTGTTAAATATGCTTGTCTAATTATGTGTGGGGTATCGTTTTGTGTGATTATGACGTTGTAGATTTATAGCTTAACCTTTCCTTGAGATATGTATGGAACATATGCCTATTGATGATCCTGTGTCATTGTGTCGTTCGGCGTGATTGGATAGGTATTTTCCCTCGTTACTATGTTATTGGTACTAGCTGCATAGTTGAAATTCTAGCATTAATCGTATCGTTACTTGGTCATGAGTATATGTTGGATGAACTGACCATTCTAGTAAGGTACCTCGGCTATATATAATGTGATTGGCCTTCGAGGCTTGTGATTTGCAACTGTGATTTTGGAACGTGTGTGTGTGTTGTTCCTTCCACCCTGAGTGTCCGACGGGATGTCTGGGGGTCGATACTAAGGGGTACGGCCACGGAAGTGGACTTAGGTGCGTGTGTGGATGAACTTCCACCCGGAGTGTCCGACGGGATGTCTGGGGGTCGATACTAAGGGGTACGGCCGCGGAAGTGGTTTCCCACCCGGAGCGTTCGACGGGGCGTCTGGGAGCCGATACTAATGGGTACGGTCGCGGGTTACCAGGTGTAGTTTTCATCTTGAGGATGATGTTGATGTTTTCGTTAATCGTGATATTGTCCGGAGTATGACAATGCTTTGTGCTCGGGGTCGAGAGACATTATATATCGAGTCTTGGTGCTTGGCTAGAATGGCATAGGATTAATGTGTTATGTGTAATGTGTCCTTGTAAGTGAATTGCAGTGGATGATCGGGTCGCAAGCCCTGTGTTTTGTGACCGGAATGGTTGGGTCATGGACCCTGTGTTTTGTTAACGGATTTGCATTTTGGAAAATGAACTTTGGGGCTGTGACCCTAAATGACTTTCGAGGAATTAAGAACTTTTCAATTTCTAATGTTTTCAAAACTCCCGAGATTTGGAAATGTTTTCAAAGTGCTTACATGCTTCGTTTCTACTTTCAAGACTTGAACTATTTTTAACTAAATATATCTCGGGAAGTCTTTCGTTGTATTCTCGGAATGTGTTGTGTATGGCTCGTTTTTGCACTTTATACTTGCACTAGCGAAACAGTGGAGTTTTGCTAACCCCCGAGTAATCGGGGGGTGGATATCTGTATTGTGTCCAGGTACATGCAGGTTTTCGGGAGCAAGTCACATGATCGGTACGAGGGATGATGAAAGACGAATGATACTAATCACATGAAGGCCAGTTTTGGGTTAAGTTAGTCGAAGTCCTTTGTATTGTCTTTTCCGCTGTCTTATTGTTCGTTGTTGTAAGTACTTTACCCTTGCGTGGGTATGAGTCTGGATGAGTTTATGTATTTTGATTTGTAAGTCAGTGACGAAAGACCAAATCGGTCTATTGGTTCGTTATTTTGATTCGTCGGCATGTAATGTAATGTGTTGTTTTGATGTCTAGCCTGGTGGATCCTCACGGAGAGGGTCTGCGGCGTGTAATATTCCCGGTTCGATTTGGGGGTGTTACAAAGAGTGGAGATCAGGAAAGACTAGAAATATTTTGTTGCGATAAGAATGATGTAATCATAAACAGAACAAATAATGTAGTTTATAAAAAAGTATTATGCAATTTATAGTGAACGATTTACATATTATATATTTATATAAGAGTTCTTTTTTGTGTTCCCGTGTAATTACACGGGTGTTATACTAGTAATATATAAGGAGAGGTCTTTTGAGTGTCGGTATTTTCTCGTATTTAAAGAAATAATAAAGAATTATTATTTTGAAAGTACTTTATACTTAATACGAAACTAGTGATATTGTAAAATAGATTTTTAATAAGTGTTGTTTGATTTTTTTTTTGAAATAAATTTTTGGTTATTTATTTCTTTTTAGATATTGTATTGTTAAATATAAAAATTATATCACTATATTTATTTTTATTACGTTTCATAATTTTATTTCGTGATAATATTTCATGATATAGTTAAAAAGTTTTATATCATTGAATTGTTGTTTCGAAAAGTGAAAAAGGCAGTAATTAAAAAATAGAAATATTATTTTTTATATTTTTATTTTATATATTTTATGAATAGTCAAAAGTCAAAATTCATTTTAAAAAAGTCAAAACAGTAAATATTTGAGCAAAAATGTTACATAAACAAATGCACACCCCTGCTTTATAGGGGTTATACCCTACGTCGTAGGGGTTGTACCCCTACACAACCAGGGGTACAACCCATACGACGCAGGGTACAACTCCTACGACGCAGGGTACAATCTCTACAAAGCAGGGATGTGCATTTGTATGTGTGTAGCAGCTTTGATATTTGAGTATAGAGTCTAATGTTGGGAGGAGAGAAGGAGACCGTTTAAGTACTTAAAAACCAAATCCTCAATAATCGAATTGAATTGGTGAAAATGGTTCGGTTCGGTTCAGTTATTGAAAAAACTTTGTGATAATTTTAAATATTGGATCCTCCTTTCAAACTGAATCACGTAGCGGGTATTATTTTTTTAATTCCAAATACCCAAAAAAATAAAATATCAGATAATTAAATTAAAAAATTAAAATATCCAGTTATTATATATATTTACAGCTATTTATATTTTTATTTACTCATTTTTTAATTAAGCTACTATTAAACTCCAAAATTCAAAATCTTCTGCTACTATGTAAATTTGATGAACCAAATTAGAATGTGATGTCACCAAGAGAATTTCATTATAGGTAAAATAGTACAATACAAGTTTATATATATATAGAGGAAATAACCGATAAACCGAAAAAAATACCCAATAAAATTTCGGTTCGGGTATTTTTGGGTAATGTAAAAGAAATGAGGAACCGTACCCAAAATATTTAATACGGTTCAGATAGTGGGTACGACTATTTTTTTTCAATAACCGAAAATTTCAGCCCTAACGGAATATGAACAAAGAAATTGAATGACTCACGAAGTGAAATAGGGTTGCATAGCGTATCGTACCAATTTTTTTGTTCATACTATATATAGTCGAAAATTTTGGTATAGGAAAATTATCAATACCATATGGAAACTTTCGGTATAGCAATGTTTGGTGTACCGGGATCTTGGGGTGACATTCAGTCGATACCGATATCATATCGAAATTTATACCAAATTTTATTTCGGTATCAGTACATACCGATCTTACCATTAATTTGATATATCAAAATTTCTGTATACCGTTAAAATTTTGGTACTGCCAAAATACTTTTTTTTTTTTGGTATTACCGAAATACTAAACAATCAAATAACTGTACTTTTTCCGACAATATCAAAATGTTAATTTTCATACTGTTATTGTAACCAATTTATTTAGTACACCAAAAACTCGGTATACCATACTTTTCGGCATTTTCAATAAAATTTCGGTACAGTATTACTTTCAAACAATGATATTTTTTTAGATGGTGATTTACTTGAGTTAAAGTGTTCGTGATTACATGCTATGTTCTGGGGCTCAGGGCCTCACTTAGTGCAAAGTGGGTTTTTGCACAGGCCCCCCAAAATTAAAAAAAAAAAACAATATTATATTAGAAAAAAAAAATTAGTTATTGTTGAAGGAAAAATAACTTGAGACAGAAAGTAGGGCAAGAGTTGTTGTTGTATTATTCCATCAATGAGATCCCTTTAAATAGGGTGAAGTACATACAAACAGCCAGTAAAATCCTATCTGGAAAGCGTATAAACTAACAGACTTAGCACACTGTGGGTATTATTCCTTTAACACTCGCGCCTGTCTACAAGCGCATGTCATGTTGCCTCGTTAAAACCTCGTCAAGCAAAAACTCGGTGGGAAAAATGTCTTGATCGTAGGAAAAGAGTACAAAGATCTAGACACATCGAGTTTAGACTTCGTCCTTTGAATCTATCCTCTCATATGATCGTTACATTTGATCATAGCGCTACTAAGGTGACCATTCCATCGATCCCTAAAATCGTACATCTTGTTACCTAGCTAAAAACCTTTCCAAGTGATAAAAACCCTGTGGGAAAAATGATCCTTGGAAGGAAAAGAGTATAACGTACGGTATGGATGTAAGACTCCCCCTCAAGTCTAAATCTCCCCCTGATTTGTACATTAATCAAGTAGTTGTTGCCTCATTAAAAACTTCGCCAAGTAACAAAACTCAATGGGAGAAAATGAACCTTGGTCAAAGAAAAGAGTACAACACATGTGATTAAGTTTCTTTATAATCATCATTTCCTTGTGATCTTTACATCAATCTCGGAAGTTGGAAAACTCTACAGCTCCCCCTAATGCTTACATTCATATATCGTTGGCTCGTTAAAAACCTTGCCAAGTAACAAAACCCAGTGGGAAAAATAAACCTTGGTCTAAGGAAAAGAGTGCAACCTATGTGAGTATGTTACGTTATATCTCACATATTTCCCGTTATGATCATTCCATCAATCAAGGGGATTTACAAGTTACATCATGTTCATAAATGTAAGTATGCTCATCAGTGGCAGTACTTAACCGCTAGTTCCTCACAAGTGTAGAATGATAGTTCTTAATCATGTACACTCACGGATTGATTCATGCAAAGCAATAATCTTGTCGTGATTCGAGGAGGTAGCCAAAAGGGGTTTGCTTACTCGATTTCCAAAACATAAGCAAGTCATACCAACACATACTTTGTGGTAGTTGCTTCGGCATCAGCATTTACTTTAGCATTTGCCTTTTCGTAAGCAGCTTCCTTTGCGTGCTTGTAGGGAAAGAATAGTCCCAAATCAATAGTTTCTCTTAAGTATCATAAGATATTCTTGATACCATTCCATTGATGTTGCGTCGATGCTGAACTAAATCTAGTCAGCGGATTAACTGAGGGGTGATAGCAGGTCGTGTACATTGAGCTAAGTACAATAATACGCGATTGCACTCAAGTAGGGAATTTCAGCTCCCAAAGCTCTTCGTCACATTTCTTTAGACGAAATGGATCTTTCCTTTGCATCCAAATGTCCGACCTATCATGGGGTGCTAGTCGGGTTTACCTTGTCCATGTTAAAGTGCCTGAGAAACTTCTGGACATAGGAAGACCGGTGGAATGAATTCCACAAACTCGATGTCTATGCCAATGCCTCGACAGAACCGAGTTTTCCCAAGATTTTTCACCTCAAACTCAGATTTTCAAGTATCCGTGGTTTCTCTTATTTCATCAAGACCGATTATGTTCATGTCATCGACATACATTGCGATGTGAATCCGAATCTTATTTGTGAAGACGCAGGGACACAGTTCATCGTTCTTTTATCCCTTCCCAATCAAGTAGTCACTTAGACGGTTATACCACATCTTTAAGGATTGCTTCAAAACCGTAAAGTTGAGCGTTTCAATCAAATTGCATACGCACTCTGTGGTCTAGAGTCACTTGATTTGGGTAATGAAATGCCATTGGGCACTTCCATATATATCTCCGTATCTAGATCCCCATAGAGATACGTAGTAACCACATCTATTGGCTGCATTTCCAGTCCCTCGGAAATTACTAAGCTAATCAAATAGCGGATACGTATACGTGGGAGTACATTTCCTCGTAACTAATTCCAAGGCGTTGTGAGAAGCATTACTTCGTGAACCTTGTACATTAAGACTCTACTATTCTCACTATGATTTACGACAAAGGTTTGATTATGTCCTTCAGGCTTTACACTTGGTTAGGTTAGCACTACCTACACCAAATACCTGTCTCTTTGTCGGAGAATCTAGTTCTACCTGGAATGTTTTTCTTATAGGCCAATCAGCTCTATGTTGATTTCATCCAATCGAGCGAGGTTCGAAATCATCGTACTTTATGATTCATGACATGTCATCAAAGTGGGTGGTTGATCAGGCCACACCCTCATAATTTCATCGAGATTCTTGATTTTCTGAATCATATCTTCGGGGCGTCCCCCTCGTCATGATTCATGGACATAATAAAATCAAGCATGATCTCATGAAACGAGTTCATTGATGGTTAACATGTAATTTTGTGCCATACTCTACCTCTTACTTGGGTGAGTACTTAGTCGAACCATGTGGCTTCCACCCATTCCTTCGCAGGGAGCCACGGCCTCAACCACACTTCCACCAAGTGCGGTTGCATCACCCGGTTCATTGGTGATGTGCCCCTTGGAGGGGACTTCTAACCTTACAGACACATTTGCAGCTGTAATGTGAGATCTTGTCACTTGAACGATATCAGTAAATGCATCAGGCATCGAATCTGCTACATCCTGAAGATTGAGTGTTCTTTGTGCTTCACGGTAACATTGTGAAGTTCGGGGATCATAATGAGACAAAGTGGAGAAATCATGACAATTCCTGTCGTTCCCCGAGAAATTACATTTTCTCTCCTCCCCCTAACGACGGGAAGGTTGTCTCATTAAAGTGACAATCCGCAAATCGTGCGGTAAAAAGATCACTGTGAAGGTTCTAAATAGCGGATAAACGTCTGGAGATTCTTATCCAACGTGAATACTTAATCGTATCTAAAGACCGATGCGCTGTGGGGCGCAGAAGGCACATATAATGTGTAACCAAATATGCGCAATTGGCACTCAAGTCCGTCTGGGTCCAAAATATAAAAATCAGGCTATCCAGTTACCAACTGGTACGCATAAACTAATTGGTTAGCAAAAGGTCTAAGAATGAACGATTTAAGTAAAGTTGCATGCAATATTGCATAATCCCAGGCAAAAATATGCAAATTGGTGCGCATAACCAATTACATAATCACCATACAAATTCTTTCGACGGTGGTTTATGTGAGACCTTTGCATATGCATATGGGACGAGATGCTATTCATTGATCTCTATCATGCAATAAACACCAAATACTTTTTAATGTGAACTCTCTAATCATCAAGTCCTTTAGATGTTATAAGGGAGGTGAGCCCTTATAAGTTATCTTGGAAGTTCTGCAGCAGTTTGAGTGGACAGGAGAGCGACATGTGACCAACATGTCGGAGGATCCATCAAAATCATAAATACATAAATGATCCGCATATTAGGTGGATGGATCCACAAATATCTCCTTATATTCAACGTAAGAATGGAATGTTTGCTTTTGTTTCTTTAGCATAGGAAGGTCTCGCTCCTACTTTGGCTAAAGAGCAGGCTTTGCAACACTAACTGGTGGGCATTTGATATGCATCTGGTTCTTTGGATGACATAACACGATTAACGTCAACATTGTGCTTTATGTTGAGTTGTTTCCACATTTTCACTCGAAAAGTAATGATGTACGTACAAGTTCTTTAGTATACATATCATCATACTTCGACCAGGATGACCTAGTCTATCGTGCCAAAGCCTATATGAGTCTATGTCCTAAAGTACATTGTTGGTGACAACATAGGATTTTAAAAACCTAATAGTAGTGAGATACAGTCCACTAGATCGACTCATGAGTTATTCTAAAATGCGTTTACATCCACATTCATTAGAATTAATAAAAGAAGCTCTATTTCATTCTCACAGTGGGTTTCAATCTGGAAACCATTGCTACGTATATTATTGGAGCCAAGTAAAGTTCGCAGGGCTATAGGTGCATACAGAGTATCGGTAACTTGTAATTGAGTGCCATTTAGGCATAAAAAAATTGAGCATTACCTTGCCCTTTGATGGGTTGGGAGGACCCATTCATCGTAGTTACCGAGGTTTGGTAGGCGACTTATTCAATGAATAGAAGCCTAATTCTAAGAACATTCAAGTTCTACTCGATTCATTCCTTAGAAAAGATTGAAATTTCGAACCATAAGCATTCAAGCATTATTCAGTACTTCGAAATAAAGCTAAGAATCTAACGTAAGCAATATTAATATCTTGTTCGTGAAACAACATTGCATCACGCTATTATTGAAAATAAAACACCAACATAGTCGTCTTGAGGCAACTATACCAAATGTAAACGAGAAAGTAAACATAATACTAAGATTCAGTCTATAGACTGTGGCTCGTATGACTCAATTAGACGATTGGTGACTGTGAAATTGACATAGGGGGACTTGTCTAGATCATATTCTTCCATATAGTGAGTTCTCCTTTCTTTGGACTCTCTATATTTCTTGTAGCGAGATGCGACTTGCTTGCTTGCATGGCAGTTCTTGTACCATGTCCAGCATCTCCACAATGATAGCACGGTTCATTGCCAACTCGAGCCTTAGAGGCGACATGATGGGTAAGTGCTTTTTGGTTCCCTTGGCTAGTAGAGCCGGGAGCACCAAATCTTCGCATTACATTAGAAGAACCCCCACGTCCTTGACCACGAAGCCTATCATGTCCGGTCCCCTATTCATTGGGGTAGTTTCCATCATTCACTTTGCCATAATTGGCCTTGGGAATTTTCTTTGTCCCAATCGGCCTGACATTACTGCTCACTAATACTTCGTTATGCCTCTCAGCTACTTGTAGTAGGTTGATTAGCTTACTGAAGGTAGTGATGTTTTTATTATCATACTCCAGCCTATACTGGTTCGTTAGTATAAGAGCGGAAGTAGGGAAGGTGAAAAGAGTTTTATGGATCATGTCATCTTCTATGATGTCCTTCCCACAGAAATTTAGGCGTGCCTTGAGACGGAGAATATCTTTGTTGAAATTGTTGATCCGTTTATATTCAAGCAAGCGGATTTCATTCCACTGCACGATCAGTTCTGGGAGCAAAGTACACATGTTCCCAAATCGGCCCTTAAGGGCATCCCACAGTTCTTTGAGGGATTTTCAACCGTAGATATTCCTATCTCAGGCTGGGTTCGATATGTCACCTAAGGAATATAAGTGCACTCGCTTTGTTCTTATCAGACGGTACTTGGTATGTGGTGTTAAGGAGCGTACCACTATATTCTTCAGTGATAAATGTGGTCTTGACGTAGGAGACCCATCTATGGTACTCAAGCTCTTTTGGGTCCAAGGTATCAAATTTGAGGCGAGTTGGATAAACTATCTTAATACAAGAAAAGGGAAAATGATTTTTCACAGTTTACCATGAGTACTTTTCATGATAAAATTTTCAATAATGGGAGCATTATTATTTTTCAGAACCAAGATATGCTCAAAATTACTTTCGATGCTATTGAAGGTGACCAATGAAACTACTTTATCATGGTTCGAGTTGAATTTAGGCAGTAGATATAAATCCTATAAAGTCTACTAAAATGAAGCCTAATTGCATGTCATATCTATATATGCATGCAAATATATGTATATTTATAGATATAATCATATAATCCTAGGGATATATCTATACACGTATTATGCAGTCAAGTAGGTTTCTTATGACGCAATATAATTATTAGTTCATGTGAATTAATCTTAATCCGAACTATTTAAAGCAATTCGCTTTAATTTAATTAAAGTTATTAATGCATCATGCTTTAAGTTGGTTTAATTAAGTATAAACAAATTTATGAAATATAAATATGCAACTAAAGTAATTAAAGCACGTAAAATTGCACGTTGCAGATAGTAGGGTTCGGGCTGGTGTACCGTATAAGAAAGATCTGATTTTTTTTTTTAGGCATACCGTCAATTTATTTGGCAAATTGCAATCTTCATTCAATCGTCGTTTGGGCCGCCTTGATTCCTTTTGTTTTCGCCAGCTTCAAAATCCAAGTTATTCTCCCCAAACGAGCCCTCAATTCCCGAATCCTCACCTTCAATTGAGCCCGAGCCGCTACCCGCCCGGAGAAACTCTTCGCGGCTGCCAATTTCCCAACCACAGCCATCTCCAAAGAATTCGCGACTCGTAGCCGCATGTGCTTCTCGAGGCGCCGCGACCGCAGCCTCAAGGTAACAAGCGTCGGGCTTTAACGGCGCACAAGGCAAGGCGATCGATTGTAGGCGCTGGAGTGCTAGGGTTTTAGCTCGGGTCCGGACACCGAGGTATGACTGTAAGACATCCATCACGGCCACGTCGACTGTCACCTTAGCTTTCCTCGTGTTCTTCCCCATGTCTTCTTTCTGATGCTGCTGCGATTTTTGTAGTATCTCTCTACTTCCTCGAGTTTTCATGGAAGAAGGAGAGAGATGTGTGTGTGTGGGAGGGGGAGTCGCGTCCGATCTGGTCTGGTCTTGGACGGAGGATGAGCAGGCGACGGTCGCAGTGGGGAAGATGACCGGTCGCGGTGGTTGTGCCGAGTTGGACGACGGCGGCGGATGTGCAGAGTCGCTAGGGGGTTTTTTTCGATTTTTTTTTTTTTTTTTCAGAATTTCGGTCGGGATTTTTTCTCTCAGTGGTTGAACACGTGCTGATAACGTGTTGAAGGGAAAATAACTTGAGACAGAAAGTAGGGCAAGAGTTGTTGTTGTATTATTCCATCAATGAGATCCCTTTAAATAGGGTGAAGTACATACAAACAGGCCTCAGCCAAATCCTATCTAGGAAAGCCCATAAACTAACAGACTTAGGCACACAACGGGTATTATTCCTTTAACAGTTATTTAATTTAACTCACACAGACCGACACACACGTCTTCTTCTTTTGCTCTCTAAAAAAAAGTAAAAAGCACACACGTCCTCTCAGACTCTCCGCTGGGGGTTTTCAAAAATATCCGATATCCGATCCGAAATATCCGAAAATCCGAAGTTCCGGATATCTGAAAATTCAGATATCCGAAAATTCGGATATCCGAAGTTCGGATATCCGGAACTTCGAATTCGGATATCAGATTGTACTTTTTAGAAAAATCGGATATTCGGATATCCGAAATATCCGAAAAATCTTAAAAATTTTATTTTTTTACATTTTAAATAATATAAGTTATTCGGATATTCAGATATCCGATATCCATATCCGAAGTTTTTTTCGGATATTCGGATATCCGATATCCAAATCCGAATATTTTTTTTCGAATATATGGATATCCGAACATAATTCATATTTTTTCCGGATATCGGATATCAAAATCTACTATCCGAATTTTCGGATATCCAAAAGTCCGGATATCTGGTTTTGAACACCCCTACTCTCCGCACAGCAACAAGAATAAAGTCAAAGAAAAAAAATTTAACGGCTTATCGCTCGGCAATCGTCAGACGACGGCAGCACCGCACCGTAGCACGACAGCAGCCTCTGCCTCTCCGCCTCACCGCCACGACTCTCTGCTCTCTGCTCTCCCTCTCTCACACTCCTCTACGAACGAACGGTGCTCTCGAGGAATCCCAATTACTCTTTAATTTCATCTATTGATTTTATTGAATTTGTGTTATTTTTAGAAGTAATTGTCTTGATTGTGTATTATTGATAAATAATTTGTGGATACAATATGTTGCCTAGAAAATATGCCTCTGGCAGTAAAAAAACAAAAGAAAAAAAATTGATGAGGTGATTAAAACTCAAAAATGGGCTATTCATAAGTTTCTTAAAGCTAGTTCTAGTTTTTTGGTAAAAGAGGATGATGTGATTGAGAATAAAGAGGTTGATGCATTGAATGAAGTTGTTGATGTTATTAAGAATGAAAATAATATTTTGAATAAAGAACTCGATGTAAATAAGGATGAGAATGATGATTTGAATGAGGAGGTTTATGCTTTGTTGTTGATGATAGTTTTTTAGTTTCTAGATGAAAACATGATTCTTAGAGTTTGAAGCACTCAGCCCCTTTTTCGCTTTTTGCCCAGGGCCCCGAAATGTCGGGGTCGACCCTGCGGGAGTTATTGAAATCTTGCGACCCCTTTATGCGGCAAATATTATCCTGCACCTCAGGAACAGCTAGCAAAACATATCACTTGTTATATTTAGAGTGATGTATTCCATATATATAGTTCCGAATGTAATATAAGTACGATAATTATAATATAACTATGATAAATATATATGTATATAGGGGCGGATACAGGATTTACAAGCGGGGTGGATTGAAAAATAAGGAATGTGATCCTCTGTTTTTATTTTGTGTCCTACCAACTTTCGTGTTTATACAATTATATCATTATTTTAATAATATTTATTAAAAAAATGTTTTCTAATATAAAATAAACCCTAATTAATATTTATTATAAAAAAATAGATTAAAAAATATCATATACTCTAATTTTGATAAAATGAACCAAAAATTATTTAAAATAAAAATCATATACTACTCTAATCATATATATATATATATATATATATATATATATATATATATCCTAATGAGATGTAAAATAAAAAAATCATTGTAAAATTATTCTAATGTATTATCAATTGAAATTAAAGAAATAATGATTGAAAATTAAATGCTTTGTGATTTTGTGATTACGGTGCGACATTAAACTTGGGAACATATATAGATCCCAAGGGGAAAAATAAATATATTTTGATGCACACCAAAATATTTTTGATGTTTACATAATAAGCCGTGTGCTATACTCGTGTTACAATCCAATATGAAGTAATAGCCAATCTTTCCAAAAATATTGGTGCTCTAATTAAATTTCTACTTCAATTCAAATTTCGATAAATCAATTTACCATGTATTACTCAAAATTTGAAAGCATGTATACTTCAATTCCAAAATTTAAACATATGTTCTCAATTCTTCTACCTTCATTCTAGAGCACATAATATAAAATAAAATAAAATAAACTTTAACTCGGTCATATTCAAGAATATTGCTTCACGAAAGTAAATGCAGCAAATTTAAATGAATTAGGTAGGCCTGGGCATGAGACGGGACGGGACCGTTTTTAGTTAATCCCGATCTCGTCCCATTTGAAAATTATGGGACGAGATGGGACGAGATTGCACTTTTAAAAAATTGATCCTGATCGTCCCAATCCCGAATGGGATCGAGACGGGATCGGGACACGAACGGGACGGAAAATGGTCCCGTTGACCAATATTGACCTCAAATGAATACAATATTTGGACTTGTTACATGACAATATATTTAAGTTTTTTTTTTTAAAAAACCAATCTGTTTATCAAATATCGTTGTGAGCCATTTGTTAATTTTTGAACAAATGGTTCATAGAACTCTGAATGCTTTCTTATTTCACCCGAAGTGAACATTACAACATAGTCAGATAATCACTGATCTCTACTTCTATGCACAAGCTCTTCATGGTTTATGGAAGTTTCGTTCCCCGAAAGAAGTAAACGAGATAAGTTAGAAATGTTAGATGATAAGACTGCTTTGGGCTTGGTAGTCGGGTAAATTTAGTAACTAGATATTTTTACGGGATGGGACGGGATCCCATCGGGATTCGACATTTGGGCTCGCGGCCCGTCCTAATTTTTTAAAACGGGACGGGACGGGACGTGCCTTGAGTTTTAAAATTTTGGTCTCGTCTCGTACTGGTGCCGGACGAGACGGGCCCGAGCCTTCGGGATTAGTTGCCCAGGCCTAGAATTAGGTATTATTTGTTAACTACATACTCCCTCCGTCCACAATCAATATTCCCTTTTTGCCATTTTGGTATGTCCACAAAAAATGTTCCCTTTCTTTTTTTTAAACACTACCCCACAATACAATTTACTAAAATATCCTTATAATTTTTATATATTTACACATTTTACTAGACTGACCCACATATTAAATTATTTAACCAACTTAATTAACATTAAATTACTTTTAATGTGGAACCTAAATTCCACTCACATCACACTCACCTAATATTTTTTAAAACCCGAACTCAAAAAGTTGGGAAACATTGATCGGAGGGAGTTTTTAATATTCCCCATCTACAATAATTATTAGATTTGTTTTATGTAGGACTGTCAGAAATTGGGTTCCATTTTTTTTTGTAGGAACCGAACCCGAACCTAATTGTGTATTTCGGGTTCAGTTCCATATGTTTTTCCATTCGGAACCGAACACAACCCGAACCGAAATTTTCGGTTCGGTTCCGACAATATTTCGGTTTCATTTTTTCATGTCTATATAAATCTATTCATCTGTTTTAATCTAAAAAAATTTAATTTTAAACAATAATAGCCTATTTAAAAGCAAAGTTTGACTCCAATTTAAATTTCTAAACAACAATAATTCAATTAAAAATAAGATGGTGAAGATACAATATTGAATGTTTAGTTGATACAATCAAAATATCAAACAAAAGAGTAACTTGAACTTCAATAAATTAAGTAAGATGATATACTTCTAGGATTTTTTTTATTTTTTTTATAAATTAAATAATATTAATAAAAAAATGGTAAATAGGTAATTTCGGGCTTTTATGAATTTTTTTCGCAGGAACCGAATCCGAACCGAATTTTTAAATTCGGGTTCGGTTCCAAAAAAATACACAATTTCAACACCCAGGAATCGAACCGAACCGAGAATTTCGGTTCGATTCCGATCATTTCCACGAGTTTCGAGTTGAAAATTCCCAGCCCTAGTTTTATGTTTGAGTGGGGACGGCTGGGCTGGTGGATATATATTTGAGTGGGGACGACTGGACTCGTTGATGAATTATTACTTGCTGGGGCTTATCTAATATATGTATAAAAGAAACTATTTTATTTTGAGCCTGCACTGGGCTGAAGCTCAGTACAACTTACAAGTAAATCCACCTCTGTATGTATATAACATCTCATCTCATTTTTCATGCAAGCAATCGTGTTGTATAAATGGATTCAGACTCTTGATTGGTTGCATTTTGCTGGCGCCGGCCTCCTTACTTCTCAAATAGTTTTTTTTTTTCTTATTTCATTATTATATAAATGTATAAATATCCAAAAAGGAAGTTAATTTAAATAAAACTTAGAGGGAATACTCATGGAGAAATAGAGAGAAATATGTAAATTTATGTATTTGAATTGAACAATATTATTATTCTTATATTATTATTTTAAAATTAAACTAATTTTTTAATAAATGCTCTTGGATAATTATAAAAAATATAGACAAATAAATTTGTATTCTTCCACCTTTTACCATGAAACTTATAGTACTCATTCCGTCCCAATTACAGAGACTGATTGGATTTTTCACAAGGATTAAGAAACGTATTGAAAAAAAAAATATAGAAGTAACTTCCTAATATGCTCCTATTTATTATTTAACGATGAATTAATGCTAGAGGAGATCAAAATATTAAATAGGGGTTTATTAGTAAATAAATGAAAAAGTATGATATTTATAGAAACAAGTCTATACATTTGGGATATCCAAAAAAGGAATACAAGCGTATATAATTGAGATGGCTCGAGTAGTAAATATTGCACATTCCACTGATCTTTGCAAATAAAAAATCTAATCACGTACTAATATTGCACATTTTTAAAATAAAAATTATCATTTGTATATTCACTTAATTTTAAATCATCAATCGTATTAAGTCGTTATTACCTTGTTATTTTAAATCTAACTCTGGTATTATTCTTATCTTAGACCTACAATAACACCACAAACAAATGAAATTACTCGATATTCGATTAGAGCTCGATTTAATAAATTGTTTTACATTGGTTCATTATCAAATAAAATATAAAGTTCTGCTCGTGTTTATAAGAAGATCAAACTACTCGAACTTGATTCATGTTCGGATCTATTGAAGTTCGTTCGAGCTCGACTCAATTAAAAATATCAAATTTTAATAAATTTATGTTCAATTCGTTTGAATTAGTGTAACCCGACTCAAATTTTCTTTTTTGTTTTGTTGGTTGAAGATTTACATTTATTTTCGAAAGTTATTTGGTTTCGTCCATTAAATATTCCCACATAATACATCATTTGCTGAATGTACGACACGTAATATGTATGTGAGATACAGATTGATCCACTAAATGGAGCAACCACGTACACGTCATAAGCAGCGCATTCACTAGGTGGGATGTCTTACACCAATATCCAAGAAGATTGCATTGACCTTGACCACATTAAAGTCGGCGCCTACATTCAGAAAAAGAAAAACTAGAAAAAAATCAAATGGACGGCGACGGGCAGAGATGTCAGGAGAATTGATTGCGGCGAATTTGCAGCGGGCGACGGAGAGTGGCAGCAGAGTTCGGGAAGATATTATTTTTTCTTTTTCTGCGCGTATTCCTTGGTGTGATTTCTCTACTTCGACTGCAAATCCTAAAAACAACTGCGTTTCGTATCATTGAATTTGGAGTGGTGAATTGCGGGAGTTTTGGAGGACTTCTGTCGGAGGGGGGCGGTTGGTGATTTCTCATTATCCTTCGGAATAATAGGTATGTATATTGTGTGATTACTGGTGAAATTGACGAATTCTGATAGTGAAGTTGTTGGGAAGTTCGACAACTGTAATTTAAATGAGAAATGAATATAGTTTTTGGGGGTTTGAAAATTTTGTGGGCAGGGGGAAATTGTGAATTATGCGCAAATGAAAGTTGATATAATTATTACCAGTTTCGATGTTATTAAAGAGATTGCAACTCTACTTTTTTTTTTTTTTTTTTTACAATTTTATGAAGTGGAGGCGAATTTCTTTTCCTTTTTCTCCATAAATGCGTGTGTTGTTTTTGGTATGATTTCTGATTTTTATATTACGAAATTTAGCAGAGTTTTATCAATCAGAGATGAAGGATTGCCAAAAGAGATGGCAAGCAAACAGCACAGACAGTATTATAGCGAGACTAATGGGTTTTGAAGAACTGTGTCCCTCTCAGAAGCCTCCACGTGAAAAACACAGAGTGCTATCTGAAAGCTATGTCCGGAATGCTGCTTCTGTGGGTGTTCGACTGGGCAGTTTGGTTGCTACTGGACGATTGCGTAGTACAAAGAATGAGATTGTGCATGAAGTGAGGGACGTGTCTGGATTACAGATATCCGAGGGTGAGAATGACAACGTTTTTGAGAAATGCGTTGATTCAAGTACTAGTAAAATGAAAAAGGGTATTCGAAACCCAAAACATGTACTGAGATATCTGCAGAAATACGAGCAAGACTCACTTACAGTTACAGCTCACCTTGGTGAGCTTGGTATTGATTACATGAAAAGGTCGTTAGAATTTCAGTCGGATGCGAAAGATAAGCCTCCTGGCATTTTCTCTACTAGCCGTAGTGCAGAAAAAACAAATTCGGATCTTGAAGATGTGAAGTTGGACCGACATTCCAGACCAGGATATAAAGAAAATAGGATGTCCTTTAAACCTGAAAGTGGAAAAGATACCCACCAGTTAGCATATAAAGAGCCAGTAGTTAGTGATGTTTTGTCTTGCAGACATAGTTTTATTGCCTATAGTAGAAATATGAGCATAATTTCTCCTCAAGAAAGGCGAACAGACAAATTTGATGAATTGTCAAGAACAGGATGTACGGGTGACAAGCACGTAGTCAATGATTTTAGTCCTGGTCTAGATGATTTAAAGAATCACAGCCATGATCCCGATCGTGTGGTTGAGCAATCATCTTTTCCCAATGAATCCGTGAAGCAAAATTATGGAAGGTGGCAGACAGCAAAAGATGTTCAAGAAGTTGGAGTTTGTGTGAGGGGCCAAAATCATGATAAAATACTTGCTTCGGCTGATAAGAAAACAATGTCAAGAAGCGGTTTATGCAGTCCATCCAGTTTGCAGTCTAGAAATTCGGGGTCTATCAGTCCTTCAGTTTATAGCTCCGTAGACTTCTGGGAGGATGGCTACCGGAAAAGCTTACCACTTTTTAAGTTTGAAGCAATAAAAGAGGTCCTTTCAAGTGGAAAGAAAGATGAGTCTGCGACGAGAGGTGGCTATTTGAAGGAGCAAAATATCTCGCAAAAAGGCATTTTAGAACCTAGGCGTTTTGAGCAATTTCCAGGTGAGAATGACACCATGTCGCTGAATCCAAAAATATCTGAGTCATCTAGCTGTTATTTCTCCTCCTCTGATGAAGTTGTTCATGATGAAATAGATAATAGTTTTGAGAATGATAGGTGTAAAGAGACTAAACTTTGTCCAAAGGCATGGTTCAGTAATATTGCCGCTCATTGTATTAATGATGCTACATATGCTAGAGGAGAAGGATTCAGTATAGGAGTTTGTACTAGAACCAATGGTGATCCCCAGTTGGAATCTGTTCCTTTTTTCTTGTCAGCGGAAAGTGAGCATTCTTCTTATGTTCAGGAAGTTTCCTTTGAAGAGGTTCGTTTTCACTCTCCTTCCTCAGTTTGAATACCTCTTTCTTGAAATTTTAATTTGTCACAGTTGGACTGCTTCTGAGCAACCTTCATATCATTAATCAGTAAAAAAGCTTCAGTTTTTGAATTGTTTTTTCAGAAAATCCAACAGTTACTCTGCTGTCCGGAGTTTGGAAAAATTGCTGCCTTAATAAATCTCTTAGTACATGCCTCACTGATGATTTTTTTTATTAACGTCAGAAGCTGCCCTTTGAAAAATCAGCAAAATGTGCATCTTCAGCTAGTGGTTTTTAGCCCACTATTAATCGTTGGTCATAGATTTAATGTCTCCAGAATTGTATTTATGACCTTATTTTATTGCAACTACAGTTGTAATTTTTGTTGCATTAGCTGATATGAGATTTTGAGATGAGGGTCTGATAAAATGTGACCAGAATGATTGACACCTTTTGTTGTCGAATTCTCTACTTGCTCATTTATTAGTTTCATGATCCTCCTCAAGGGCAGGTATTTTCCATCTGGAAAGAATAATATCTGAAACAGAAAGAAATATGGCAAAATCCTCTAATCAGAACTTCCATAAGGAGTTCAAACACTTGTGCAATGCATTGCCACACCTGAGTCCGTCACCCCGTAATTTCCTGCCATTGATGAAGCTCTGGTGACATTTGAACCCACCTTCAATTACATACACTTTTTCAAATACACCTCTTGTAATCTGCTGTAATTCGTCGTCAGGCGATTTGCGACATAGTGCTATTGCCTTGACCAACAACTCCACCTGTTAGCTTCCTTCTCATTTATCATCCATTATTTTCACTGACGAGGGTTTTCAAAAGCAGAAAATGCAGCTGATCTTTTCAGTATGCAGGCCTACCCTCAATTTAAGCAAAAGTATTGGGTTAAATTATAGTAACTATCGGAAGTGATGGACATCTCTGAGAGGGTATTTTAATCGGTGCTTTTAATGATCAATTCCGACAACTTTCTGACACTGAGTATGCTACTATTTTAACTAGCCTCTGCAAATTTGATTTCCTCGTAATATCGCAAAATATTTACAGGCAGCATAATCTAGTAGTGTTTGTAGCCATAGGGAAAGCCCACTCACTTGATCAAGTTTATATATCACCAATGGTAGTGCATTATTGTATTATGTCTTTTGCTTATTTAGAAGCATGTGCTTTTCTGCAACACAGGCATTGTTAAATGAATATTCCGAGGAGGAATCAGCTTACTCAAACTCGTCCAGAATATGTCTTTCAGAGTTTGGGGACAACATGAAGAGAACCTATCAGCAGAGTCCCGACTCAGTTCTTGAACCATTTGATGTACAAAATGCTTCTACTTCTGAACACTTTGACAGCATAGGTACCTTTTTATAATGTAGTTGATCTTTATACTTTGTCAACATTATGTAACTTGGGTTTTAATAAGATTGCTGCAATTCTAGGTCTGCAGTTGCAACTTCAACCTTTAAACTTTGATTCAGAAGAAACGTACTCTGAAGGATCCATGATGCTCGTATCTGGCAATGAGGATTTTGACGAACGTTTGGGTGATCCCTCTCATGATGGAAGAAGTGTGAAAATGTGGCTTGGGGACGACAATTGTAGAAATTACTCTTACATGGTTGATGTTTTAGATGAGGCCGGATGTTGTGGTATGAAATCATTTATAAATTTCAAGACATGGTATTCCCTGGAAGGCCCGATAAGCCCTTTTGTGTTCGAGGCTTTAGAGAAAAAATACGGTAAACAGACATCTTGGCAAAAGTCTGAAAGACGGCTTTTATTTGACCGTATAAATTCAGGTCTGATTAGCATCTTTAATCCTGTCATATATTTTCATGCTTGCACAACTTCTATAAGAAGCAGATTTTGTGCCTCTTTGAGACATGATGAGGCGGAAGATGAGTTATGGATGATTCTAAGCAGCCATGAGAAAGAAAAGAGCGATGACTTGTCTGAGAAGGTGTTCGAGAAATGGTTTGAGATTGAAGAAGGTATTAATATCATTTGCGGAGAATTGGAGACCACTTTATTCGGTGACTTGATGATGGAGTTGGCTAGTTCGTGGGATTGAGGCGTGACATTTTGTCTCTCTATGCTTTTTCGTTTTCCACACTTAGTGTTAGATGTATGCACTCATCTTTTTTTAGAACAGCTTAGGCAGATTGCCCCCACGAATGTGTACGTGCAATTTTGTTGGTACACGGAAACAAAGAGAAGTATGAAAAGTTGGCCAATCGGGTTTGGATTGGGTTGTGTATATATGATGGCGTATCTGAGTTTGCATTTGCCTTGTCATACTTGAACACGTATAATGGAACGTAAATTTACGTTCCATCAGAAATTATTAGTTAGGATGCTCGCACAAATGAGCCGTCGAAATGATGTGTGGTTCCATTAGACACAGATTAAGCCTTCTGGGAGAGTTCAAGGTATGTTTCCAACAGATGCCTTAAGATGCTTGTTGCTTGTTACATTACTGTATTTTCTATCAAATGTTTTTTTTATAACTTTTTTTTATGGTTGATCAGAATTCCAAAATCCTGCCCTTGAGATTTAGCATAACTACAATAAAAACCCGGTAATCTTTTAAAATTATAAATACCCTCCTTGACATTTGCTCATGTGACGGCGAAGTTAACTCTCAGCAGGGGTTTTTGTAAGGTAAATATAAACCTCAAAAGAGGTATTTATAATTTTAAAAGATAAGTTTTTTTTTTTCTAATTAGACTAAACTTTAGGGATTTTCCATTGTTTCCAATGGAGCCAAAGACTCCTTATTATTTGGTTCTAGATTATAATGGAATAAAACAAAATGACTCACTAAACTGGCTGCACTTATTTTTCTCATGTAGTACTAGTCATTTCATGCAATTCTCGATGCAATTTTCATTTTGGATCATCCGAAAACAGTCTCTCTGTGTTAAGATAGAGGTAAGGCTGCCTACATCCCATTCCTATTTTTGAAGATTGGATAGTACATCAGGTTGTGCCTTGCAAGGTCCTCATGATTCTGTTAGGCTCTTTCAGATAATTTAATTTTGTATTGCAAATCTGGAATCACATTGGCATGGGGGGAGTACAATTATAAATACTACCCCTCAATTTAGTCTGATTACAGTAAGACCCTGTTACTTCTAAAAAATACGAAAGAGGTATACGTAATTCTGAAAGTTAACTATTTTTTTTTTTTTTTTTTGTGTGTTCTTGTTTCGTAAATGGGTCTCACCTCCGGTAGGTTTTTGATCTCTTATAAATACAAATGAGTTAACCAAACTAAAATGCAGATTTTGTTGTAATTGATGTTTTATTGATAAATAAAATCCTAGATGTGTACCTATGAATAAAGATATTTGGTCCTCATAAGAAACACACACGTCATTGTTCTTCTTTTTTATTTTCTCTTCTTTTCTCTCAAAATTATAACACAATCTCTCAAAATAAATTACTCTTTACCGCACATATCCTATTTTCAGAGAAAGGTAATTATTTTATAGTTATCGTATGTCTCCTAACATTGCAATTTTAGTATACTAATTCAAGATCAAATAGGGGCGTGCAGTCTTGTAAAGTTAGGAAATGACAGTTTTGATTTTTTTTTTATTTGCATTCACAGTCCTGTCAATTATTTCGTTATCAGGATTTATTATTTTGACTTGTTATTCAAGATATTATATACTGTTATTATTTATTAATATTAAACACGGTGACTGCCAACATTTTTTTGATTAAAGAAAAACTCTACCTTTTGTTCTTTTTCGTTTAGTGTTGTTTCACACTGTCGTAATATATATTGTTTTGATTTCTACTATCATCGTACATAAAATATATATACATATATATATAAATCTAGAAACTCATTAACAAATTGATTCATTGTTGTTCCCTGAAGAGACATGATCTAATAATTCTTAACGGTCCAGAAGAATATTAAGATAAAAGATGGGTTGTAGTTTTGATTAAACACGATATTATCGCATGTGTTCTTGAGAAACACTATCAGATCTAAATTTTTTATGTAAATTCCTGATGAAATAATATTCTTGAAGAATATTGTAAGGACTTTTGAAGAAGCATTGTTTTATGATTTATTCCATTTTGTACTACATTATATTTTTTATCTTGTAATTTTTTTCTTGAAATTGTTGCTTCCGGAGCAGCATAATCAATTGCAATACTATTAATAAATATACTTGTTCTAAACAATCATATTTGTATTTAATCTTACGTGATAATACAATATTCCGAAGAATATTGATATATGATAACATCATAAATTAAATTATTATATTCTTGAAGTAGCATAAATTTTAAATACAGAAGTGATATATGACAATGTTTATACATGAAGAGAAATTTAATTTTATGTTCGATTGACAATGATTTATCTTATTTTTATAATGTACATGTAGACATGGTCAAATCACCAAACTTGAGTTTGTCGCACTTGATATATCTAGCAGAACTATTTGTCATGGACTCTCAATGTCCATATCCACTTGATCTCAAATGGTCTGGCGAGACAATAAAAGAAGGAAACAAAGAATTCCAATAGGATCGTGCTAAGGCACTAATCTTCATTCGTCATCATCTCCATGATGATTTGAAAGTTGAGTATCTCACCGTCAAAAATCCAAGTGAGCTATGCAAAAGTTTAAAGGAGAGATTTGACCATCAAAAGACTGTAGTCCTCCCTAGAGCCCGACATGAATGGATATGTCTTTGCTTGCAAGATCTTAAAAGCGTGAGTACTTACGATTCAGAATTGTTCATAATCAGCTCTGCATTATTCTTCTCTTTCATTTTCTCTCTTTTCCTCTCAAGGTTATAACAAATTTTAAATTTTTAAGGTTAGAATAATATTTTTTTTGTTGTTGAAGACTTGAATACTATTTTGATTTGTACATTGCTATATTTTCTTTATTTTTTCCCTTGTCAGTTGGGTGTGTGGGTGAGTGGGACTGGGTGCTGTAATTAAATCGACAAAATTGAAGGATTATCAGGTGCGTAAACGAATCGAGTTGAGTCGAATATTGACAGGCTCGAGCTTGATTGGAAAATTGAGGCTCATGTTCATATTTATTTTTTCAAATTCGAACTCAGCTCGATGGTTAACTCGATAAGCTCGAGCCTCAAATTTTAGTGTACATATATATATATATAATAATAATAATAATAATAATAATAATAATAATAATTATAATAATAATAAAAATCTTAAAGAATGAAAATAAGACAGCACCTTAGGATTTTATTGCGGCAAAAAAAATTTCAAGTCTTGAGGATGAAACGCCGTACGTTAAGACCTCGAAATCGAATACTTTCTTCTAATTTTATTTTTTTAAGAAATTAGTTTCATTTTCTTTTTTATATAATTTTATTTCAGTCAAACATGGTCAAATGAATTTTTTGTCATAAACATTATGATGGAGATAATTCTATTATGAACGAGCCATGAATGCATGATAGATGTATTTTACTCATTCACAAATATGTCATCTTTTTATTTCACACACGTATGACTGTCAAAGAGGGAGTTGGTTTGAGAAAATTGAAGGCTCTAGCCTAGGCATTCCAAAACAAGAGGTCTTGGTAGAGACCTCCTTTTTTGAAATAAAGAGGAGTAATAATAGAGAGGAGTCGATGAATGATAGAGGAGTATGGTCGTATACTGACAGGGCTCAAAATTTTTTGAGCAACAAAGCGCTAGGCTAAGAGGAAACAATGCTCTTGGACATTTGATATGTCTAAATTTGTAAATTGTCATATTTATATAAAGTTATTTGATAATATTTATTTCTCGTTGATTATTATAATATGTGCATGTTTTGATGTTATAAAAATCGAATAATGGTTATTCACGAATAAAAAAATTATTCAAATATTCCTGGTCCGATCACATAAAGTAGCAACTCAAAAGATTAATATACTAGTATAAGTTTGATTGATAATCATTGTATGATTATGCATATGGTAATGATCAAACTTATGGATATTGGTTGGAGAATGCAATACTGGACAGACCCGCAATGAGATCAGTGCATGAAAATATCATAAATGAATCTCAATGTAACAGTATGTCAATAAATCCTTGAAGTTGAGATTATCATAGAGTCCAACATGATAACTGATATGCCTTGACGTAATCCAATGTCATCTGGAACATGATGGTGATAAAGGTTAGCGATCACGATTAGTGGAAGTCTTTTTGACTTCTGCTGGATCACGAGAAGGCGATAAATAATCAAGATGGAGATTTGTCCCCTCTTTCGTGAGAGAGATATTTGTTGGGGTCCTCGATAAGTAGAACTGAAGAAAATGCATGATCATGTTCAAATAAAGAATTATTTGATTCAATCAGTCTACTTAAGATCGAGAAAGCATTTGAACATAATAAGTACAAAAGTATGTATGACTTATTTCAAATATGATATCGCGTGACAAAGAATTTGACATGTTAATGGTTTAATGGACTATAAACTTATATTATTTGCGTAGTCATAATATTTTGCTAGAGACCGCTTATGAACTAACCTAAAACTTCTCGATCATGACTCTTCAATTCTTCCGAATTGTGGCCCACGAATTTAAGGTGGTTAAGAACTTAAGACCACTAATTGAGGTGACTATTGAGCTAAGGAGTTATTGGACAATTAATGAGACTTTAATCTACAGTAATCCCCTGCCCGAAGCACTGGTTTTGGAACGTATAGAAGGGTGTTTTCTGCATTTCATTCTACACAATTAGAATACATATTGCAGCATATCCTTTTTTTATTTTCATACCCAGTTTTCAGCACCAACCAGTTCGTCGGAGTTTTGGGTTTTGGCGAGCACCCAATCCAAAAATATTAGCAGTTGTACCTTGGGGACTTCTTGCCTGATCCGTCTGCTCTTATACGGGGGCAAAATAATCTTACAGAAATATTTCAACTCGCCTCTCCCGTTACCTTTATGTATTGAATTTTGTTTTTCATAAGTTGCGATATACAATATTTACTTTTTGTAATTTTATTGTAATTACACTGTTGGGAATTCATACAACCAACACTCTGCAGTAGCACAACCTGCACTGCCTTTTGGTCAGGCCTGCTAGAACCGGCTCTGTTCATATGACCATTCTAGGACACAACAAATTCTATCATGATCGCTTAAAGTCATATTAGGTCATTTTGATGTAGTGAATGACATTACTTAAAAAGGCTTGGATCTGTTGGGAAAACACCGACAATATAACGTCAACGAAAAATGTGGAACCTCATTTGATAATTTCCCACTATTCAATTGTAACTTCATGGTTACCGATGAGTAGAGCAACAACTGCAACTCGACAAAAATAATACAAATGATATACCAAAAGCGATAAATAACGAGACACAATTTTAGCGTGGAAAACCCTCAGGACGAGAGTAAAAACCATGGGACCGAAGCCGCTTAAATCCACTAACACCAATACACAATACACAATCGTCCCTAATACAAACTAGAGGTATACAACATAATCGTCAAATACTCGGTAATAAACGTTCTTCAAGTATTTGGAATAGAACAACAATAACAAGATCGAGAAAATGAAACACTAAAATAGCTTACATGAAAAGCTAACAAAAATACCCAAACTTCTGGACTCAAACCCTCGATCTATTCTGGTGAAAAGGTTTGCCCAATAGATACCAAGCTCTTGTCAAATAATCACGACGATCCGATCGATAAACCTTTGGGAAATCAAAGAAGTGTTTTTTTCTCCTCTCTTTTCTCTCTTGAATCTCTCTCTATGTGTTCTCTGAGATGTGTGTTGGAGTAATAATGAAATTCCGCAGGAAAAACCTGCTAAAAAGAGGAACCCAAAGAGGTTGACCCCGTGTGCCGTGGCCCGAGCAAAGTATGCCGCGGCACACATAGAAAAAAACGCCCAGGGTATTAGCGGGGGGGCGCGACCCAGCAGTAGGGTGCTGCGGCCCAGAGTACAGGCTGCTGGGCAGTTGTTGAGGGAATTGCAGGGGCCGCGGCCCGGCTGTATTGTTCCGCGGACTGACTGAGAAAAACAGGAGGGACTCTTTTCCAAATGTAGTGCCGCGGCCCGGAGTCCAATCGACTCCGAAAATATCTATATTTCGGAAATAACTCCTACAAATCTCCCCCTTTCCGGAATATAGGAAGAGTTCGCCATCCCGGCAATCGAACAACACACTTTCACCTTCTCGCTACACAGCGCCTTGGTTAACATATCGGAACCATTATCATCGGTATGAACTTTATCAAGTTCAAACAAACCATCCTCCAATGCATCTCGGATCCAACAGTACCTCACATCGATATGTTTTGTTCTCTTGTGAAAAGTCGCATTCTTAGCCAAATGAATCACACTTTGACTATCACAAATAACCATGTAACGTCGTTGTCGGAAGCCTAGCTCTCGTAAAAACATTTTCAACCATAAGAGCTCTTTACTCGCTTCCACCGCCGCAATATACTCGGCCTCCGTTGTAAATAAGACAACGCACTTTTGCAATCTTGATTGCCATGACATGGCTCCCCCTGCAAATGTCATCAAATAACCGGAAGTGGATTTTTGGTTATCTTCGCTACCGCCCATACCCGAATCGGAATATCCAACAAGCATTGCTTTCCCATTTCCAAATGTAATCCCCAATTTGGAAGTACCCCGTAAATATCTAAATATCCATTTTACGGCTTCCCAATGCTTCTTTCCCGGATTTGATAGAAGCCGGCTCACCACTCCCACGGCATGAGCAATGTCGGGCCTAGTACATACCATATCATACATTAAACTCCCGACCGCAAAGGCATAAGGAATTTTATCCATATCCTCAATCTCCTCCTTCGTAGTAGGGCAATCCTTACTCGTCAATTTAAAATTGTTAGTAAGAGGCGAACTAACAACTTTAGCTTTGTCCATGTTGAAGCGTTTAAGCACCTTCTCGATATATTGCTCTTGCGACATGTGTAATTTCTGGACTGCTCTATCCCGAGTAACTCTTATCTCAAGAATTTGTTTAGCGGCCCCCAAGTCTTTCATGGCAAAAGACTTGTTAACTCTTTCTTCAAGATGGCAATCCTTTTGGCATTCTTACCAACGATCACCATGTCGTCCACATAGAGCAATAAGATGGTAAAATCATCATCTCCAAATTTCTTGAAAAATACGAAATGGTCTAGGGTCGTCTTCCGGTATCCTTGCTCCCCCATAACCGACTCAAACTTCTTATACAATTGTTGTGGTGCTTGCTTCAAACCATATAGACTCTTTCAGAGTCTACACACATAATCCTCTTTGCCTTTGACCTAAAACCCTTCTGGTTGCTTCATATAAATTTCTTTGTCAAGGTCTCCATGAATAAAAGCCGTCTTGACATCCATTTGCTCGACCTCAAGATCAAGACTAGCCGCAATACCAAGGACCAATCGAATCGATCCTATCTTCATAATCGGAGAAAAAATCTCGTCAAAATCAATGCCCTTCTTTTGACTAAATCCTTTCACTACGAGTCTAGCTTTGTATTGGGGAAATGAAGTATGCTCCTCCGACTTCACCCTATACACCTATTTATTCCTCAAAGCTCTCTTGCCTTTTGGCAACTTCACCAACTCGCACGTATTATTCTCATGCAAGGAACTCATCTCGTCTTGCATGGCATACATCCACTCCTTCTTCTTTTCATCCTCCATAGCCTCCGCGAAATATTCGGGCTCTCCCTCGTTGGTGAGTAAGACATACTCATCGGCTGAATAACGAGTGGAGGGATAACGGTCCCTCGTCGACCGTCTATGTGGAACAAAAGATGGCATGTTCGTCACAGGTAGCTCGGTATGAGCTCCATCGGTGTCATCTTGAACCAACTCATCATTGTCACCGGCATCATGTTGTTCATTATTTTGGACATCATCTCCAATGGGTGTCTCAACATGTTGTGGAGGAACGGGGTCCAAATCACTAAGATCATAGTCGTGTTGTGGAGCCGACTCTTCATTCTCAACATCCTTCATCATTTGATCTTCAACAAAAACAACATCTCTCGATCGAACAAGCTTCTTAGTAACCGGGTCATACAATCTATACCCGAACTCATCAAGACCATAGCCGATAAAGATACATAGCTTCGTCTTGGAATCAAGCTTTGACCTCCCATCATTAGGAATGTGTACAAAGCTTTACATCCGAAAACTCATAAGTACTGGTATGAGATGTCTTTACCGCTCCACATTTTATCCGGGACATCAAACTCCAAAGGAACACACGGCGTCAAATTAATCACATGAACTGCCGTGTTCAAAGCTTCTCCCCAAAACGACTTTGGTAATCCGGCATGTGAGAGCAAACATCGAGCTCTCTCGACCAAAGTCCAGTTCATTCTCTCCGCCAAGCCATTTAGTTGTGGAGTCTTCGGTGGAGTCTTTTGATGTCAGATCCCTTGATCTCGGTAATACTCATCAAAAGGCCCGGTGTATTCTCCACCATTGCCCGTCCGAATGCACTTTAGCTTCTTCCCGGTCTCTCTCTCTCCACCGAGGCATGAAATTGTTTGAAAACATCTAACACTTGATCTTTGGTCTTCAAGGTGTATGCCCACACCTTCATTGAGTGATCGTCGATGAATGTGACAAAGTATCGGCAACCACCAAGCGTCATAGTCTTCATAGGACCACAAACATCGGAATGAACAAGATCAACCACATTTTTCTTCCATGAAGGAGTATGACTCTTAAAGATGACTCTCCTTTGCTTCCTGGCTAGACAATGAGAGCATCTTTTAAGGTGTACCTTATGAACCCCGGATAACGCCTCCTTCTTCGACAATAACGCTCATGTGACCGAGCCTCTTATGCCATAGCTCGGCCATGTCATTATTGTCGATTGTGTTCACGGAATTAATCGTGACCTTTGGAAGTGTCACGTACAATTTCCCTTCCTTTTCTCCTCTCCCGACAATCAAGGAACCTCGAGTGAGTTTCCACACTCCCTTGCCAAAACCACTATGATAACCATCATCATTGAGTAAACCAACGGACATAACATTAAGCCACATATTCGTAACATGTTTTACATTCTGTAAAACAAGTTCCACACCGGTGTCGAATCTCAAATGAACATCTCCCACTCCAATAATTTTGAATAACCCATTATTACCCATCTTGACTATACCATAGTCACCCGGAGTATAAGAGGAATACAAATCTCTACGTGATGTAACATGACACGTAGCTCCACTATCGACCACCCAACTCGAATTATATCTAGCAAGGTTCACCATATCATAATCACAACAAGCAAAGAATTCTTCGGTAGTAGTATTTACTTCGGCTTTTTCATTACTACCGCTTTCCTTCTTTTGAGAGTTCTCTTGGCCTTGGCGATTCTCCTTCTTCAATTGTCGGCAAAATTTCTTCGTATGCCATTTCTGACCACAATGTTAACATTCAATATTGGCATACTTCCCCCGAGAATTACTTCTTTGTGGCCCTCTATTACTCGGACCTCTACTTTGGCCTCTCCCCCATCTTTCGGTAACTAGAACATCCGACCGTGACGAATATCCCTGTGCTTTTCTTCGGACCTCCTCATTCAACATGTCCCCCTTAGCAAGTTCCATTAAAATTACACCACCGGGGGCCGAGTTAGACATCGACGTACGAAACGTCTCCCAAGTATCCGGCAATGTGCCCAATAACCACAAAGCTTGTACCTCTTCTTCGAATTTAATGCCCATACCCGCAAGTTGTTTAATTATGCCTTGGAATGCATTCAAATGATCCGACAGAGGAGTCCCATCTCGATATTTCAAATTCATCATTTGTTTAATGAGGAATAACTTATTATTCCCCGTCTTCCGAGTATACAATTGCTCGAGCTTGTGCCACAATTCTCGAGCGTCATTTTCTACTAATATGGTCCAAAAGTTGGCGATGCAAAATAGTCCACTCCGTGTCGGACTTGCCTTCCGGTTTATCTTTGCGAAAGACCGGTAAATAGTAATCCTTCACATATAGAAGGTCTTCCATCTTCCCCTTCCATACGTGGTAGTTCGAACCATACAAGTCGTGTTGGCTTCCATCTTATAATTGAGATAATAAACAACCACGAAACAACAAATCCCATGGCTCTGATACCACTTTGTTGGGAAAACACCGACAATATAACGTCACAACGAAAAATGCCGAACCTCGTTTGACAATTTCCCACTCTTCAATTGTAACTCCGTGGTTACCGATGAGTAGAACAACAATTACAACTCGACAAAAATAATACAAATGATATACCAAAAGCGATAAATAACGAGACACAATTTTAGCATGGAAAACCCCTCAGGACGAGAGTAAAAACCACGTGACCGAAGCCGCTTAAATCCACTAACACCAATACACAATACACAATCGTCCCTAGTACAAACTAGAAGTATACAACACAATCGTCAAATACTCGGTAATAAACGTTCTTCAAGTATTTAGAATAGAACAACAATAACAAGATCGAGAAAAGGAAACACTAAAATAGCTTACACGAAAAGCTAACAAAAATACCCGAACTTCCAGACTCAAACCCTCGATCTATTCCGGTGAAAAGGTTTGCCCAATAGCTACCAATATCTTAACAAATAATCACGACGATCCGATCGATAAACCTCCGGAAAATCAAACAAGTATTTTTTTCTCCTCCCTTTTCTCTCTTGAATCTCTCTCTATGTGTTCTCTCAGATGTGTGTTGGAGTAATAATGAAATCCCGCAAGAAAAACCTGCTAAAAAGAGGAACCCAAAGGGGTTGACCCCGTGTGCCGCGGCCCTTGCAAAGTGTGCCATGGCCCGAGCAAAGTGTGTCGCGGCACACACAGAAAAAAACGCCCAGGGTATTAGCGGGGGGCCGCGGCCCAGCAGGAGGGTGCCGCGGCCCAGAGTACAGGCTGCTGGGCAGTTGTTGAGGGAATTCCAAGGGCCGCGGCCCGGCTGAGCAAAACATGAGTGACACTTTGCCAAATGTAGTGCCGCGGCCCGGAGGGTTTGTGCCGCGGCCCGGAGTCTAGTCGACTCCAAAAATATCTATATTTCGGAAATAACTCCTACAAGATCATGTAAGGGAATTGGAGAACCTTATACAGTCGTGCAAGTATAAAATTGTTCTTGGTTGTTCAATCGGACAATCTTAGTCATCTACCTTTTTTTCGGAGTATGATCATTCAAAACAATGTGTCATATGTCCGATCACTACCCTCTTTTCCAACCAACCTTAGTGTAATTACGTAAAAATTGTTTATCAAACCTTCGTGTAGCTGAAATTGTTTATAGTTGCATGATCGTATTATTAGTTTTAATAAAGCACAATTGCGTGCACAACAAATATAAGTTGTCCAAAGTGGTTAATTAGAAAGATAGTTGGATTTTTTTTATAATTGGATTAAACTTGAAAAGTATTTTCCCAAATTAACCCTATCTTTTTTTAGTTTTGTAACTAAAATTAAATATAGATAAGTAAGTGTTGGGAAAATACAGACTGGTTTGATAATTGCCACCCTACAGCATAAGGTCTTCAAAGTCAGCATTTTGCTCTAAGTATGAAGCTATTAGGAAATTTCATACAATCTGTCCATACACCAAGAGAGCTTCTTGCAGAGTCCGTTCCTGCAATGCTTACACTTTTATACAGCAGAGATGAATAAAGTTGGATACAGCGATCCTCCTGTAGGTCTTTTACTTAGGAAAAGTAACACACATATCCAACAGGATTGAAGAATAGCTTTAAACCGTTGTGAAATAAACTTTGTTTATTCATAAAGTATTCACGGTTAAAGCAATATTTAATGCTGACAGGACAACTTTAATGCGATCGAAAGAGATAACAGTCTGAACGCGCTGAAGAGCACTTAATGCAAGTCAAAGAGAATATCTGAAGCATTAAATGCGGATCGCCTTTAATTCAAATATTCTGCAACCGCCAATCAGAGCTATCTCAATCTCACCAACCGTCCACCGACTACATTTATAACATATCTATTTCCAAGGTTATAAATAGCCCAAGCAAGAGGACATCAGATACAACAAGAAACACAAGTGATCTTTCTCGCACAATACGTCTGGCAATTAGCTCGGACAATCAGAATATAAAGCTAAGAAAGAGCAGTGTATTTCCCGAGCATACAGCATCATCAAAGCGAAGAAATATACAGTCCTCAACGCAAACAGCATATCGTACAGCGAACGAATATCAAAGCAATACAGTTGTTGTTTGAACTTGTTCTACCCTATCTTTACGTTGAGATAACCTTAGCCATGTGTGGACTAAGTCCTTGCTAGTTCGGACATGTGTGGGAAGAATAGCATTAAAGACAAAGCTTTGATCTGTGTGAGAAGAAGCAAGTCGAAAGAGCCAAAGTCAATCTGTGTGAACGGCCCAAGCTGTTGTCATTGTATAAATCTGTGTGAACGATACAGGGACATGTTTAGTTAAAGTCACGTAGTTGTGTACGTAGTGATTTTAATAAATATTTTATTCCTGTGTGGAGGACCAGTGGACGTAGAGGGATTTACCTCGAACCACTTATATCTATGTGTATTTTATATTTTGTCCTTACTGTTTTCATATCAACCTGTGATTTAAAGTATACATATTGTAAAAACCCGGTACACATCAAGCAAACAGGAGATTTCCTAGTTGTTGTATTTACAGCAACTCAACAGTAGTCTCCCGCTACGCAAATAACTTCGAAAAAGATACAACTTATTCACCCCCTTCTAAGTTGTTTAATGTATACTCTGTGGCCAACGGTAAGTGTTGGTAATGAATAAACTCTTGAATAATTGTCACCGGTCCCGACTTCAAAGAAGGGAATAAATGAACAACCTCACTAGAATAAGAAAAACCGAGTCTTTAAAGGCTCTACAAAAATATAAATGAATAATCAATAAATTTGATAAATATATATATATATATATATATATATATATATATATATATATATATATAGGGGTGAGTTATGGAGTGAAATGGTATAAGTGTAAGAAATAGGAATGATTGTGAGCCATTAATCCTTGGAGATTAATGACCCAGATTTCGTTCTGGTGTGCTAACACGGGAAACTAGGAGTGCTAACGAATTTAATTATTGGGGGTACCAATGTAATTTGATTAATTTATCTTATGGGAAGTTACTAAAATCATGGAAAGTTCCTATATTCATGGGATTTCATATTTTAGGTTAATATATATTTTTTATGGGATTTCATATTTTTTAGTCGTTCAAATATTTTATATTTTTGGTGTATTTATTTTTATTTTTTTAAAAACTAACATTATCTTTTTTTTCTATTTGATTTTTATTTTTAAAAATCGGAACTGTTGTGCTAACCATTTATTTTGTGTGTGCTACAAATTGGAAAACAGAGTGCGATTCTGGTTATATTCCAATTATGTGATTTTTTTATCATGCTTTATTGTATACAATACAATCAATTTTGATACAATGTGTTGTGCTTTATTTTTTTAGAAGATAAATAATCATACTCGTTTTCAAGTACAGGTACAAAATGATTTTCACGTCATTTACTAAAAAAATACAATAAGACTCCATTCAGAATCCCATAAATCCATGCAAAGCATTACATACCATATATGCTAGTATTACCTATTAAATGTGCTAATACAAATAACATTTTAATGCTAAACTCTACTATTAAAACATTAACAGAAATAAAATGTATTAACAATGCAAAATTTTACAGATTTAAGTGCTAACTATCACACAAATGACATCACAATAATTATCAAAACAATATTATCAAAGGTGCTAAAATTTGGGAAGAGATAAGAACTGGGATATGAAATCCCATGATTTTAGGAAATACCAAACATAAAATCAGATAATTACAAAAATATCCCTCAAAAATATTCCACAGAAGACACTTAGGCTTAACTCTTTAAAGACAACGTGCACAAATCGCAGCCATTAATCACCAAAGATCAAGGGCCCAGAATCATTCTTATTTCTTACGGAAAAAAGCTTTCCTACCTGAACCTATCCCTATATATATATATATATATATATATATATAGAGAGAGAGAGAGAGAGAGAGAGGAAATAGATCATATGAAAACTAATTATCTTGTGAAACCTAAAAATTTTTGTAGGCCATTGATATTAGTGATCTAACGACTGTAGATGAGTAGAATTATACGCATTTATGTATTTTTTTTATTGCATTATTTGTTGCATATACTAGCGACCAGCTTGATGCAACAAATAATAACAAATATGCAATGAAATTACTTAATAATCCAATTGGGTCCTACATTTCACCATTAAGGGTGATAGTCAATTCACATATATATATATATATATATATATATATATATATATATATATATATATATATATATACCGACACACTGCATATTCATAAAGTTATTTTCTTTTCCAAAAAATGTATCTAGAGTTATCCACCTAAAAACAAAAATGCATCCCGTCGTGAATTTTTTGTAATGTCGGCACAACTTTTGGAATAATTTTTAAAGATAATTATTGCTTGAAAAGCCTATTTTGATGACATAGTAATTTGGTATGCTGCTACTATCTCTGGTTCGGGAGACTGAATAATCTTTCTAAATAAATTGAAATTTTAGTTAAGTACTAATTTTCTCTACAATTCTAGTGTTTAAAATATTTTTAAATGTAAAAATTTTAAATATCAAGAAAACTAATAAAACTACTTTCTAAATGAATAATATTCGGTTGTTGATAAATAAATAATATATCTATTTATTAATAAATAAATAACTTGCTAAATTTTTATGGTCCTTTATGTAGAGAGGATCAAATGAAACTAATTTTTTGATTAAAAAATAGAAATAACTGGACTATTGATTCTTGTGTGATTTGCGATCCACATCAACTTATATATAAAATTATGCACTTCATGCATTAAATACCAACACATTAAAATTATGTATTATATATATATATATATATATATCAAAATTTCGATGCATTTCATACATTGTGGTAATAAAATCTTGTGCATCCATCTAATCAAGATTTATAAATCATACTCATTCTTATTTCTTAATTTAACTCTTATTCTCACCGAAATCACCTCTTAAAAGAACATATCTCGACCCACGTTAACGACGAACACTTCATATTTATGACCTCTTTCTCGGTTGTTGGAAAAATTAGATAAAATGGAGGAAATGGGCTGTTTTGAGCAGCCCACTTGAGAGGACATTTTGAGTGAGCTCGACTACGAGTTAAAGTCGGGACTTGGTTGGAATACGTAGTACTCCGTACGAGGTTTCCAAAACATGTAAGAACACTCAAAATGATTGAGGTATGAATGAGATATAATGTTCCAAAGTGAACCATTTAGAAATGGGTTTGGGATGTTATCCCACATTAGAAAAAGAAGGGAGAAATTATGAGTATATAAGGAGATGTGGACAAAGGCATGTTCAAAAAGTGAGACATGTGTGGATGGGTGACTAGGCGTCCCTCGCGCGCACACACACACACGCGCGCGCCGCCGCCACCGTCCGTCCGGCCGGCTCGGCTCGGCTCGGCCGAAGGGCGATTTGGGCGAAATGTCTCGGCGTCTCGAGATACCAATTTCGATCGGTTTAGAGTTCCTCCAGATACCAATTTCGGTCGGTATAGAGTTCCTCCAGCACATGTCTCTCTCTCATCTTCACATATAAATACAGATGTGAGGGGTCTTAATTTTACACAGAAATTTCGTCCGGTTTTTCACCCAAAAATTCCGACTTCAAAATTTTATTTTCGAAAATAATTTCTATTCATAATTTGGATCGCGTCCGTCGTAGTTCAGGTTTATTCTAGTTCGCTGAGGGTGCGATGATCGATTTATCAACGCATCGAGATGTTATTTTATCCTGGGAGGCAGACGTTATACACTGCGGTGGAGGCGAATTTGCTTTAAGGCGACAGATTTTCTGGACTCAACATCGCCCACATTCGGATTTACCTCATTTGATTAATTATATATATACATATATATATATATTTTTTAATGCTTTCGTCATTAACGAATCTGCCTCCTACTTTGTTCCTCTCAGATTTGCAGCACATCCAGGAGATTCAAAACATGCGATCCCTTAAGTCGTAATCTGCCGGACACAGACGAGTCCAAGACAACCTTTGGATCTACAGGTATAATGGATAATTATCAAATATTATACTTCATGGTATAATTATATGACTTTGAATTTATCGATATAATTTTTAGTAAATTATACCAACAATCTTAAAGCAAATTGATTACTTCGTAGCATAAATTTCGAATTCATAAATATCGTATATGTGTTTTATTTTCTATCTATGGAAAATTCGTTTATGCTGGAAATTAATTTTAAACATGTTTCGATCTGATCAAACTCTTGAAGACTGCTTTATTATTTCGAAATTATTTTTGGATCTTCTCATGGGCGTCATGAGATGTCGGAGATGATGCTCCACTGAGCGGACTCCATGATATGTGAAAAGGCATTGACTTAGTTTCCAATAGCCTTGAAATAAATTTTGGTTTTGGGTCCAATTTTGAGAATTTGATTAAGCAATTTGATGGTTTGCATTTTTAACTTGATCTTCTCATGGACGTTGTCACTTGTCGTATGACGAAGCGTTTGTGCACTGAATATTTTATTAGTTGGGTGGTGCACTAATATCCTTGAAGGACAAAAAAGCAGTTGATGGTTTCACGTTCTTCAGCCGAAGCCGAATATAGAGCAACAAAAATTACCGTGTGATAGGATGCCGAATGTACGCTCCCTGAAAACCCGGTTTAAAATATGGACTAATAAAAGTCCGACCTAGGTTCTTAGATAAGGGGATGCCAACCTCAAGGTCCTTTAGAAGGTCGCCGACCTCGGAGGCCCCGCTTAGCTGTGACATCTGTTAGAAGTGCGCCGACCTCGGAGGCCCCGCTGACCTATGATATCTGATAAAAGGTTGCCGACCTCAAAGGTCTCTCGGCCTACGGATTTGAATAGGAATGACCCGACCTAAGTAATCTTTTATAAATATGAGCCGACCTAAAACCACCGAGCTCAAGAAGGTCGAACTCTTGGGAAAGAAGATTCTGACTCACCTGACAGAATCCCTGAGATCCAGGGATTGAGAGCCCATACCTTGCAATTCCGGAAATCCAGGGATGGAAAATCGCAGCCTGAATCCCTGGATATCCGGGATTTTCTCTGGAAATCCGGGAAAATCTCAGACAATAAGGCACCCCCTCCTATAAAAGGGAGAGATGGGGTTTCTCAAAAAGGACACACTCTGAGAATATAGCATATTTTAGAGAGAGAAAGAAAAGATAATACTTCATACATTTTGGGTTTTCTTAGCTAAACTTCTAAGATTAACCCGGTTCTTGGTGATCGATCAGCTCGGTTACATCAAGTGGCGCCGTCTGTGGGAAGTGTGACATCGAGTCACTTTGAGTTGAGACGTGAGGTTAGTGATGGTGGAAGAAATGAACCAGAAGAGAATAGGGGAGTTAATATCCAGAAATTTAGAAGAGGAACTTGCAGCTGCGGGTGGAGAAGCGACTCTGGAAAAAACACCCGTCACCCCTGTAGAAGAAGTCGCACCAAGCACAATTACACTGACGAAGGAAGCCTTAGCCGACATAATCGCGGCGATCCGTAAGAGTCGGGAGGTCGAAAAACAAAGGGTACCACGAGTAATACCCATCCTTTCGGATGGGCGGAGGAAATTGATCAGCAGGAAGAGCATGGGGAGAGTTATCCAAGAATATGGGAGCGATCCAGACAGGAAAAAACGCAGGATCCCTTGATATCCAACATGCAGGACGAGCTGGAAGAGTTGCGACAGAAGGTTGCGGGGAAGGGCATGGAGAGTCATCCTGGCCATCCCTTCTCAGAAGGCATACTGCAGGCCGAGCTCCCATATGGGTTTAGGGCTGTCACCTTCACCTACGATGGACTCTCAGATCCTACCCGACATTTATACCGATTCGAGAACATGGCGGTACTACATCGATATTCGGATGCCGTGAGTTGAAGAGCATTCTTGGCTACACTGACAGAGTCACCAGATTAGTTCCACCAGATACCCCCTGGGTCAATCACCAGCTTCAAAACTTTCAGCTCCGCATTCTTGACTCACTTTGCCAGCGCCAGGGCGCACCAAAAGACCTTCATGTCCTTGTTCAGTATCAAGCAATACTCTGGAGAAGCGCTGAGAGCTTATGTGACCCGATTCACAAAGGCATGTCTGGAGGTACCCTCGTCGTCAGAAGAAGTGAAAACCAGTGCCTTGACGCAGGATCGAGGCGGGGTTGCTACGCACCTCATTAGCTAAAACCGGCGGAACATATGATGAGGTCTTAGCCCGATGCTCGAAATACATTAATGTTGAGGAAACCGAGAAGGATATGGAGGAATTGCAAGAAAAGCCCGAGGATGGGGAAAGGGGGTCCAGCAGATTGATACGACGGGAGGAATACACCTTTCAAGGAAATTTACCTCGGGAAGAAATGCCGCGGGGAAAAACAGATCGAAAGAAGAACGATACCGTTCTAAGGCGACCAAGATTTGACCAATACAGCCCACTAACAATGGGGAGAGCTCATGTTTTGGAAGCAGTTGAAGGTAAGATGAACTGGGTTATCGAGTGGCCGGCATCTCGTCCTAATAGGCCCACCCAGCCGAAATCAGAGCTTTATTGTCGATTCCACAATGATTACGGGCATAAAACAGATGAATGCAAGCACCTTAAGGATGAGATCGAAAGGCTGGTCCGAGCGGGACATCTAATGGAGTTCACATATCAGCAGAGAAATGGAGGTCGGAGGCAACCACCCATGCCCCAAGGAGGTGCGGGGGTGAAAAGAGAAGCTCTAGGGACCCGCTCCCGGCTAAAAGGAGTAATCCACATGATATCGGGAGGACCAACCTACGGAAGTTCTAATCAGCTAGAAAAGCCCACGCACGAAAAGCTAGGTGTCATCACCAAGGAGGTCGCCTCTCAGAGGCAGTGGGCCTATCATTCAGTTCAGCCCCATGGATTATAACGGGATACATACGCCCCATAATGACGCGCTGGTCATCACCGCGGAGATCGCCAGTTACGATGTACAAAGGGTGTTTATCGATACGGGAAGCTCGGTAGACATCTTATTCTATGACTGTTTCAAACAGATGAACCTGGAAGTGGAATTGAGAAAGGTAGATACCGCGCTCTATGGGTTCTGTATGACCGAGGTGCAACCAGTCGGAGAAGTGGTGCTTCCGGCAGCACTAGGTCGGATGCCCCATCGGAAGGTCAAGACGCTCAGATTTTTAGTGGTGGACACCAAATCGGCCTATAACGCCATTCTAGGACGATCGGGGCTCAACAAATTCGAAGCAGTGGCCTCTACCGCACACATGAAAGTAAAATTCCCCATAGGAGGTGAGGTAGGGGAAGTAGCCGGAGATCAGTCTGTAGCCCGATCTTGTTATCAGACAACGGTAAAGCAGGGAGTGCAGCGCGAAAAGAGGACATCCGAGCTAGGGGGTCCGGATCCGGAGTCTAAGAGGAATAAACAATCGAAGGCGCCTGAGGAAGCTGAGGAAGAAGGCGTCAATCCCAACGAGGAGTTGCTAGAAATAGAATTGGTTCCAGGAAAGCCGGAAACAAAAACTCGCATGGGAAGTCGGTTAGACGATGGAATAAAGGAAAGCCTCATCAGACTGCTAAGGAGATTCGTGGACATTTTCGCGTTCGCAGCTGAGGATCTGGTGGGAATCAGCCCAACAGTTGCCGAGCACAGGTTGAACATCGACCCAACCATAAGACCAGTAAAGCAGAAGAGGAGGCATTTCGGGCCGGAGATGGATGGGGTCATTGGGGAAGAGGTCGATAAGCTCCTCCGAGCTGGACACATAATGGAGATCTAGTTTCCGGAGTGGCTATCCAACGCTGTGATGGTGGGGAAAGGCCAGGGGAAGTGGAGGATGTGCATGGACTTCCGGGACCTAAATAAAGCATGTCCAAAGGATCACTACCCGTTACCCCGCATAGATCAGCTAGTGGATTCAACCTCGGGGTGCGAGTTACTCAGTATGATGGATGCTTCCCAGGGATATCATCAGATTCCTCTCGCACCCGAGGACAGAAAGAGGGTTAGTTTTGTGGTTTCAAAAGGAACTTTTTGTTATGTACGCATGCCTTTTGGGTTAAAAAATGCAGGAGCTACATATCAAAGGATGGTCGACAGAATCTTTAGATCCCAAATCGGCAGAAACATGGAGGTATACGTGGATGACATGCTAGTGAAAAGTGTGAAGGCAGGAGAGCATATCAGAGACCTAGAAGAGACGTTCGAAAACCTGCGCGCGTACGGAATGAAGCTCAACCCATCAAAATGTTCTTTTGGAGTCAAATCGGGAAAATTCTTGGGATATGTGGTCACAGAACAAGGAATCGAGGTCAACCCGGAGAAGATCAAGGCAGTGCTGTAAATGAATCCTCCAAAAAATATCAAGGATATCCAGATACTAACAGGAAGAATAGCAGGGCTGAGCCGTTTCATATCACGCTCGGCCGAGAAGGGATTCCCATTTTTTAAACTCTTAAGAAAAGGGAACAAGTTCGAATGGACCCCAGAAGCGCAAACAACATTTGGAAAATTAAAAGAGTATTTGGCCGAGCTGCCTTTGCTCACCAAACCAGTACCAGGAGAGGATCTTGTACTCTACTTATCCGTGGGAGAAGGAGCGGTTAGCTCGGTCTTGATAAGAGAAGAAATGAATAAGCAAAAGCCCATTTATTATACAAGCCGAATTTTGCAAGGAGCAGAACGGAATTACTCCGAGCTAGAAAAAGGGGCGCTGGCGTTAGTAGTTACAACCAGGTGACTGAGGCCCTATTTCCTAGCCCACCGGATAAGACTGCGAACCAACTTGCCCTTAAGAGAGATATTAGGGCGACCTAATGTGTCAGGTCGTCTGGTTAAGTGGGCGGTAGAAATGGGGGAGTACGACATGGAGTATGAGCCGAGAACGATGATTAAAGCTCAGGCCCTAGCAGACTTTATCCAAGAAGGGGCCATGCCATCGCCACCAGAGGGACAATGGCTGTTACATGTGGATGGATCGGCAACAACCAGTGGTTCTGGGGCAGGGATAATCCTTACTACCCCGGAGGGTGAACAATTAGAGTATGCCATAAAATTTGATTTCAGGGCATCTAACAACGAGGTCGAATATGAAGCCCTAGTTAAGGGAATGCAGCTGGGAATAGACTTGGGCGCGCGACGACTCATTGCTTACTCTGATTCCCAACTGGTCACACAACAGGTAGAAGGAAAATTTGAGATAAATGAAGATCGGATGAAGAAGTATGTGGAGGAAGTGAAAGAGGCTGCCAAAAACTAGGTGAATGGAAGTTAATCCATATCCCTAGGGCGGAAAATGCAAAAGCTGATTACCTAGCAAAAATGGGAAGCTCCTTAGTGAATTGCCGCTCGCGAACAGTAACGATTCTGGGAGCAGCCCGGAGTAGCATCATGAAACAAGTGATGAAGGTGAACGAGATGGCAGATTGGCGAACTCCTTTGTTGGCATACCTAAGAAGGGCAGAACTACCCAAGGAGAGGCAAGAAAGAATGAAAATTGTGCGAAGAGCAGCGAGGTTCTGTTGCATTAATGATGATCTATACAAGAGGTCCTACCTCGGACCATACCTACGATGCGTTTCGGAAGAAGAAGGGCGGAGTATATTGGAAGAAATCCATGAAGGGTGCTGCGGAGACCATACCAAAGGAAGAGCGCTGATTAGCAAAACGCTAAGGGCTGGTTTTTTCTGGCCGACCATGAGCAAGAGAGCAGTGGAAATGGTTAGGCGATGCCAAAAATGTCAAGTGCACGCACCCTTAATTCACATCCCAGCCGAGGATATGATCACCATGGGAGCACCCTGTCCATTCGCTAAATGGGGAATTGATATCATGGGGCGCTTACACAGCTCGGGAGGAAGAAAGTTCTTAGTAGTAGCCATAGACTACTTCAGCAAGTGGGTAGAGGCTGAGCCCGTGGCCACCATAACCGAGCAAAGAATCATAAGTTTTCTGTTTAACAACATTTGCTGCAGGTACGGAGTGTAGGTCACAAGTCGTCCAGAAACAAGTCTAGAGGGGGGGTGAATAGACTTGTTGAAACTCTTGAACTCTTTTTCTCGAAGAGTGAGTTTCTTCAGCTGATGATCAAACAAATGACTAGGAGTCGTTTGTTCTTAAATAAGTGCGGAAGTCAGCTGATGACGAATATAAATTAACTTAATGAAACACTTAACAATGGATGCAGCAGTTAGAGTATGATGCAGTAAAATAGTAAATAACACAGGCAGTTTATAGTGGTCTCAGAGGTGGGGTAATCCTCTACTAATCCACTTTTCTCCAAACCAGTTGGAGATGAATTCACTATAATTGTCAACCAGTGATAAAGATTACAGTGATTCACAACACACTACAACAGCTTCCAACCAGTGGAATTCCGTGCCGTTGTACACACTGATCGCCTTGCACCTCTTGATCCTCGATCCTCGGATGCCTTTACTGATCTGCTACTTCAACCAGTGAAGTACCCCGTACTCAAGATTTAAAGACAAGAGTGTTTGTCTTCTCCAACTAAAGAGCTTCCTTGAATATGAACTTTTGGATCTGCTCTTTTTCTCGATGCTATTTGATTGCTTAGGATTGCTTTGTTTGCTTTGATCGCTTAGAGTATATGTTCGCACCGGTAGTTGCTCAGTTTCAAATCTCTGGATATATATAGATCACGATCTCTGAGCTTCTTCCTTGTAGCCATTGCAAATCTTTGAACAAATCCGTCCGTTGGAGAGAGACTTCATTGTTTAATCTTTTCTGAACGTTGCAAGGCTGGATTCCTATTATTTAATTTCATCTTCCGACCGTTGTGATGACTTCTGCATGTGAGCGCCGAATCTTTTGAATATAAAAGGATTAAAGTCTTCACGGTGGGTCAGGATGATTTAAATAAATCATATCTCTTGCGGGAATCACTCCAATTTGTCTCTTCACGTTGCATGTGAGCTTTCCGTAATATTTGACTTTTCAAAACATGCTGACGTGGACTTGGAGTACTAGGCTGTAGTTGAGTAGACTGATGTGCAGCTTACTTCTCTGCAGGTAGGTCGTCTCGGCTGTATACTGTTTGAGACTTGTCTGATCAGGTGACTTCCCTGAGGTTCCTCGGCTGCAGACTGGTCAAACTTCTCTGACAATTTTTAGTTGACCAGGGCTACTCTGATTGGAGTCGGCTGTACTTCTCTGATAGACTAGACTGTACTTTAGTACTTAGCCGATTTTCAGCCTAACTAACTTTGGCCTACAGAAGACACTCATTTGGTTCTTCTTTACATTTTGCCAATTTTATACTTAACATATTTTGGCCTATGGAAGATACTCATTTGGTTCTTCCTTACATTTCGCCAATTAATAAACATTTGATTTTAAATTAATGACATCATCAAAATCTAACAAGTATTCCTAACACGGAGCGCCCCAGATACTCATCTCAGATAATGGAACCCAATTCAATAGGAAGAGAACCCAGTCCTGATGTGAGGGTATGCATATCAGGCAAAGGTTCGCTGCGGTTGCTCACCCACAAGCTAATGGGCAAGTGGAGGTAACTAACAGAACAATCTTGCAGGGGATAAAAACCCGCTTAGACAAAGTTGGAGGAGGATGGATGGATGAACTTAGCTCGGTACTATGGTCGTACAGGACCACACCTAGATCGTCAACAAAAGAAACACCCTTCAGCATGGTATACGGGTCCGAAGCCGTCATCCCCGCAGAAGTTGGAGAAATGTCCCATCGGGTTCGATGGTTCAACGAGGTGGAGAACGAGGAAATAATGAAGGAGGCGTTAGATACCATAGAAGAAAGAAGGGAAGCGGCGGCAGCACGAACTGAAAGATACAAAAGCCTGACAAAAGCAGCTCATGACAAAAGAGTCAGGAAGAGACAATTCCAGGTCGGTGATTTGGTGCTTAGGTGAGCTGATGCCCTCAGAAAAACAGGAAAGCTGGAGCCGAACTGGGAAGGCCCTTACAAGGTAATCCGAATTTATGCGGGGGGAGCTTATGAGCTCGAGGATATGGAAGGGCACCTCATCAAAAGACCTTGGAACATATGTCACTTAAAAAGGTATTTTGTGTGAAGAGGTGTGGAAAAAAGCTTGTGTTGTTTTAATAAAAGTCTATTACAAAAAAATCTCTCTCTGAATGTGTTGATCAAGTAAAACTAGAAATGACATCTGATCAGGCGAAACGCCTTCAGATCCGAGTAAGGGTGAACCGTCCTCTGACATCTGATCAGGCGAAACGCCTTCAGATCCGAGTAAGGGTGAACCGCCCTCTGACATCTGATCAGGCGAAACGCCTTCAGATCCGAATAAGGGTGAACCGCCCTATGACATCTGATCAGGCGAAACACCTTCAGATCCGAGTAAGGGTGAACCGCCCTGTGAAGCTATGACTAAGGGAAATACCCAACCTATACTAAAGATCGGTGAAAAAGTTAAGTCAAAGTGGTCGGGTTACATTTAAAATATTTCGAAATTTAATAGTCGGGACTATACTAAGAAAAAGGCCGGACCATGTTGGAAAGTAATCATATCAAATCAAACAGGCACAGATACATCAAGGTTATAATCAACACCGAACTATATTAACTTGTCATACAAAGCACATCACTATCATACAAACCACAAGTATATTCAACTCAAAAACTTGTCATTTAAAATAATGTGCAGTCTGATAAAAAAAAAAGGGGAAGAAGAAGCAGAAGAAAATATATATACATGTCTACACTAAACTACAGGCTCGGAAGACGGAGGAGGAAACGGAGGAGAAGCATCACGGTCGGTCCCGATCACCTCGGGATTAGGAGTGCTAGCCTTAACAGGTGAGCTAGGAGGAGTAGAAGGCAGCTCCAAATCCAGGCCAGATTTCTTTATGGACTCCTCAAGGGCGTCCTTCCACCAGGCTGCCTCCGGATATTCTTCCACGTCCCCGGACCAACCCGAAGGAATGGGAGCCCCGTCCAATGCAGCATCCCAGTCCAGCTCGCCCGTAAAACCCAAAGAAGCTAGTTGCTCACGAGCACGAGTTAGAGAAAAATCAAAATATTGTGTCGCGGCAGGGGCCAGCTTAACCAGAAAAGCGGTAGAATTGTGATACCGGGCCAGGAGGGCGGAACGGTAGGCCCCCAGGAAAGAGTGACCAACATCACTTGTCAGAAATCGACATTGGCCATCCGTCACCCCGCGCTCATAAGACGATCCCTCGGATCTAGCCTAGGCTAGTTGAGCTTCCAGCTGGGTAACCTTTTCTGATTCCGCTCTAGCTTGAGCTTCGAGTTGGGTGACCTTCTCCAACTCAGCCTTAGCCCAGGCCTCAAGTTGAGCTATCCTCTCGGATTCGGCCCTAGCCTCCGACAACTGAGCCTCGAGCTGGCCCACCTTCTCCGTTTCAGCTGTAGACAGGGCCTTCCAAAATTTTAGCTCTTGGTTCAGCTGAACATTGGCCATCTGAGCCCGTTCCAAAACCGCCTCCCGCTCAGAACTTTTCTTAAGGGCAGCATCTAAGCGATACTCCCTCTCCTGAAGCTGAGCCGAGAGATCGGAATTAGCCGACAGGGCGGCCTCCAGGTCGGCTGACATCTGGGTGAACTGGGAGGAAGACGTAGCGCCGATCTTATGGTCCTCTGCGAAGGTCACAAAGGTGGCGAAGAACTGCAAAAGAAAGCAAGTTACATCAGGTCGGCAAAGGGGTAATAATAAAGGTGAAAATAATCAAAAAGGGGGGAAGGCGAAAAGGGTTGATACCTTCCCAAAATACATCATCATGGCATAAAAGCGAGGGTCCTCCGCGGCATCTCGTAATCCCAGCTTATCCTTAGCCGGGACCATGGAGCTGAAATAGGGAAGAAATCTCTCAAACTCCTTGCAACGGAGAAGAGTCTCCATAGCCGGACCTGGGGGACCCGCGGTCTTCGGCCGTTTGGAAGCGGGGGAGCTAGGAGAAGGGGCCCTCTGAGTGACCTGAAGCTGCCGAGATGAGCTCGCAGGGCTTCGTCCGGTGGTCAAGGTAGAAGCCAGGTCGGAGGGGAGAGTTACCCCAGACTTGGGGCGAGAAGGGAGCTTCCGTTTAATTTTGGATGAGCCCTCTGCCCTCTCATTGGGGGGATTCGTCGACTTAGGGACCTTCTCTTTCGTTGGTTCAGCCGGCTTGGAAGCATCCGACTGGCAGGTCCGCATGAACCGATCTACAAAAAATAATACAAACGGTCAAAGAAATAGCTAAAAAACAAAATAACAAAGATCTGGAAAAAATAGATAAAGCCTACCGATGTCAGGGATAGCCGGGTAAGGATTCGAGCTCAGCCCACAATGGAACAGAAGATCATGGAATTGCGTCAACTGGAAAGCATTATAGGGAATGGCATTCCATTCCCGAACTTTCTCGACCCACGCAGCCCGGATGGAATTGCGCCTAGGAATAGGATCCTGGCTCGGAGTAGCTTGCGTCCATTCCGTAGGAAAGCCCCAAGAATCAGCTGTAGGGAGCTGGAGGAAAAAGAAGCGGGACCTCCAGTCCTTCACATTGGAAGGGAGGTGGGTGAAGAAATGGGCGTTGTTTCGGGAAGTCAAGTAAAAAGAGCCTTTAAAACTCTTTAGCCCAAAACAAAAATAGAAAAAGCCTAGGTCGGGTTCCTCATGTCTGTAATGACACAGCACGAGAAAACCAACCATGTAACGAAAAGAGTTAGGAGAAAAATGGTTGAGGGCAAGATTGTATTTAACGGAGAGAGAGAGACAAGGAAGGGATGGGGTGGAAAGTGAAGACCACTGCTCACCTGATCCACGAACCAGGTAATATGCCCCGGGGGAGGATGATCAGGGGTGTCACTAGCCTGAGGCGTGACAAATTCCCACCCCGGGGGAAGTCTAAGAAATCTTATAAAACTAGGCAGCGCGGCTGGGCTAGTCCTCGATAGAGGATGAGGAGGGAGAACTCGAGTTGCTTCTACAACCGTCTGATATGGATCGGCTAAGAGGCCGGTCACAGTTACTTCGTCCATAGGGGGATGGGAAGGAGGATCTACAATGATTAGGGGGATGCCAGAGGGAGGGATGTCACCTAGCTCAGACCAGTCTACATCACCTAAGGGCTCATCCCTAAGACGGAGGGAGGAACCAGTAGCTCGCCCCGACCTACCCCCTGAATCCCCATCAGAAGAGGAAAGACCTTCTAAAAAAGAGTTCACGGCCGATTCGCCGGAAATATTTTGAGAATCCGAGGCAGACGACATAATAAAATGAAGAAAAGGGAGGAAGAAGAAAAGGAAAATATCTGTAAAACAAATCAAAAACTAAAGAGGTGTTTATATGAACATACCCATGGGATTGGGTGGAAGATCGCCGGAGAAAGGTAGAGGAAGTACCACCAAAAGCAATAAATCAAGGTCGCAGGTGTCACCGGAGTTACCCTCGCACTAGTATGTCGCAAGAAGAAAAGTTGGAAATGGCAGAAGGGGGTAGAGGATCCATACTTATAGAGGAGGGGGGCGAAGATCGAAGGAGAGAACGGGCGATCCGGAGCGTCCGATGCCTCCTACAAAAGAACGGCTGGGATTTGGCACCGCCTTATCCGACCTATAGCAGGTCGACACCTGGCTTTGACCATCGACGCGACGTTTGGGAAGCGGGGAAAGGAAAAGACAGGTTATTATAGCGCACGAAGTCCGAAGAGTCTCGTTATCTGGGAACGGGAGTCCCAAGGATTATTGCGTCAAGGTCGTCCGATTATAAACAAATCTTACTCTACTCGGTCTTACAGCTCGACTAGAGTAGGGGGGACTGGTTGATAGGATGCCGAATGTACGCTCCCTGAAAACCCGGTTTAAAATATGGACCAATAAAAGTCCGACCTAGGTTCTTAGATAAGGGGATGCCAACCTCAAGGTCCTTTAGAAGGTCGCCGACCTCGGAGGCCCCGCTTAGCTGTGACATCTGTTAGAAGTGCGCCGACCTCGGAGGCCCCGCTGACCTATGATATCTGATAAAAGGTTGCCGACCTCAAAGGTCTCTCGGCCTATGGATTTGAATAGGAATGACCCGACCTAAGTAATCTTTTATAAATATGAGCCGACCTAAAACTACCGAGCTCAAGAAGGTCGAACTCTTGGGAAAGTAGATTCCGACTCACCTGACAGAATTCCTGAGATCCAGGGTTTGAGAACCCATACCTTGCAATCCCGGAAATCCAGGGATGGAAAATCGCAGCCTGAATCCCTGGATATCCGGGATTTTCTCTGGAAATCCGGAAAAATCCCAGACAATAAGGCACCCCCCTTCTATAAAAGGGAGAGAGGGGGTTTCTCAAAAAGGACACACTCTGAGAATATAACATATTTTAGAGAGAGAAAGAAAAGAGAATACTTCATACATTTTGGGTTTTCTTAGCTAAACTTCTAAGATTATCCCGGTTCTTGGTGACCGATCAGCTCGGTTACATCACCGTGAATGAGATATTATGGCCTGATGGTTGCTCAAGGACATTGAAGGAAGACAATTGGGCCCGACGTCTCTATTTTGCGACATTAATTCATTCAGCACGACACATTAATTCTATATTTGCAAGTTGTGGTATTAATCTGGAAGTTGTTCTCATTCATTAACTTTATATAATTTTGGCAAGTGAGCCATGCATTTTTACAAGAAAATTCAAATTGCTTGCATCTTATATATATGTGTTCACTTGTTCTAAATAATTAACTTATTATTATTTAGAAAGTGCTTATGGGCTCACGTGATATAAAAGGAATTTTATGTGATTAATGGTACTATATGGCACGTAAGCTATGTCAATAATTTAATTGTTATAGTTAACAATTATTTGACCTTTAAATTTATGGAGCAGAGTTATATCTTACGTGAATTGTGTGATTTGCCCATCACTTTTGTACACTCCTAACCGATACAAGGAAGTATCAACCATATAATTGGATATTGGGTTGCACGAATGATTATTCGAACATCATTTTATAATTAATCTTGTTTAGTTATCGTTTGATTATTTGCAAATAAATAATCATTGGAATGTTAAACTCTCGTGAATGCTCGGACATTAAAAACCTAACGGGCCTGGTACCTAGTGAGTACAGGTTGTGGGTCGGCTTGAGAATTATAATTTTTTTTTGGTTGGATTTGTTCTTCCAGTTAAATTATATATTCTCGTGTTGGTGTCGTTTTGCTGCGGCAGTGACACACGGGCCTATTACGGTGATCCATGTGATACCTAACATGGCAAATATTGATATCAGCTCCATATGCTGAAAATTTAGAGAAATTCAATAATTGAACTTTAGTGCTAAAAACATAAAAGTTCTTTTATAGAATATTAAAACCGGAGAGGTTTTAAATGATGATGAAACCTACTCTTATGAGAGGTTGTAACAAGAAATGTGATCACTCTATAAAGATAGTGATACATTAGTTACGTGTACTCGATAATGAGTAAAGTAAAAAGAGAAATCTACGATCTAAAAGCTCGAGATAGAAAACCAACTTAATCCGAAAATTAAGATGGTTGAATTGCACTCTAACGGAAAGGCAAAAACGATGCTAATCAGTTCAAACTAGCTCTAAATATGAGGATATCAATCATGTGGAGACTATTTAACTTAAAACAAGATCCCATGCTAGGAAATAATTGAAATTTCCTATTAGCTCTGAAATGTAGTAAAACAATTTTAGAAATACTAAAAATGTGGGGGTGTATGGCTAAGGCAAAAGTTCCTAAGCCAAATCAAGTGAAGATCTGACCCAAGACGGTCGATTGCATCTTCACTGGATACGCACATGATGCATGATGCGATTGTATCAAACGCATAACTGATTTAAAAAAAAAAAGTAAATCAATTATGAGATACCGTGGATTTATCAATGTGAAATGAATCATCAAGTGGATTTAAAGGTTGAAGCAAAAAGGCTTGAACTTGGAAAATCACTACGTCTGAAATTTCTAGCATGCGTGCTAGAAGATAATTTACAATGCCATATACACTCTTCATATGGTCATATAAGAGAGAGAATAATTCTGTTGTGCAGAATTTGTTTAATGTTCGGTAGATCTTCCTCTGGAACAGATACCGCTACTAACTGAGGCTGTAGTAACATGAGAGCCTAAAGTACTTTGAGATATATTCTCTAGTAACGAAAAGAAAGCTCATTATTATGATATACATGTAGAAGTATATCAAATGAACATACATGCACTCTTTCTAAATGGCGTTTTGAGAAAAGCCAACTTGGAAGAACCAAAGGCATATGTGCCTAACGCAACGATTGAAAGTCTGAAACTTAGTGAAAATATTATGAATCTAAATTGACACTAAAATAGTGGCATAAAATCTGACACTGTGATGTCAAGCAATGACTTCAAAGGATGTGATAAAATCTCCAATTTGACAATGCTCAAATATGGTGATTAAATGACCAAAAGTACCAATTTGGGGACGCCCAAAATTGGTAATGTAATTAATGAAAAATTGCTAATTTTGGGGACGCCTAAAATTAGTAATTTGATCTTGAGAATTGAAGTCTCGATTAATAGTTGGTAACATAATTTCAAAACATTAAAAATGCCAATTTATAATGTCAAAAAGATTCAAGACAATGAATATGTCAAGTGTGTATATGTCAAATACACATGACGACTATGTCATTTTAAGAATGAATTTGAATGATCGAGTCATTGATGTAAGTAATGACAAGGGGATCAATTCAACAAAGTCTGAAAAGATAAATATATGAGACCAAAAGATATGACTTTAAGATGTAAAATCTCAAGTCGTTCACAATGTTTAAATAGTGAACATGTTTAAATAGTGAACATGTTTCACACTAGCTAGTGCAGCAGCGGTATGGAAATCTTTAATATAGATGGTTATTGCTTGATTTATAAAGGAATATGAGTTCATAACCTTAGACAAATATGCATGAGAGGCATAATGCAATACCAATTTCTAGAAGATATTCCAAAATGGGCAAAGCCGTGACCGCAATATGTATTTATTGTGATAGTCAATCTACGATTGACGGGGCACAGAGCAAAAGTGTAATGGTAAGTCTCGTTATATGAGGCAAAGACATAATACCATTTGCTATCAACATTGGTTATCACTATTGACTACGATTCGTCAAGAGATAACATCGCGGATCCGCTAACCAAAGGGTTATCAAAAGACCTTGTTGATAAATCATCAAGAGGAATGGGTCTATTGCCATGAGCTAATGGTTTTATGGAGGATACCCAACCTAAGCTGACTAGAGATCCCAAGATCTAGGTTCAATGGGACAACCAATTCATAAAATTGGGCACGATCACTGTGGGGGTTACCCGGAACCGACCATTCCTAGGATGAAAACAGTGATACCCGTAGGGAGAGGTTGAGCTTATGCTTTTAATGATTCTTAAGTCGACAATGTATATTCGGGTGGAGTAAAATACGGGTTTACTCAAAACACTTAAGGAGAATCACCTAAGTTGGAGTGAAGAGGGGCCGCTTCAAAGGAGAATTGCAAGGCACAATTCTCTAGAAACTCCCGCAGAACCAGGACGGTGTCCACTACCAAAATGGGCACAATAATGAGAACAGAATAAATCAGGAAGGGCACTTGTGAAGGATATACGATCACTTACACAAACGGTCGGACAATTCAAAGGCATCTAGTCACACTGTCTAACCAGTAAGGAGAATATATCTTTTCGAGGGAAGGTTCAAGGAGCATACTCTACCTATCCTATGCAATGCCTAACCGCAGTAACTATCACCAAGTCAACTCCGTGTCTGACGTGTGCTGCTGGACCATCAATCTCATTCATGTGGGGGATTGTTGAAAAAATTAGATAAAATGGAGGAAATGGGCTGTTTTGAGCAGCCCACTTGAGAGGAAATTTTGAGTGGGCTCGACTACGAGTTAAAGTCGGGACTTGGTTGGAATACGTAGTACTCCGTACGAGGTTTCCAAAACATGTAAGAACACTCAAAATGATTGAGGTATGAATGAGATATAATGTTCCAAAGTGAACCCTTTAGAAATGGGTTTGGGATGCTATCCCACATTGGAAAAAGAAGGGAGAAATTGTGAGTATATAAGGAGATGTGGACAAAGGCATGTTCAAAAAGTGAGACATGTGTGGATGGGTGACTAGACGTCCCTCGCGCGCACACACACACACGTGCGCGCCGCCGCCGCCGTCCGGCCGGCCGGCTCGGCTCGGCTCGGCTCGGCCGAAGGGCGATTTGGGCGAAATGTCTCGGCGTCTCGAAGTTATCCTTCTACTGTAATTTTATTCGGTAAAATTTTATTTTACCGAAAATACCTCAATTAATAAATTCCAAATTTTTCGGATCCTGATAAAATCGAATTAAACAGATCTGGATAAGTATTGAGATACTAATCCTGATCGATTTAGAGTTCCTCCAGATACCAATTTCGATCGGTTTAGAGTTCCTCCAGATACCAATTTCGGTCGGTATAGAGTTCCTCCAGCACATGTCTCTCTATCATCTTCACCTATAAATACAGATGTAAGGGGTCTTAATTTTACACAGAAATTTCGTCCGTTTTTTCACCCAAAAATTCTGACTTCAAAATTTTATTTTCAAAAATAATTTCTACTCATAATTTGGGTCGTGTCGGTGGTAGTTCAGGTTTATTCTAGTTCGCTGGGGGTGCGATGATCGATTTATCAACGCATCGAGATGTTGTTTTATCCTGGGAGGCAGACGCTATACACTGCGGTGGAGGCGAATTTGCTTTAAGGAGACAGATTTTCTAGACTCAACATCGCCCACATTCGGATCTACCTCATCTGATTAATTATATATATATATATACATATATATTTTTTTTAATGCTTTCGTCATTAACGAATCTGCCTCCTACTTTGTTCCTCTCAGATTTGCAGCACAGACAGGAGATTCAAAACATGCGATCCCTTAAGTCGTAATCTGCCGGACACGGACGAGTCCAAGACAAGCTTTGGATCTACAGGTATAATGGATAATCATCAAATATTATACTTCATGGTATAATTATATGACTTCGAATTTATCGATATAATTTTTAGTAAATTATACCAACAATCTTAAAGCAAATTGATTAAATTTCGAATTCATAAATATCGTATCTGTGCTTTATTTTCCATCTATGGAAAATTGGTTTATGCTGGAAATTAATTTTAAACATGTTTCGATCTGATCAAACTCTTGAAGACTGCTTTATTATTTCGAAATTATTTTTGGATCTTCTCATGGGCGTCATGAGATGTCGGAGATGATGCTCCACTGAGCGGACTCAATGATATGTGAAAAGGCAGTGACTTAGTTTCCAATAGCCTTGAAACAAATTTTGGTTTTGGGTCCAATTTTGAGAATTTGATTAAGCAATTGGATGGTTTGCATTTTTAACTTGATCTTCTCATGGACGTTGTCACTTGTCGTATGACGAAGCGTTTGTGCACTGGATATTTTATTAGTTGGGTGGTGCACTAATATCCTTGAAGGACAAAAAAGCAGTTGATGGTTTCACGTTCTTCAGCCGAAGCCGAATATAGAGCAACAAAAATTACCGTGAATGAGATATTATGGCCTGATGGTTGCTCAAGGACATTGAAGGAAGACAATTGGGCCCGACGTCTCTATTTTGCGACATTAATTCATTCAGCACGACACATTAATTCTATATTTGTAAGTTGTGGTATTAATCTGGAGGTTGTTCTCATTCATTAACTTTATATAATTTTGGCAAGTGAGCCATGCATTTTTACAAGAAAATTCAAATTGCTTGCATCTTATATATATGTGTTCACTTGTTTTAAATAATTAACTTATTATTATTTAGAAAGTGCTTATGGGCTCACGTGATATAAAAGGAATTTTATGTGATTAATGGTACTATATGGCACGTAAGCTATGTCAATAATTTAATTGTTATAGTTAACAATTATTTGACCTTTAAATTTATGGAACAGAGTTATATCTTACGTGAATTGTGTGATTTGCCCATCACTTTTGTACACTCCTAACCGATACAAGGAAGTATCAACCATATAATTGGATATTGGGTTGCACGAATGATTATTCGAACATCATTTTATAATTAATCTTGTTTAGTTATCGTTTGATTATTTGCAAATAAATAACATTGGAATGTTCAACTCTCGTGAATGCTCGGACGTTAAAAACTTAACGGTCCTGGTACCTAGTGAGTACAGGTTGTGGGTCGGCTTGAGAATTATAATTTTTTTTGGTTGGATTTGTTCTTTCAGTTAAATTATATATTCTCGTGTTGGTGTCGTTTTGCTGCGGTAGTAACACACGGGCCTATTACGGTGATCCGTGTGATACCTAACACGGCAAATATTGATATCAGCTCCATATGCTGAAAATTCGGAGAAATTCAATAATTGAACTTTAGTGCTAAAAACATAAAAGTTCTTTTATAGAATATTAAACCAAAGAGGTTTTAAATGATGATGAAACCTACTCTTATGAGAGGTTGTAACAAGAAATGTGATCACTCTATAAAGACAGTGATACATTAGTTACGTGTACTCGATAATGAGTAAAGCAAAAAGAGAAATCTACGCTCTAAAAGCTCGAGATAGAAAACCAACTTAATCCGAAAATTAAAATGGTTGAATTGCACTCTAACGGAAAGGCAAAAATGATGCTAATTAGTTCAAACTAGCTCTAAATATGAGGATAACAATCTTGTGGAGACTAGTCAACTTAAAACAAGATCCCATGCTAGGAAATAATTGAAATTTCCTATTAGCTCTGAAATGTAGTAAAACAATTTTAGAAATACTAAAAATGTGGGGGTGTATGGCTAAGGCAAAAGTTCCTAAGCCAAAGCAAGTGAAGGTCTGACCCAAGACGGGCGATTGCATCTTCACTGGATACGCACATGATGCATAATGCGAGTGTATCAAACGCATAACTGATTTAAAAAAAAACTAAATCAATTATGAGATAACGTGGATTTATCAATGTGAAATGAATCATCAAGTGGATTTAAAGGTTGAAGCAAAAAGGCTTGAACTTGGAAAATCATTACGTCTGAAATTTCTAGCATGCGTGCTAGAAGATAATTTACAATGCCATATACACTCTTCATATGGTCATATAAGAGACAAAAAATAATTCTGTTGTGCAGAATTTGTTTAATGTTCGGTAGATCTTCCTCTGGAACAGATACCGCTAGGATCCAACGTAAATTCGAAAATAAAATTACATGGATCCATGGATAAATAAGAGGCGAAGCGACTAACTGAGGTTGTAGTAACATGAGAGCCTAAAGTACTTTGAGATATATTCTCTAGTAATGAGAAGAAAGTTCATTATTATGATATACATGTAGAAGTATATCAAATGAACATACATGCACTCTTTCTAAATGGCGTTTTGAGAAAAGCCAATTTGGAAGAACCAAAGGCATATGTGCCTAACGCAACGATTGAAAGTCTGAAACTTAGTGAAAATATTATGAATATAAATTGACACTAAAATAGTGGCATAAAATCTGACACTGTGATGTCAAGCAATGACTTCAAAGGATGTGATAAAATCTCCAATTTGACAATGCTCAAATATGGTGATTAAATGACCAAAAGTACCAATTTGGGGACGCCCAAAATTGGTAATGTAATTAATGAAAAATTGCTAATTTTGGGGACGCCTAAAATTAGTAATTTGATCTTGAGAATTGAAGTCTCGGTTAATAGTTGGTAATGTAATTTCAAAATGTTAAAAATGCCAATTTATAATGTCAAAAAGATTCAAGACAATGAATATGTCAAGTGTGTATATGTCAAATACACATGACGACTATGTCATTTTAAGAATGAATTTGAATGATCGAGTCATTGATGTAAGTAATGACAAGGGGATCAATTCAACAAAGTCTGAAAAGATAAATATAGGAGACCAAAAGAGATGACTTTAAGATGTAAAATCTCAAGTCGTTCACAATGTCTCATATGAGGTCAGTCATACTACGATGACATGAATCTTGGAAAGATCAACGAAATCAATTGGAATGCCAATGGATATGGTGCATCTATCCAAGCACAAAGGCAACTGATCTTTCAAGAGTAACTAAAAATCTAATGTACTAAGTGAATTGTACAAGACTAAACACACTCTATATCGTGAGTAAGACTATGTGGATACACGAGTAAGCAGGAAACTAATTATCAATTGGTGATTACAATGATATAAAGATTACTTGTGTGTATATGCTGCATGATATGAGATATTCAAAAACTATAAAATGATATAGTAACGCAAATTGGATATTTGACATTATGAATTTAATGTCTAAATAGTGAACATATTTCACACTAGCTAGTGCAGCAGTGGTATGGAAATCTTTAATATAGATGGTTATTGCTTGATTTATAAAGGAATATGAGTCCATAACCTTAGACAAATATGCATGAGAGGCATAATGCAATACCAATTTCTAGAAGATATTCCAAGATGGGCAAAGCTGTGACCGCAATATGTATTTATTGTGATAGTCAATCTACGATTGACGGGGCACAGAGCAAAAGTGTAATGGTAAGTCTCGTCATATGTGTAACACCCCCAAGTTATTCAGGGTATATTACAGCGCCGTGAGCCCCGCCGTGGGACACACAAGGCTAAACATACGCGGAACTATAAAACTTGACCGAGAAGGTCTACATATAATGGGAAGAAAGACGATACAAAGGTATTCAAAAACATAACCAATGTATTCACAGACATTACATCACAAATCAATACTTCGGCAAACACAGGCCGGAACTTCAAGGAAAGAGGAAAACAATACTCGAGTATTCAATAACCAATCCAGTACAACAACACTGAATGGAAAACTCAAAACATAACTGGAAGACCAACACAGTATCACACTTGCCCACCATCTTCATGCCGACCCGATACCTGCCTGTCCGATCTCCTGGAACCTGAAATACATGAAACGTATTTCCCCCATAAAGGGGTTAGCCGTCGAATAGCTAGTGCAACTATATCAAGTATGAAATACAATACTCCTCGACAATAAAGTAAATGTAATCCGTCAATTCATCAATTCAAGACTAGTATTCCGGAATGACTAAAATCTCATGACGTATGTGAATGCCGTAGAAACGGTTCATTCATATCATACGCCGTTACATGTAGGAATGCCGTCAAAATGGTCCGTTCGTTACATGCCAATAATACATATATGAATGCCGTAAAAACGGTTCGTTCATAATATGCCATCAATATATCTATGAATGCCGTAAAAACGGTTCGTTCATATCATACCATCAATTCCTCTTACTTTCAAAGTCGAGAACGCACAATCATAAATGTATACTTGCCTTTGAGACATCGAGAAATCGAACGGAGGAAGGGTATGAGTTCGGTAGGTCCAAGAACGCGCTTCCGGCACCTAAACGATTCGCAAGGAGTATGATAATCAATCATCTATATTCAAACTACACGAAGGAACTCCCCAAACCCGTCTACGATTCATAAAGATATACGGATAATCAACTAAAGGTTGGAAAATCGTCCTAAATCTCACAAGTCCGAAAACGGCACAATCTAAACCATAAAATCGTAGGAAAAGTATACATACGGTATAGATACATCATAATCTCAAGGTTCTCAAGCTTCAAAGCGGGTAAATCGGACGAATCTACGAAAAACCCCAAAATTCCCAAAAGGTAGGGTTCTAAGGATTTTTACCTTGATGCGGACGTTAGGAGGAATTAGATGTTGAGGAATCCTTGTTCTCCAACCAAATATATTGTTGTTAGAAGGAAGATCGCTTCCAATCGCCTAAGATCGCCTCTCCCGAGTGATTCCCGTCGAAAAGGAGTGAAGAAGGTGAGAAATGACAAAAATAAAGTCAACTGCCATATTTATATCTGTCCAGTCTAGCGCACGCTACGCCTCCTTCATTAGCGTGCGCTAGCGAAGTCACCGGATAGTCCAGTGGTTTCTGCCGGTTCCGTTAGCGTGCGCTAATCGTCTGTCTCTAGCGTGCGCTAGTCCAAAATGTGGCATCCAGTACTGGAGTCCAGAGCTTACTGTCTCTGCCCTGCTCAAAACTTAGCGTGCGTTAGCGCTAAGGCTTAGCGTGCGTTACTCCATAACTTTAGCGTGCGCTAGCCGAAGCCTAGCGTACGCTACCTGATAGTCCAGAAAATCTGGCAACTTCACTGCCTCTGCGGACCAGCCCGGTAGCGTGCGCTACGGACGGATGTTAGCGTGCGCTACTAACCACGAATAGCGCGCGCTAACAACTCCTAGCATGCGTTAATCCGCCAGTCCAGAGAGCAGTTCGAAATGTTGGTTCTGACCTGACTGATCTTCTTAGCGCGCGCTACGGCTCAAAGCTAGCGTGCGCTAATCAATCAGAATTAGCGTGCGTTAGCCTAGGCCTAGCGTGCGTTATATCTCTGGTCCAGAACATTTCCGCAAGGTCCTAAACGACATGATCAACAACCAAACGAGATACGAAACTCAATAACAATATCAACAACATCTCCAAGCATTTATAGAGCGTCAACATAAGAGAAACGGCAAGGTCAAACAGTCAATAAAAGTACGGGTATTACAATATGAGGCAAAGACATAATACCATTTGCTATCAACATTGGTTATCACTATTGACTACGATTCGTCAAGAGATAACATCGTGGATCCGCTAACCAAAGGGTTATCAAAAGACCTTGTTGATAAATCATCAAGAGGAATGGGTCTATTGCCATGAGCTAATGGTTTTATGGAGGATACCCAACCTAAGCTGACTGGAGATCCCAAGATCTAGGATCAATGGGACAACCAATTCATAAAACTGGGCACGATCACCGTGGGGGTTACCCCGAACCGACCATTCCTAGGATGAAAACAGTGATACCCGTAGGGAGAGGTTAAGCTTATGCTTTTAATGATTCTTAAGTCGACAACGTATATTCGGGTGGAGTAAAATACGGGTTTACTCAAAACACTTAAGGAGAATCACCTATGTTGGAGTGAAGAGGGACCGCTTCAAAGGAGAATTGCAAGGCACAATTCTCTAGAAACTCCCGCAGAACCAGGACGGTGTCCACGGCCAAAACGGGCACAATAATGAGAACAGAATAAATCAGGAAGGGCACTTGTGAAGGATATACGATCACTTACACAAACGGTCGGATAGTTCAAAGGCATCTAGTCACACTGTCTAACCAGTAAGGAGAATATATCTTTTCGAGGGAAGGTTCAAGGAGCATACTCTACCTATCCTATGCAATGCCTAACCGCAGTAACTATCACCAAGTCAACTCCGTGTCTAACGTGTGCTGCTGGACCATCAATCTCATTCATGTGGGGGATTGTTGGAAAAATTAGATAAAATGGAGGAAATAGGCTGTTTTGAGCAGCCCACTTGAGAGGAAATTTTGAGTGGGCTCGACTACGAGTTAAAGTCGGGACTTGGTTGGAATACGTAGTACTCCGTACGAGGTTTCCAAAACATATAAGAACACTCAAAATGATTGAGGTATGAATGAGATATAATGTTCCAAAGTGAACCCTTTAGAAATGGGTTTGGGATGTTATCCCACATTAGAAAAAGAAGGGAGAAATTATGAGTATATAAGGAGATGTGGACAAAGGCATGTTCAAAAGTGAGACATGTGTGGATGGGTGACTAGGCGTCCCTCGCGCACACACACGCGCCGCCGCCACCGTCCGTCCGTCCGTACGGCTCGGCTCGGCTCGGCTCGGCCGAAGAGCGATTTGGGCAAAATGTCTCGGCGCCTCGAAGTTATCCTTTTACTGCAATTTTATTCGGTAAAATTTTATTTTACCGAAAATACCTCAATTAATAAATTCCGAATTTTTCGGATCCGGATAAAATCGAATTAAACAGATCTGGATAAGTATTGAGATACTAATCCTGATCGGTTTAGAGTTCCTCCAGATACCAATTTCGATCTGTTTAGAGTTCCTCCAGATATCAATTTCGGTCGGTATAGAGTTCCTCCAGCACATGTCTCCCTCTCATCTTCACCTATAAATACAGATGTGAGGGGTCTTAATTTTACACAGAAATTTCGTCCGTTTTTTCACCCAAAAATTCCGACTTCAAAATTTTATTTTCGAAAATAATTTCTATTCATAATTTGGGTCGCGTCGGTGGTAGTTCAGGTTTATTCTAGTTCGCTGAGGGTGCGATGATCGATTTATCAACGCATCGAGATGTTGTTTTATCCTGGGAGGCAGACGCTATACACTGCGGTGGAGGCGAATTTGCTTTAAGGAGACAGATTTTCTGGACTCAACATCGCCGACATTCGGATTTACCTCATTTGATTAATTATATATATATACATATATATTTTTTTTAATGCTTTCGTCATTAACAAATCTGCTTCCTACTTTGTTCCTCTCAGATTTGCAGCACAGACAGGAGATTCAAAACATGCGATCCCTTAAGTCGTAATCTGCCGGACACGGACGAGTCCAAGACAAGCTTTGGATCTACAGGTATAATGGATAATCATCAAATATTATACTTCATGGTATAATTATATGACTTCGAATTTATCGATATAATTTTTAGTAAATTATACCAACAATCTTAAAGCAAATTGATTACTTCGTAGCATAAATTTCGAATTCATAAATATCGTATCTGTGCTTTATTTTCCATCTATGGAAAATTGGTTTATGCTGGAAATTAATTTTAAACATGTTTCGATCTGATCAAACTCTTGAAGACTGCTTTATTATTTCGAAATTATTTTTGGATCTTCTCATGGGCGTCATGAGATGTCGGAGATGATGCTCCACTGAGCGGACTCCATGATATGTGAAAAGGCATTGACTTAGTTTCCAATAGCCTTGAAACAAATTTTGGTTTTGGGTCCAATTTTGAGAATTTGATTAAGCAATTGGATGGTTTGCATTTTTAACTTGATCTTCTCATGGACGTTGTCACTTGTCGTATGACGAAGCGTTTGTGCACTGGATATTTTATTAGTTGGGTGGTGCACTAATATCCTTGAAGGACAAAAAAGCAGTTGATGGTTTCACGTTCTTCAGCCGAAGCCGAATATAGAGGAACGAAAATTACCGTGAATGAGATATTATGGCCTGATGGTTGCTCAAGGACATTGAAGGAAGACAATTGGGCCCGACGTCTCTATTTTGCGACATTAATTCATTCAGCACGACACATTAATTCTATATTTGTAAGTTGTGGTATTAATCTGGAGGTTGTTCTCATTCATTAACTTTATATAATTTTGGCAAGTGAGCCATGCATTTTTACAAGAAAATTCAAATTGCTTGCATCTTATATATATGTGTTCACTTGTTCTAAATAATTAACTTATTATTATTTAGAAAGTGCTTATGGGCTCACGTGATATAAAAGGAATTTTATGTGATTAATGGTACTATATGGCACGTAAGCTATGTCAATAATTTAATTGTTATAGTTAACAATTATTTGACCTTTAAATTTATGGAACAGAGTTATATCTTACGTGAATTGTGTGATTTGCCCATCACTTTTGTACACTCCTAACCGATACAAGGAAGTATCAACCATATAATTGGATATTGGGTTGCACGAATGATTATTCGAACATCATTTTATAATTAATCTTGTTTAGTTATTGTTTGATTATTTGCAAATAAATAATCATTGGAATGTTAAACTCTCGTGAATGCTCGGACGTTAAAAACCTAACGGGCCTGGTACCTAGTGAGTACAGGTTGTGGGTCAGCTTGAGAATTATAATTTTTTTTGGTTGGATTTGTTCTTTCAGTTAAATTATATATTCTCGTGTTGGTGTCGTTTTGCTGCGGCAGTGACACACGTGTTGGAAAGTAAAACGCAGCGGAAGCGAAGTTTGGGAAAATATGATTATAGCGTTTTACGCATCTACGAGCATTAGATCTATTTAGGCATGCTAATTAATTAATTACTAAGACTAACAAGCAATTTAAATATTATTTATTATTTATTAATTAAATATGTTGATTAATTAAAATATCCTAATCTAGATCCAAGATCATAGGATATTACCTTTTGAAGCGGTTGGTTATTTCCTTCTTGATCGCCTTGTATTTCTACCTTCAGATCTTCTAGAGTATGATCCGCCTTGAACCGGACGTTGTGTGGGCAACGAGCTACCGGAACTTGCTTGGACACCTATGGATCGGCCGAAACAACTTTGATATGTGATCACTATATTTTTCTTTGCTCTCTAGTATTTTATGAACACTCTTAGCAAATTAATTGTGTTATCTAAATTGTAGAATCAAAGACACAAGTCTAGATCTACAATTAAACACAAGAGGAAAAAATTGATCACACAATCTCACCAAGCATGTACAAATCGGCCAACACCCCATAATGTCCTATTTATAGGCTCTTGGACTACTACTAGGGATCTAAAGGAGGATTATGGAAGGACTCCCAATTAATTCACCTTACCTTATTAGGACTCTTCCTAATATATGTTGAATCAATTAATATCAACTTAGTCCACTAAAAAGTTGATATTGCACTTCCTACCAAAATCCCAAATTACGAAATTGGGCTCCTTATTAAATATATTATTTCCCGTGTTTAAGATATCGAATGTCCATTAATTAATTATAAGCTACCGTGACTTTAATTAATTAATATCTTATCCAAGAGTAGTACCACTCGAACCTTATTATTATATCGGAATTAAATCCACTGCAGGTTTAATATAATAATCATTATCGAGCTCCTCAAGGGGACATCATCAACCCGCACGCAGTCGGGACACGATGTCTACTAATAATACTACTTGTCGTATAACCAATACTAGTGCCCCAGATACTCGGCTTATTGAGTCGATCATTTTGACTATAACCTTTTGTAAATAAAAGCAATAATTATTATAAATACACAATTAAATATTATATACTTAGAATTAAGAAATAATAATTATCCGAGATTTACGTTCTTCTTACGGTCGATCTGAAGACACTATCTCACCTCGATCTGTTCAACGTATGCAAATACGCTAATGTATGCTAATAGTCAAGACCAACTATACTCAAGCATACACTACAACCCTTTATATAATTTGTCTAATAATTATATAGGTTGTGAACTATTATATTATTTTATAAGGCACCGATAATGTGATCTTCCGTGACACCAACACACCACATTATCTACAATATAAAATAATTAGACATTTCATTGCATAACCATAACGTGAATTAATATGCAAAACATGTGATTAAATATAATTAATATCCTCATAGGTAGTAATAGGGAATTTAGGTAATACAAGCATAAAGTATGCTTTAAGATACAATCCTAACAATCTCCCACTTATACTCAAAGCATGCTTTTAAGTATACTACTCTATTACATAGTCTCTCATTTCTCCCACTTATACTCAAAGCAATGCCGCCATACACCGTAATCCCATTCCTTCCACATGCCTTTCAAAAACTTTTGAAGGTAGGCCTTTCGTGAAAGGGTCGCAAGATTATCTTCCGATGCAACCACAGCTACAACTACGTCTCCTTCCTTTACGAAGTGTCGTATGATGTGGTACTTGCGGTTGATATGTTTACTTGCCTGATGGGCTCGTGGTTCCCTCGAATTTGCGACTGCACCAGTATTATCACAATAGAGTGTAATACCCTTTGGCAAATTGGGAATCACATCTAAGTCCTGCAGGAAGTACTTGAGCCACACTGCCTCCTTGTCTGCCTCAGAGGCTGCAACGTACTCGGCTTCCATGGTAGAGTCCGAGATGCATTTCTGCTTCACACTCCTCCAACTAATGGCTCCACCTCCCAGGCTAAACACATAACCCGAAGTAGACTTGGACTTTTCTTTGTCCGATGAAAAATCTGAGTCAGTGTAACCCACCGGAAACAGGTCGTCTGATTGATATACAAGCATGTACTCCCTAGTCCTTCTCAGGTACTTGAGTATGTGCTTGACAGCAATCCAGTGTCACAGTCTGGGTTCGACTGATATCTAGCAGCCATGCCCACGGCATGACAGATATCTGGTCTAGTGCAAAGCATAGCATACATGAGACTTCCCACAGCGGATGCATAAGGAACCATCTTCATGTCATCCATCTCCTTTTGTGTCTTAGGACACATGTTCTTAGATAGTTGAATTCCATGTCTGTAAGGTAGAAAACCTTTCTTGGAATTCTCCATGCTAAAACGCTTCAGCACTGTATCGATATAGGATGCCTGGGATAAGCACAACATCCTCTTCTTCCGATCACGAAAGATCCTGATTCCAAGGATGTGTCCTGCTTCTCCTAGATCCTTCATATCGAACTGCTCGCATGACCATACCAGACGTCCGACAATTCCTTCACGTTGTTTCCAATCGAAGGATATCGTCCACATACTGCACAAGAAACACCAACACGTTTCCATCGCATTTCTTATACACACAACTCTCACTCGGACATCGACGAATCCATATGATGGACTACTTCGCCAAAACGAGTGTTCCAAGATCTAGATGCTTGCTTAAGTCCATAAATGGATTTCTTAAGTTTGCACACCAAGTGCTCTTCTCCTTTAGCAATGAATCCCTCGCTTGGCGCATATAGATTTCCTTGTCTAGACTCCCATTCAAGAATGCGCCTTGACATCCATCTGCCAAATCTCCAGATCCAAATGCGCGGCTATAGCTAAAAGAATCGGATTGACTTAAGCATGGCTACCGGCGAAAAGGTTTCATCATAATCGATACCCTTTTCCGAGTGTAACCTTTTGCAACAAGCCTCGCTTTGAAAGTTTCAACCTTCCCGTCACGTCCTTTCTTTCGCTTGTAGACCCATTTACTCCCAATGGCTTGTACACCATCGTGTAGCTCTACTAGCTCCCACACTTGATTGGAATCCATAGATCCCATTTCGATTCCATTGCTTCTTGCCAGAGTCAAGATCTTTATCTTGGATTGCCTCCTTATAGGTCCAGGGAACCGATTCATCTTCGTCTGATTGAGTCCGAAGACTTTCCCACGCCTATGAATCGCTCGGCCGACGAACAACCCTCCCACTACGATGAGGTAAATCCCGAGTTGGTGTAAAAGTTTGAGAATCGATACGTGGTGCGGTGTTAGTTGGCGCTTGACGATTGGTATAGACGGAGTCTCGCCTCGGCTCTTCCGAATTATTTCACTCATGGGCTTGTGACTAATCATATAATCCTCTTCCGTAAATCGGGCATTGGTGCTAACAATGACCTTCCGATCCTCGGGACTATAGAACAAGCCACCTTTCGTTCCTTAGATATCCCACAAACACTCGTATTTGCACGAGATGCCAACTTATCGCCTTCCTTATTCAAGACATGTGCCGGAGTACCCCAAATCCGAACATGTCCTAGATCGGGCTTACGCCCACTCCACGCTTACGTGGGTGTTTTTGGAATCGATTTGAAGGCACCAAGTTTAGAATGTACGCCACTGTTTCTAAGGCGTATCCCCAAAACGAAATAGGTAAATCGAGTAACTCATCATTGATCTAACCATTTCCAAAAGAGTCCTATTCCTTCTTTCAAAGAACACCATTTTGTTGTGGAGTTCTGCCATGGTGGTCGGGACGAAATCCTCATTTGCCAAGAAATCCAAAAACTCTCCACTAAGGTATTCGCCACCACGATCAGATCGTAGTGACTTGATACTCTTCCCATGACGCTTCTCCGTTTCAGCCTTGAAGTCTCCGAACTTGTCAAAAGCTTCGGACTTACGTCGCATCAAAAAGATGTATCCATATCTCGAATAATCATCTATGAACGTGATGAAATATTCAAACCTCCTAGCCTGGATATTCATTGACCACATACATCCGTATGAACCAATTCTAACACATCCCGAGCACGGTTTCCCTTGGTTTTAAAAACCCTTTGGTCATCTTACCTTCCAGACAGGATTCACAAATTGGAAATGACTCAACTTGGAGATCATCCATGGGCCATCATCTACCAATCTTTGAATCCTTCTAAGGTTTACATGTCCTAACCGTAAATGCCACAGATATGTTTGGTTTATGCTTGAAGGTTCTTTTCTCTTTTTAGGTTTAGACAAAGAGTTAAGTGATTTATACATAGGAGTTTGTGCGGCATTAACAATATATAGTCCATCATTAAAAGTACCTCTGCAAATATATTCACCGCTTCTTTTCTTAATAATGGCATCATCATCAAAAGAAACGAATAACCATCGCATTTTAATTTAGAAACGAAATTAAATTCATTCTAAAATCGTACTAATAATACATTATTCGAACTAATAATTTATCATTAATCTTCAACAAAGACGACTCCCACCGCAATGACCATAAGCCCGGAATAATCGCTTGATTGATGGTAATCTCGCCCGCACTAAGCCGCTTGGTTACACGAAAACCATGCGAGTCAAAGCAAACATGATCGGTGGAGCTGAATCAACTATCCACGAAGTGGAAGAACAAGCCGCCAAACATGTTTTGACTACTAGTGCACGAGACATACCTTTCTTAAGAGCAGGGCATCCGCTTTAAAATGTCCTTTCGACCGCACTTGTAGCACTTTCCCTTTGGCTTTTGTTCGCCTCGGGTGAGGAGCCTTGCTTTTCACCTTGAGGGCTGCCACTTGCTTCCGCCGACTCGCTTCTTCTTCTTTCCCCATTTGGGTTTGGAGGAAGTCGCACCGCTGCCGCAAGAATTTGATGATAACCTTGTTTGAAGAGACCTTCAGATCAAGCTCTGTCGGAAGTTCCGCCAAACTATATGTCCTACGGTTCATATTGTAGTTGAGGCGAAACCGCTCAAAGCTTCTAGGTAAGTCGCCTAAGATAATATCGACTGCGTTTCCGCATCGATAGTAGCCCCAATATGCTCGCCTGCTCAAATGAGACATCATTTTTAGAACATGATCCCTTCTCGGAGTCCCTTCAGACATTTGGGTTGTCATCAATACCCTCATAGCATTTTGTCTAGCCGCCTGGCTCGATGACCAAACATCTCGGTGAGACTTTTCATCATTTCCGCGGCCGAACCCATCGTCGATGTCGATGCCGCAATACATTTGTCGGTGAAGCCAAAATGTAACAATGAGCCATCTCATCGACTTTTTCCATTTCCTAATTCCGCCAACTCTTCGGGAGTGGCATCCGGTTCAGTTCTAGAGGGCTCTCCTCGATTAAGACAAACTTATGCCCCTCAAGAATGTGACAATGTCAAGATTTCTTTTCCAATCGGCAAAGTTAGTGCCATCTAGTTTATTTTCTTTGAGAATAACAAATAGTGGATTGAAAGACATCCGAGAATAAAAATTAAAACATTCATCACATAATGCATAGCAAAATATATCGAAAACCTCAAAAACACAATATATATGCTAGCAACCAACACCTCAAAAATCCGCACATGCAAGCCACGATCGTGTGGACGTTTACACATACATTTTTCAAGTAGAGTTTTACGTCTTTAATTTTACTATCTAGTCAAATTACGTTATGACAAGTAAAATTAATAGTTGGTTCCTTGGCCATGTATTAATTAACATAGACTCGATGGGGAGCTTATTAATTAATACACCTAAGTGAACACCATAATTTAACATCCTTAAAATATTATCTTTTAAATAATAGTCCTACAGATGGAGAGGTCCTATCATAAAAAGTAATATTTACCTTATGTTATCATTTTGAAATTTAAAACTAGTGAACCTATAATTAGCACATCCGATATGGAGGAAGACTCTAATGTCAACGCGCATACTAATTACTTCACAATTTAAATTAATTATGGAGGCCAATTTGATTTTAATTAAAATAAAAATCAATTTAATCACTTAGTTATTTTAGCCTTAAGGTTTTTAATTTTCTCGTCCTAACATGCAAGGAAACATATCACGCATACATCCATACATGCCATACATCAAAACAATAAAACCAAAATAAAGCATGGATAATTAATTATCCAATTATCATGGTCTTCTTCCTTGAGTTGAATCAGAAAATCTTGGCTCGATCTCTCCCATCGAATCAAGCATCTCGTCGCTTCTCCTACCGGTCGTGGATTTTCAAAATATTAAAATTTTACTTTTATGCAAAATTAATTACATAAAAAAATTTAATTTTAAATCCCGACTTCCCAGCGGACGCAACGAACGGGACTAAAATCGACGACCAAAGCTGCCCGAACTAAATAATCGCCCGACCAGTCGCCACAGATCGGTACCGCCGGCCGCTTCGGCAGTCGCTTTGCTCGCCGGCACTTGTCATTGCCGCTCGCTTCGCCAGTTAGCCTGGCATTCTGCTCGCTCTATTTCTTCGTGATCCGTCTTTTTCCGAATTCGATTACAATTTTATACGAAATAAAATACATCGAAATTACATCAAGATTACACGAAAAATAAAACCACCTAGAACTACCCGCGGATTTTCTCACGGGAAAACCATTACATGCCTCAAAACGCCAAACCAACAATTGCATAATTAATAAAAATAAATAAATAAATGCACCATTCATATAAACCATGATAATTGGATCATATCACTGCAAGAACACATCTAGCAAAATATTCCAACATCAAAATATATGAATATTTAAATTGCTATCAATTAATCACTAAAATTAATTAAAATAGCAAAAGCCTAAAAATCCGCCCGATACCAATTGTTGGAAAGTAAAACGCAATGAAGCGAAGTTTGGGAAAATATGATTATAGCGTTTACGCATCTACGAGCATTAGATCTATTTAGGCATGCTAATTAATTAATTACTATGTCTAACAAGCAATTTAAATATTATTTATTATTTATTAATTAATTATGTTGATTAATTAAAATATCCTAATCTAGATCCAAGATAATAGGATATTACCTTTTGAAGCGGTTGGTTATTTCCTTCTTGATCGCCTTGTAGATCTACCTTCGGATCTTCTAGAGTATGATCCGCCTTGAACCGGACGTTGTGGGCAACGAGCTACGGAACTTGCTTGGACACCTATGGATCGGCCGAAACAACTTTGATATGTGATCACTATATTTTTCTTTGCTCTCTAGTATTTTATGAACACTCTTAGCAAATTAATTGTGTTATCTAAATTGTAGAATCAAAGACACAAGTCTAGATCTACAATTAAACACAAGAGGAAAAAATTGATCACACAATCTCACCAAGCATGTACAAATCGGCCAACACCCCATAATGTCCTATTTATAGGCTCTTGGACTACTACTAGGGATCTAAAGGAGGATTATGGAAGGACTCCCATTTAATTCACCTTACCTTATTAGGACTCTTCCTAATATATGGTGAATCAATTAATATCAACTTAGTCCACTAAAAAGTTGATATTGCACTTCCTACCAAAATCCCAAATTACGAAATTGGGCTCCTTATTAAATACATTATTTCCGTGTTTAAGATATCGAATGTCCATTAATTAATTATAAGCTACGATGCCTTTAATTAATTAATATCTTATCCAAGAGTAGTACCACTCGAACCTTATTATTATATCGGAATTAAATCCACCCGCAGGTTTAATATAATAATCATTATCGAGCTCCTCAAGGGGACATCATCAACCCGCATGAGTCGGGACACGATTTCTAGTAATAATAATAATTGTCGATAAACAATATTATTGCCCAAGATACGAGGCTTATCGAGTCGATCATTTTGACTCTCACCTATGGTAAATCAAAGCAATAATTATTATAAATACACAATTAAATATTATATACTTAGAATTAAGAAATAATAATTATCCGAGATTTACGTTCTTCTTACAACAAGATGTAAGACACTATCTCACCTCGATCTGCTCAACGTATGCAAATACGCTAATGTATGCTAATAGTCAAGACCAACTATACTCAAGCATACACTACAACCCTTTATATAATTTGTCTAATAATTATATAGGTTGTGAACTATTATATTATTTTATAAGGCACCGATAATGTGATCTTCCGTGTGACACCAACACACCACATTATCTACAATATAAAATAATTAGACATTTCATTTGCATAACCATAACGTGAATTAATATGCAAAACATGTGATTAAATATAATTAATATCCTCATAGGTAGTAATAGGGAATTTAGGTAATACAAGCATAAAGTATGCTTTGCAGTATACAATCCTAACAACACGGGCCTATTACGGTGATCCATGTGATACCTAACACGGCAAATATTGATATCAGCTCCATATGCTGAAAATTCGGAGAAATTCAATAATTGAACTTTAGTGCTAAAAACATAAAAGTTCTTTTGTAGAATATTAAAACCAGGGAGGTTTTAAATGATGATGAAACCTACTCTTATGAGAGGTTGTAACAAGAAATGTGATCACTCTATAAAGACAGTGATATATTAGTTACGTGTACTCGATAATGAGTAAAGCAAAAAGAGAAATCTACGCTCTAAAAGCTCGAGATAGAAAACCAACTTAATCCGAAAATTAAGATGATTGAATTGCACTCTAACGGAAAGGCAAAAACGATGCTAATCAGTTCAAACTAGCTCTAAATATGAGGATATCAATCATGTGGAGAATAGTTAACTTAAAACAAGATCCCATGCTAGGAAATAATTGAAATTTCCTATTAGCTCTGAAATGTAGTAAAACAATTTTAGAAATACTAAAAATGTGGGGGTGTATGGCTAAGGCAAAAGTTCCTAAGCCAAAGCAAGTGAAGGTCTGACCCAAGACGGTCGATTGCATCTTCACTGGATACGCACATGATGCATGATGCGAGTGTATCAAACGCATAACTGATTTAAAAAAAAAAAACTAAATCAATTATGAGATACCGTGGATTTATCAATGTGAAATGAATCATCAAGTGGATTTAAAGGTTGAAGCAAAAAGGCTTGAACTTGGAAAATCACTACGTCTGAAATTTCTAGCATGCGTGCTAGAAGATAATTTACAATGCCATATATGTAATATCCGTAACTTTCCATTTTTAGCAGTTTTCATTTTTGGTGTATGTCTATTTTTATCGACTCGCTTGTAACCGTTTCGAAATTTTGAATCTACTTTATTCTTGGAGTTTTTCCAATTGGACGAGTTTTGGTGATGTTTTCACGTGATTTCATTTTATGACATGTTTTGCCGTATGAACGTTCGATTCTCGTAAAACTCGTTCGTTTTCGTTGTTTCTTGGTTTGTCCAAGTTCGTATGATTGAGTTGGTCGTGTGGAGACCTTCAGTTCGTTGATTCGACGTCGTTTCGTGATTTTCGGTCACTTGGGCCATTTTTGTAATTTCCTAATAGTTTAGGGAATCTCATTTTCGTTGTCGCATTACGGACCCTCCGGTGGTCGGAATTATATTTTCTTTTAGCGCTTAGATCCGTCGTCTGGTATGCTTCGTGTTTATGTTTCCGGATTCTGACTCGCTATGCTTCGTGTTTTGTACCTTCGATGCCAGATCGCCGATGTGAGCAGAAGATCAATCGGCTGCGTAGGTAGCGCACGCTACTCCTGTTGCCTTGCGTGCGCTACCGATGTGCCATTAGCGTGCGCTAACTCGTTATTGTTAGCGTGCGCTAGCGAAAGTGGCGCAGAGCTACCGGACCGATACCTGTTAGCGCGCGCTATCTATGTTAGTTAGCGTGCGCTAACTTCACATTTATATAAGTCAGCGGGCAGTTCAGAAACAGAAGTTTTATTCTTTTCTCTTCGTTTCTTCGACGTGCGACCTCAGAGGTGATTTCCACCGGTACTATTCGGAGTTCTCTTCAAATTCCATCACGGTAGAATCGAGCCATCATATCATAATCAGCATAATCACCCTTCATCAGCCGAATTCAAGGTAATTCCTCAGGAACCCTAATTTTGACGAATTTGGGGTTTTTTCGGGATTCTAGGGTTTAGTTTCGAATTGTTCATCTATGTTACGATATTCTTTACCGATTGTGATTATTGAGTGATTTTAAATCCAATTTCCTTGATTTTAATCTGCGAATTATCAATACGGGGAGATTTTGCGTAAACCCTCGCCCGTATCAATTGATCGTTCATTGTCGTATCATGTAATCGGGGTTATGGGTGTATTCCAATAGAGTATTGTTGTCCGTTGGGACTGAACTGTGTTGATCCTTCGTTTAGGAACCGTCGTTTTCCACCCGGACCGTTCGTAGTCGTGTTTCACTTCCGTTTCTTCATGGATGTCTCAAAAGCAAGTACTTTACATTTGTTTACATGTTCTAGTATTTGAATTATGGCTGTATCGTGGTTGTTGTGGATGGTTATATGTATGTTCACCTAGGGACGGTCCGACGGGGCCTCTAGGGATACGTATTGCCGTGAGTGTGCGTATCGCGAACTGTGGTTAGCCACCCAGAGATGTCCGACGGGGCTCTGCGGGGTACGGTGGCCGTGAGTCTCGTACCAACGGTTAACTTTGAATTGTGATTTGTTGGAGATAATGTGTTTTGCGATTGTGCAATGTAAATATTCCGGAATATAAAATGTTTTCTAAAATGACTTTTTGGCGCATATATTCATCTGATTAGAATGTAGTTCAAATGGATTGTACTTGCACTAGCAGTTGTCGCTAACCCCTTAAATGGGGGAAATACTTTTTGTATTTCAGGTATTGATTGTGGGGACAAGCGAGCACTAGAGCCGTATGAGGATGATGGGCAAGCATGATATTGTCCAGTAATCGATTCTTGGTGTTTTGTTCTGTCGATTATGGTTGATGTATTGTTTTGGGATTTTTGTATTATAAAATTGGTTTAAGTACTCGAGTACTTCCCGTTTGAATTGTTAATGTCGTGTTCCCGCTTTGGGAAATGGATTTAATGTCAGTTGTTAATTGTCGGTTTGTATTCTTATTATGAATTGTCGTCTTATTGATGGTTGTTTGTCTTTGTCGAATGTCTTGTTTGGTACGTTAGCATGGTGGATTCCACAGTGTGGGGTCCACGGCGCTGTAATATGCCCTGAATGACTTGAGGGTGTTACAGAATATGGTATCAGAGCTTAGATTATGGATACCTAGGCTGTCGGTTATTTGGGTCTAGTTAAGTGTCGTTTTTGGAACAGTATCACTGCTATGCCATCATCTCAGTACGCCAGTGATCGTAAGTTTTTCTTAACTTGACTCGTTTCACCGTTCTGTTCTATTCCTGTCTTAGTATCTTGTTGTGTTTTGCATTTGAATTGTACTTACCCATTACTTCTTCAGAATTCCTGCTGGTGGAGGACGCGGATGCGGTCGCGGACGCGGTAGGGGACGTGGCGCAGCCGGTGGGGCGGCCATGTCCGATCACTCGGGAACTGATTCGGCGATGCCTTCTTTGTCGAACAGTGTTCCCCCTAGTTCCGGAGGTCAGCAGGACCAGTCTGCTAGCTCCGGTAATGTACATGAGAATGTTGGAGTGGCCCACATTTTGCAGCAAGTAGCGAACCAGATGACGCTACTGACTCAGGCCGTTCTAGTCGGCCAAGCTAATGCCAACCCGGTTCCGCCTACTGGATCCGACAATGATAAGTTGCTTCAGGACGTGATTCGTATGCGTCCTCCACAGTTTGATGGTGCTTCCGACCCTTCCGGTTGGGAGAATTGGCTATTCGAGATGGAGAAAGTATTTGAGGCTGCTAATTGTTCCTAGGAGAGGAAAGTACCCATTGCTCAGTACTTCCTCGCCAAGGAGGCAGCAACGTGGTGGCAAGCGGTGAAACCGCGTGACCGGGCCGCTACATGGGCAGAGTTTCGAGATCTAATGGAAGATGAATTCTGTCCTTGGCCAGTGAAAGAGGGGAGGATCCGAGCCTTCTTTGAGGCTAAGCCCCAGGATGTTCCTATTTCTCAAGCTATTAAAGACTACAATCAACAGCTGCATTATGTGAGAAACCAAGTCCGAGATGAGCTTGACAAGATCCGCCACTTTGATATGCGGATGAAACCGAGGGTGCGCCACTACATGTCTGGCCTGGGGTGCACGACTTTAAAAGAATATCAGAATAAAGCGATGGCTTATGAGATGTCGTTTTCTGCGACAAAGACAGCAACCGAAGGAAAGAAGCGAAACACCGCCGGTCAGTTTTCGGGAGGCAAGTCTGGAGGGTATCCGAAGGCTCAGTCTGGTTCGCGAGTCTTCGGGAGTCAGTCGCCGTCAGTTGGGCGAGGAAACGGTTCTAGGTCTGCTCCTACTGGTTCCGTTCGTGGTCCTACGTGCTTCAACTGTAGTCGTCCGGGCCACATGATGAGTGAGTGTGATAGGCCTCCGATTCAGTGTCTTGCTTGTGGTCGGATGGGTCATCGTGCTAAGTTCTGTACAGATGGAGCTCGAGCTCCAGTTACTCAGATATCAGCCCCAGCTGCGGGAGAGCCGAGTGTTAATCAGGCACCGACAGTTCCTCAGCCGCAGCAGAGTTTTGGTAGAGGTCGAGGATGTGGACAGCCTTCTAGAGGGGGAGCTTCTAGTGCGGTGTCTGTTCCGCCCCGGGTTTATGAGATGAGACGAGCCGGAGACCCAGATGCGACGATGGCTATAGGTACCGTCCACATCCTTGATCATCCTGTTTCCGTATTGTTCGATTCTGGTGCTACGCATTCTTTTATATCTATGGATTGTGTGCGTCGTCTGCATGTTGATTGCCTTGTTGTTTGTGAGCCTTTTGTTGTTAAACTTCCTAGGCATCGTGGGGGATCGTGAGGTTAGAGATTTTCCAGTGAGTATTGCGGGGAGGGTTTGGCCTTCTAATCTAATTGCGGTAGATATTAGAGATGAGGATTTGATTCTGGGTGAGGATTGGCTGGACCGTCATGGGGCGATCATGAATTATAGAACGAGGACTGTTTCGATGTTAGCCTTTGACGGTATCGAGCATTCTTTTGTGGGGCGTAAACGGAGTAACCAGAGACTTCTGATCATCTCCTTGAGGGCGGTGAGACTTCTTCGAGGAGGTTGCACGGGCTATTGGTGTTACGCTTTGAGATCGGAAGAAGGGGGAGTCGAGCTCTCGTCTATTCCGGTAGTGTGTGAGTATCCTGATGTTTTTCCAGACGAGTTTCCGGTTTTGCCGCCAGACCGAGAAGTTGAGTTTACCGTCGATTTAGAGCCGGGTGCAGCACCTATCTCTAAGACGCCATACCGTATGGCGCCCGCCGAGATGCTGGAGCTGAAGAAATAGTTGGGAGAGTTGCTAGATATGGGGTCTATTCGACCGAGCGCCTCACCTTGGGGCGCACCGGTCCTGTTTGTGAAGAAGAAGGACGGGTCACTTCGTTTGTGTATCGACTACCGAGAGTTGAACAAAGTGACCATCAAAAACAAGTATCCGCTCCCGAGGATTGATGACTTGTTTGATCAGTTGCAAGGGGCAACCGTGTTTTCGAAAATTGATCTGAGATCTGGGTATTATCAGCTCCGAGTGAAGGACTCTGATATTCCGAAGACGGCCTTTCGTACGAGATACGGTCACTACGAGTTTGTGTTTATGCCTTTTGGGCTAACCAACGCACCAGCCGTGTTCATGCAGCTTATGAACATAGTCTTTATCGAGTACCTCGATAAGTGTGTAGTCGTTTTTATCGACGACATCCTGATTTACTCGAGGAGCGAGGAGGAGCACGCCCGTCATTTGCATATCGTATTAGATATTTTGAGAACTCAGCATCTTTTTGCGAAGTTCTCAAAGTGCGAGTTTTGGTTACGGGAGGTTATGTTTCTCGGTCATGTGATCTCGGCCGAGGGTGTTCGTGTGGACCCACATAAGCTAGAGTCATTGTTGGATTGGGCGCCGCCCAAGAACGTGAAGGAGGTCCGCAGTTTTCTGGGATTAGCCGGGTATTACCGTAGATTCGTCGAGGGGTTCTCTAAGCTCGCTCGACCGCTGACTCAGTTGTTACAGAAGTCAGAGAAGTTTGTGTGGACCGATGAGAGGCAGAATAGTTTTGAGGAGTTGAAGAAGCGGTTGACGACCGCTCCCGTTTTGGCTTTACCGAGTGGTAATGATGGTTTCTCAGTTTATAGTGATGTTTCGGGCCAAGGGCTCGGATGCGTACTTATGCAGCACGGGAGGACGATTGCCTATGCTTCCCGTCAGTTGAAACCGTACGAGTTGAATTACCCTACGCACGATCTTGAGTTGGCCGCAGTCGTATTTGCGTTGAAGATCTGGCGTCATTACTTGTATGGCTCGTCGTGTCAGATTTTCACTGATAACAAGAGCCTGAAGTACATTTTCACTCAGAAAGAGCTTAATATGAGACACAGGAGGTGGTTGGAATTGATTAAGGATTACGATCTCGAGATCCTCTATCATCCGGGCAAGGCTAATGTGGTAGCAGATGCCTTGAGCCGGAAATCGGTATCGCTTCGGGCGCTTGAGCTACTTATGGCCCAATCGGGACTTCAGCGAGAGTTTACGAGGTTGAGCATTGAGGTTGTACTACCAGAGAGTTCCGGGCAGTTGCGTACTCTTGAGATTTCTTCATCTCTGTTCGATGACATTAGATCGGGACAGTTGGAGGACCCGATGTTTATTCAGCTTCGAGAGAGTGTAGGGAAGGGGAAATCCCCGGGATTCGTTATTCATGAGGACGGAGTGTTGAGATTCCGAGGTCGTTTGTGTGTTCCGAATGACTCGGAATTGAGACAGAGTATTATGCGAGAGGCTCATGCGTCACCTTACTCAGTCCATCCGGGCTCGAGTAAAATGTATAAAGATCTGAGGAAAAATTTCTGGTGGAACGATATGAAGAAGGAGGTAGTTCAGTTTGTGGCTAAGTGTTTGACTTGCCAGCAAGTCAAGATTGAGCATCAGCGACCAGCCGGGCTATTGAAACCACTTCCCATCCCGGAATGGAAGTGGGAGGATATCTCTATGGATTTTGTCACGGGTTTGCCGAGGACGAAGACTGGTATGAATATGGTGTGGGTGAATGTAGACCGACTGACTAAGTCGGCACATTTTCTGGGCATCAAGGATACTTGGGGTCCAGAAAAGTTGGCTCGTATTTTTATCGCGCAGATAGTGATGCTTCATGGTACGCCGAGGACCATTATTTCAGACAGAGATGGCCGATTTGTATCGCATTTTTGGCAAGCAGTACATAAGGCATTGGGGACACAGTTACGTTTGAGCACTTCGTTCCATCCCCAGACCGATGGGCAGTCCGAACATACCATTCAGACGTTCGAGGATTTGTTGCGCGCGTGTGCGTTAGATTGGAGTAGTGACTGGGAGGAACATCTGGCCTTGATTGAGTTTACTTATAATAATAGCTGGCACGTGTCGATTAGGATGGCACCGTATGAGGCACTTTATGGCCGACGTTGCCGATCGCCGATATGTTGGGATGAGCCGTCCGATCTGGTTGGCACCGAGCCAGACCTTGTGTTAGAGACGAGGGAGAAAGTTGAATTGATTAGAAAGAGAATGTTGGCTGCTCAGAGTCGACAAAAGTCTTATGCGGATGTTAGGCGTCGACCTTTGGAGTTTGAGGTGGGAGATCATGTTCTGTTGAGAGTGTCTCCGTCGAAGGGAGTTTTCCGTTTTGTGAAAAAGGAGAAGCTCAGCCCGAGGTATATTGAGCCTTTCGAGATATTGGAGAGAGTAGGTGAGTTGGCATACCGTTTGGCTCTACCTCCGTCGCTGAGTCATGTTCATAGCGTATTTCACGTTTCCCAGTTGAGGAAGTACGTTCCGGACCCGTCCCACATTATTGATTTTGGAGATGTGGAGATCGAGAAAGATGTTACGTTTGAGGAGAGGCCCGTCAGAATTTTGGAGCGTCGCGACAAGAAGTTAAGGCACAAAACCATTCCTTTGGTTAAGGTGCAATGGTCGAGGCATGGAGTAGAAGAAGCAACGTGGGAGTTGGAGGAGGATATGCATTCGAGGCACCCCGAGCTTTTTGATTCTTAAGTTTCGGGACGAAACTTTATTTTAGAGCGGGAGAATGTAATATCCGTAACTTTTCATTTTTAGCAGTTTCCATTTTTGGTGTATGTCTATTTTTATCGACTCGCTTGTAACCGTTTCGACATTTTGAATCTACTTTATTCTTGGAGTTTTTCCAATTGGACGAGTTTTGGTGATGTTTTCACGTGATTTCATTTTATGACTTGTTTTTGCCGTATGAACATTCGATTCTCGTAAAACTCGTTCGTTTTCGTTGTTTCTTGGTTTGTACAAGTTCGTATGATTGAGTTGGTCATGTGGAGACCTTCAGTTCGTTGATCCGACGTCGTTTCGTGATTTTCGGTCACTTGGGCCATTTTTGTAATTTCCTAATAGTTTAGGGAATCTCATTTTCGTTGTCGCATTACGGACCCTCCGGTGGTCGGAATTATATTTTCTTTTAGCGCTTAGCTCCGTCGTCTGGTATGCTTCGTGTTTATGTTTCCAGATTCTGATCTCGTCGTGTGTTTCGTGTTTTGTACCTTCGACAATGCAGCTGATGTGGCGAGCTTGAAGATCAACTGCGTAGGTAGCGCACGCTACTCCTGTTGCCTTGCGTGCGCTACCGATGTGCCGTTAGCGTGCGCTAACTCGTTATTGTTAGCATGCGCTAGCGAGTGGCAGCGGTAGCTACTAGACCGGTTACAGCCCCGTTAGTGCGCGCTATCTATGTTAGTTAGCGTGTGCTAACTTCACATTTATATAAGTCAGCGGGCAGTTCAGAAATAGCAGTTTTATTATTTTCTCTTCGTTTCTTCGACGTGCGACCTCAGAGGCGATTTCCACCGGTACTATTCGGAGTTCTCTTCAAATTCCATCACGGTAGAATCGATCCATCATATCATAATCAGCATAATCACCCTTCATCAGCCGAATTCAAGGTAATTCCTCAGGAACCCTAATTTTGACGAATTTGGGGTTTTTTCGGGATTCTAGGGTTTAGTTCCGAATTGTTCATCTATGTTACGATATTCTTTACCGATTTTGATTATTGAGTGATTCTAAATCCAATTTCCTTGATTTTAATCCGCGAATTATCAATACGGGGAGATTTTGCGTAAACCCTCGCCCGTATCAATTGATCGTTCATTGTCGTATCATGTAATCGGGGTTATGGGTGTATTCCAATAGAGTATTGTTGTCCGTTGGGACTGAACTGTGTTGATCCTTCGTTTAGGAACCGTCGTTTTCCACCCGGACCGTTCGTAGTCGTGTTTCACTTCCGTTTCTTCAAGGATGTCTCAAAGGCAAGTACTTTACATTTGTTTACATGTTCTAGTATTTGAATTATGGCTGTATCGTGGTTGTTGTGGATGGTTATATGTATGTTCACCTAGGGACGGTCCGACGGGGCCTCTAGGGATACGTATTGCCGTGAGTGTGCGTATCGCGAACTGTGGTTAGCCACCCAGAGATGTCCGACGGGGCTCTGCGGGGTACGGTGGCCGTGAGTCTCGTACCAACGGTTAACTTTGAATTGTGATTTGTTGGAGATAATGTGTTTTGCGATTGTGCAATGTAAATATTCCGGAATATAAAATGTTTTCTAAAATGACTTTTTGGCGCATATATTCATCTGATTAGAATGTAGTTCAAATGGATTGTACTTGCACTAGCAGTTGTCGCTAACCCCTTAAATGGGGGAAATACTTTTTGTATTTCAGGTATTGATCGTGGGGACAAGCGAGCACTAGAGCCGTATGAGGATGATGGGCAAGCATGATATTGTCCAGTAGTCGATTCTTGGTGTTTTGTTCTGTCGATTATGGTTGATGTATTATTTTGGGATTTTTGTATTATAAAATTGGTTTAAGTACTCGAGTACTTCCCGTTTGAATTGTTAATGTCGTGTTCCCGCTTTGGGAAATGGATTTAATGTCAGTTGTTAATTGTCGGTTTGTATTCTTATTATGAATTGTCGTCTTATTGATGGTTGTTTGTCTTTGTCGAATGTCTTGTTTGGTACGTTAGCCTGGTGGATTCCACAGTGTGGGGTCCACGGCGCTGTAATATGCCCTGAATGACTTGGGGGTGTTACAATATACACTCTTCATATGGTCATATAAGAGAGAAAAAATAATTCTGTTGTGCAGAATTTGTTTAATGTTCGGTAGATCTTCCTCTGGAACAGATACCGCTAGGATCCAACGTAAATTCGGAAATAAAATTACATGGGTCCATGGATAAATAAGAGGCGAAACTACTAACTGAGGTTGTAGTAACATGAGAGCCTAAAGTACTTTGAGATATATTCTCTAGTAATGAGAAGAAAGTTCATTATTATGATATACATGTAGAAGTATATCAAATGAACATACATGCACTCTTTCTAAATGGCTTTTTGAGAAAAGCCAACTTAAAAGAACCAAAGGCATATGTGCCTAACGCAACGATTGAAAGTCTGAAACTTAGTGAAAATATTATGAATCTAAATTGACACTAAAATAGTGGCATAAAATCTGACACTGTGATGTCAAGCAATGACTTCAAAGGATGTGATAAAATCTCCAATTTGACAATGCTCAAATATGGTGATTAAATGACCAAAAGTACCAATTTGGGGACGCCCAAAATTGGTAATGTAATTAATGAAAAATTGCTAATTTTGGGGACGCCTAAAATTAGTAATTTGATCTTGAGAATTGAAGTCTCGGTTAATAGTTGGTAACGTAATTTCAAAACGTTAAAAATGTCAATTTATAATGTCAAAAAGATTCAAGACAATGAATATGTCAAGTGTGTATATGTTAAATACACATGACGACTATGTCATTTTAAGAATGAATTTGAATGATCGAGTCACTGATGTAAGTAATGACAAGGGGATCAATTCAACAAAGTCTGAAAAGATAAATATATGAGACCAAAAGAGATGACTTTAAGATGTAAAATCTCAAGTCGTTCACAATGTCTCGTATGAGGTCAGTCATACTATGATGACATGAATCTTGAAAAGATCAACGGAATCAATTGGAATGCCAATGAATATGGTGCATCTATCCAAGCACAAAGGCAACTGATCTTTCAAGAGTAACTAAAAATCTAATGTACTAAGTGAATTGTACAAGACTAAACACAGTCTATATCGTGAGTAAGACTATGTGGATACACGAGTAATCAGGAAACTAATTATCAATTGGTGATTACAATGATATAAAGATTACTTGTGTGTATATGCTGCATGATATGAGATATTAAAAAACTATAAAATGATATAGTAACGCAAATTGGATATCTGAAATTATGAATTTAATGTCTAAATAGTGAACATGTTTCACACTATCTAGTGCAACAGTGGTATGGAAATCTTTAATATAGATGGTTATTGCTTGATTTATAATGGAATATGAGTTTCAACCTTAGACAAATATGCATGAGAGGCATAATGCAATACCAATTTCTAGAAGATATTCCAAAATGGGCAAAGCTGTGACCGCAATATGTATTTATTGTGATAGTCAATCTACGATTGACAGGGCACAGAGCAAAAGTGTAATGGTAATTCTCGTCATATGAGGCAAAGACATAATACCATTTGCTATCAACATTGGTTATCACTATTGACTACGATTCGTCAAGAGATAACATCGCGGATCCGCTAACCAAAGGGTTATCAAAAGACCTTGTTGATAAATCATCAAGAGGAATGGGTCTATTGCCATGAGCTAATGGTTTTATGGAGGATACCCAACCTAAGCTGACTGGAGATCCCAAGATCTAGGTTCAATGGGACAACCAATTCATAAAACTGGGCACGATCACTGTGGGGGTTACCCCGAACCGACCATTCCTAGGATGAAAACAGTGATACCCGTAGGGAGAGGTTAAGCTTATGCTTTTAATGATTCTTAAGTCGACAACGTATATTCGGGTGGAGTAAAATACGGATTTACTCAAAACACTTAAGGAGAATCACCTATGTTGGAGTGAAGAGGGGCCGCTTCAAAGGAGAATTGCAAGGCACAATTCTCTAGAAACTCCCGCAGAACCAGGATGGTGTCCACGGCCAAAATGGGCACAATAATGAGAACAGAATAAATCAGGAAGGGCACTTGTGAAGGATATACGATCACTTACACAAACGGTCAGACAGTTCAAAGGCATCTAGTCACACTGTCTAACCAGTAAGGAGAGTATATCTTTTCGAGGGAAGGTTCAAGGAGCATACTCTACCTATCCTATGCAATGCCTAACCGCAGTAACTATCACCAAGTCAACTCCGTGTCTGACGTGTGCTGCTGGACCATCAATCTCATTCATGTGGGGGATTGTTGGAAAAATTAGATAAAATGGAGGAAATGGGCTGTTTTGAGCAGCCCACTTGAGAGGAAATTTTGAGTGGGCTCGACTATGAGTTAAAGTCGGCACTTGGTTGGAATACGTAGCACTCCGTACGAGGTTTCCAAAACATATAAGAACACTCAAAATGATTGAGGTATGAATGAGATATAATGTTCCAAAGTGAACCCTTTAGAAATGGGTTTGGGATGCTATCCCACATTGGAAAAAGAAGGGAGAAATTGTGAGTATATAAGGAGATGTGGACAAAGGCATGTTCAAAAAGTGAGACATGTGTGGATGGGTGACTAGGCGTCCCTCGCGCACACACACACACGCGCGCGCGCCGCCGCCACCGTCCGGCCGGCTCGGCTCGGCCGAAGGGCGATTTGGACGAAATGTCTCGGCATCTCGAAGTTATCCTTTTACTGCAATTTTATTCGGTAAAATTTTATTTACCGAAAATACCTCAATTAATAAATTTTGAATTTTTCGGATCCGGATAAAATCGAATTAAACAGATCTGGATAAGTATTGAGATACTAATCCTGATCGGTTTAGAGTTCCTCCATATACCAATTTCGATCGGTTTAGAGTTCCTCCAGATACCAATTTCGGTCGGTATAGAGTTCCTCCAGCACATGTATCTCTCTCATCTTCACCTATAAATACAGATGTGAGGGGTCTTAATTTTACACAGAAATTTCGTCCGTTTTTTCACCCAAAAATTCCGACTTCAAAATTTTATTTTCGAAAATAATTTATATTCATAATTTGGGTCGCGTCGGTGGTAGTTCAGGTTTATTCTAGTTCGCTGAGGGTGCAATGATCGATTTATCAACGCATCGAGATGTTGTTTTATCCTGGGAGGCAGACGCTATACACTGCGGTGGAGGCGAATTTGCTTTAAGGAGACAAATTTTCTGGACTCAACATCGCCCACATTCGGATTTACCTCATTTGATTAATTATATATATACATATATATTTTTTTTAATGCTTTCGTCATTAACGAATCTGCCTCCTACTTTGTTCCTCTCAGATTTGCAGCACAGACAGGAGATTCAAAACATGCGATCCCTTAAGTCGTAATCTGCCGGACACGGACGAGTCCAAGACAAGCTTTGGATCTACAGGTATAATGGATAATCATCAAATATTATACTTCATGGTATAATTATATGACTTCGAATTTATCGATATAATTTTTAGTAAATTATACCAACATCGGTAACATGTAGGGCTGTAACTCGAGCCGAGTTGCTCGCGAGCAGCTCGAGCTCAAACTCGTTTATTAGGACGCGAGCAGCTCGCGCTCGAACTCGTTTATCAGGACCCGGCTCGACTCGAGCTCGAACATAGAATATAGCTCGTTTAGATAAACGAGCCAGCTCGAACTCGTTTATAATACGAGCCGATCCCGGACACGAGATTAAGTTCGTTTAAGTGTGATTTTAAACAAGCTGCTCGACCGGCTCGACTCGTTTAGTAAAACGAGCCGGCTCGACTCGACCCGTGAATTAAACGAGTCGAGTTCGATCAGTACTTTGAGTTCGTTTACCTAAACGATCTTGCTCGACTCGTAAAAAAAAGCTCGAGCTCGAGCTCGTTTATCTCGAACTCGAACTCGAACTCTCACGGCTCGAATGACAACCCCAGTTACATGCATTTCTTACCTCAGTTTTTTTATCTGTATATTTTTTGTTTTGCTTTTCTGTCGAGGTAGTCCTTTTTTTTTTTTTCCTATTTTAAGCTCCTGTATATATGGAGTGTAGGTTTAGCGAAAACAGTGATAGAGAGGCGGGGATGATCACATTTGATGGGAAAGTTGTGCATGGATCCACTTTCTTTCGGTATCTTGGATCTATTATCCAAAAGGATGGAGAGCTAGATGGCGATGTGGCTCACAGAATAAAGGCAGGGTGGTTGAAGTGGAAGAGTGCCACAGGGGTTTTATGTGATACCGGCATGCCTCATAGATTAAAGGGTAAATTTTACCGCACGACAATTAGGCTCAATTTGTTATATGGCCGAGTGTTGGTCAGAAAAGCGATGTCACGTTCAAAAGATGAATGTGGCGAGAGATGCGTATGCTACGATGGATGTGTGGTCATACAAAAAGGATCGGCTCGAAATGAAGTGATCGGAGAGAAGGTAAGAGTTGCGTACATAGAAGGCAGATGATGGAGAATCGATTACGATGGTTTGGTCATGTGAGAAGAAGACCTATTGATGCAGGTGAGGAGGCTAGAAAGTTGGGGAAGCAAGTAATGTTGTGAAAGGTAGAGGAAGGCAAGAAAACTTGGATAAAGATGATTGAAAATGATATGCGGTTTCTTGGAATTGGAGAAAGTATGGCGATGGAGAGGCAAATGTGGCGGGAAAGAATACGGATGGTGGATGGAGTCTGATCCTTTTTTTTTTTTAATTCCTATTTTCTTTTATTTCATGTTATCTTTTTTTTTTTTTTTTTTTTTTCATTCATTCTCTTTTTTATTTCTTTTTCTCTACTTTTCCTCTTTTTCCCTTTATGTTATTTATGTAACGATTATCGATTTTTAGTTTGATTCATGTATTGCCCCAAATCATTTTGGGGCCAAAGAACTAGATGTTGTTGTTGATGTTGTTGTATTTTAAGCTCCTTAGAGAGCCGTGTCTCGCACGAGAACCTATAGTATTATGTGATGAAAATAAATTATGCTCCCACAAAATATTGATTGTGTGGATAAGAAACCAATATATATATATATATATATATATATATGACCCCGAAATGTCATTTTCCTTAGTCCTATGCATACATTTACTACCACACGAGAATACCTCCAAACTGCATCAATTATTCAAATTTGAGGCCAAACATTGCGTGTTTCTTCTTTGTGCTCGAAATCTCAACTTCCTCACTTTGGCTCCCTTTTTCCGGCAATGGTAAGACTATCATGAATCACAATATTTACATAGTTAAGTTGCTTTGTATTCCAATAATGTTGTGTGTGTCTCTCTGTGTGTGTACGCTCGCGTGTTTATACTGCAAATTAGGAACTAATTTGTATACTAGTGTTGAAACTCGAAGGTCTTGGTTGATAACCATGCTGGAAAAGATGATGGGAATCTGGTGGATTTACACGGAAAATCGATCGACAAATCAAGAACCGGCGGGTGGTTGGCAGCCGGACTTATATTAGGTAATTAATCAAATATTATACTATATATGTAATTTTTAAATTTAACATTTGAGCTCTTGATCAAGTGAACGTCGCATATATCAAGATGATGTCATTATTGTACATGCACGCACGAACATTGTTTCTAGGACGTGATCATTTTTTATACTATCATTTTGTGATATAATTTCGGCATTTTGTTGCTAGGAACGGAGCTGTCGGAGAGAGTATGCGTGATGGGAATATCCATGAATATGGTTACGTATCTGGTTGGAAATTTGCATCTTTCGTCTGCGAAATCGGCAAATATAGTGACGAATTTCTTGGGAACTCTAAACCTACTTGGCCTCTTAGGCGGCTTCGTGGCTGATGCTAAGCTTGGTCGTTATCTGACCGTGGCAATCTCTGCCTCTATAGCAGCTTTGGTAAATTATGTCTAAAAATCGGTTTTAATATTGATAACATGTTAATTAAATTATACAAAAACTACCTCTAGTTTTAATCTAATAGAAAAAAGGAAAAATTATTATCATTTAATATTACCAATATTCATTTACAATATATTACAAGCACCCCATTGAGGTTTGTTTTTACAAAATAAATAGTTCACCTTGAGGAATCAGTTTGTTTAATATATAGAAGTATCTAATGGGGATTTGTAATTTATTAAATAATAATTGATTTTCTTTTTTGTTTATTGACTTATACTGCAGTGCCAGTTAGGGGTGATGATCTGAATCGAGAATACTATCGAATTTTAAAAATTATGTTTGAGTATGTTTGAATATTAACTGAATGAGTTTTTAATCGAGCCGAACACGAATATGGGTCAAATAGTTTGATATTTTTACACTTATTATATGATCAATTTGAACCCCGTTTCAGATTTCGAACGTAAGAGTATGTTCAAGTTTGTTTGATTTTTATGTCGAACGAAGCACTAACAAGCTTCTTTACGAACGATCTAGAATCAAGTATAACTTTGTTTGATTTTCGGCACCAACTTTGTTTTACAAGTTTTGAAGGAAGCACTTTGAAGATAATAGATCTAGACTCTAAAGATGAATATTATAAACCCGAATCTAGACTCTAAAGATGAATATTATGAGAGAGAGAGAGAGAGAGAGAGAGAGAGAGAGAGAGAGAGAGAGGGAGAGGGAGAGGGAGAGGGAGAGGGAGAGGGAGAGGGAGAGGGAGACACTGTCCCTTAGGCCCTGTTTTTTTGGACTGAATGAATCTGAACTGAACTGAATGGACCTGAACTGAAATATATATTAAGGGTAAATAATAATAATAATGGTAAATAATAATAGTAAATGTAATCAACAACAACAACGATAATAGTAATATTATTAGTAATAATAACAATAATAATAATAATTAAGATTAGTAATAATAAGAAGAAGAATAGGAACTGAACTGAACTGAACTGAATGGACCTGAACTGAACTGAAAAACTGAAAAATAAGTCCAAAAGAACAGGGCCTTAAGCTGGATTTCTAATCAAAGAACTACACTACATCTCGTGTAATAAGCCCTCAATAAATACAATAAAAAAGAATGCTAAAATTTGTAGTAATAAGTCACACGAAATAATTACATAAACCACTGATGTTTTTTAAATACTTGGATATAGTTTATACGAAAATAAACATGTCAGTTATGTATGAATCTTAACTTTAGATTTGCAAATGTTTTCCATTAAGTTAGTGTAAATCTAGTATATTTAGAGTTTGTTCGGCAGAACAAGTTGTCGATTTTAGCTGTTAGATGTCAAATTAACCGTTTGATATAAGTGTTCTGTACTTATTTTTGTGAGACACATTCCAAACACAATTTTGTTGGTTTTTGTGAACTTGAAAAGCTAAAATCGGTAGCTACCATGTTTAATTTGGCCTTATAGTAAGTCGACTAAACCTCCTCACTGCGTTAAACGCGGTGATTCCTGAAGATGCCCCGCAGATATCTTGTATCAATAGGTGATGTATCAACAACAATTGCTTAAAATAACCCTCAATGTTAAGAGAAAAATGCTACACAAACAAACTTCCATAAAAACACCCACAAAATGACGTGTCAGCGGGTGATTGGTGTATTTTGTGGCAGTTTCTCTCTCCTCTATCTGATTACACCAATCACCCGTTGACACGTCATTTTGTGGGTGTTTTTGTGGAAGTTTGTTTGTGGGTGTAGCATTTCTCATGTTAAGATACACTGTAAAGTTTAAAAACAAAAAGTTTCTTCAAAATTACAGAAATTACCCCATAGGTTTGATTTTGTATTCAGCTTTACACTCTTGATAAGCAAAAATATTCCAAAATCCACCCTCACATTTGTAAAAACTACAATGACCTCTTACATTTAAAACATAATAACGCCTCATGGGTAATTTATGCAATTTCGAAACATTCTGTCTTCTTCTTTTTTTGCAATTACCCTAAACCTTAAGGGTATTTTTTGTATTTTTTTAACTTATGAAACATTAAAAACTCAGGGGGTAACTCTGCTAACACTATCCACCACCATCCCGGGCATGCGGCCCCCTCCATGCCAAAACCCGAGAAGGCAGCAATGCATGGAGGCCGATGGCCATCAGCTAGCCATGCTCTACACAGCTCTCTACACCATAGCACTAGGAGGAGGGGGAATCAAATCCAACGTCTCCGGCTTCGGCTCGGATCAATTCGACACGTCAGACCCTAAGGAGGGAAAAGCAATGATATATTTCTTCAACAGATTCTACTTCTGCATTAGTTTGGGGTCCCTGTTTGCCGTCACGGTTCTTGTATACATACAGGATCATGTCGGGAGAGGGTATGGGTATGGGATATCGGCCGGTACAATGATCGTCGCGGTTGGTGTGTTACTGCGAGGGACGACATTGTATCGTTTCAGAAAGCCTCAAGGGAGCCCGTTGACGGTGATATGGAGAGTTTTATACATGGCCTGGAAGAAGAGAGGACTTTCTTATCCTCCTCAACCGACGATGTTGAATGAGTATTACAATGCGAAAGTCTCTCACACGGAAAAACTTAGGTAAATTGCTCCGAATCTCAATACAACACCCACACTCACACATGCGTATATATGAAACTTCCCACTTGTTATTCTATTGATTAATCACTATGGAATTTCACTTTGGAGTATAAGATAAGAACTTTATGTAGTGTAAGGAATTAATTGCACCTCGCCATTCAAACTCTATGACGTCTCTTGCACTCAGGGCCGGTCCTGAAATTCTAACAGTCTGAGGCAAAAGAACTAAAATGTGGCAACATTTATATGTGCATAAATTTGTTTTTCCGCCAAATTACATTATGAAATCATTTACTTCGGAAGATTTGGAAAATGTGGCTATAGTGCGAAAATAATAGTATAAAATCAGTTCTCGTCTTTTTCTTTCTAGCTGGCGTGCATCGTATCTAGACTGGAACTGGTGGTGGTTCTCCACATGCGTGACCCGAACAGAAGGTTCACCATTGAAAATTTTGGAAAATGTGGCCTCATAGATGCCCGTGGTCTAAGGCAAAATATCAACACATTAAACGACTGGTATAACTTTAAATAAGATGAAAATAGTTGTATGTGGTATATCGTAAACTGTTGAACGCCACAAATATAGTAAGTACATGTACCATTCACCGATTAGGTGTTGTAAATGTTAGGTGTTGTAAAACATTACAGGAAACACGCGATCATGTAGGCGTGAAGTTTAGACGAAGAATCATTCAGTTAGAACAGCATATATAGAAACTTCAGTTCTGTTTGGAATCTCACTCAACTACCTCATCTAATTATTCCCTTTTTGTAGGTGTCTAGACAAGGCCGCAATCCTGGATGACACGAAGGCGGCCTCGACAGTCACCCAAGTCGAGGAGGTCAAAATGGTACTTATGCTCCTCCCGATATGGTCCACCTGCATCCTCTTCTGGACCATATACTCCCAAATGAACACATTCACCATCGAGCAAGCCACCTTCATGAACAGAAACCTCGGCACCTTCGAAATCCCCGCCGGCTCCTTCTCCTTCTTTCTCATCTCCACCATTCTCCTCTTCACGTCTCTAAACGGAAGGGTGTTCGTCCCCATGGCCCGCAAGATCACGCATGCCACCCAAGGCATCACGTCCCTCCAACGAGTCGGGATCGGACTCGCGTTCTCCATAATGGGCATGGTGGCCGCGGCCCTAGTGGAAAAGAAAAGGAGGCAACACTCTATCGACGAGAATACTAAAATCACGGCATTTTGGCTCGTGCCTCAGTTTTTCCTGGTGGGGGCCGGGGAGGCTTTCGCCTACGTGGGCCAGCTAGAGTTTTTCATTCGGGAGGCACCCGAGAGTATGAAGTCTATGAGTACCGGGCTGTTCCTCAGCACGCTTTCGATGGGTTACTTTGTGAGCAGTTTGCTGGTTTCGTTGGTGGATAAGGCGACGGGCGGGAGGTGGCTGATGAGCGATTTGAACGGAGGGAGGTTGGAGAATTTTTATTACATGCTTGCGGTTCTCGGCGTGCTGAATTTCTGTTTGTTTATTGTTTTCGCGACGAGGCATGAGTATAAGGTGCAGAACTATATTGTTACCGAAAATAATGGAGAAGGAGAGCTTAAGGAACGTAGTGCGGACGATGAGAAGGAAGCGGCCGACATTGCGACGGAAGAACCTTAGAGAGGGATATACTATATACTTTCCCTTTGTTTTGTCTTACAAACTTGTTTGGTTTTACTTGGTTTGTTTGTAGAGTTGAATATAGTGCTCTGTGCTCGAGCAAGATATAAGTTACTTGATAGATACATGTACATCAAAGACAATAGAGTTTTCCCAAGGTACACTTTCTAGTAACTATATGTATAGATAGGTATTAAGATTGTAAGTAAATAAAATGAATAGAAATAAAAATTATCAAATTATCAAATTGCTCTCTCTACTAGATAAATAAACATGTCGGTCGATGGAGGTCAAAAAATTGTCTGGCTGCAGACGGTCGGTTGCTGAAAAAAATGTCCGATAGCCGAAGGTCCACCGAAAAATGGCCAGAAAGAAAACACGCAGGTGGGACATTTTATTCGGCGGCCGACCGAAGAAAAAAAAATGTACAGTCATCGGAGGTGCGGCGACTGCTGGATAAATTTCCCCGGCTGCTGGAGCTCCGTCGAAAGACGGTCTGAGTAAATTAGTTGTATGGTTGGCCGAAAAAAATATTCGGTCAGTCGATGATCCACCGAAAAAAGGCCATAAAAGTTTAGATCGGTTGTCCGCAGTTTCGCCGGCGGTCGGTCGGAAGTGGTGACAGTGGTGGTGGAAAATGAAGTCAAGAAGATTAGTTTTCATTTAACTTCATATTATAAAAGTACTTTTGGAAGTTCATTATTTTCTAATTTTCAATATTACATTTTATAGAAAATTAAATACTACTACATTGTTTTTTAACAATACGGTTATTGAATTAAATTTCATTCTTTTGAATGAATGAACTGAAACGATCTTGAATCGAATCGAATTGAATCGAACTAAACTGAACTGAACTGAAATACATATTAAGGGTAAATAATACTAATAATAATAATAAGAAGAATAATGATAAATAATAATAATAATAATAATAATAATAAGCAACAACAACAACAACAATAGTAATATTATTAGTAATAATAACAATAATAATAATTAAGATTAATAATAAGAAGAAGAAGAATCGAATCAAGTGAATCCCAGGCCGAATGGGCCTGAATGAATGTCGAATGAAAATCGAAAAATAAGTCAAAAGAAAGCGCTTATAGTACTAAATTTCGACGATCATTACCAATTTGTTCGAGAATCAATATATAAAAAGAGCATATATATACTTAAGTAAGTACGACGCTACTTATAAATAGAAAAATCTAAGAGAATATTTTTCTGTGTATCATAAATTTTTATCTTCTACAAATTACGCAAAAAAAAAAAAAAAAAAGTCACCATCATACAAAGTCCAAAATTTGGTTTTTCCTTCTACAATTTTTTTGAATTTTTATTCTTCAACTTTATACTTTTTTTAGAAATTTTAGTTTTCCCTTGTCTTTTAAGGTTTTATTCCAAGTTTCTTTTTTTTTTTTGGTTATTTTTCAATTGTTTGGTTGTGTATTTAAAATTTGAATTTTGGTACAGACAAGGATTCAGATACAAAATTCAAATCCAACTGACTGCAACTCTTTACTTCCCACAAACACCAAAAAATGGCTGGAACTCCAAGCCCAAACCCGAAGAGAACCCCTTTCTCCCCGACCAAGAGCCCATTTTTTATCGGCTCCAACGACGACGAACTAGAACGCGCTCAAGCACGCGCGGCACGCGCCGCCATCCGACGCAAGCCTGCCGTCTCTGCCACGTCCGTTTCCTCCACAGACGACTCGTGTCTCGGAAAAGAACAGATCCTCGATTTGCTTCAGAACTGCATCAAACTCGCCAGCGAAAATGTGAGTGTTCTGTTTTCATTTTTAAAATTTAGGTTTTAAATCGATGATTATTTTTTTTATTTGTTTTATTTTGGGAAATTATCTTAATTTTATATGTTTGTGGCGTGCAGAAAATTAATCAGAAAAATACGTGGGAGCTGAATTTGATTGATCATCTCCGCGAGGTTATTAAGGTCGAAGAAGAAAATGATGCCGAGACCAATTTTCAAAAGGTAATGTATGTACCTAACAATACATTGGATCAGTAAAAAGAGTTCATTCTACAGTGAGAGATGTGTAAAGTACAAAGAGAGGTTGTAATTTTCCATGTTGTTTGCGGTGTGGGTACTGTATTCTTGCCAGTAATTACTGAATTTAGGGCAATCAAGAACAGTAGCATTCTGTCATTTGAATTATTGGTACTTATACTGGGACATTTCTAAGAGGAACACTAAGAGGAAGATAGAAAAACAAAGAAAAAACTAAAAAGTCAGATTCTTAAGATAGTTGCATAGGCATCTTTTGGAATATTGTATTTTTATCCACAATTTCTAACTGCTTGACAGGTTTAGCATATCGAACAAAAAAAAATATACAATTAAAGAATCTAGGTGCTTGGTGATGATTGATATACCACATAGCTTAACCAGTGACCTTGGGCCACTTGCCACGGGTCCTCCACTTCAAGTGGGAGAGCCGGGTTCGAGTCCCTCGGGCGACAAGAATTTTCAAGGGTTTATGACTCTTTAGTCTATGGCGGGGGTACGCTGGTGGAACAATTAAATATTGAGGACTTCAAGCGGCAGTGTGGGACTAATCTCGGTGGGACCCTATGGTTGGATTAAGGGGGTCCACCATGGAGCAATCACTTGGAGGAGACTCTTTGTGCGCGATAATTGATGATATTTAAGAACCTGAGAGCCGGATATACATGGGAGCAGTTCTGAGGGGCCGGGGTTGTTGTCCAAAGAACTAGTCAGGTGTAAGCTGGAACCTCGGTATAAAAAAAATGAAAGAAGATATACCACATAGCTTACAACCTGTGTGCTAAATCACATATTACCTCTGTTCTTTTATAATTGCAACATTTGGGTTTTCACGATTGCCAATGCACAACTTTGATTATTAATATTTATAATTCTTCATTTTTAATAATTATAAAAAGTTGATATTTTGAAAGTATATTTTTTAGACGAATCTAACAAGGTCTCACATGGCTATATTTTTCATACGTATGAATCACAAAAGATGGTCAAAAGAGAATATGTCAACAGTGTGTAATAGTCAAAATGGTGCAATAGTAAGAAAATGGAGAAAGTACATCAATATGGTAATCAAGCCCTTCTTATATATTATAGGCTTACGGCTAAGAAAGTTATGGTGTGGTTCCTAATGAACAAATTACTTCTTATCTAAATAGTCCTTTATCCGACTGTGTCCATGTGTTTATGTTTGTGTTTGTATTTTTCCCTTTTAAAATACTATATAATATGACGTCATAGCAATACAATATGAACTTGTAAGTGATTACTGGACTGTAGGCAAGTTGTACCCTTGAAGCTGGTGTTAAGATTTATTCCATGAGAGTGGATTCTGTACATTCTGAGGCATATAAGGTTCTTGGAGGAATTAATCGAGTTGGGCTAGAAGATGAACAAGGTAACATTGACATAGTTTCTTTCTGTTACTTTACTCTTTTCCTATGTTTATAAATAATTTTGGCCTTTGGATATCTAGTTCTATTAAAAACTTGAATGGTGTGATGAAAAATAAACCTGCTTGTTCCTTCTACAAATGATTGTAGCCATACACTATATCCTGAATTTAATGTTATGCTATATTGATTAAGTTGTTACAACTTACGAAATCATGCATGTTCTTTGTATTTGTTTGCGTTATTGACAATGTTTGCTTCTCTTTTTTTTTCCAAATAATTAGTATGTTTTTTTTTTGTTCCAATTTGATGAATCCTTCATATTCTGTTACTATTACAGGAATAAACATGTGTACTAGGTATGCCTCAAAAGTTGAACATATCGATTTATCAAATAGAAAGATGCTACTTGGTTGAATTGCATCCTGTGTCATTTTGTTGTGGGCATCTGGAAAGAGTAGTATTCTGTAATTTTACTGAGTTGGCTAATTGAAGCAAACTAAATGTACAGTGGTCACACGGGTGGTAAAAACATAAAAATGCTTGACACTTAATGTTTTGTTTTCATCGAAATTCGACTCCAGAGCAACTCTAGTTATCCACCAGCATTGTCTGTCTGGGACTTATATATGTGTTATTGATTCTAATTTCGTCTATGATGTTTGCTTCAGAATGATCAATATCATTGCCCTATGCTTGTTCATTGGAGACACTTTCAGTTGGTCACATTGTTATTTTTCTTCCTTTGATTCGTAGCTCGAGTCTTTAATGTTGCTGGGCTTTCTTCCTATGTTTGTTGCGGCCCTACATGGTACTTTTGTTTTTGTTCTACTTCTTAGTTTTATAAATGTACATGCTAGATCACGTCGGCGAAGATGGAAGTGTCAGCACAGAGCAAGGGGAAAGCCATGAAAAGAAAGAGCAAGAAAAAAAGGTTAAGAGTTCTATCCTGTATTTTAAGATTTAAGTTCATGATGTTGAATACCTTGTAAAAGAACTAATAATTATTGTGTTCCGTAATAGTGGTAGTGTATTTTTGCAGTTATCACCCTTGTCCACTCTAGAGTCATCTTTTGCTTCTCTCAACGTAAAAAAGTTTGATGGTAAGTTGCATTCTACTGGTTATACTTGGTATATAAGGGCAAATTTCATTTGGTCCGCCTAATAAATTTCGTAATAACATCGGGTCCCTAACTTTTCAACAATAATATAATGGTCCAAAAAGTGCAAAAGAATGCCCAACTCAATTACAAAATGGTCCAAAAAATGGCCGAAATGGACCAATCTGTTATTGTTAAAAAGTTATTGTTAAAAAGTGAGGGACCTGGATGAGTGAGGGGTGTTTATTAGGGGGACCAGGTGTAATTTTCTCTAATTATAATAACTCTCTAGGTATCCTTTGCGTGTATGTGTGTGTGTGTATTTGAATATCTCCCTCTATTCTCGATTTCTGTGTTCTTCGGTATGCAAATGCATGAGTGTTGTGCTTATTATACCTCTACTTGTTGACTTGTGCTTTTCTTTTTAGCTGCCTTTGTTGTAGACCCTCTCTACCACCAGACATCTGCACAGTTTGATGAAGGTGGGGCAAAGGGTCTTTTGCTGAACAATCTTGGAGTCTATGGCAACTGCCAGGTCCTCTTTGATTCTTCGGAAGTGCCTGGAAAGTGCTCGATTCCTGCGTCTCAATCTGACGGGTTACAGACAATTGATTTGTCTTTTGCGAGAGGTATGTAACATTTGCAATCTGGGATTGACGGACTTTATTCATTTATCATTTCTTATCCTTTAGTGAAATAGTGCTTTGATTTGATATAATGCTTCTTGATTTTTTTTTGTTTTTGTTTAGATTGCATTGAAGAAATGGTGTCGAATATGCGAATGAAGCCTGAAATATCTCCCAGCTTTAGGGCTATAGTAAATCAACTCGACGATGATGACCGAAGACGACTTGAATCGACTTATTCTAGTCAAGGCTCTTTGGGAGAAGTTAATGAGAGTTCGGAAAGGAATATTGATTTGGATGGTGACACATTCGGAAATTCTGGGACATGGGATTTTGATCATGATGACCAAGCAAGTGTGGTAGACGATGTATCTTATGATCAAGATACAAGTTTCCCAAATCAGCAAGAAGTTCCTGATTTTGTAAACTTTCCATTGCTTAAACTTCTTATTTCACCCTTACATGTTCTTTCCTTGTTCCAGAAATGGGAAATATGCAACATTATGCTTTTATATTGTCTGGTTTGTTTTGCAGGCTGACGAACAACTAGACGTTCAGGACTCTGATGAGTATGAGAGATTTGGGACAGTTGATAGCTATATATTCTTAAGTTTGGGACTTTCAACGAAGCAGAATGCATGGGCAGGTCCCAGTCATTGGAAATACCGGAAACTTAAAGGTCATATTTTATTGATTTTGATGCATTTACATTATGCACCTCCATTTATTTTTATTTTTTTACTTTCTTTGACACTGATGTCGGACTTCTTTTATAGAGCCTGAGGCTCCAGCCACGGAAAATGGATCGCCAAAGCTCAAGAAAACGAAAAACAAGAAAGCAGATTTGGAGTGTGATTTTTCAAATGCAATCGACATTGATTTTTCGCACATTTTTGCTCTTCCTAAGAATCCCAAGTCCCTTTTACTGCCGGCAAATAGAGCACCTTGCAACACAAAGCTTCCGGAAGATTGTCACTACCAACCCGAGTATCTTGTGAAGCTATTTTTGTTGCCAGATGTTCTGGTAAACTTGAACAACTAGACCACCTTCCCATGTACCCTATCCTACCTTTGCCAACTGGTTTGGCTTTTATTGCATTATTGGTGTAAACACATGTATTTTGATTTGTCTTTAGATTATGTTTATCTGTCTTTCCCTAGTCTTTTAATCTGCTCCCTTTTACCTGGATACACAAAATCGATGTGCATACCATTATCTTTTTTTTTCGCCTTTTCTTATTGCAGTGCCTTGGAAAGAGTGGAAGAAAAAAAATCGGTAAGGTTTCTTTACATATCATTGCCCCTTATAAATTCTCATAATTTCAGTTCCAGAGATAAAATGTTTAATCTTAAAATCCATTCATAAAGGAGCATATTAAATTCCTTCTAGGATTTCTTAATTGAGACGCATCATGGCGCGATATATGATACTCTGAATTTGTATAATGAGCAAAAGGCTAGTAATATATCATTGAAGCAAAAGCCTAATATTGAATGTGCATTTGTTTAGTAGGGATGTCGGACAAAATTCCCGTCATGCTGAAATGAATCTGTAATTCAACATGCTTTTATGACGATCAGTTCGTTATACGACTTTGTCTTTGCATGTTGATGTAATATGATGCTAATCGTTGTGGTTAGATGAAGATAGACAACAAAGAGATGGATATGGAGCAACTACATCTTGGAATGATGATGATGATGATGGATTTGGTGGTACTTTCAATGATGGACATGATGCTTATAATGATGTCGAGGAGCCTAGTACACTTGTTTCTCAACCTCGGCAGGTTGGTTGGTTTATTGACGTGTTTTACCAGTCTGATATCCTCCATCTGGATGATTGTTTTTGATTTCTTGTGTGAACAGGTAAGTAAAATCGAGGTCCAGTACGATAAGACATCTAAACAAGTCGATGTTCACGCACTTAAGGAAACACTCTGGGACCATATACAACAATCGAATCAAATTCCAGTTGAGGTAAGTTTTCACTCACGTAGAAGTTCATATTTCCAGAATCCATTTAAGTGTTCATGGTCTCAACTGCATAATTGGGCAAATAAATATGCGGGATAACAATTTCGGTTCCCTTGGTTTCAACTCTCGAAAATTACGGGACTAAAAATTGCAACTTAGCCTTGTTTATATTATTTGTGAATTCTATGGCTAATGAATCTTCCCAGGAAGAGGTACAAGGAAGATCCGTCTCTTTCAAGCAAGCGTTGGCCAATTTTCCAGATGCCTGCAGGGCGGCACGTTCTCTTAGTGACATATCGCCACATCTGTGCTTCATATGTTTACTGCATTTAGCCAATGAGCACGGATTGCAAATCATCGGGTGCCCTGGTTTGGATGATTTGAGCATAAACCTTAAACCTTAGAAAAAAAAAACATGATTTAAGGTTGCTTGATGTTGGTAGGATACATCTTTTGGATATTGCTCTAGTTTCAACTCCACCAGACTTGAGTGTGTTTGCCTCTTTGATTGATTGGTTATAATTTGGTAAGTGAGTTGCATGATTTGTAATATTTATGTTGATATATTATTAAATAGTTCATTATGATTAATAGTAATATGTATTTGTTTATTAATAAATCTATTTTAGATTAATTGGGAGAAATGGTTTGGAGGACGATGATATAACATTACTATGTCTTAAACTTAAAATTTTCTTACTTATTATTATTAATATAATTACATATATTTTAAAATTAATAATACACAATTATATTTGAACAAATAAGAGGATAATAAATTAATACAAATATTAATATAATGGATGTCTAAAAATGGTGCATAATAGATAGACTGTGTTAAGAACAAATATAAATAACAATACAATAAATAATATTGAAATTGTAGATTTTGAAAAAAATTCTTATAAACGATATCTTTTGTTGAGCTACTTTGCTCGTCATTATTATTATCACAAATTAAAAGTTTTAATCTCTTACTTTTAATCTCTTTCGATTAGTCATACTCGAAATAGCAATGTACAACTGTTCATGACTAAAAATTTAATCCCTTTTGGTTAGTCACAGAGAGACGATCTACACAAACTCAGGTAAATTCCAATTTTGCAAAGCTTTTCATTTACTTAGAAGTTGTAATTTTCATTCGGTTATTGATACATAAACACTTTTATTTTTAATTTAATTAATTTAAAAATACATATGTATAACTTAAAACAACTTTCTGCTGGTTAAGTAATATTTTTTATATAATAACAATCATCAGTGGAATATTGTAACCTAAAGAAGTAGAGAAAAATAAAATATAAAAATCAATATTCTTAATTAACATATTAAATATAAAAATATACTCGTATATTTTTTTCATTTGTTCGTAGAAATATTTAACTTTATATTTATTTTTTAGTTTCAGAGACCTTTAAATTTGATGTATGATATTTAAGATCTATCACAACTAGACCTGGCAAATCGTCCCTGTCGTGTATTTTCGTATTTCGTGTACCAAAAGTCCAAACTCATACACAACACGAAATGAATTCGTGTACCGCGTAAATTCGTGTCGTTTCGTATCGTGTTTTCGTGTCAGTCACATAATATAAAATAAATATTAAAATATTATAAAAATAATAATTTTAATTTTTTAATATTATTTTCATAGGTTTTAGTAGAGGAAACGAAACGAATGGCAATGAAAACACGAAAGTTGACACGAAATTTATGAAAGTTCACATTATATATTTGAATATTAAAGTTTAGTATAAACAGAATTCATAAAATGTATGTTTTTATACAATTAAATATAAAATTTTAAATTATGTTATAAAATTATATATATATATATGTGTGTGTGTGTGTGTGTTTATTTATTTATTTGGTGTAACTCGTGTCGTGTCGTGTACCCAAAGGGTAAACACAAAACCGACACTAAATCTCGGTCGTGTACTTTCGTGTTCGTGTATTTTCGTGTCGTGTACTCAAAATGCAATCACAAACACGGCTGCGTTCTGTTTGTATTTCATTTTGTATTTTCATTTTGAAAAATGTTTTGTATTTTCTGTTTTTATTTTTGTTTTCAAAATTGTTGAAAACGCGTTCTGTTAAATTTATGTTGCAAAATATTTTTTTGTAATATTAATATTAAATTCATAAATCTTTATTTTAGACTTAGTTTCAAATTAGGATAATCCAAAAAAAAAAAAACTCAAAATGCATTTTGAGCATTTTGAAGATTTTTTGTTGAAATACACACAAAACGCTCAAAATGAGGTTTTGGGCATTTTGCGTTTTGTGTACAAATATTTTTTTCATTTTCCAAAATGCATTTTCGAAAATGATAAAAAGAACACGTTTTTAGTGTTTTCGAAAATAAAAACAGAAAATGACCTCAAAACAGCAAAGAGAAGTGTTTTCGTGTCGTGTGGTAAATTGTCGGGTATTCACAACGTGAAAACTTGCATCTCAAATGCAGATCTCCAAAACTGAAGATAGGTTTCAGTTCTGAAAATTATTTTTATTTGAAATTATAATTATTTATATATTAATTACTGTTTTAAGGAAATTTAAAGTTCAATTAAATTTGGAACATATATCTAAAAAAAAATAATAGTCACGACCGATTATGATATATATGAGGAAAATGGAGAAAAAATTCAAACAAATTATACCTCATACGAAAGTAGCATTAAATTATTGTGAACGGGAATTAATAGTTTTTTAGTCGTTCGCACTTTTTGTGATTTTAATATTATACTCAATCCGTCAAAGACCCTATTTTGATTAAGATAGTGTTTTAATTTTTAATTAATCTATTCTCACTTATTTCTTTTTTCAATCAAATAATACTGTAATTTATATAATTAAAAATATTAATTTTAAATAATATTATATAAACTTTAATTAAAATATTAAAATTTTATTTTAAAAATACTCTTTTATTCGGATAAAATCGGATTTTTATATTAGACAATCTTACATGAGTGGGCCCCTTGTTTATTAAATTTTTGAAAAAATCGTATTCGCAAAGGCAAGTCAAAAACTTCACACACTACATCTTAGAACGAAGCTCCGCCAAATGGGTATAACCTCCCTAGACACCATGCGGGTCACCATCATTTCCCAGCTCTCCACCTCCGGCTCCTCCATCGGCACCACCAGTTCCTCCGTTGGCAACAGCGGCTACCTCCTCCCTCTCCAACAATTCCTCTTCTACTTCCTCACCCGCTGCCTCCTCAGAGCCGACTCCTCATCCGTCCCAGTAATCGAGAAACCGAGCCAACTTAATGCTCGACAAGTGGTTCCCCCTTCAACTCCGTCCCACAATCAGCATCAAGATTCCACAAGCCCTCGAAGAAATTTTCCTCCATTCCTTCTCCTATCCCTTGTGGCTCGACAAATCCGACTAAGAAAAGCTCGCTAATTTCGTTAAAGAACAAAGCCCGAGAAACAATACAATTGGCCGGAACCGAATTCAATCTCAGCAAAGAAGAAGCCATACACAGCCTCCTCTGCATACTAGGGTTCAACAAATTCGGAGGGTTTTCGCTTTTCGGTCTTTTTCCCTTCATTTATCTCCATTCGGGAAGACCAAGAGGGCATAATCACTATCAAATAATGTTCTTAGTTTCCACACGGTGAAAGAGATGGACATAATCAACTCTTTATTATGCGAAACTCTGCGCCCGAGTCCACCCGTCTCGTCTCAATTTGGTAGAGCTCCAATGGATTTCAATCTCAGCTCGCAAGACGCCGTTACGACATCAAACAAAGGCGAGCTATTGCATGGCTACCAGCCGATAGTGACGGGGGATCCAAAATTCTTTGAAAAATACATAGGACTGTCCACGACCGGTTTAGTAGGAGACAAGGTGGCAATACTCTGTTTTTAAGTACCTTTTCTGGTCGAACGGGCTGCGGAGTGGGTCCCAGCCCAGGGCCCATTGGCTACGAACAATCACTGTGGCGGCCGCGGATACCTGCTGTATTTCTGGCTTACTTGTTTCATCTTCTGAATCGTTTTAATTACGCATTGCAACTAAAATGGCAAATAGTAGGTCATATGTTCTTACTGTTAATGAAGTTATTCTATTTGCAGATTACTTCAGAATTACCAGACTCCCACTTGATAGGGGGATGCTGCTACTCTCTGACATATTAACATTGTACAAAAATTTCATTTTAATTGAATTAATTTTATAAAATGATTCAATAGGAGAATTTTGTTACTATTATGCTAACCGAGAAATCCAGGTGTAAAGAGTCCATTATTCTTTTCCTCTACATTACAGAAAAAAGTGCAATTTAATGTTTTCATCTACAAGAACCAACTGTATTAATACTTCATATTAGACCAAATCGTTTACATGACGAAATCCTGTATAATAGGATTTTTTCCAGATGAAAATATCAACTTTTCTTGCAAAACGGGATTCCAACAAATAAAAAATAATAATAATAACAGTAATAATAATAATGGGCGAAATGTTACCTCTACATATTAATGTTGGATCATCTTGTTCAGATTTTGATGATACTTCTTATACACCTGATGCTCACTTTCAGTTACCACCAGATATCGATAACTTGTGATGCCCTCAACCGGCGCACATACACATGCTCGAACACACCAACTGGAAGAATATATATGAAGGCTGTTGGTATTCTAAAATAAACTGCGTGTTATTGTTCGACTAGGATTGTGCCCTAGCATTATTTCCTTCTTTCCATCCTCTTTGGCGCGCCCTCGACTCCCATAAAGCTGTTAACTGTTTTTGTGCTAATAAAGCGGCTTCAGACTTCTCCCTTGCCTCCTCACATGTCTCCATTCCGGAATTACACTTGTCAGCCTCTTTCTGGTACTGGGACGTCATCTTCTTAGCCTCGAGAAGTGCCATGTCAGCACGCTGCTGGTTTTCCAGTGCCTCAGCTTCTCGCAGCTTTAGTTCCTCAGACAACAGGTCTGCAAAGTTCTTCTGGGTGTCCTCATTCACATCTGGATCGTGCTTCGCACAATCTTCGAGACAAGGAAAAAAAATTAGAAAAAACATGATTTGAAATTTTATTTTGTCAAATGTTTCTATATTATATCACTGTTTCAACTCGGTAATTTTTCATTTCTCGTTCTCAAAATGTATGCTGCATGCTCAAATTTTATTCTGTTCGTGTGCTTTCTAATACTGTATAACTTGTCAACTCTTTGAGCTACAATTTATTTTTCGCTAAATCGAATTATTTTTTCAGCTCCTTTACCAATTACCTCACTCCAACCATTAGTTGTTAAAGACGAAGGGCACACCAAGGCAATACGGGCTCCCATCGCCTGAGGCGCAAGGCGCAAGGCGAGGCGCGCCCCTGAGAGAGGTGAGGCGGATAAAAACTAAAAAATAAATTAAATTAAATTATAAAATTTAAAAAGATATAATCACAAGAAAATATAACTATCCACAAACAACCTAATAATTGACAAAATTAAAGTCTTAGAAATACAAAAGTAACTTTTAAATTATTCTGAAAAAATAAAGAAAAAAAAAAACAAAAAGCATCCTAATGCAGAGGCGCGCCGGAGGCGCACTGAGGCGCATCCAGGCATGCGCCGAGCTGAGGTCGCACGCCTTTGGACTTAAAAGGCGACCTGCCTTTTTTTCTGCACGTCTTGCGCCTGAGGCGCGTCTTTAACAACTACGACTCCAACGTGGGACAGTCGTTCTCCCTTTAAGCCTAGATTTACTCTCCAATTCGACCGTCTATTTAGTAGATTTAAGCGAAAAGACACGAAACAGAAACTAAATCCCATCACATTTTTAATTTCAAGAAAACAATTCTTAACGTTTCTGCATGTTTGAAGTACAATGAAGAAGACAAAAACGGATATATATACTCGTGCTTCAAAGATTCCCCTTCCAGCGAACAGACTGCTTGAGAAAAATTCACGGACTACACCACTAAAGGGAAACTCAAAGTAACATTGCGGTTTATGAAGAGAGATTAGAATATCATTCAACCAGATTTTATATTGCATGGATGTATATGAAAGCAGCCAACAAGCAAAGCATGTCACAGGATTATAAACATTGGAAAAAAAAAAGACATGTAAAAAAGTAAAGTGTAAACAAAGCATACAGAGCTTACCTGCAAATGAAGCATTGTTCAGTCCTGCAAGAAAAATAACCAGCAATCATTATAAACAAGCTTTAACCGAGACCCAAATGAAAACTGAAGGACGAAGATAATGACAATAGATTCAAGTTCACACAAAAAAAAGGAAAAAAAAAAAAGGAAAAAAAAAAGACAGATGCATCCAGACAAACTCCACCTAGGCTCCATCGGAAACAACACACTGATGAGCCAAGAGTACTTGCAATAAGCATCTAATATATGGACAGGGATAAGACAAGTATGTCTTAGCAGAGAAACAGATGAAGTTTGAAACATGGTTTGAGTATACAGATGCTACCGAATAAGTTCATAGACAAGGGAAAAAGTAACATTTTTCACTAGGCTACAATTCTTGGTACAATCTGTAAGGCAAACTTCTTTTAAACTACACTTCTTTTTAGAAGTTTTTAAGGCCCAGTAAGTCGAGTATTGTAGTCTATTGTTTAAGTTATGAGCTTAATCGCAAGACAGATATATCTTCCGGCATCATCTTTTACCGGGAACTACCCTGCTCCAAGACCAACACATCTGACAAGTCTTTATATTTCAGTCATTTGATAATTTCGGTAATCGGACAATAATGGTAAAAGCTTTGAATTAGTATGTAAACATGACTTGAGGCACACAATATACTACAATATACTCAGTTAAGCCACAGAGATGCATCGTTGCTTGCTCGTTCTATTGGAAATATTTTTCCTAGATTGTTTATAGATCTCCTAAATGACATATTCATGACGGTTGTTAAAGTTTTCCCATGATACTTTTAGTAATCACGTAGAATTTTCCAACCAGGGATAGTAGTTAAGAGCATCCAAGCCCGAATTTGATAACATTAAGTAGTTAAGATTACACAGACAGATTTAGCTATAACCGCCATAAAAGGTAGTTCAATCTTCAGTATTTACCCATCAGATAAAGAATAAAATCACGCGATCATCGGCGGACAAGCTGAAAATGTTCTCCATCAATGCAAAATCAAGATTTAACAAGGAAAATCACAAGCATATACAGCTCATTGACGGGAAAAAAAACAAGAATATCAAAATCAATTACACATCTTTATCAAGCCACGGTAACATTAAATCAATTCCCGATAGAAAACAAGAAGAAACTCACCCACACGTCAAGCAAGCATCAGAAATACGCTTACAGATTAAATTTATTTAGAAATTAACACATGAAATGGAAAATTCGAAACAGATCTAGCACGAAAATGTTCGATAGATGTACCTTGGGGAATGGAGAGAAGGGGCAGAGAATCACAGTCACAGTTGCAGGGCGGGCAAGAGGCCGATGCAGAGGCAGAGGCCAATCCTTCTATTAAGTGCCAATACAAAGGGGGCCCCACTATATATGCCGCCAAGCAAATTGCCATTAAACCAATAGCTGCCTTCAGAACCCCAGTTCTCAGTGCCATTTCCCCACTTTTTAATTTTTTTTCCCTTCTAATTTCTTGTTTTTGTTTCCCTTAAATCTCTCTCTCTCTCTCTCTCTCTCTCTCTCTCTCTAAGAGTGTATTCCCAGTAGACCAAAATGCGCGTCGACTACTCGGGATCTCTTTGCTGCGAATCAAAAAGAAGTTCTCGGCTTACAAAACCGAATCCAGGCAGGCAAGCAAACTAACACCCCCCCGTCTATTTGTTTTTTCTCAACCCAATAAGTTAAAAGAAAATGCAATTTGTCCCTCAAATTTTATTGCTTACGACACTTTACACCCTTATCAACAGGGTGACATATCGTGCCGTATACCGTATCCCATATTAAAAGTTTTGATATAATAAATTTTAGGAAAAATTACATGTTTCGTCCCTGTGGTTTACAACAAATTACGAAAACCCTCCCTAAGTATTAAAAATTATAACGGACGTTTAATTTCGTCGTTCGAGACCATCATATGATTATCTCATGAGGGTATAATCGTCTTTCAACCCTTATCTCTCCACTTATATACCCAAATATATACTTTACACTTCACATTTTGGGGCCCAAAACTCAAACTCAAATCCCAATGCTACCCTCCTCTTCATCTTCCACCTAACAATTTGAGGCCCTAAATTATGATAGAAAAAACATTGTTAACAATGTAATATGATTATGACGTTGTGTGACACCAGCAATTGCCAATGTTTTCCCATGTGTTGAACACAGGTTTTGCCTAAAACACATACATGAAAATATGAAGAAGCATTGGAGAGGAAAAGCATGCAAAGACTTATTACGGAGAGCTGCAACTGCAACAACAGCCCAACACTTCCAGAAGGCAATGGAAGACATGAAGAAATTCAATGAGGAAGCTTTTAATTGGTTAAACCAGATCCCACCTCAACACTGGTCAAGGTCCCATTTTCACCTTGACCTCACTCTGATGTATTGCTGAATGAAAAATGATACAATCACAACCGTTGTAACTGTTGTGTTTGTTTTGAACCATTGATGATGTAGGTGGTGGGGTAGGTGATGGAATAAATTATGAATTTAGTGATAAATGTATGGTGAGATGATGTGTTGTAAAGTTTGATTGTGTAAATTGGTTGTGCATGTAGCATTGTTGTTGCTGAATAATATATGTGAGTGATTTAATAGGAAAATCCTTGATGGCAGAGATATGCCTGCCATAGATTACATCAGGGAGTACTTAATGAAAAGAATTGTTAATGTGATAATGGTGATTGAGAAATGTGATGGTCCACTTACACCCACTGCAACAATATTGTTAGAAACTGTGAAGAAAGAAGCTTCTGATTATAGTGTTATGTAGAATGGAGGATTGAAGTATAAGGTTACTGGACCTTAGAATGATTAATGTGTTGTTGATATAGGTGCCGGGGTATGCAGTTGTAGAAAGTTTGAAGTTACTGTTATACCATGTAAGCATCTAGTGACTACTATTTGGAACATGGCTGCAAATAGACAAGAAGTTGGCTTACCAGAGAACTGAGTTCATCCGACTTATAGACTGGAGACTTGGAAGCAGATGTATAACTTTACATTATCACCAATTGATGGTAATACAATGTGGCCAAATTCTGAAGTTCCAACTACCCTTTTACCACCTTTTTACCACACACATATTGGGAGACCAAGGAAAAAGAGGAAGAGGGGTGCACATGAAGATGAAGATATTGTGAAGGGTGGAAAGCTATCAAGGAGTTGGAAATCTGTCACGTGTTCCAAGTGTCACCAACTTGGGCATAAATTAATGGTAGTGGTTCAAAGAAAAAGAAGTTGCTGGTTGTGGATTACAAAAAAAGAAATATGGTACTGGTGGATCACAAAAGAACGATGCTATTGTTGGTGGGTCAAAACAGAAACCTGGTGGTTCTCAAAAGAAAGAAGTTGCTGATGGTGGTGTTGAAAACAAATGGCAAAAATATCGCACAATATGATAATTATTTCTTGAAGAAACTCAAAATATTTTAATACAATATAACACTCTTTATTTTTCTCAACCTCACTTACAACACTCTTTAGTCGTTTGCTAATCACTGCACTCACTGTACTTATTGCTTGGTACATTTATGTATTGCCGATGTGCTCTTATTTATAGTAGAAGCATGATGCTTATGATGTCATTGCTTACCTCACTGCTCAGCATAAATTTCCACACGGGTTCTTGACAATATGGTGTGAACAAAAATAAACAAATAGGCTAGGGAGTAGGTTGTGGTGCTGACCAAGACTTTTGCAATCAAAGTGAAGAGTAGTTGGCAATCTTTCAGTGCTTGACAATGTTTTTCAACACTCTCCCGCATTATCAACTTCCCTGGTATGTATACTCATCCCAAGTAACTTGCAAAACTCAAAAAACTTGTAGCATGTAAGCTCTTCGTAAATATGTCTGCAACCTGGTCTTCTGTCTTAACTGGCTTCATGTCAATATCTCCTTGAAATACCTTCTCTCGTAATAAGTGATAATGTACTTCAATATGTTTGATCCGAGCATGAAATACTGGATTCTCGGCCAAACGAATTGCTGACAAGTTGTCACATTGTAATGGAACTCCATCTTATATTAGTTGTTTCAAATCCTTCATGAGTTGAGTTAACCAAGCACATTCTTGTGCTTCCATCGCACCTGCTCTGTACTCAGCTTCAGTGGTTGAAAAAGAAACAGTGGGTTGTCTCTTACTTCACCATGATATGGCTCCTGAACCAAGATTAAATACATATCCTGTAGTCGATCTCCGAGTGTCATGGTCTCCGGCAGAGTCAGCATCACAATAGTCGTTGACCTTGCTTTGTACTCTATTTTTGTAGAAAAGTCCCCAATCAGTTGTGCTTTTAACATATCTGAGGATTCTTTTAACTGCTTCAAGATGTGACTTCTTCGGTTTCTGCATGAACCTGCTAACAACACCTACAGCAAATGCTATGTCATGTCTAAAAAGAGTTAGATAGATAAGACTACCCGCTATTTGCCGATACATCTTTGTATCCTCCAAGTCTTTTCTATCGTAGGCACACAACTTCAAGTTTGGTTCCATCGGAGTAGAAATAGGCTTGCACTCAGCTAGCCCAAACTTCTAAATTAAATCTATTGCATATTTTTGTTGACCAAGAAATATACCATCATCTGTTCTTTTGACTTCCAATCCTAGAAAATGTTTCAGTTCACCAAGTTCCTTCATTTGAAATCGGACCGACAAATTTGCCCTTGTTCATTGAATCTCGTCTTCGTCATTACCAGTGATGATTAAATTATCTACATATACAAGGACTACTGCTAGCTTACCTTCTTGAGTTTTTACGAACAAGCTCGAATCTACTGGGACAACATGATAACCACTTTGGACTAGAAAGTCAGCAATTTTCCCGTACCATGCTCGGGGTGCCTGCTTCAAGCCATACAATGCCTTCTTTAACTTGCACACGTACTCTGGATTTTCATGAGTCACAAATCCTTTGGGTTGATCAATATAGATATCACGATCAAGTTGCCCATGTAAAAATGCATTCTTCACATCCATTTGCCATAATTTCCAAGACTTACTTGTTGCTAAAGCTAGTAAGACACGAACTATAGTAATCTTTGCAACTGGACTAAACGTCTAGTCATAGTCTACGCCATACCCTTGAGAGAATCCACGAACAACTAATCGAGCCTTGTACCTCTCGATTGTACCATTTGGACGAATCTTCAACTTGTAAACCCATTTGCAGGATATGGGTTTAACACTTTTAGGTTTTGGCACTAAATTCCAAGTTTGATTTTGTTTAAGTGCTAAAATCTCTTCCTACTTGGCTCTTTGACTTCAGCGTAGGCAGCATCTACATACTTTGGATTTGGTCGTCTCTCTCTGGTTGACCTTCGCACTAGAGGTTGTGAAGGTTCCTGCTCTTCCGGTTGACTGGTCTGTACTTCACCTGGTGTTTCATGTACACATGTTCTCCAATAGCTTCTTGATTTGGATCGTACCTCAATTTGATCTAACGGGGATCTTGGTTCTTCGATGTTGTCATTGTCTTGAGAGGAATGTAGCTGCAACTTGGTTTGTAGCTTTCTTGCAGGTCTTGTGTATCTAGTAATGCCACCTTGTTTGTCCACCATGAAAATGCCTCATCGAATACAACATTTCGTGAGACATAGATCTTGTTTGTATTTGGATCGCAGCATCTCTAGCCTTTCTTTTGTTCATCATATCCAACAAATATGCAGCGGATAGCTTTCTTGTCAAACTTACTATGATCTTCATCTGCAATAAACACATAACATACACAACCAAATACTCGAAAATAATTCACTGTTGGTTTTATATTATACAATTTTTGAAATGGTGAAATAAATTCCAGCCTCGGTTGTGGTAGCATGTTGATGATATAAACTACTGTCTTCATACATTATGCCCAAAATCTTGTATCAACATTTTTTGCATGTAGAAGACTTCTACATGTCTCAGCCAGGTGGCGGTTCTTCCTCTATGCTACTCCATTTTGCTGTGGAGTTTTTGCACAAGTCAGTTGCCTTCAGATGTTGCACTCCTTGACATAGTTGTTGAATTCATTTGAAGTGTATTATCCTCCATTATCAGTATGGAGACACTTGATCTTCCTCACAAGCTCACGTTCTACTGTATCCTTAAATTTTCTGAATTTTTCAAAAGCCTCATCTTTATGCTTCAAGAAATATATCCATACATACCTTGAGAAATCATCAATAAAGGTTATCAGATATTGATAACCGCTTGTTGACTTTTGTTTGATCTTCCCAAGCACATCTGAGTGGACTAATTCCAACGGCTCCATTGCTCTGAACTTTGACTCTTTGTAAGGCGGTTGATGTGCCTTACCATATTGACATCCAGCACACACAGTTTCATGTTGGATCTCGAGTTGAGGAAGTCCCTTTAGCATGGACTTCTGCATCGTAATCTTCAGTTTGCCGTAATTGACATGTCCAAGTCGTGCATGGCATAGATCTCTATTGTCACTTCTCATACCCTTATCAACATATGCTTCTTCAGCTGACATCACATAGATAGCCTTCATTTTTTGTCCTTCCACGAACGGTGTACCTATGACTTTCAATTGACGATACACTTTCACATCATTCGGGCCAAACAACACATAATTACCTGAAGCAGTGAATTATGGTACTGACAACAGGTTCTTCTTCATCCCTTGGACATGATAGACATTGTCGAGTTGTACTTCTTAATGTCTGTACCTTTTTGGCAGTTGTGTCTTGCCAACATGGGCTATTGGCAATTGTGTGTTATCAGCTGTCACAATATCTCGATCTCCATTGTACTTGGTCATACTTATAATTTTCAACTCATCTCCGGTCATATGATTGGAACAACCAGAGTCAACAATCCAATTATTCTTGTAATCGACTAACTGCTCACATACCGCAGTAAGTGTGAATTCCTCTCTTGGGCCTTTCCCTCGTGTATCAGTAACATCTACCTCTTCGATAAAGAAGGAAGTCTCGAAATCCAATCTTCTTCTCCTGGAGCCTCGTCCTTAGATGTTGTTGCAGCATTTCCTTCAACTCTCTTGGACCAGAAATTTTTTGCATAATGTCCTTTCTTGCCGCAATTGAAACATTCGTCACTTTGAAGATCCTTTTGTTGCCACCGGCTCTGAATATTTTGATTATGCTGAGCTCCTAGAGCTCCCCCTGACTGGAAACCTCTATCTTGGTTTCCTCGAACATCTCTTTCTTGGCTGTTGAATCTCCCGAAACCATGTCCTCGTCCTCGACCGCGTCCTCGTTCGCATCCTCGATTGTCTCTTCTATTAGTGAAAAGGGTTGTCTCTTCACTATTGGTTGATCGACTAGACGTGGGTTTGTCTAGATCTTCTTTATTAATTAGCAAATTCTACATATCTGCTAAATTTGGCTCGGTGGCCCAGCCCCGAGTTGCCGTGATAATACTTTTATACTCCGGCTTCAATCCGTAGATGATAATTCTTTTCATTCTGGTTTGTGTAATGCCATTTTCAGGATCTAGTTTAAAAATCTCGTCACAAAGAGATTTTACCTTTGAGAAATATTGACCCACAGAGATATTTCTCTGGGAGATCGACAAAAGCTCATTTTCGAGCCTTTGTAATTTTGCATCATTTTTCTTTGCAAAAATAGCCGTCAATGTATCCCAAGCTTCCTTTGGTGTTCGGGAATCTTTGATCCGCTGGAGAAATTCATCTTCCACAGCTACGGTTAAGGCATACATAACTTTGCCTGCCTTAACCTTCCATTTCTTTAAAGCATCAGGGTCGGCTGCTGGCCTTTGATGTGCAGCATCTGGTCATACCGGTAATGAGGTTGAGATGTTGGAGGTTGTGTCTATCCTTTTGGCCTCCCTTGGTGGTATTGTCTCAGCTCCGTTCACGATATCCCATAAGTCCTGCCCGAGCAGGTAAAATTTCATACGGGTACTCCATGACCCATAACTGTTGTTATTGAGCTTCTCAATAAAGGTAGTAAAATCAGCCATAATTTTAACAAAGCTTGGTCAAAAGTATAATTTTCAAAACTTTTGGGGTCAAAATAAAAAATTTCAGAAATATAGGGACTAAATTAAAATCTTCAAAAAGGTTCAGGGATCGATATATAATTTTTGGAAAATTTATTTGCAGGAATTGAACAGTCTTAAACCTTGAGATAATTCTTTCGACAGCACGTGCGGCTTCGTCTGACGTCGGTTTTGTATTCCGAAAATACCTCTGAACTCGTCTCGACGCGAGGAATCTAACGATATCCTCAAAACTGAGTTTTGACCACCTCTGTAAAACTCAAAATTTTCAGCCTTTACCACTTCCGACTAGCACTCCAAACCTTTCTCCGATACCACTGGTTGAAAACAAATGGCGAAAATATCGCACAATATGATAATTATTTCTTGAAAACACTCAAAATATTTTAACACAATACAACACTCTTTATTTTTCTCAACCTCACTTACAACACTCTTTATTTATTTGCTAATGAGTGCACTCACTGCACTTATTGCTTGGTACGTTTCTGTCTTGCTGATGTGCTCTTATTTATAGTAGAGCATGATGCTTATGATGTCATTGCTTACCTCATTGCTCAGCATAAATTTCCACACGGTTCTTGACAATATGGTGTGAACAAAAATAAACAAATAGGATAGGGAGTAGGTTGTGGTGCTGACCAAGACTTTTGCAATCAAAATGAAGAATAGTTGACAATCATTTGGTGCTTGATAATATTTTTCAAACAGGTGGATCAGAAAAGAAGACAACAGATGGTTCCCAACAGAAACCAAATGGTGGCAGTGGAAGTGGATCAATGTGGATAGCTTGATTTTATGTTTATATGGTTTATCTTACATCATTGACTTTTAAGAACCTTGTTTTTGGTTTATGTATCATGAATGGTCAATGATGTTTATTTACTTTGCAAGAACCCGTTGTAATGCACGACTTTTCATGCTTGTGATTTTATGTAATGGGTGTTAATTCTTTCAAATATATATTAGCATGGTAACTCCAGATTTGAAAAAGATGAAAGTGAAAATAAAGTTGGGTTGTTGAGAAAAGGGGGATATTTATTTAATAAAATCATCTAGGAAACATTTATTATTAAACGTCGGTTACAAATAGGGATGATAATGGTACTAGTTTAAAAAGTAAGGATGATCGATGTAATTTTTAATACTTAGGAATAGTTTTCGTAATTTGTTGTGAACCACAAGGACGAAACATGTAATTTTCCCTAAAATTTATACCGATATTGCATCGAAAATTTACTTATATCGAAATTTATTTTAGTAACGATACTACTTAAAATACCAAAACTACCAAAATATCAAAAGAAAATTAGTATATTGATATATACCGAAATACCGAACCACCAAATAATGAAAAAAATCAATATACCGATATATACCAAATTACCAATTTTTTTGGTATTTTGACATAATATTGAAATAGCGAGAATAAACTTCCATAGCAGTACCAAAAGAAATTGTTACACTATTATACTTTATCAAAAAATCGGCATACCAATTTTTTTCTATACTTTTGACAATATTTTGGTACGAAAAACTCAATCTATACTATATAATTGTAATACCCCGATAAGGCGGCCATTACAGTGCCGTGGACCCCACACTGGGATCTACCAGGCGATATCCAAAGTACAGATTAAATACACAATACATGTGATACCGAACCACAAAACATAGTACTTACTCCGATGTGGAGTTTACAGCAGTATGGCCTACGGCCTTATTACACACAGGATCCAAAACATAAGTATAATCCATATGGAGATGAATTATACCTTAAATAACAATACATTTGTTCAAACTTAAAATGAAGCGGAAAAATAACATTACAGCATTTACGAACATGACCGACACGAAAGACTTGGGGCCCCGAACTAGTATCCTTCGAACCCTTTGTCATCACCTTGATCTTCCCGTGCCTTGCCTTTTCCTCGACCTAAAATACAACACAAGTATTTCGCCAACACAGGTCGATATACATGATAAATGATTCTCAAGATAGTATACGGTTCACGTATATAAGATTTCAAGAATAACGCCCGACTAACGAACATACCCTCGGGCGTATGAACGTCGATACAAAACGTCGAACACATCCAAGTATAAAAATGGACTGTGAGCGACTAAGATAGTACGGCTCAAGAGGGACATCACAGTACGCCCGATCCAAATATGTGTCAGTGCACATGTCCACCCCGTATACGGAATCCAGGATATACGTGGGACAATGTACCTAATTAGCCTCAACGAACTACGTCTCGTGTGCACAGCCCTTCACGGAAAATATTCACGCATGACTATATATGTGCCCGGCTAAAAATCCTACACAATATCCAATCGGAACGTAGATATGACTCCGGATATGTCACGATGCAACATGACAACGAATTCAATAATTCACAAAATCCGAATAAGGATCGAGGACTCACCGAGATGACAACAAGATCAACAATATCAAGGGTCCAAAAGTGACGAACTTGGGAATACAATCCCATGATGAAAACGGGACATCATTAAGAACAACATCAAATCACAAGACACAAGTTTATAAGTGTTTCATATACACGAAATGCATAATCATCATAAGAATCCACACATCATTATAACCAAGCAAGATAACTTGCCTCAATACGGAGGAGAGTAAAGTCCTTCTTTGTCGAACGAACAGCCGGCCCTCGATTCAAAATTGGTTACTCGGACAATAAACCTTGAATGAAGTATATTTCACTCAATAATACGTTCATATGATCATCTATACCAAACTTTAACGAGACAACATCCTAATTCTCATTTGAGTAGTTCAACTTTTTAAGATGTTGAGGGTTTACTCCAAGAACCTTATTCAATACCATTCTATTCTTACAATTGATTACAAAATGTTTACCAAATGTTTGCTGGATTAAGATGTGTTAACAATAATCTCCTACTCTTTAAACTTATCAAGGACATCTCAATTGATTAAAAGTAAAATCTGCACTTCAATCAATTACTTATGTTGAGTTAAGTAGTTACAATTCCATATTATGATCAAGAAGACTACTTCAAGTTCAACACCTTCCTTATAATCTTTTAATTAACTTGGAGGTTCAAGCATTAATCCTCTGGATTCACTTAGCTTAGGTTCAAGAAGGTTATTCCATTCTTCTAATGATCAACAAGGGTTTCTTAAAACATTTTATGGTGATTAATCCAACAAGTTATTTATATTATAATGAAACAAAGACTATTAGTATTCCAATGGTGTTATTAGTCCAGGAATAAGAGTTTGGTTTATCTAAACATGATCATCACCATTTAAAACACTAAGAACACATCATTACAAAAACCCTTAATCATCATATTCATCATTAAGTTTGTTGGAAGTTTAACTATGAACATGTTTAGTTTGATTAAATCATCACTAGGTGGAGTATACTTAATCACTATCATTATAACTATGAGATTATAGGGTTAAAACGTATGACATACCTTCAGAATTGAAGAACAATACACCAAGACCACAAGAACACAATCTAAGCTCCAAGAATGACTCCAGTTCCCAATCAACAAGCTCCAAAATCCAAATGTAAAGCTCAAACACAAGTTGGAAGAAGGTAATTTTGATCTAGGGATGCAGGAGGATGATTATCTTGGTGAAAACTCAGAGTTGGTCGTGCAAAATGAAAGACACAAGTTGTCTTTTTATAACAGCACAGCTCGTTACGTACGCTACCCGGACAGTATTACGTACGTAAGCTCTGTCCAGATGCTACTGGACTGAAACACAAACATCGTTACGTACGTTACCTATCAACGGATTACGTACGTAATGTAGGTCAACTAGATTGCCTCCAAAAGATCATATATTCGAATCCTGTCCGGCCCTACACGCCGAAAGTTGAGATCGGATACGATTACACTGGTTACGTACGTAACAAGCACTCCTTTACGTACGTAAAGAACTAAGCATAACGTACGTTATGTTTAAGGATTAACGTACGTTATACTCAGGTTAGTAGCTCAAAAATGTATTAATCTATGCGACGTTGAGAATCCAATTATAGTGCGAGTGATTTTTATTATTATGTCTATTTATGATATATTCCAATATCAATAACAATACACAAATGCAACAAGAGTACAACATTATTTGAATTATCCGAACGATACAACAGTAAGTAAGAATTTCCGTCGGATATTACATACTCCCCCCCTTAAAAGGGGTTTCGTCCTCGAAACTAAGAGGTAAAAAATTCAGGATACCTCTCTTGAATGCTTCTCTCCGTCTCCCACGTGGCTTCCTCGACCCCGTGTCGTGACCACTGAACCTTCAGTAGGGGAATCGTCTTATTACGCAGTTGTTTGATCCTCCTCTCAAGTATTCGTACGGGGCGCTCCTCATACGAATGATCCTCCGCTAAATCGATCTCATCGAACTGAAGTACATGACTTGGATCAGCAACGTATTTCCTTAACTGGGAGACATGGAACACGTTATGAATTCGGCTGTGGTCGGTGGTAAAGCCAGGCGATAGGCTAAATCGCCCACTCGGTCCAAAACCTCAAACGGCCCGATATACCTCGGACTCAGCTTGCCTCTCTTCCCAAAACGAAAAACTCCTCGAGTAGGGGACACCTTCATTAGTACATGGTCGCCGACCTCGAACTCAAGCGGTCGCCATATTGTCTGCGTAGGACTTCTGTCGGCTTTGAGCCGTCAACAAACGACTCTTAATCAGGGCGATCTTCTCACGGGCTGCTAACAACATATCGGGTTCCGTACCCAGGGTTTCAGATGGATCGTCCCAACACAGAGGGGATTTACAACGACGGTCATACAATGCTTCATAAGGTGCCATCTGAATAGAAGTGTGCCAGCTATTATTATAAGTGAATTCCACCAAGGGTAGTTGGGCCTCCCAATCATCCTTCCAATCGAGAACGCACGCCCTCAGCATATCCTCTAAAGTTTGGATAGTTCTCTCAGTCTGACCATCCGTCTGCGGGTGAAATGCTGTGCTGAAGTTCAAATGCGTACCCATCGCACGATGAACTGCTTTCCAAAAATGTGACACGAATCGCACGTCACGATCTGATACAATACTCTTAGGGGTACCATGTAACCTTACAATTTCTTTGATAAATAGTTGGGCCAATCTCTCGGGTCCCCAAGTATCTTTAATCTCCAGAAAGTGGGCTGATTTGGTCAAACGATCCACAATCACCCAAATCGTATTCATCCCTCGACGACTCGTCGGCAGACTGGTAATAAAATCCATCGATATGTCTTCCCATTTCCACTCGGGAATCTAAGGTTTCAAGAATCTGCGGGTCGCCGGTGCTCAATCTTAACTTGTTGACAGTTAAATACCTCAAACGAATTCCGCAACTTCACGTTTCATACCTCCCCACCAATAATATTGTTTCAAATCCTTATACATTTTGCTAGACCCGGTGGATAGAGTACGGGTAGCATGAGCTTCTCTCAGATAGAACTCCTCAACTCATCATCACGGTACACAAACTCGGTTCTGAAGCGTATCAATCCATCCTCGTATCACAAAGCCAGAGCTTTCCCTTGAGTTATTTCGTTGCGGATTCGAGATAAGAATGGGTCCGTAACTTGCTTCGATCTAATTATATCCTCAAGGGACGATGAAATCTCAAGTGTACAGAGTTGCCCTTGAATATCTCGTAACTGAGACTTCAATTTCGGCCCTCGCCAATTCTAACCGCAATACCCTCCGAGTTGTTAGGCGGGCAAGCATCTGCTCTGTCTTGTTTACGACTCAAAGCGCCAAGAACTACATTTGCTTTGCCGGATGATAAAGGATCTCGATATCATAGTCTTTGATGAGTTCTAGCCACCTTCTCTCGCCTCATGTTTAACTCTTTCGAGTAAAAATGTATTTGTGCTCTTGTGATCGGTAAAAATCGGCAAAGTTACTCCATACAGATAATGACGCCAGATTTTTAAAGCAAACACCACGGCTGCGAGTTCTAAATCATGGGTGGGGTAGTTGACCTCGTAAGGTCGTAGCTGTCTCGATGCATAGGAGATCACCTTCCCGTCTTGCATTAGTACACACCCAAGGCCCTGTTTAGATGCGTCACTATACACTACAAACCCTTCCGTTCCTTTCGGTAGGACTAAAATAGGTGCCGAAATCAACCGACTCTTAAGTTCATCAAAGCTCTGCTGACAAGCCTCTGACCATAAATACTTCTTATCCTTCCTCAACAAATTAGTCATTGGTTGGGCAATCTTGGAAAAACCCTCCACAAATCGTCGGTAATAACCTGCTAGTCCCAAGAAACTGCGTACTTCCTTAACGTTCTTTGGTGGTAACCAGTCTCGGATAGCTTCTGTCTTCTGCGGGTCTACTCGCACCCCATCAACTGATATCACATGCCCGAGAAAGATAACTTCACTTATCCAGAACTCACATTTAGAAAATTTTCCATAAAGCTGCTCTCGCCTTAACGCCTCGAGAACTAGATGGAGATGACGCTCGTGCTCTTCATGGTCACGAGAATAGATCAGAATGTCGTCAATAAAAACGACTACAAAGTGATCCAGATAATTAATAAACACTCGATTCATCAGCTCCATGAATACTGCCGGTGCATTCGTCAGTCCAAAAGGCATCACTACGAACTCATAATGCCCATAGCGAGTACGAAAAGCGGTCTTCGAAATATCAGACTCACGAATCCTCAACTGATGGTAACCAGACCTCAGGTCGATCTTAGAAAACACAGCAGCCCCTTGAAGCTGATCCAATAAATCATCAATACGCGGCAATGGGTATTTGTTCTTAATGGTTACCCTGTTCAACTCACGATAATCAATACACAGACGTAGGGATCCGTCCTTCTTCCGTACAAATAGCACTGGTGCTCCCCAAGGGGACGCACTAGGTCTAATGTAGCCCTTCTCGGTCAAATCCTCAAGTTGGCTCTTCAGCTCCTGCATCTCAGTCGGAGCCATGCGATACGGTGCTTTTGAAAGCGGGGACGTACCAGGCTCTAGCTCAATATTGAACTCTACATCACGATGCGGAGGTAAGCCTGGCAATTCATCTGGAAATACGTCTGGGTAGTCTCGGACTACCGGAATATCGATCAATTCAACTGGTCGATCCATTGTCTTGGTCATGTAACACCAATAGCCAATACATCCTTGATTAAGTAGTTTCACCGTTTTCATAGCGCTGATGATTCTCCCGGAACGGCTGGGATTATCACCCTGCAAGGTACACTCAATACCATCGTCAGATGTGACGGTCACTGTTCGCTTGCGGACACTAATTATGGCATCATGACGGTCCATCCAATCGATACCCAAGATCACATCATCTTTAGGTAAATCGACCACAATTAAATTTGACAACCACTCACGGTCGTTCATTCGAATCGAGCAGTCCTGAACTTCACGATTCCCAACAATTCTTCTACCATCGGGTAGACCAATTATATAAGGTTCACAATTGATAACATGCTCTAATTGCAAACGACTCAAACAAGAAGTAGATAAAAATGAGTGTGAAGCACCAGTATCAAAAAGAACACAGACAGGCTGAGATTGGATCTCGAGAGTACCTGCAATCATGCTGGCTTCGGGATCTTCAGCCCTCTTTATCTCGTAAACTCTAGGTTTTGCGGCCCCTACACCAGATGTACCATCTTGACTTCCACGTCCCATCCCCTTGTTTGCCCCGGTAGTCTGATAAGAAGCGGATGGAGGTACTCGGTCCTGAATCAAGATCAGATCGAGCATGAGGTGTCATGGAATACGTACTGGTCCATTCCTACAATAACGAGCACGATGCACGTTCTTCCCACAAGTATGACATGACACGGCTGGCCTAGGACATTTTGAATTGATGTGCCCATGGTCTCCACAATTATAGCACACAACAGATAGGCTGACCGCTTGAGGTTGCGATCCGGTTGGCTTCGATGCCGTAGGTTGCCGTTCAGAAGGATTTGGCACTGGTTGGGGTCTCTTGAATGTTCCCCGGTTGCTGTATGACTGGTTCTGGTTCCTGAATTTCTTGTTGTTAGACTGCGGTTGCTTCTTGGAAATTTCCTTCACGGTCAGTTCGTACTCCAGAGCTTTCTCGATAAACTCCGGTAGGGTCACACAATGATGGTTCAACAGCTGCATCCTCATTCGGGGTTTAAGCCTTTTGAGAAAGTATTTGATCTTATCAGCTTCTGTGTGGACAATCGTCGCGGCAAAAGGGAGAAGTGCCTGAATTTCTACGATAGATAGTACGTCATCATCTTCGAACGGTTCGGATTCAGCAATTCGATAATTTGGCCTCATGGAGAGGACTCGGATAGTAACGATCTAGCATGAGATTTTTAAATTCTTCCCAAGTACATACGCCATCACCGGCCTCACCGAAAGTTACCAAGTGTGGGCGCCCTTGCCCAAGTAGTAAGTCACTACGGAGACGCGATTCTCATCGATGCCTACCATATCGAACAACTTCTCGAAGTGTTCGATCCAATGCACGATATCAGCCGGCTCAGGAACCTTCAAAATCGGGGTCGTTGGCGCGAGATGTCACCGATGATCCGATTCACCAGCCCGCCATGTACGGAGGTGGCCCGATCTTTGGTGAGTGACTCTCTGCATAGTTTCCATTAACTGACCCATTTGGGTCATCTGAGCCATCATGCCCTGCATTACAGTGTAAGGATCGACACGAGCATCCTCACGTCCATTATGGTGCGATTGGTCCCTAGAAGGCGAATCACTGCCTGCGGAACTATGCTCTGCGTTCGCACGTCTGTTGGCTCGCGGTATCGGGATTCGGACCCTTCCGCGGCCTCGTCCCCCTCTGCCACGGCCTCTCAAATTTCTTTCCATACTGAAAGAATCAATTTGTAATGATAATCATAAGTACAATTCATGATACCAATCGGAATTCATGTTAAGTTAATGGCAGTAAGAAATTACATATTCAAGAAAACAGTTCGTAATGAGTTATCATCACTACGAGAGTCACACAAAATATAATATCGACGTTTGAGTCGAATGATTTCAATCATATAATCAATCCAGAATTTATTTGAATCATCAATCAGATAATTCCTGCCACAACTCTTAAAATGCCGAGATCAACAAGGAGATTTATTCACAGATCAATATCATGTCAGTAATTTATTCATGGTTCATAAAGTACGTACCGCATTTGGCTCGTAGGATCAGGCGTTCGCATGGGTCACACGTGACACGAAGGTCTCTTGATACTAGTTTAATACACAAAGACTCAAAAGAAAGAAAACGACCTCTAGAAAAACTCTCCGATACCATCTTCTGTAACACCCCGATAAGGCGGCCATTACAGTGCCGTGGACCCCACACTGGGATCCACCAGGCGATATCCAAAGTACAGATTAAATACACAATACATGTGATACCGAACCACAAAACATAGTACTTACTCCGATGTGGAGTTTACAGCAGTATGGCCTACGGCCTTATTACACACAGGATCCAAAACATAAGTATAATCCATATGGAGATGAATTATACCTTAAATAACAATACATTTGTTCAAACTTAAAATGAAGCGGAAAAAATAACATTACACGGTACGAACATGACCGGACACGAAAGACTTGGGGCCCCCGAACTAGTATCCTTCGAACCCTTCGTCATCACCTTGATCTTCCCGTGCCTTGCCTTTTCCTCGACCTAAAATACAACACAAGTATTTCGCCCAACACAGGGTCAGATATACATGATAAATAATTCTCAAGATAGTATACAGTTCACGTATATAAGATTTCAAGAATAACGCCCCGACTAACGGACATACCCCTCGGGCGTATGAACGCTCAATCACAAAACGTCGAACACATCTAAGTATAAAAATGGACTGTGAGCGACTAAGATAGTACGGCTCAAGAGGGACATCACAGTACGCCCGATCCGAATATGTGTCAGTGCACATGTCCACCCCGTATACGGAATCCAGGATATACGTGGGACAATGTACCTAATTAGCCTCAACGAACTACGTCTCGTGTGCACAGCCCTTCACGGAAAATTTCACGCATGACTATATATGTGCCCGGCTAAAAATCCTACACAATATCCAATCGGAACGTAGATATGACTCCGGATATATCACGATGCAACATGACAACGAATTCAATAATTCACAAAATCCGAATAAGGATCGAGGACTCACCGAGATGACAACAAGATCAATAATATCAAGGGTCCAAAAGTGACGAACTTGGGAATACAATCCCATGATGAAAACGGGACATCATTAAGAACAACATCAAATCACAAGACACAAGTTTATAAGTGTTTCATATACACGAAATGCATAATCATCATAAGAATCCACACATCATTATAACCAAGCAAGATAACTTGCCTCAATACGGAGGCGAGTAAAGTCCTTCTTTGTCGAACGAACAGCCGGCCCTCGATTCAAAATTGGTTACTCGGACAATCAACCTTGAATGAAGTATATTTCACTCAATAATACGTTCATATGATCATCTATACCAAACTTTAACGAGACAACATCCTAATTCTCATTTGAGTAGTTCAACTTTTTAAGATGTTGAGGGTTTACTCCAAGAACCTTATTCAATACCATTCTATTCTTACAATTGATTACAAAATGTTTACCAAATGTTTGCTGGATTAAGATGTGTTAACAATAATCTCCTACTCTTTAAACTTATCAAGGACATCTCAATTGATTAAAAGTAAAATATGCACTTCAATCAATTACTTATGTTGAGTTAAGTAGTTACAATTCCATATTATGATCAAGAAGACTACTTCAAGTTCAACACCTTCCTGATAATCTTTTAATTAACTTGGAGGTTCAAGCATTAATCCTCTGGATTCACTTAGATTAGGTTCAAGAAGGTTATTCCATTCTTCTAATGATCAACAAGGGTTTCTTAAAACATTTTATGGTGATTAATCCAACAAGTTATTTACATTATAATGAAACAAAGACTATTAGTATTCCAATGGTGTTATTAGTCCAGGAATAAGAGTTTGGTTTATCTAAACATGATCATCACCATTTAAAACACTAAGAACACATCATTACAAAAACCCTTCATCATCATATTCATCATTAAGTTTGTTGGAAGTTTAACTATGAACATGTTTAGTTTGATTAAATCATCACTAGGTGGAGTATACTTAATCACTATCATTATAACTATGAGATTATAGGGTTAAAACGTATGACATACCTTCAGAATTGAAGAACAATACACCAAGACCACAAGAACACAATCTAAGCTCCAAGAATTACTCCAATTCCCAATCAACAAGCTCCAAAATCCAAATGTAAAGCTCAAACACAAGTTGGAAGAAGGTAATTTTGATCTAGGGATGCAGGAGGATGATTATCTTGGTGAAAACTCAGAGTTGGTCGTGCAAAATGAAAGACACAAGTTGTCTTTTTATAACAGCACAGCTCGTTACGTACGCTACCCGGACAGTATTACGTACGTAAGCTCTGTCCAGATGCTACTGGACTGAAACACAAACATCGTTACGTACGTTACCTATCAACGCATTACGTACGTAATGTAGGTCAACTAGATTGCCTCCAAAAGATCAGATATTCGAATCCTGTCCGGCCCTACACGCCGAAAGTTGAGATCGGATACGATTACACTGGTTACGTACGTAACAAGCACTCCTTTACGTACGTAAAGAACTAAGCATAACGTACGTTATGTTTAAGGATTAGCGTACGTTATACTCAGGTTAGTAGCTCAAAATGTATTAATCTATGCGACGTTGAGAATCCAATTATAGTGCGAGTGATTGTTATTATTATGTCTATTTATGATATATTCCAATATCAATAACAATACACAAATGCAACAAGAGTACAACATTATTTGAATTATCCGAACGATACAACAGTAAGTAAGAATTTCCGTCGGATATTACAATAATACTTATCCCCCTTAATTTAATATGGAAGGGGGATTTAATTGTAACTTTTAATTGTAAATATATGAAGAGACTATTTTAATTGTAACTTTTAATGTAAATAAACTAATTTAAATATAAAAGTTATGATAAACATCACAATGCAAATGCACCTTCTAATACACAAGGTGATTAAAATGAACTTTTAAATGATAGTATAAATTACAAGATGGTTAAATTTTAGCTATGAAATCTTAGATACAATCGGTGCATCGCACGGGTTGAATAAACCAAAAACAACCCCGGAGCAACATACGGGTTAATAAAGCCTCATTTCATATAACTAATTACATAGACTAAAATAAAAGGACAATAACAATAAAAAAACATATAAACTTCTCTAAGGCATTTAAATTCTGCCATCTGCTCATTCAACCGTCTGGCCCAACATTACGTACAAAATACGTAAATATTCAACCAAATACCGTGCATCGCACGGGTTGGATAATGCCTCGTATTTTGGTATTTGTTACCACCCCTAATTATCAATAGCATCATTAACGGGTGAGTCGGGTATCGTCATACCCGATTTAGCTCGGTATAGTGTATGGTCGGCTAATGGACTATTCCATTAAGAAAATTGGGTAGCAATTTTAGAAATAGGACTGACTTATTAAGAAATCGAACAGATACAGGACCATGTATTTGAGATGGATTGTCGGGCGGTACGAGGTGCCAATCTAAATGATTTGTTATATGATTAGGACTTATATTTAGTATAGTCATGTAGGGTTTATTTATGTTCACTACTTCGGTGATGGATATGCAATTCACTTAGGGCTTGTTTGCTATGTGTGATTAAGGTGTATAATATATATATAATATACCTTTATATCTTGTTTGATATGAAGTATGGGGCCCTTGATAAAATTCGGGCTCGTATAAATAATACTGATTTTTGGTATTACGTATCTCACCTAAGAGGTGGTATTAGGTGATATTAAATAATACTGCAACTAATAAATTCAATAAACTACCATGATATCTATATTTTGCAGAGAATTTAATACATCGTACCAAATATGATATTAATTTCTTATATTGTATAAGAAATTCCAGTCAATCTTATCAAACTTTATCCCATACAACTTAGCAAACGAGCCCTTAAACGAAATGGGTAGATAAAGTCTATTAGTATTTGTAGTTTAGTTAACTTAAGAAATGAAAAGGTTATTATTAGCGGACTTAGTATACCCAGTTTAATTACCGGGTAATGAGTCATATTCAAGGGACTGACTTATTAAGAGATTGGACGGTACATCGAACCAAATGTTCGAGTCGAATCACGGGGAGGGTATCGAGTAACTCGGCTAATCTACACCCCTACTTATAAACCTAGGATTAATAAATTGGTTTTGATTGTATTAAGCGCTCTTGCTTTTGAACTATTTTTGATTTTGATTCAGTTCGATTCAGCCCATTCAATTTAATTGATTCGATGTTCATTCATTATTCGGTTGTTATTATTATTATTATTATTATTAATTATTAATATTATTATTATTATTAATCTTGATTATTATTATTGTTGCTGTTGTTGATTACTATTATTAATAATACTAATATTTATTGTTGTTGTTGATTACTATTATTATTATTATTTATCATTATTATCATTGTTATTATTATTATTATTACTATTATTATTATTATTTGTGATATTTGATACTTTTGTGACATTTGAGACATTTGGGACATATTTATTATTATTATTTTTGTTATTATGATTGTAATATTATCATTACATTATATTTATTATTATTTTTACTATTTAATATTATTTTATTATTTTTCTGATTATTTTATTATATTTAATATTTATATTATTATTATTATTTACTCTTAATATATATTTGATTCGATTCGATTCGATTCGATTATTCGATTGATTCGATTTAGTTCGATTCAGATCCATTCGATTAATTCGATTGATTCGATTCGATTGATTCAAATTTCAAAACAGAGCCTAAGACTATATTTACACGTGGTGATGTAAATGTGACATACCTCGCTCACATGATCCCTGAATTCTAATTCTAATTTCTCTTCGGATCTCTAGTTTTGACTATAAGCACACTTGTGACGTTATTTTTTTCTTTTTTAATTGCATGTTGTGACATTTTTTTTCTTTTTTAATTGTAGGTGGATGGCAGATGGCACACTTGTGACGTTTTTTTTTTTAATTGCATGTTGTGACAGCTTTTTTCTTTTTTAATTGTAGGTGGATGGCAGCTATAAGCACACTATCGCTTTTTTTCTTTTTTAATTGTAGGTGGATGGCAGGTGGATTTGAGTAACACTCAGTAGTGTGCTTAATATAAGAGAAATTCAGGGAGCGGTAATGATCAGAAAAATTCATTTACATAATGAGTTTTAACTATAGTGGTGATGACGAGTACGAAGACGTTACGACAGATTTTTACAATCCAGAGGAGGGTTTGAAAGGCATACAAGAGGTTGAACAATACGTCAGGGGAATTGCGGCTAGAAGAAACATCACCTTAGCCAGACGTAATTCTGATCCATATAAGGTACGATTTATATGCAGTCGAGGTGGAAAGTATAGAAATCAAAAAACGAAGAATGAAAGAAATACAAAAATGCAAAAGTTAGATTGTCGTTTTCGTATAGTTGCTAAGCAATTTGATCTCTTCAATGATCTTTGGGAGATAGAAGTTTTGGAAGGGAAACACAATCATCCCTTCCCGGAACATGCGGAGGGTTCGAGACTAGGACAAGTATCACGCGACCAATACAAAGAGTTACAACGGATGGAAGCGTTACACACAAGTTCGAGCAACGCGCTGGCCTATATGAAGCAAAACGATGCGAATAATGCTACAGATCAAACAAGAGTCTACAATGCCTACAACAAATCAAGGAGCGACAGACGTGATGGGCGTACCCCTACGAATAACTTCATCTCCCTAATGCTTCAGCGGAATTACAGGTAAAAAAATTAGCAAATTGAATTCATTTTAAAATATAATTTAAATATTAGGTACTAGTGTGCAATAATTACAGCAAGGATTCGATCCATCGTACGCTGAATATTTCCAGAATCTCAACATCAATTATGCACACGCCACATAGAGCAATGTGTTCTAGCCCGAGCGCAAAAACAGCAAGGATTCGATCCATCGTACGCTGAATATTTTAAAAATAGCTGGAATTGGGCAATTAGTGCGTCAACACACGATGTATGGATACGTAAGTGGGCCCATCTACAAGAAACTTACAAGAAGTATCTAGCTTCAATTGCCTATTGCGAAGATACGTGGATTACACCCTTTGCAGATAGAGTGTTGGGCACATATATCGATCATCGCCTACACTATGGAAACTACACCACAAATAGGTAATTTTATCACCAATCAAACCATCGGTATTCAAATATTCTCTCATAACTAAATTTTTTGCTATGCGTAGGGTTGAGCAAGAGCATCATCGGGTGAAAATGAACCTCCCCGGCGGCCTACACCCATTTGACGTTATCTTCGATCGTCTTCATCAGGTCGTGGAGTTGAAGATCTACGAGATTAAAAAACAAGTAAGCCACAACACTCAGAAGATAAGAACCGATTTGTTAAACATAGACTTCTTCAGTGAGATAGTGCGCAATGTATCGTTCAAAGCGATCGACCTTATTCTCAAAGAATTTGCCAAGGATCTAGGCGAAAAAATATGCGGGTGTTATCTTAGGAGAACACACGGGCTTCCGTGTCACTGCGAGCTTCTCTGGTACATGTCAGCACAAAAAAATATCCCTATTGCGTGTATTGATTCGTACTGGAGAACACTGGGCATTAATTTTACAGATATTCCTACCAACAACAGAAACAATGATGATGTCGATGTTAATACGCGGAGAAAATTATTCGACGACACGGAAGACGTTGCTGCACCTCCGGCGGTTGAAAAAAGAATAAGACGACTCGAAGCACAGATCGCAAACCTTCAATGTTTGAGCGTGTCGGTAAGATTTTCGGAGCTAAAACTCCCCCAACACAAAAAGGTAAAGGGAGAGTGGCGGCAACGAACGCAGGTCAGGATATTCCACTAGAAGGTCGTAGAAAAACACGTCAGAAACTCACAATACGGGGAACTTTGCTGAAGGTAGCAATAACAGATATACGCAAGGTCGTAAAAGCTGTTCTCACCAAAAATTCCCAAATAATCACACTTCAAAGCCCCCCAAGTCCCCTACTTCTAAAAATGTTTCGCCTCGGAACAACACCGCTCATCAGAGTCAGTCTCATTTTCAGGAAGACTTTCCCCCTACATCAGAGATTATATTCAATCATACACGGATGTGATTAGAGATGGAAATTGTGGATTTAGAGCGGTTGCACTCGCCATCTACGGAAACGAAAACTTCTGGCCAAGGGTACGACAGGATATGCTAAATGAACTCTGCAAAAGAAGAGAAATATACGAAAATATTATATACGGTGTTACCACGGAAGGTTGGGAGGCACTTATTGATCACTTCAATTATGATTTTGCAACGAGAGATAAGTGGTTTTCAATGCCTGATTGTGGATACTTGGTTGCGACCGTGTATAATGTTTTCGTAATTGCATTCAGTGATTATGGAGCATTTTTATGTCCTTTCATAGTCTTGGATTCTTGTAATCCACCTCCGACCGCAAGGGTGGTGATAGGAAACGTGAACGGAAACACCCATTGTGTATTGGTAACAAAAATGATATAATATTTATTTTTATATAATATATTTTATGCAATTATAACTAACTATTATTATTGAACTTTAATTTTTGCAGTTGGAAATGATACCCGGGAATTATCCAGTAGCTTCAGTCTCCAATTTCTGGCACACTAGTAAACATACATGTGCAGCAGGCTTAGACTTACAATTTACAGCTTCGATACGACTCTACAAAAAATTACAAGCAGAGTATGAACCGGAACGTGTACGTATATTTCAGGCTGAAAAACCAAAACGGCAGCAGAAAAGATACTAATATACCAATCGTTTCATATTGAATTTTAGTTTTTTTTTCATTTTTTACCATTTCCGTCGTGTTTCATGTTTTTCCATTTTTTACAATTTTCGTCGTGGTTCATGTTCATTGTTGTGCATAAGAAATTTTTTTATCATTAAAAGATTATCATAAAAAATGGGCTGGAGAGAAATAAAATTACTATAGCAAGTAAATAAAAATAATTGAAATTGATCAAACATTAAATAAAAATATAGCGTCATGCACACGCCGACAAATGGCTATGCTATCACAAAAACAACTAATACTTTTAAAAATATTAATTAATACTATTAAAGAAAAACAACTTTTAAATAAAAAAAAAATAAAAATTGGGCCACCCACCTATCAAATCAAATGTCACAAGTGTGTTTTTAGCGATTGTGAAGCCATTTCATTACCACGTCAAAATAAAAGAAAAACATCAAATCATTATTGTCACGCAAAATTACTAATTAGGGGTATGAACTTTTCTAAATTTTACACTCATAGCAACAAACTTTTTCCGTATCATTTAGGGGTATGAACTTGTTTCCGTCCAACTAAGTTAGGGTATCCGTAAAAATCCGTTAGTTAAATCTAACGGACTTGCAGACTTGTCCGTTAAGTGACATGTGTCACCTTCTGATTGGTCCACAAAAATAATAAAAATATAAAAGTCTAAAAAATATAAAAAATAAAAAAATCTGGATTTTTTAAAAAAAATCCATTTTTTTTTTAAATTTGGAATATTAATTTTAAATGAGATGTTTTTATTTAAATAAAAAATTAAAAATTAAAAAAATTGGATCTGATTGATAAACTGTTTTTTTTAATGAGTATTATTTTCCGTAATTATTTTTTTTTAAAAAAATCTGCTAGTTTTTTGTTTTCGTAATTTTTTTTTACTTTTCTTAAAAAAAACTATTTTATTTTTAAAAAAATCTAAAAAAAAAAGATTAAAGATTGATAAAAACATCCGATTTCTAATTTTTTTATTTTTTCTTATTTTCGAACTTTAAATAAAAATATTCAATTTATAATATTAATATTCCAGATATTTTTTAAAAAGTTTGGATTTTATAAAAAAAATTCCAAAATTTTTACTTTTATATTTTTTAGACTTTTATATTTTTTATTATTTTTTTATTATTATTACATGGACCGATCAAAAGGTAATACATATCACTTAACGGACATATCAGCAAATTCGTTAGATTTAACAGACGGATTTTTAGGGATACCTAACTTGGTTGGACGGAAACAAGTTCATACCCCTAAATGATACAAAAAAAGTTTGTTACCACAAGTACAAAATTTGAAACGTTTATACCCCTAATTGGTAATTTTGCAATTATGATTTGACACAATTCTCTACTGCTTATTGAGAATTTGAATATATGTACGGAGTTGAGGATATTATTGTGTATTTTTTATAAATATATTATATATTTATCTGAATGCTGCATATTTATTATTATGGTTGCTCTTTTAAAATTTATTAATTATGAATATAATACTTAAATGAATTAATTATTAATTAATTAATCATATAAAAAACTAAGAATCCGAAAATAGTAAATTTGTTTTATATTTGATAAGTTACTAATCAATTAAAATTAAGTTAAAGTTAAACACCAATCTTACTATAAAATATTTAAATAGCCTTCAATAAAGTTTCTATTTGACAAAAAAGACTGATCATCGAATACACATTATTGAATGTCTTAAAACAATATTTTAATTATCAAAATCAAATATTCTGAATTTATTAAATTTAATATCAATTTACTAAAATATTTTAGTTAACAAAATTAAGCACTGAATATACATAAGTATAGGCTTTATTCCAAGTACAAAAAAAAATGTATATGTTATTTAAAATACAACAATTGATTTTTAAAACTTGTAATTATAATAAGATTTCCATCCATATAATATGCTCCATTTTAATTTAGTATAATTATAAATAAACTAATTATTATGTGGCAATAATGGATGATGTATAATAATTGTAAGATTTGATTGGACAATAGAATATGACTTAGAAGATGACTTCTAATTATTTAATCTGGATTACTAAACACCACCCTAAATTACTAGTCATCGCCCTATAATATTACATTTTTGCTCTTACTTCATATTCAGCAGATTTGTAAAATTACCTTCTCACTACTTTTCTCTCTCGACCTACTCTAAAGAAGCCACCAGCCGCCGCCGCACAACCGCCGCACCGCCGCCGTCCGCCACCATGTTTGGAAAAGGAAAAGCTCCGGTAATTTTTTTTTTCGGGTTTCTGCTACGTTGGGCGCCGGCCGCCGTGTCGGAGTGCACTCCGGATGCGGCGGTCGAATTTTTTCACAGGCGTCCGCCGATTCCGCCTGTTCATGGCACAGGCGTCCGCCGATTCCGCTTGTCCATGGCGCAGGCGTCCAGACCAGACGCCCCAGCCTTAGTATAGACGTCCTGGACGGACGTCTGAACCATGGACAGACGTCCAGATCGGACGCCTATGCGCTGGAATCGGCATCCTCATTGGATGCCCTAACCACGGTCCCGGCGTCCATACCAGACGCCCACGCCTTGGTGCAGGCGTCCTGGCCGGACACCCCAACCCTTTTTTCGAAAAAAATAAAATTTTCAATTAATAATTAATAATGTGTATTGTTTGTATGATTATTACTTATTAGTTGTATTGTTTGCTAAATGCAGATGAGAGGAGTAGCGGGCAAATCTATGCTGCTAGTCACAGAGTTGATGGGTTCTGGAGCGCGTCACACCAAAGCTCGTGGTGTTGATGCTTCCGTTCGTAGACAGCGGGAGGCAGAGCGTAGGGATCATGTACCTTATACTGACTTTGGTACTGAGGATTCGAGCAAGTATTATTCGCACGACGAGGACGACGATCAGGACATGAACGAGGGCGGTGATGATTCTTCATCCGTTTTGTGCCGGGTTCGGAAGGGGAGAGGGGGGAGGTTTGTCACTTCTGGGTCTACCAGTAGTAAACGACGTAGGGCAGAGGATGACACATCATGAATGGTTACTGAGGAGATGCCTGGTGGCCCTATCGACGGCAGCGTTATCCCGAGTTTCGGTGGGCATATCGCCGCGCATATTTGGACTGGAGAGATGAGAGGTCTGCTGAAGTGTTACAGCAGGACTGCTGCTTGTCAGAGCTTGAGTCAGTAGCGCTCAGTGATGTCACCCTCTTTAGTGAGCCGGATCAGTGGGACTGGGTTATCCCACCTGACGGACGCCATGTTCAGACACATTGACTCCCCATTGATTTCTGCGTTCGTTGAGCGGTGGCAGCCCGATACGAACTCTTTTCACATGCCGTTCGGAGAGATGACCATCATGTTGCATGATGTGTGGCAGATCCTTCGCATTCTTGTCGAGGGGCGATTGGTTGATCCCGATAGCACATCTACACAGTTGCAGGTGGATGTGATGGAGGTTCTTGGAGTATCGCGGTCGGAGCTACTGAGTAGTCACTGTGGAGATGGCGGCATACTTATGGACTCAATTTTCAGGTCATGCCGCGATGGAGGTCGAGTGGAGGGCACCCAGGTCGTATCTTGGATGTGGTTGTTATTTGGATCCACCTTGTTTGTTGACAAGAGTGGTAATTAGGCCGTCCTGCTTATTGGAGGTGAGGGACGGTATGGATACGACCGGTCAATATTCATGGGATTCGGACGCATTGGCTTTCATGTACCGTCAGCTCGGTATCGCTAGTCTCGGTGACTCCATGGGTATTTGTGGATATCTTAACTGTTAGGAGTATGCCCTCGAATGCCACTCAGAGGATGTTGAGTGAGGGCATTGTACTTGTTATTATGTAAATCATCAATATATAAGGCAATGGATGTTTTCTTTATTTACTGGTAGTTACTGGCATTCCTAACTCGTAAATATACATATAGAAACTAGTCCGTGTATTTGAGAGCAAAACGTTCCACTCCTTATTGGATAAGGGGGTCGGCACTGGAAAGGTTTATAGCTCAAATACTTAATCGTTCGCAAGTCGATGAAACTTGAGTGGGCGTTAAGTTTATGTGAAGCCTTGTATGACGTGTTCTTTGACAAGGAGAGTGCCTGTCGAACACTAATGGTTAGTGGGAGCATACATTATAGGTATGCTAATTGGATTAGTATACTCGAACCGACTCACCCTCGATTCGTCACACGGATTTCACTTCGGGACAGTCAATGATGGAATAGAAAGGTTGTGATAGGTATTCGTGAACCTTGGACTTGAGGATTTAGTAAGGATGTGCTTGTGACGTCAAGATTTTCATTAGAGTAGTTCGACCCTGTAAATCGGAAGGCGGGGGTCAACCTCGACGTGCATCTTGATGGGCAAGTAGCAGGTCCTACTGAATACCAAGATAGAATTCTTTCTCCCGTTAGTGAGTGGGTTATATGTCCTATGCGGTTATTGGCAGATGAGATCATAAGTCTTTGGCCAAAGCATTGGAGCTAGTTGTATTAGATACACGACAGCTCGATGATCTCGATTTGCATTAACGCATGCATAGCATCAAGTACAGATAGGGTTTGACTGACCGTGACCCTATAACTTGATCGGGACATTTGAAATAAGGGTTTATATGTTTACTGGTATTCACGACAGAATGGTTCTTGAATGATCCCAATCATTCGTTCTCAGTTGGGGTACAGTGTAGGCCGCCAAGCTGGCTAGGTGGTGCTACTACTCTTTGGTTCCTCACATTGCTGACTGAGACGGACCTACCGAGTCGCGCAATAGGATTGACGACGGAATGAATAAAGCTAATTCTCTCATTATGAATATTAGATATTGGATATCTAATTTGAGACATTGGATGTCTAAATCGATTTATTGGATAAATTGATTTACGGCCTAATGGATTAAATAAATTACTGGGTGATTAATTTAATTCGTGAATATAATTATTTCTTGGAGAAATTAATTATGTTATCATGTATTTGATATGATTAATTGATTGAATTAATTAATCGATATAAATACACCGGAACGGAATCGGAGTTTATCTGTTTGGACTCTCGGGAGTCTGAAACGAACCGAACTCGTCCGATTTCTTCTAGAGGCCGGCCCCCACCTTGATTTCCTACCTTGATCATAGTCTTGTTTTCTTGTTGGAAGACTTTTGACATAAGAGATTTCATATCTCTTATTATAAGGGAAAGGGAGATTTTGTGGGTGAAAAATTATCTTGTGAATGATTTGAAGACCAAAATGAAACCTCATTTTCTCTCCTCCTTGTGGTGTCTCACGGCATTTATCATTTTCAAGAGAGAGGGAAGAGAAAAACTTGGTCTTGTGTTTTTCATCATTCACATTTTCTTAGAGAAAAATTATTGAGAGATATATTATACACTTAGAGTGTAATAATAAAAGCTTCATCACTTTATTCTAGCTGTAACCTTAGAGGTTAATCGAGTGTTGTTGTTCCGATCGTTTTTCCGGCGCGTGGCAAGTAGAGACGCGGTGCTTTCGGCGTTGGATCGTTCAAGAGCTTGGAGCAGATTGGATTCGTAGAGATCAATCAAAGCTTGGGGAATAGCTCAAGAGAAGGTTACCATTTAATCAACGGACTTAGAGGGTTAGTTTCTTATGAATCTTGCTATTCGTTTTGATATTCGTATATACGTAGCTCGATCGATCCTCGTAGGGATTCGGATCGGATTAATTTTCGTTTTACCGCTTTCGTTGGGCCTTCGTTTTAGGCACCGAATCCCAACAGTGGTATCGGAGCGTAGGTCTTGTGATCGTATATATGATATTGGCATTTGGAATGCTTGATTCGATGGTGTATGATTTGGAATCATAATCGTATTAATCGTTGATTTTCTATTGTTCATCTAAAAATTAATTTTTCATGATTTTATGTTACAATATAAATCTATTTTTCTTTTGAGAAACTGATTTAAATGAGTAATATAAAGATTAGAAAAATATTATTTTTGGAATCGAAAAAAGCAGGCAAAACGTAAACGGACCCGACATCTTGGGCTGCCGAGGCACCGCTGGCGGTGCACTGTATGGACCGCGGTGGCGGCAGGAGCGAGTCACAGGTCGGCGAGATTCCGGCCGTTATCGGCACCTGTGCGAGCCTTTCGCGGCTGTTGGCAGTGTCCCGGGCTTGGCCCGGACGTGTTTTCCGACTCCATTTTTTATATTTCGTTCGATAATTAATTTCCAACAAATTAAATTGGATTTAATTTGACTAAGATTTAATTATGGTAATTTTATTCTTAGGGGAATTAATTTAATGAAATATTTTCTCGTCCGGAACAAGTTAAAATTGACGGTTGTTTGAATTAATTGGATTAATTCATTTTGGATGGATTGTTTTATATTGATTGGATCAATATTCAGATTCATTATGAATGCCATTTATTTAATGTGTTGGATGTATTATTTTTGAATGGTGATGTGGTTCGTGGACTTAGTTTTTGAATCGTTCATTTTATTCGATTGGGTTGTAAAGGCCGTTTTGAGCCTATTTATTTTACTAGAAAAATTTGTATCTAAGATGCAATTTTCAATGTAAAATTTATATGTAATGACGAAGACCAGAGGAAGATCCATTTCGAGAAGACGAAGATTCAAGACGAAGACTTGTAATTAGATTACGGAGTTTTTGTTTTCTAGGAACGGTCCATGAACCACATGTTGGTAGCAACTAGGTTGTGAATGTTTTTTTTTCATATTGTATGAATACCACAAACGCGCTAATATGATTAATGTGCAAAGTGTAACATTAATCGCGAAAATTCTCCCACGACAAATTATTAAGTTTATAAGGTTTCAAAGTTTTCCTTCACTCCATCGAGTTTTCGGGAAATTGAAATCCAAACCGGATGTGCTATGCTTCCGAGTTATCGGGGTAGTCGTTCAGGGAGGACAGATAAATTACCGGGAGTGCATTGGATGCCTTCGGTTGGAGCAAATTTTATCCCTAGAAACTTGATAGGTTGTCGGATAAGATTCAATTGTGAAACTGATTTGCGTCGATGGTATAAACTTAACTTGTTCACGAACCATAGAAACCGTATAGGTTGAGGGGAGTGAACAAGGGGAAAAAGAAGATCGAATCATCCATTAGATGGGTTGGTGTTGGACACCACTTTATGAAAATTAATATACTAGAAACCTGTTCGGTTGCCCTCTATTAAGATTTATAAAGAACTCGATCACCACTATGAAGTAGAGCGACGATACTTCCGAATTTTACATGGGAGTGTGTTATTCCGATAAAAATAGTGGGAGCTGGGTAACAAGAATAGAAAAGACCTTAATTCTATACTCAGAATATAATTGAATGAGTCACTAATTAATCTATCGTACTTAATGTAGACTCAAATCTCAATATGACAATGAATCCACTCGCAATTCTGCTCGAAAAGAACACCTTAATGGGACCTAACTTTGTGGATTGGCTCCGCAATATGATGATTGTCCTCAGTATAGAGGCACTGGGATACGTCTTGGAGACGGACATTCCGGCGCCTCCTGTGCGGACCCGAGCCAATCAGGAAGAGATTGAAAACCACGAAAAGTGGGTTAAGGATGACGTGAAAGTCCGTGCTTATATGATGGCTTCCATGTCTAATGAGCTTCAGAGAGCTCATGAGAAAATGACTTCGGCTAGGCAGATTCTATCTCACTTAACCGAACTTTATGGTGAGCACAACAGAACTGCTAGATATGAGATATCCAAGCAACGGTTCGGTGCAAGGATGAAGGAATGTGAGAAGGTTGGGGAACATGTCCTCAAAATGATATCCATGATCGAGAGATTGGAGGCTCTTGATTTTAAAATGGATACTTCTCTCCAAACCGACCTTATCCTACAGTCTCTCCCTGATTCCTTCTCACAGTTTGTTATGAACTTCAACTGCAATGAGATTGCATGTAATTTAGCTGGGCTAATGAACAAACTTGTGACCGCTCAGTCTCAGATAAAGGCTCCGCGGATGAAGGAGTCTGCTCTTGTGATTTCTTCTGGACCTCGGAGGTCTAAGAACAAGAAGAAAAAGACCAAGAAGCAAACTGGACCACAAGTTAAGGACCTTAAGGGTAAGGACAAGACCCGATGGTTCCGAAGAACAAGAAGAAGAAGGATGCTTGTCTCAAGTGCGGTGAGTTGGGCCACTGGGCTAGAGACTGTCCGATTCTTCATGGCACTTCAGGTACAGAACTTTTAGTTTTGGAAACAAATTTTTCTGCTACTGTATTTTCTACTTCCTGGATACTTGATTCTGGTGCTAGTTCTCATATTTGTACCGTGAATCATGATCTGGAACAAAGTAGGAAGCTTGGAGCTGGAGAAGTTATGATCACAGTCGGAAGCGGGCATAGTGTCGAGGCGACCGACATAGGATCACTTCTTTTGAGTTTAGAATCCGGCTTTGTTTTGACTTTAGAAGATGTACTTGTTTTGCCCAAGGGGCACAAAAACATTGTATCCATTTCGGTCATGGACCGAAAAGGCTTTTCATTTTTCATTGGTGATGGTTCCTGCCAAATTTATTTTAGAAATAAACTAGTGGGTACTGCTACATTGTTGAATGGATTGTATCATCTAAATCTCAGCAACAAAGTAGTTGTGAATACTATGAATAGAAAACGTGGTAGGGATGAAACCAATAAAGTTTTGAAATGGCATCTTAGACTTGGTCATATTGGTCAGACCAAGGTTTACAAGATGGAAAAAGATGGACTTATGGGTCCATTGGGATCGGATCCCTTTCCTACTTGTGAATCTTGCCTTAAAGGCAAAATGACTAAGTCCCCCTTCACAGGGACTTTTGAAAGAGCCGCTAATAAACTGGGATTAATCCATACCGACGTATGTGGTGATTTAGAAGAAGCACGTGACGGATATCAATATTTCATTACGTTTACAGATGATCATACTGGGTATGGTTATGTATACTTAATGAAACATAAATCCGAGGCCTTTGAGAAATTCCAGGAATTCAAGGCCCTAGTCGAGAAACAAACTGATAATCATATCAAAGCACTTCGGTCGGACCGATGAGTACAGAGTTTGACGAGTTCCTTAAGGAACATGGAATAGTTTCACAACTAACATCTCCAGGTACTCCTCAGTTAAATGGTGTGTCAGAAAGAAGGAACCAGACCCTGTTGAACATGGTCCGTTCCATGCTGGGCTATACTGACTTGCCGATTTACCTGTGGGGGTATACACTCCTGACTGCCGCGCATATCTTGAACAGATGTCCTTCCAAATCCGTTCCTAAAACTCCACATGAGATGTGGGAAGGAAGGAAACCAAGTCTTAATCATATTAGGATTTGGGGATGTCCCGCTTATGTCAAGAAGACTAAGGTGGAAAAGTTGGAAGCTAGGTCTGCGAAGGGACGTTTCATTGGATTCCCATCTGGGACGATGGGATATCTATTCTACATGCCCGAAGATCGAAGGATCATTGTTACTTTACAAGCACACTTCCTGGAAGATGAGTTCATTCAGGAAGGCGGAGCAGGTAGAAGTATTTCTTTAGAAGAATACAATGAAACTCCTCGAGAGACACCTGTGTAAGAAACTGGAACCGAACTTTCTGAAACACAAGTACAACCACCTCGTAGGTCTAGTAGGGTGTCTCATTTACCTGAAAAGTATGGGCTTGTGCACTTGGAGGAGCTGGGTCTCCATGAGGTTCCAAGTGATAGCCAAGAGACCGACCCAACAACCTATGACCAAGCGATGGTGGATGTAGACTCCGCGAAATGGCGTGAAGCTATGGAAGCTGAGATAGACTCGATGCATGTCAATCAGGTCTGGACTCTAGTAGACCGCCCCAAGGGCATAGTGCCTATTGGGAACAAGTGGATCTACAAGAGAAAGACTGATGGTGATGGCAAGGTTGACGCCTATAAGGCCAGACTTGTGGCAAAGGGTTATACCCAAAAGGAAGGGATCGATTACCATGATACCTTCTCGCCCGTAGCCATGATCAAGTCTATTCGCATGATGCTTGCTATAGCTGCCTGCCACGATTATGAGATATGGCAAATGGACGTAAAGACGGCTTTCCTTAATGGATTCCTCGAGGAGGAAATCTATATGGATCAGCCTAAAGGCTTTGTGTCCGAAGTCGATATTCAGAAAGTGTGCAAGCTTCAGCGTTCCATTTATGGACTGAAGCAAGCGTCGCGTAGTTGGAACCTTCATTTTGACGAGGCGGTCAAAGAGTTTGACTTCGTGCAAAATGAAGAGGAACCTTGTGTATACAAGAGGGTTAGTGGGAGCAAGATCGCATTCTTAGTACTATATGTGGATGATATTCTACTAATAGGAAATGATGTGGGAATGCTCAGTTCTGTAAAAGCTTGGCTTTCGAGTAATTTCTCCATGAAAGACTTGGGAGAAGCAACCTATATTCTTGGAATTCGACTCTACCGGGATAGAGCGAAGAGAACAATAGGCCTTTCCCAAGCCCTCTATATAGATAAGATCTTAAAGCGATTTAAGATGGATGATTCTAAAAGAGGGTTCCTACCGATGCAACATGAAATAAAACTCTCCTTGAAGATGTGTCCTCAAACTGAGGAACAACGAAAGGAAATGAGTAATATACCATATGCTTCGGCCGTGGGTAGCCTTATGTATGCTATGTTGTGTACAAGACCTGACATCGCGCATGCTGTAAGCGTGGTGAGTAGGTTTCAGGCAAACCCAGGTAGGGAACATTGGACTGCCGTAAAGAACGTTCTCAAGTACCTAAGAAGGACTAGAGATATGGTTCTGATGTATGGCGGTGGAGAATTGGATGTGGTGGGATTCACTGATTCGGACTTCCAAAGACTGAAGGACGATTCGATGTCTACTTCTGGCTATATATTTACTCTTAATGGAGGAGCAGTATCTTGGCGTAGCGCCAAGCAAAGCGCGACTGCTGATTCCACCTGTCAGGCTGAGTATCAAGCAGCCTCGGAGGCTTCCAAGGAAGGGTTCTGGATTAAGAAGTTTCTCGGAGAACTTCAAGTGATACCATGTCTTCATTTGCTGTTCCGTACCGCGACAACGACGGAGTCATGTAGCGAGCCAAGGAGCCGAGGTTTCACAACAGCACCAAACATATTGAGAGGAAGTATCATCTCGTAAGAGAATTTGTTCGCAAGGGATACATTGTGCTGCACAGAGTAGACTCGGTTGACAACGTCGCCGATCCACTGACCAAGCCACTTTCTCAGACTAGCTTGGAGCGTCATCTGGAGAACATGGGTATTAGATACCATAGTGTGTGACATTGAGTGCAAGTGGGAGATTATTAGGAGTATGCCCTCGAATGCCACTTAGAGGATGTTGAGTGAGGGCATTGTACTTGTTATTATGTAAATCATCAATATATAAGGCAATGGATATTTTCTTTATTTACTGGTAGTTACTGGCATTCCTAACTCGTAAATATACATATAGAAACAAGTCCGTGTATTTGAGAGCAAAACGTTCCACTCCTTATTGGATAAGGGGGTCGGCACTGGAAATGTTTATAGCTCAAATACTTAATCGTTCGCAAGTCGATGAAACTTGACTGGGCATTAAGTTTATGTGAAGACTTGTATGACGTGTTCTTTGACAAGGAGAGTGCCTGTCGAACACTAATGGTTAGTGGGAGCACACGTTATAGGTATGCTAATTGGATTAGTATACTCGAACCGACTCACCCTCGATTCGTCACACGGATTTCACTCCGGGGATCAATGATGCAATCGAAGGTTGTGATAGGTATTCGTGAACCTTCGACTTGAGGATTTAGTAGGTATGTGCTTGTGACGTCAAGATTTTCATTAGAGTAGTTCGACCACAAACCGGAAGCGGGGTCAACCTCGACGTGCATCTTGATGGGCAAGTAGCAGGTCCTACTGAATACCAAGATAGAATTCTTTCTCCCATTAGTGAGTGGGTTATATGTCCTATGCGGTTATTGGCAGATGAGATCATAAGTCTTTGTCCAAAGCATTGGAGCTAGTTGTATTGATACACGACAGCTCGATGATCTCGATTTGCATTAACGCATGCATAGCATCAAGTATAGATAGGGTTTGACTGACCGTGACCCTATAACTTGATTGGGACATTTGAAAGAAGGGTTTATACGTTTACTGGTATTCACGACAGAATGGTTCTTGAATGATCCCAATCATTCGTTCTCAGTTGGGGTACAGTGTAGGCCGCCAGGCTGGCTAGGTGGTGCTACTACTCTTTGGTTCCTCCCATTGCTGACTGAGACGGACCTACCGAGTCACCCAATAGGATTGACGACGGAATGAATAAAGCTAATTCTCTCATTATGAATATTAGATATTGGATATCTAATTTGAGACATTGGATGTCTAAATCGATTTATTGAATAAATTGATTTACAGCCTAATGGATTAAATAAATTACTGGGTGATTAATTTAATTCGTGAATATAATTATTTCTTGGAGAAATTAATTATGTTATTATGTATTTGATATGATTAATTGATTGGATTAATTAATCGATATAAATACACCGGAACGGAATTCGAGTTTATCTGTTTGGACTCTCGGGAGTCCGAAACGAACCGAACTCGTCCGATTTCTTCTAGAGGCCGGCCCCCACCTTGATTTCCTACCTTGATCATAGTCTTGTTTTCTTGTTGGAAGACTTTTGACATATGAGATTTCATCTCTCTTATTATAAGGGAAAGGGAGATTTTGTGGGTGAAAAATTATCTTGTGAATGATTTGAAGACCAAAATAAAACCTCCTTTTCTCTCCTCCTTGTGGTGTCTCACGGCATTTATCATTTTCAAGAGAGAGGGAAGAGAAAAACTTGGTCTTGTGTTTTTCATCATTCACATTTTCTTAGAGAAAAATTGTTGAGAGATATATTATACACTTAGAGTGTAATAATAAAAGCTTCATCACTTGATTCTAGCCGTAACCTTAGAGGTTAATCGAGTGTTGTTGTTCCGATCGTTTTTCCGGCGCGTGGCAAGCAGAGACGCGGTGCTTTCGGCGTTGGATCGTTCAAGAGCTTGGAGAGGATTGGATTCGTAGAGATCAATCAAAGCTTGGGGAATAGCTCAAGAGAAGGTTACCATTTAATCAACGGACTTCGAGGGTTAGTTTCTTATGACTCTTGCTATTCGTTTTGATATTCGTATATACGTAGCTCGATCGATCCTCGTAGGGATTCGGATCGAATTAATTTTCATTTTACCGCTTCCGCTGGGCCTTCGTTTTAGGCACCGAATCCCAACATTAACCTCGTTCAGGCTTGGATTTATGAGTATTTTCCCTGCTTCCGACCTCATCGAGAGCGTATGATTGTTGAGTCCACCCAGCCTCGAGCTTCTACATGGAGTGTCCAGGCTGAGGGTAAGGACGAGCTTCTAGTCGATGAACTTCCTATTGGTCGACCCTTACCTGCCGTACTCACTTGTGGTTCAACGTAACGCGTTTGATCAGGGTGAAGATGATCGTGGATAATAAGTGATACGTTACAGACAACTGCGGGATCGCTCTATCTGACCTCATCGACAATAGCTTGGAAGTACCGCTGGTCCTCCGATTCAGCACCGGTAGAAGGATCGACAAATTCGGTCGTGTCCACACCATCACTAATAATAAGTGTTTGCCAAAATATGTGAAGACGATTAATACTACATGGGGTCCGCGATTCCATAACTCTCTTGAGCTCACACGCACAAGGAATCTGATGGGTGGTTTGGAGTGCACAACCGCAACGATGGTACACTTGATCACTTAATTCTCCCATACGTGTGTCAATTCATTCGACAGTAATCGCAGACAATGATGGGAAACACGACAACGTATGTAGTTGAATGGAAAACCAGAGTACACCACGCCTGTACGACACCTAGACTGTTCAAGTGTTATCTGATCTGCGTTAGTTGTGATTCAATCTCCTGGTTCACTTTGGTCCAGACGGTATCGAGGGCTCCGGTGGAAGAATTAAGTCATTGCTTTAACTCGGCATGTGCACTCTCTACTCTACAAGTGGTTGTGTTTCCAAAATGAAGCACTTTATTCGTCCACGCAACAACGAACATCTCCTTGTATTTTAGCCATGTACCCTCAACGTAGGAGATCACCTTAGGATTCCATCTCTATGTATCCTTCATGAGTTGCACCGCTTGATCGTATTCCTCTTCGGTCGCCGCTTCCATGATTTTTTTCCATTTTCCATTTTAAACTTTTGGCCCATTTCTTTATCTTTTCCACAAATTCTGTAGACCTTGTCTTCAACATCCTTATTAATATGCCATGTACAAAGCAAGTGGACACTCTGTAGAAATATCTCTCCAATAGGACGCATCAATCACAACTCGCGATCCGTAACAATAGCCGTCAGATGAACATCAAACCCAGCAAAATTTTCAACTTCTCCAACACCCATGCATAGCTCGATTCTGTCTCATCTTTCATAATTGCATAGGCGATTAGAAAGTTCTTGTTACATGGAGTCATCCCGACTATCTCGAGGAATGGCATCTTATACTTATTCGTTTTGTAAGTAGAATCCATGCCAATGAACCATCTATAGGTCCGGATTAAGTTGATTGATGCTGGATGTGCCATGAACACGTGGGTAACAACATTTGTATCTGGGTCGGCCTGCGTCTAATGTACGTAGTTATTCGTCACAGCTAAATGGTGAAACTGACCGACGACATCTCTTTCTTCAAAATCATTCTTCCTCAAGTGGTCTCTATAGTTATAGATATGTCGTCCAGTCGGTTTGTCCTCGGGAAATTTATTCTGAATGGCCGCCAAGATGACACACGGCTTGGCTTGAGCAGCACTCATCTTATGAACAACTTGTTTGGCCGATTTACTCAGTCCACTCATTTGACGATGCCCATCCGGATATACAATAAATGATTGATTGTGCATACCCTTACTCCCAGACATCGGTCTGATTATCCAACCACTCAAGTCATGCAATTGTTCGGCATTAATCTGAAATGTACACTTGCATGCTTTCGTCTTTGTGTCCTTTCGAGCAGCGACATCCAAATCTCTTAATACCCCTCTGTACCGTTCACCACGGTTACATCTCAATAGCTTTGTCTTTCCTTTATTCTTGTACGACGAAATGATCAACTCGAAACCAATTTGAAGAGCAATTTTTTTCGCCCAACCAATCGCATCACAATCACTATCGAATATTTCGTCATTGACGAAATAACCACTATAATCAACGCTGTCACCTTCAAATTCTTCTAATATAACCTGAAATTTTTAATTGATAGAATGTTAATAATCATACCAATAATATTATTTAAAATTTAAAATCATGCAAAAAAGCGACCAGGCGTTCAGAAATTGCGCCTGGATCATGGCAGGCGTCGCTGGGCGCGACCACGGCCAGTGTCGAATCGGGCCTTGAGACCATGGTACATGCATCTGCATCGGACGCCAAGACCATGGTCCAGGCGTCTGGTCTAGATGCCTAGACCAAGGACTGAGCGTCCGTTGCAGACGCCTGAACCATGGTATAAGCGGAATCTGTGGACGCCCGGGCCATGGGTCAGGCGGAATATTCAGACGCCTGCGTCATTTTCTCCGAAAAATTACCCCCATATGTGAATTCTCGCCCATTTTCATGGTTGTCGATGATATTGACGATATATATTTGATTGTGTGTTGGGTATAATAAATGAAAAATTGCTTCTAGATTTCAATTCGAAAAACTTGTGTGTTGGTAAAGAATTGTGTATAAGGTAGAAATAATGAAAGATTGTCAAATGAGCAAAAAAATAATTTTTAAGGGCGGTGTTTAGTAATACCTTTATTTAATATGTGTCTAATTAGTTACAAACTGAATATATAGATGAAGATTTAAGAATGTCGTTTTATGTGGTATTTATTTTTGAATTGGTAATTATCACTTTTCGTACCTTTCTATTTATTTTGTTCTTCATAATTATTCTTTTGCATTTTCACAATTTTTGCTTTGGACATTAATAAATTGGTCAATTAAGTTTTTCAATAAAATCAAAATTATTTATTTAGACAACTAAATAATTTCCAAAAAATAAAATAATTTATTTGCCAAATTCAATAATTGGTAAAGTGATTTAGTGGTCAGAAAAAAATTATGAGTCATAAAATACATATTAATTATATATTTTATTTAGTTCTCCTATCATTGGAGTCTCCTTCGAAAAGCGACATTGGATAGATGATTTTAAATAAACTAGAATTCAGAAATTAGAAAATGAGCTGGGAAGAAAGTTAAGGTGGTGCTCGAGATGCGTTCTGGTACTATATATATATTGGCCAAAATAATATTAGTCAAACTATTTTTTCAATAAAAAATAAATTATTTATCTGATCAACTTAATAATTGACTAAATAAAATAATAATCTAAACTAAATTTTCCAAAAGTAAAATAATTCACTTGTCAACTTAGCAATTGTCACGTCTCACTTCAAAAAATTAAAACAAATTCATTATATATTAGTAAGTTGACCAAATTAAATTTTTCAAAAATAAAATAAAATTACTTTTGGTCAATTAGTAATTAGGCATTAGTTTCCGATAAAAATAAAAATAACTTATTTGATGGCCAACTTAAATTGTTGAACTGTGGGCCATAAAATATAGGTTAATTCTAACAATATATTTGGTTCTCCAATGGTACGTCTCGTTCAAAATTAATGTTTAATTAAATAAAAATTATTAAGAATTGTTGAAGTATATCACTTCTCGTAATACGTAACAAGATAATGTATTATAATATGTGAATGACTATTATGCCCCTGATGTAATTACGTAATTACGATTGTGCTATCTGAAGTTTTCCTATAAATAGGACTTCAGTTATTAATGAAAAATATACTTCAGAATCATTCTCTCTATTCTCTCGCTAAATCCTCTCTATAATATTCCAGTTTTATAACACGTTATCAGCACGAAGAGTCTCTAATGTGGGAAGAATCTTTTATAGAATTATCATTCATTCCCTTCACCAAAATCGCTCTTCAAACACGGTATAATTGCCGAAAAAAAAATACCTCTTACTCACATACCTGTCTCGCACTCTCTCTTCACCACCAACAAGACATCCACCTCAAGTACAAAAAATCTCCACCACCACAACCAGTGCCTCCGCCGCCGCCGCCGATTTGGACGAGCTCTGCTGCCGGTCAGGATAACCTCCGCCGCCGCCGACTTGCACGTAGCTCCGCTGCCGAGTAGGATAACCTCCGCCGTTCTCTGCCGTTTTGCCCTTCCAGGTCCGGGTTCTCCTGATCCGGCCACGCCAGTCGCCACGCCTGCTTCTCCTCCACCTGTCTCCGCTCCTCCACTGGTGGGCTCTTTGCCGTCTGCAGTATCCCCACCTGCCGTTCCTCCTCCAGCACAATCTCCTACACCTCGTCTCAAAAAAAAAAGGTGGAAAACACGAAGCGGAAGGTAATAAGCAAAAGAAAAATAAATAAAATATAAAAAATATAATATTCTTTTAATTTATTAAATTTGTTGAGTATTGGTCCGAATCGGGTGGCAAATTATTACAATAATTATAACAAATATAACTATTACACAAATCTACTCGGGATAGGGATTAGGGATTACACAACTTCTATTTAAATGAATCAAACAAAAAACTGGAAAAAATTAAGAACAGTGAGTGAAGAAAATGCAAACCAAACGGCCGTAGCCGATCGGAAAGTGATGTCACTGTCGGAAAACAGCCCGACTCAGTCCTCCGTCTCCGTAGCCACGTCCAGGACTCAAATGACCCGCGGCCAGCACCAGAAAACGAAACACACCACCGGACCGGAAGCAACCACCGGAGGAATCGAAGCACTCAGCAAGCTTCAACCGAAACGAACCCCAGAAAACTCAGATCCCGAATTATCTCACAAGCCTCACCCACAAGTCACTCAATTATTTCACAGAGAAAAAACGAGGTAATCAAAAAACACTTGCTCTCTATTCATTTTGTTGTGCTTTCATCTCACACGGAAATGAAATTTATAGGAGAATCGGAACAACAAACGAAGAGAGGAAATCGGACCTGATTTAGTTTCCATATCGGAAGAACAGGGTCAACCGAGGAGAAGAGGAAAGAAAATCGGGAGAGATAAGGTAGGGGTGGAGGCGGACGACCGAAAAGGAGAAATAAGGGGTAGGGTTAGCTGGGGTTAGGGGTTTTATATTAGGGTAAGATATAAAATCAACGGCCAGGATTAAAGGGAGCCAAATAAATGGCCAGGATTAATCCGGTCATAATGGGCTGCTTCCAAAGGTACCGGGCCGAGTCCGTTTTTGAGGTGGGCTGCAGGAGATTTAATATTTGGGCCCTCATAATATTAATCATTTGGGCCAAATAAACCCAACAATTCTCCACCTGGGCCAAATGAGTCATCGGGGTACATAAGGGAGACAGAGGTCATCATCGCCGTAGGACATCACATGCACACAAAACACAAAGTAAGTACAGGTAATCACAAAGAAAGGTAGCAATCACTAAGACAGCAGGGCTATCACAAAGATAGCAAAATAGTTCACTAAGAATGCAAAGCCATCACAAAGAAGGCTAAGGCTAAGAGTTAGTCTTGAGTTCCCAAGTTCAGCAGGTCGGTGCAGGATACGAACTTCTCCAAAGACAAGCATTTGGTGCCCATATCTGCAGGATTGAATTTTGAAGGAATTTTTCCAAGCTCAAGTTCACCTTTTTCAACAATATCACGAATAAAATAAAATTTAACATCAATATGTTTAGTGCGGTCATGAAAGACAGAATTTTTGCATAGCTGAATTCCAGATTGACTATCCGAAAATACCACGACTTTTTCTTTCAGAAAACCGATTTCTGATAAAAGACCCTTTAGCCATATGGCTTCTTTAAATGCCTCAGTTGTAGCAACATATTGATTGATCGTAGATAAAGCAACAACATTACATGGCGAGATTTCCAACTAATGCAAGAGCCACAAAGGGTAAACACACAAGAGGTCGTGGATTTTCGATTGTCACGATCATTAGCAAAGTTAGAATCTACATATCCAACAAGTTTAACACCATCACCAGATTTAGAAAACTTAATACCAACATCCACAGAGGATTTCAGATAACGGAGAAGCCACTTCAAGGCTTCCCAATGTGGCATACCAGGATTAGACATGTATCTACTCAAGCAACTAACAGAATAGGCTATATCGGTGCGGTACTAACCATGAGATACATGGTGATCCTATAGCATTAGCGTAGGGAACTTTTTCCATTGATTTTTCTTCTTCACTAGTTTTCGGAGATTGATCTTTGCATAATAGAAAATGAGCAGCAAGAGGCACAGAAGCAGGTTTTGCAGCAGTCATAGAAAATTTTTCAAGTATTTTCTCAATGTAGGAAGACTGATTTAGAAACAAAGAACAGTTTTTCCTATCTCTAACAATGTTCATGCCTAAAATTTTCTGGGCATCTCCAAGGTATTTCATGTCAAATTGCTCACTAAGACACGATCTAACATGATTAATCAATTTCATGCACGGACTCACAAGTAACATGTCATCCACATAGATAAGCAAGAAGATAGGAACAGTGGAGTTTTCTTTAAAATAGAGGCAAGGGTCATACGAACTACATTTGAATTTTAAAGAAAGCATGTAAGAGTCAAATTTCTTGTTCCATTGCCTTGGAGACTGTTTCAGGCCATAAAGAGCCTTTTTAAAAAGGCAAACGTGATCAGGTTTCTTAGAGTCGACAAAACCTTCTGGCTGCCTCATATAAATTTTCTCATTTAATTCACCATGAAGAAAGGCTGTTTTAACATCCATTTGTTTTAATTCCCAATTAAAGTGAGCAACTAAAGCAAGCATGACACGCACGGTGGTGAATTTCACAACAGGAGCAAATATCTCAGTATAATCAATTCCTTCCTTTTGAGTGAAACCTTTAGCAACCAACCTGTAACACCCCGAGATATTCGGAATAATTACAGCGCCGTAAACCCTTTAAGAAAGGATTTACAAGGCTAATAAAAGAAATGTAAATATAAGACATCAATACCACGGAAATTCAAGTTTACAAAACCGATTCAACTGGTTCAACGAGTAATTAATACAACCATATCGAAAAGATATTAATAATACATTCGTACTCGAGTACTGAAAATGAATCAAGAAGACAATCAAAAGCAACGACAAACATCACTGAACCCCTTCGTCGTCACATCGATCGTGGGTGTTTCCCCGCTCCTCGGCTACCTGAACATCAAAACAAATGTCCACCCCCGAAGGGGTTAGCAAAACGATGCTAGTACAAGTATCATATTAAACAATTCGAATATGCATCAACAATACATAACAAGATACACCACACGGGCTTCCGCTACCGGAATCCGACAATGCGAATCCACAAAATTCCATTAACACAGCAAGGGTATTCCAATGATCCAGCGCCCTCAGCATAGATCCCAAGATGATCCCGTCGGACCAACACGAGGTGGAAATAACTCGTCCAATGATCCAGCGCCCTCAGCCTAGATCCCAAGATGATCCCGTCGGACCAACACGATATGGACATCCGATCCAGCGCCCTCAGCATAGATCGCACAACAAACACAAACACAACTCATGCATACATATAGGCCAGATCGCCATGTCCATCAACATGAACATACAAACACTAGATAACGAATATCATGACAATTTAACGAAATAAATCTCATGTTCTACAACATGAATAATCACATGCAAGCTCAAAATACCAATATTAACATATTATGATACTTGCCTCGAAGATGGCAAGAACGAAACACTTCAATGATCTCAACACACTCGAAGGCCGCCTCCTTCGATCAACGTAGCAAGCTCGAACCTTAACAAAAGAAATGATATACAAATCATCTCAAGTCGAACGATTGCCTAACAATTCGGTCTACGACCCAAAAGCTCAAAATATGCAATCTGCCTGAACCACTTAGCGTACGCTACGTACTCTACGTAGCGTGCGCTAAGCCTGCCTGTTAGCGTACGCTATCGTCTAAGTCTAGCGTACGCTAGACATGTACTGATAGTTCTCTCTGCTCAGCCAACTGACTCGACTGATAACATAACGTACGTTACGTACCAAACGTAGCATGCGTTAACTTATTCCCGATAGCGCACGTTAACTTACGTATGTTAGTGTGCGCTAACCGTGCATGGCAGATTACTACTGGTAGAAAACTGGATCTAATGGTGATGAACTCATGAATTCTATGGTGATAATACATGTCATCCCCGTACATACCATGCTCATAAGGTTTTGTGAAAGTTCTATACGGATTAAACGACTACGAGATACAAGGTTACGTATAATCATTACTACACCATAATTCATCTAGATCTTCAAGGAATATCCTAAGTTCAATCCGTTATATGTCCCAAAACGTATGATTCCTTTATGTAAAGGCATAAGAACTTGAAAATCTCCATGTACTGATCACAAATCGGTTTGAAGCTTCAGAAAATGCTAGGAGTTCAAACACTAAAAAGGTTCAAAGGATTATACGAAGAATAAGTGCCGAAACGTCAAAATATCCTTCTAACACGTGATGATTCGACTATTAACAAATTAACTGACTAGATAAGCATGATCAAACGTCCTTCAGAATACTACTAATATTGGCGAAGAATCACCTACCTCAAAGTAGCGAAGAACACGAAGGAACTTGAAGAAAATCCAACACCGAGAGCTTGAACACCAATCCTCAAAGATCTACAATCTTCAAACTCGAGCTAGGAGGATGATATGAGGGGTTTGAGGAGGGAGGAAGTAACTCTTTGAGCTCAAAAATTCGGATTTGGGAAAGTGGAAATATCTGAAAAATGAAAAAGTATGCTGTCCTATATATAGGAAATGGTTATTAGCGCGCGCTAGTCCCTAATCATAGCCTGCGCTAACGGCCATACGAAGCTTACTGACTATACTGTACTCAGCCTTTAGCGTGCGCTACCCTCATGTGAGTAGCGTGTGCTAACGCGTTGACTTGGCTTTTTCTCAAAAGCCGTCCAGGTTCATCCCGACATAATCCGACCGAAATCCTCAGCCGATCTCACCTACCACACTGTCTTAATCATGCTGACTTTGTATAGCGTGCGCTATGGAAACCACTTAGCATACGCTACGCATAGTCGATAGTGTGCGCTACATGCGCAGAATCACAATTTACATCACATTCATGAAATCATACGCTCAACAACATCGGATTATGAAACACGGAGAATAATACTCAGATCAAAGTGCAACAATTACAATGTCACAAGTTCTAAATACATAACAGAAATCTCGGGTATTACATCCTTCCTCCCTAAAAAGAAGTTTCGTCCCGAAACTTAAGATGAAAACAACTCTGGATATCTAGTCTTCATACTGTCCTCCGTTTCCCAAGTGGCCTCTTCAACTCCGTGTCGCGACCATTGTACTTTAACCAAGTGTATTGGTTTATTCCTCAACTGTTTGATCCGACTCTCAAGTATCTTGATTGGTCTCTTTTTGAAGGTGCCGTCATTAGCTATCTCAATCTCATCGAACTCAATGATATGACTGGGATCTGGTACATACTTCCGCAATTGGGATACATGAAACACATTGTGAACGTGACTCAACGATGGCGGTAAGGCCAACCTGTATGCTAAATCTCCAACTCTCTCAAGGATCTCGAATGGTGCGATATATCTCGGACTTAGCTTACCCTTTTCCCCAAAACGGAAAATCCCTCGTGTAGGAGATACCTTCAATAGTACATGTTCCCCAACGTCGAACTCTAGAGGACGACAACATACGTCTACATAAGACTTTTGTCGACTCTGGGCAGTCAACAGTCTTTCTCGAATCAAAGCTATCTTCTCTTGAGTCTGAATTATCAATTCCGGTTCCGTCCCGATCAAATCCGAAGAATCATCCCAACACAGGGGTGATCGGCATCTTCTCCCGTACAAAGCTTCAAATGGTGCCATCTTAATAGAAGCATGCCAACTATTATTGTAAGTGAATTCAATCAACGGCAAATGAACTTCCCAATCAATCGACCAATCTAAGGCACAAGCTCTAAGCATGTCTTCTACTGTTTGTATAGTCCTTTCGGACTGACCGTCCGTTTGGGGATGATAAGCTGTGCTAAAGTTGAGCTCAATCCCCAAGGCCCTGTGAACTGCCTTCCAGAAATGTGACACGAAGCGACCATCTCGATCCGAAATAATGGTCTTCGACGTCCCATGCAATCTGGCTATCTCCGCAATAAATACTCGCGCCAATCTCTCGGGTCCCCATGTATCTTTAATTCCTAGGAAATGAGCCGACTTGGTTAGTCGATCAACTATAACCCAAATCATGTTCATTCCCGTTCTAGTCCTTGGCATACTGGTGATGAAATCCATCGAGATATCCTCCCACTTCCACTCAGGGATCGGAAGCGGCTTTAACATTCCAGCAGGTCGCTGGTGTTCAATCTTAACCTGCTGACAAGTCAAACACTTCGAAACGTACTCTGCTACGTCCTTCTTCATATTCCCCCACCAGAAGTTTTGTTTTAAATCCTTATACATCTTACTGCTGCCCGGGTGAATAGAATAGGGCGCGTTGTGAGCTTCCTTCAGAATAGTCCGTCTCAATTCATCATTATTGGGAACGCAAAGTCGGCTCTGAAATCTCAGAACTCCATCATCTTGTATCACGAATCCTGGGGCCTTTCCTTTCTTTGCTTCGTCACATAACCGAAGGATCAGAGAATCGTTCAACTGCATAGATTTGATTTCCTCGACTAGTGACGAAGTCAGTTCCATCACATATAGTTGCCCTTGAATTCCTGGTGCCCATACTTCAATCCCTTCGCGGATCAGTTCTCGTTGAATGCTGGTTTGGGATGTAAGTGCTTCCAACACTCGAAGAGAAACAGGTTTACGGCTCAATGCATCGGCTACAACGTTTGCTTTCCCCGGATGATAGAGAATCTCCAAGTCATAATCCTTGATCAATTCCAGCCACCTTCTCTGCCTCATGTTTAATTCTTTCTGACTGAAAATGTACTTGAGGCTCTTATGATCTGTAAAGATCTGACAATGAGTGCCGTACAAATAATGTCTCCAAATTTTCAAGGCAAAGACTACAACTGCTAACTCCAGATCATGAGTCGGGTAATTTACTTCATACGGTTTCAACTGCCGAGAAGCATAGGCAATTACCTTATCCTTTTGCATCAACACACATCCCAAAACCTGATTTGAAGCGTCGCTGTAAACCATGAATCCATCAGTTCCATCTGGCAATGCTAATATAGGTGCTGTCGTCAGTCTCTTCTTAAGTTCATCAAAACCAGCCTGGCATTTCTCATCCCACGTGAACTTTTGAGTTTTCTGTAACAGCTGAGTGAGCGGACGAGCAATTTTGGAAAACCCCCCTACAAAACGGCGGTAATATCCAGCGAGTCCTAAGAAGCTTCGGACTTCTTTCACGTTATTAGGAGCTTCCCATTCCAATATTGCTTCGACTTTCTTAGGGTCCACCTGAACTCCGTCAGCCGATATCACGTGCCCAAGGAAAGTTACTTTCCTAAGCCAGAACTCACATTTGGAAAGCTTTGCATACAGCTGTTCCTTCCTCAAGGTGCTCAAAACCACACGCAAATGTTCGGCATGCTCCTCTGCGTCCTTCGAATATATCAAGATGTCATCAATGAAGACGACCACAAATTTATCCAAGTATTCCAAAAATACCCGATTCATCAATTGCATGAATACCGCAGGAGCATTGGTAAGTCCAAATGGCATCACTACAAATTCATAATGCCCGTACCGGGATCTGAAAGCAGATTTCGATATATCCTATTCCTTAATTCTCAACTGATGGTATCCTGATCGCAAGTCAATCTTCGAGAATACCCTTGCCCCTTGCAGTTGATCAAACAAGTCGTCGATCCGAGGTATAGGATACTTATTCTTGATCGTCATCTTGTTGAGCTCCCTGTAATCAATACACAGTCGGAGGGATCCGTCTTTCTTCCGGACAAAGAGAACGGGCGCTCCCCAAGGAGAAACGCTAGGTTGAATATAGCCCTTCTGTAACAATTCCTCCAGTTGCTTCTTGAGTTCATACATCTCGGTTGGCGCCATGCGGTATGGTGCTCTGGAAATAGTAGCTGCTCCAGGCTCTAATTCGATAGTGAATTCCACTTCTCTCTGCGGAGGTAACCCAGGTAGTTCGTCAGGAAATACATCTAAGAACTCATTCACAACTTAAATAGACGAGAGCTCTACTCCTTCCTCTTTCCTCATGGCATAGCACCAAAGTCTATGACATCCTTGCTTCAGTAATTTCACGGCTTTCATTGCTTTGATCAATTTTCCCGAGCTTCCCGGTCTCCATCCTCGGAATAAGTGTTCAGATCCGTCATCAGCAATGATAGAAATGACTCTCTCTCGGTAATTCAGAATAGCTCCATAACGGTTGAGCCAATCGTCTCCGAGAATTAAATCGTCACCGTAGATGTCAACTACAATAAGATTCGATGGCCAATCTCTCCCTCCTATAGACACTGGAAAATCTCTAGCCTCTAGGGTTCCCACAATTCTCTCTCCACTCGGCAAACCCACAACATATGGTTCACAATCAAATAAGCACGAGATTTTTAAACGATTTACACAGTTCAATGATATGAAAGAATGTGTAGCTCCGGAATCGAATAAAACATTAACTGGTTGCAAAAGGATCTGAATTGTACCTGATGCAACAGCAGTGTTCTGATCGTCAGATTTTCTCATCTCGTACAGGCGCGGAAAAACGGACCCAGCACTGGATGTCTCTCTCTTCCCAATATTTTGCTGCTGAAATCCACTCTGCTGTGTCTGGTTCACACTCATCTCCTTTGGAACTGGCGCTGGAGTGCGAGTAACAAAGGATCTAGTAGCAACTCCACAGAAAGCCGCACGGTGCCCTTCTTGTCCACAATCGTAACAAGTCACAGAAGATGCAGGGCAATCACGTCGAATATGCCCTGCTCGACCACAATTGTAGCATTTCTTTGATGCGTCCGAAACTGTTGATGTAGTCCGCAACTTCTTTCCATCTCTAGAAGGATGTGGAGGTTTCCTAGCCGAATAAAAGGAAGACTGGCCCTTGCGGGGCCCACCACTCTTGTTTTCTGAAAAGTTGCCGGTCATTTTCTGCTTCTTTGCCTCCACCGATTTTTCCACCGCCGCCTTTTTCATGTCGTAGGCCAGCGCTTTCTCTTGATACTGTCGCAATGTAGTGCACTCGAATCCGGACATGTACTGCTGAATCTCCGGCTTCATCCGAATATCGAAATGAAAAATCTTTTCTGCCTCCGTTCTGACCAAGTGTCGCACACAAGTCAGCTGATGATTAAAAGTTTTGATTACATCTGTCACAGATGCTTCCGAACTCTGTGGTGAGAAAAACTCTCGGATCTTTGCCTCTCTTACTGGACGAGGACAATATTGTGCTTCCATCATTAGTTTGAATTCCGTCCAATCCGCATTATGATTCTCGGGTCGAATAGCTTCCCACCAATCAAAGGCTTCCCCAGTCAGAAAATACTGGGCAATGGGAACCTTAGGTCCATGGACGATTAGTTAAGACCCGCGAATATCTTCTCTAACTCCTTAAGCCAATGATCCCAAGTAAGTGTCTCAGCAGATCTGTCAAATTTTGGCGGGTGCAATTTGACCACCTCAGCAAGCCATCTGTCTCCCCGGTTATCCTCGTGGTGCTGCTGTCCCATCGCCGTCTGCATGCGGTCAACTACCTGGGCGAACTGGTTTATCTGCGCCACCACATGTTGAAGCACTCCCGGCATGTTAGGATTTGCGTCGTCATTCGCTGATCCTTGCTGCCCTCCAGAATGGGAATCGGTTCAACTAGTTGATAATTATGGGGTAGTTGCGGAATCCTCCTGTCTCATGTTACCCCGTCCGCGTCCACGACCGCGTCCGCGTCCACGTCCACGACCGCGTCCGCGTCCACGTCCTCCTCTCAACATACTGTAAACACAATTCCTCAATATCCAGGACAAAGTTTTCGAAATAAAGCCCGTCAATACTCACAAAATAGTAATTAAGTAAAACGGTAGTATAAGAGATTAGGAGACTTACAACCACGGTCCACATGACGACTTTGGCTGAACAGTGATGTTACGAACGACCCGTAAATCAAATAACATAAACAGACCCAACTAAAACCCGACTGCCAAGATATCCATGAATCTTAGATCCGATACCATATTCTGTAACACCCCGAGATATTCGGAATAATTACAGCGCCGTAAACCCTTTAAGAAAGGATTTACAAGGCTAATAAAAGAAATGTAAATATAAGACATCAATACCACGGAAATTCAAGTTTACAAAACCGATTCAACTGGTTCAACGAGTAATTAATACAACCATATCGAAAAAATATTAATAATACATTCGTACTCAAGTACTGAAAATGAATCAAGAAGACAATCAAAAGCAACGACAAACATCACTGAACCCCTTCGTCGTCACATCGGTACTGTGGCTGTTTCCCCGCTCCTCGGCTACCTGAACATCAAAACAAATGTCCACCCCCGAAGGGGTTAGCAAAACGATGCTAGTACAAGTATCATATTAAACAATTCGAATATGCATCAACAATACATAACAAGATACACCACACGGACTTCCGCTAGGAATCCAGGCAATGCGAATCCACAAGATTCCATTAACACAGCAAGGGTATTCCAATGATCCAGCGCCCTCAGCATAGATCCCAAGATGATCCCGTCGGACCAACACGAGGTGGAAATAACCCGTCCAATGATCCAGCGCCCTCAGCCTAGATCCCAAGATGATCCCGTCGGACCAACACGAGGTGGACATCCGATCCAGTGCCCTCAGCATAGATCGCACAACAAACACAAACACAACTCATGCATACATATAGGCCAGATCGCCATGTCCATCAACATGAACATACAAACACTAGATAACGAATATCATGACAATTTAACGAAATAAATCTCATGTTCGACAACATGAATAATCACACGCAAGCTCAAAATACTAATATTAACATATTATGATACTTGCCTCGAAGATGTCAAGAACGAAACACTTCAATGATCTCAACACACTCGAAGGCCGCCTCCTTCGATCAACGTAGCAAGCTCGAACATTAACAAAAGAAATGATATACAAATCATCTCAAGTCGAACGATTGCCTAACAATTCGGTCTACGGCCCAAAAGCTCAAAATATGCAATCTGCCTGAACCACTTAGCGTATGCTACGTACTCTACGTAGCGTGCGCTAAGCCTGCCTGTTAGCGTACGCTATCGTCTAAATCTAGCGTACGCTAGCCATGTACTGACAGTTCTCTCTGCTCAGCCAACTGACTCGACTGATAACATAACGTACGTTATGTACCAAACGTAGCGTGCGTTAACTTATTCCCGATAGCGCACGTTAACTTACGTATGTTAGCGTGCGCTAACCGTGCATGGCAGATTACTACTGGTAGAAAACTGGATCTAATGGTGATGAACTCATGAATTCTATGGTGATAATACATGTCATCCCCGTACATGCCATGCTCATAAGGTTTTGTGAAAGTTCTATACGGATTAAACGACTACGAGATACAAGGTTACGTATAATCATTACTACACCATAATTCATCTAGATCTTCAAGGAATATCCTAAGTTCAATCCGTTATATGTCCCAAAACGTATGATTCCTTTATGTAAAGGCATAAGAACTTGAAAATCTCCATGTACTGATCACAAATCGGTTTGAAGCTTCAGAAAATGCTAGGAGTTCAAACACTAAAAAGGTTCAAAGGATTATACGAAGAATAAGTGCCGAAACGTCAAAATATCCTTCTAACATGTGATGATTCGACTATTAACGAATTAACTGACTAGATAAGCATGATCAAACGTCCTTCAGAATACTACTAATATTGGCGAAGAATCACCTACCTCAAAGTAGCGAAGAACACGAAGGAACTTGAAGAAAATCCAACACCGAGAGCTTGAACACCAATCCTCAAAGATCTACAATCTTCAAACTCGAGCTAGGAGGATGATATGAGGGGTTTGAGGAGGGAGGAAGTAACTCTCTGAGCTCAAAAATTCGGATTTGGGAAAGTGGAAATATCTGAAAAATGAAAAAGTATGTTGTCCTATATATAGGAAATGGTTATTAGCGCGCGCTAGTCCCTAATCATAGCGTGCGCTAACGGCCATACGAAGCTTACTGACTATACTGTACTCAGCCTTTAGCGTGCGCTACCCTCATGTGAGTAGCGTGCGCTAACGCGTTGACTTGGCTTTTTCCCGAAAGTCGTCCAGGTTCATCCCGACATAATCCGACCGAAATCCTCAGCCGATCTCACCTACCACCCTGTCTTAATCATGCTGACTTCGTATAGCGCACGCTAAGGTCATGCACAGCGTGCGCTATGGAAACCACTTAGCGTACGCTACGCATAGTCGATAGCGTGCGCTACATGCGCAGAATCACAATTTACATCACATTCATGAAATCATACGCTCAACAACATCGGATTATGAAACACGGAGAATAATACTCAGATCAAAGTGCAACAATTACAATGTCACAAGTTCTAAATACATAACAGAAATCTCGGGTATTACACAACCTAGCTTTAAATCTGATATTCTCTACTTCATTCTTAACCTTAAATAACCACTTACAGTCCATAAGAGAACAACGATCAGGTTTTGGAACAAGAGTCCAGGTTTGGTTAACATGCAGGGAATTCATTTCATCATTCATAGCATTTAACCAATCAGAAGCATTTTCAGATTTTAAAGCATCTTTGTAGCTTTTAGGTTCGTTATTATCTAATGATTCAAACACATTACAAGCATGAGACATCATATGAAAATCATCAAAGTGATGAGGCCTCCTAACATTCTCTCTTCTAGGCCTATCTCTAGTTAATTGATAGTTGGTCAGATCAGCACTTTCATCAACATTCTCAATTATTTCATCACTAGAATTTTCGGAATGATTTTCATTTTCAGCATGCAAAGTTTCATCATTTTCAGGCTCCACCTCACTCAAGGTAGGGTAGTTAGAAACAAATTCTGGATTAGGCATGTGCACGGGTGCGGGTGCAGGATGTTCAAGACAAGGAAATTCATCTTCATTAAATATAACATCCCTACTAATTAGCACCTTAAACCCTGGTTCGCCCTTGAGCCATAACCTAAATCCTTTAACTCCCTCCGGGTAGCCTAAGAACACACATCTTATCGATCTAGGTTCTAGTTTATCATGTTTATGATGAACATATGCAGCACACCCAAATACACGAAGATTTGAGAAATCAATATTACTACCAGTCCACACAGATTCTGGATAGTTTCCATTCAAAGGGACAGATGGAGATCTGTTTATAATATAGGCAGCTGTAGATAAAGCCTGTAATACCCGTGTATTTTATGAGTGTTGTTTTGGATGTATTTTGTGGTATTATGGTTATTTGGACCATATATATTGATGATTGACCTTGGTATATTCATGGCTGATAAGTGTTGGGTTCTGTGATTCTCGGATTGTGCTCGTTTTAGCCGGACTTTTTGCAAATTTAATTTTGGAAATAGCAGTTAGCGCACGCTAAGACTGTATGTCTAGCGCACGCTAACCAGGTTCGAGTAGCGCACGCTACTCTTTTACAATAGCGTGCGTTAGGCCCGCTGGACAGTGAACTTTCTGGACTCTGGAATGGAGCGCTAGCGTACGCTATGGAAGAACTAGCGTACGCTATTTCGATGTACTAGCGCACGTTACTTGTAGGATAGCGTGCGCTAGGATGTCAGGTCAGTGAGGACAGAAACGTTTCTGGACTGCAGGTACTTGCAGGTAGCGCACGCTACTGTATGGAGTTAGCGCACGCTAGTGGCAATCGATAGCGCACGCTAACAGATAGTTCAGCGTACGCTACTGGAGTCAGCGAAAGTTACGATCGCCTTTTCTTGGCAGTGCACCGCCCTCAACTCGTTAGCGCACGCTAAGCCAATAGCCGTAGCGTGCGCTAATGCCTCCCAGTATATATATGGGGGGCAGGTTCCAGAAACGTCATTTTTCACCTCTTCCTCTTCCCTTCGGCGGCTGGGCGATTTGGAGTGTAGTTAGACGTGGTTTTCGACCAGTTTTCACCATCCAACAACATTTTCGTGTTCCTAGACTCAATCTAACAAGATTTCATCCAGTGTATCATCCAAATCAAGGTAAGATTGTTCAATCCCTAGTTTTTCTGAATTTTGAGGGTTTTGTTTAGATCTCGTCCTTCTAATCCATTTTAAACCTTGAATTGGGTCAGATTATGATTGTGAGACCATAATCCCTTGTTTTTCTTGAAGTCTACGGATTTTGTTTGAGTTCCCACCTATTGATTTGAGTATGAACAACTCCGCCTTAGTAGTGTTTGATAGTTTGTCCCTAAGAGTAGAATTTGAAGGGAATCCTTCCATTTCCGTGGTGTTGTGTTTTGATTCCATATTTCGATGTGTTAGGATCGAATCGTTGAAGGAAGTTCGGACCGTACATTCATCCGTTCGCCGTTTCTTGTGTCGTTCAAATTGAGGCAAGTACTTTGATTGTGTTTAATGTACATCGTGTGAATATGTAAAAATGGAATTTGTGCCAAATTGTTGATCGAGTGTGTGTGAGCCGAGTAAAACCAGTGAGGGTCCCCTAGGGTCCGGTAGGCCGCGTATCCCTACGGATCACTCGGTTGGGCTATACACCAGGGAGGGCCTGACGAGGTGTCTCTGGGGTGTGTATCTTGCTTGAGAGGTACAGGGCCAGTATAGCTCGGGAGGTTGCTTTGTGATGACGTCTGTGATGTGGTATTCGGGAATATCTGTGATGGCACTATGATTTTTGTGGTCTTTGTTGATTATTCACTTGTTGTACATATTCTAGAATCATTGTACTTGCACCGGCTTCTTGCTGACCCCTTCTGGGGTGGATATACTTTTGTGTATTCAGGTACAGGTCCAGTGGGAGGTCTAGCACAGGACGAACACGAGCTTGGTGGGCAGCATTGATATCGTGCATCATTTTGAGTTGGTGGTCATATGGTCATGGTCAAAGTCGTGTTTTGGTTTTGTACTCGCGTGGGTACTGTCCGGTGTTGTATGTCATGTCATTATTAATGGTTAATGATGTCGTTGTATTCCAGTTGTGAATGGTTGTATTGGTTATGATCCCACGGGATGATATGTTGTTTGATATTGTGATGTATGTCATGTTAAAAAATTGAAGTTGGTTTTGATTGTATGAACGTTTATGTTTGTTGTATTGAATGTGTTTTATTTGGGTCTAAGCCTGGTAGGTTCTCCAAAAAGGATCTACGGCGCTGTAATATTCCTGTAAATCACGGGGATGTTACAGAATATGGTATCAGAGCCTAGGTTTATGGATACCTAGGCTGTCGATGTTTTTGGGTCTATTAAATTGAGTCAGTTGTTATCTACGATATCATTGGCATGCTACCACCTCGTGTTGCCTGTGCTGGAAGACTCTTCGGATGTTGGTTGTTTCTTTCCTTCGGAAATAATTACCTTAATATTGTGCAATCTATTATTGTAATCGTTTCCTTGTTGAATTATTCTTATTCTTCAGTATGCCGAGGGGTAGAGCTATCCGTCAACGCGGTCGTGGTAGAGGCCGTGGCAGAGTGGTAGTGTCTGAGTCCGAGAGGTCTGTTTCAGAATCGGCATCTCGTTCTGCGACTAGGTCGGACCCGATCCCTTCGGGAGGTTCAAATGGAGGCTCGGAGGCCGAAGTGCCTAACGTTCTTCAACAAGTTGTAACACAAGTGCATCAACTGGCACAAGTGGTGCAGAATATTAATACTGGCAGGACGGTTGAGGATCGATGGCTTCAAGAAGTTATGAAGATAAACCCTCCCAGATTCGATGGTTCCGGTGATGCGAACAACTGGGATCATTGGTTAGTTGAGCTGGAGAAGATCTTTGACGGTATTGGTTGTCCTGAAGCCAAGAGAGTTCCGATTGCTCAATATCTGACAGTTGATGACGCTTCGGACTGGTGGCGAGCTGTTAAGCCCAAGGACCGTGATGTCACTTGGGAATAATTTAAAGAATTAATGGAAGCTCAGTATTGTCTAGCGCCGGTACAGCTAGCAAGAGTCAGTGAGTTCTTCAGAGCTCAACCCGAAGATGTTCCTATTTCTGAGGCAATCAGGACATACAACAAGCAGTTAGTGTATGTCCAAGATCGGGTTAAGGATGAGATAGACAAGATACTTCATTTCGATGCAAGGATGAAACCGGAGGTCCGAAAGTATATGGCGGGCCTTGGGTGTACTACTTTGAGAGAATATCAGGATAGAGCACTTGCTTACGAAATGGTGTCGATTCGGTTCCAAAGTTTGAGCTCGAAGAAACCGAAATTTTCTGGTAGTTTCCGAGGCAGTGGATCGCGTAGGCCTCAATCTTCTATGCAATCTTCTGTCGGTTCCCCTCAGCCTAGTGGAGGAGTGCCGAGAGTTTGTTTTAATTGTGGAAATCCGGGACATATCAGTTCTCGTTGCACTTCTTACCCCATTGATTGTTTTAAGTGTGGGAAGCAGGGTCATCGCGCATTATATTGTGAGTCAGTGGGCAGAATCTTCTCTAAACAGTCTCCTACTCCGGCTGGCACAATTACGGGTCAGCCAACTCCGAGTGTCGGACATGGCAGTGGCAGAGGTAAAACCGAGCATAAGGATGCATCTAGCATTGGATCAGCCCCACCCCGATTGTATGAGATGAGGCGGACTGATGACGTAGGGACTGCCACTACGTCAGGTATTGTTTATATTTCGATGCACCCGGTAGATGTATTGTTTGATTCTGGAGCTACTCATTCTTTTATATCATTGTCTTGTGTGAATCGTTTGGGCCTAGACGGTTTCTCTACATGTGAACCTTTTATTGTTGGGTTGCCAAGTGGGGAAAGGATAGTTGGGGATCAAGAGATCACCAATTGTCCTGTAACCATTGGCAGTAAAGATTGGTCATCCGATTTGATTGTGATCGATATGATGGGAGAGGATTTAATCCTCGGTGATGATTGGTTAAATCGGCATGGAGTGATAGTAGATTATCGTCGGAAAATAATTTCGATAGTCGCACCGGATGGTACTGAACACGTTTTTGAAGGGCAAAAGCCTGGTACTTCTGGGAAGATTATTCGAGCCATGAAGGCGATGAAATTATTGCGACAAGGTTGTACCAGTTATTGGTGTTACGCGTTGAAGTCGGAAGTTGGCGAGGTACAGTTATCCTCTGTTCCAGTTGTGAATGAATTTCCAGACGTATTTCCCGATGATTTGCCGGGATTGCCACCACATCGTGAAGTGGAGTTCGTCATCGAACTAGAGCCCAATGCGGCACCAATATCCAAGGCACCGTACAGAATGGCCCCATCGGAAATGCTAGAATTGAAGAAACAATTGGGTGAATTGTTGGACAAAGGTTATATTCGGCCTAGTGTGTCTCCATGGGGTACACCGGTATTGTTTGTACGAAAGAAAGATGGGTCCTTACGGTTATGTATTGACTATCGTGAGTTGAATAAACTCACTATTAAGAACAAGTATCCGTTGCCAAGAATCGATGATCTATTTGACCAATTACAAGGGGCTACGGTTTTCTCCAAGATTGATTTGAGGTCAGGATATTACCAACTGCGAATTAGAGATTCGGATATCCCCAGATCAGCATTTCGAACGAGGTATGGACATTACGAATTCGTAGTTATGCCATTCGGTTTAACAAATGCTCGTGACCTTTATGCGACTTATGAACAAAACTTTTATCGAATATCTCGATAAATTTGTAGTGGTGTTTATCGACGATATATTAATCTATTCCAAAAGTGAGACGGAGCATGCGAACACTTGAGAATCGCGTTGAGTATTTTGAGGGTGATAAGCTTTATGCTAAATTTTCTAAGTGCGAGTTCGGCTTAGAGAAGTTTCTTTTAAGGACACATCATCTCAAATGATGGTATTCGAGTAGACCCTCAAAAAGTTGAAGCAGTCTTAGCTTGGGAGCCTCCACGGAATGTTAAGGAAGTTCGGAGTTTTCTAGGATTAGCGGGCTATTATCGTCGATTTGTTGAAGGATTCTCGAAAGTTGCTCGACCGCTCACCCTATTATTGCAGAAGACACAGAAATTTGAGTGGAGTGATGAGTGTCAGAAGAGTTTTGATGAGTTGAAAAAGCGGTTGACTACGTCTCCGATCCTAGCCTTACCACAAGGAACGGAAGGTTTCGTTATTTATAGTGATGCTTCTAAACAAGGATTGGGATGTGTATTGATGCAAAATGAGAGAGTAGTGGCTTATGCATCTCGACAATTAAAGCCATACGAGATGAATTATCCTACTCATGATCTTGAGTTAGCCACTGTGGTGTTTGCGTTGAAAATTTGGAGGCATTACTTGTATGGTTCTTCTTGTCGAGTGTATACGGATCATAAGAGCTTGAAGTACATATTTACGCAGAAGGAGCTAACTATGCGTCAGCGGCGATGGTTGGAACTGCTTAAAGATTATGATCTTGACATTCTTTACCATCCAGGTAAAGCGAACGTCGTTGCCGATGCGTTAAGCCGCAAGTCAGTCGTGTTGCAGAAGTTGGAACTACTTACCATTCAACCGAAGCTTAGACGAGAGTTGATTAATCTGGAAATTGAAGTTTGGCCTCACAGAACTCAGGGACAGTTGCGTTTCCTTGAGATTATGTCCTGTTGGGATAAATAATTTTGTTTTGATAATTGCCAAAAGCTTGATACAGCAAGCCCTGTATCGAAAGCCGGTTGAAGTTGCAATCCTGTATCGAAGACCTTATCATAGCGCCAGCATACAGCAAAGCTCTTGCGCTACTAAGATACAGTAACAAAGTCTTAGTTAAAAGACAAGTATGGAAGCTGTCTCGAAACCTCAATTCAGCACCCCTCCATACAGCGCCTCACTATTCCATTATGCCTACAGCACTAGTGGATACAGCATTCACATCGGAACAGGACTGAAGACCGTTTGAAAAGGAATCTTTAGTATTCACTAAAGTCAAGTACCGTTTGATAAAGAAGTATTTAAATACTGAAAGGATAAAGTATTTAAAATACTGAAGCTGTCAGAGATCTTCAAATCCCGCAATATCCGGATCCTGGTCTATTCAAGTTGTCACGGAATCCTGCCCAACGGATCTATCTCAACGGATATAATATTCAGAAGACTATATATATCTCATAAGAGCGTTGAAAATAACACACCGAAGTTACCAAGTGAAGAAGCTATCATTATATACATCAAAGCAAAACATATCTCCAGAAGCTTTTCTGCAAGTTAAGATCCAAAGAGATATACAGTGCTCAACATCAAGAACAGTCATCATCTGCTTAAGAACTTCATATTCAAAACTGCTGTTCTTACCTGGTTACCTACCTTTTACCTTGTGTAAAAACTGAGCTCTGTGTGAACTCAACAAGTTATTCTGACCTGTGTGGGACGAATAAGAAGACGAAGCTTCAGAACTGTGTGTGAAGAAGCTAGTCTAGAAGGAAGCTTTAACCAATCTGTGTGAACGGTTGAAAGCGACAGTCTTTGTATCTATCTGTGTGAACGATACAAGGATAGGTTTGATTATAAATACATAGTTGTGTACGCAGTATTTATAATAAACGTTTTACTCCTGTGTGGAGGACTAGTGGACGTAGAGGGGTTTACCTCGAACCACTTAAATACTGTGTTATTTACCTATCGCCGTTACTGTTTCCATAACTGTGATTTATACAAGTATACACTACAAAACCCTGTACGCATCAAGCTAATAGGAGATTAGACCGAGTTGCTGTATCGACAGCATATCTACTATTTTAAGACTTCCGCTACGCACTCTGAATCAGAAAATTATACAGCCTGTTGCTTAAATATTTTCCAAGCTGTACCGAGTATACTTAAAAAGGGGACCAACAATTAGTATCGGAGCGGTTGATTCTAAAAATAATCAGTCGTATTTTTAACTGAATTAGATCCTTAAAAACACTTATTTTCGAAAACAGTCTTTGTAATCCCCATCTTCTAATATGGATACCTTTATCTCAAATAAGACATCTATGTTTCACATTAACGAGTTTGATGACTGGAGAAACAGGATGAAGAACAAACTCAAAGCCTTCATTGGAGAATCAAAAGCTCCGCCCGCATCAACAAAGACCGAAGAATGTCTTCAGGTGGTCACTGATAGTGACTCGTCGGACGATGAGCTAGAGGATAGAGCCTATGTGTGCTCTATGGCCGAAGTTAAAGAAGAAAATGAAGACGGCGATGATGATGAGGTAAGCTCTATCTCAACTATTCCTATAAATGCATCTCATACCTTTGAAAATATGCTGAATGAATTTAATAACATTCAAACGGCCCATGAGATATTGAAAGGAGAGAACATACAGCTTGAAATTTCTAACTTAGAGCTGAAAGAAGAAAATGACTTGCTGAAGAATAATTACGAAAATATGTCAGTTGATTGCGAAAACAGCAAAGTCAATTTAGAAAAACTCATGGAGAGCAATCATCAACTTGCTCATAATCTAAATGAGACTAAGTCTCATCTTGAAAGCAAGACAAATGATTTGGCTCTACTCGAAGCCAAAGTAAAATCTCTCAAGAAACGTGAAGGAGAATTAGAGACAATCTTGAAATCTTTCGAGAAATCCTCTAAAAGAATGGAAGAGATCCTAAGCACTGGGCAACATGCTCATGATAAACGTGGCCTAGGGTACAACTCGTTCTCCAACAAAGAAAAATCTAGTACAGTATTCGTCAGGAGTGAGGAATCCATCCCTGTATCGAAAGAAGTCCCGAGTCCTGTGAAGGAACCTGTTGCACCGCGAACAGCAAAAGCTGCCATTCCGCCCCCGCAACTCTACTATTCGAGACAGTGGAACCAACAGCCACTCAGAAGGCGTACTCAACAGCATGCTCCACAAGCATATCATAAACGCCAGCAGTCATTCAGGAAGAAGGCTGTATCCAACCAACAAAGGCCCGTACAGCAGTACTCTCAGTACAGCGCGCCTAGGCACTGGATACAGGAGCCCCGTTATCCATCAAGAAAGCAGGTGTCCGCGCAGTATCAACAACATCGTTGGGAATCCAACTGGAGACCCAGAAGGCAAGATGTTAGGCCAAAGAAAATGGCTCCACCTCCGAGACGACAATCGTACTGGAATAACAACTATAATTCTCGATTTTTCATGCATTATAATGATTACAACGACTACGTGCCTGCCCCACGTAGATATCGATATAATGGACCAAAAGTAGCCTACAACAAACAAATTGTTGCCCGGCAAATTTGGGTACCAAAAGGCAATATCACACCAGGACCCAAAGTTACTTGATATCCATGCGTCGACATGAATTGGAAGTGCTACAGCCAGAAATTCCTGTAAGTTTTTAAGCTTTTACTCATTAAGTGAGGGGGAATACTGTAAGACCCAAGAATACAGTGTTAATCCGAACATTAATTGAATCCTGTATGTACCTTTAAGGGGGAACACTATATTATTCACGGATACAGTATGGCATCAATTATGATTTATCTACGAACAGCTCATAGGTTCAGTTGTACTCAACTAGATCACAAATGTAAGATTGTGCCTGCGCGCCAATCATAAGTTTAAGATGTAATAAACTTTCCTATCATGTTAGAAATTGCCTGCGAGCAGTTCACATCTCTTTTAGATCAAGTGCAGAAGACCAGATCATTTGACAGAAGATCAAGAAATCTGCTTTTGATATTCCAAAAAGAGGAAACAGTGGGATTAAAACATCTCCTGTATCGAAGTCTTCTCATGTTACCAACAAGTGGTTATTGAAGGGGAAACTTGTTTTTAGCCTGAAGAGGTTTTGATATCAAGAACTTGGCATGATCAAGAAGTTTTTGAATCATCAAAGTAGTTTTGGAAATTATCAAAAAGGGGGAAATTGTTGGGATAAATAATTTTGTTTTGATAATTGCCAAAAGCTTGATACAGCAAGCCCTGTATCGAAAGCCGGTTGAAGTTGCAATCCTGTATCGAAGACCTTATCATAGCGCCAGCATACATCAAAGCTCTCGCGCTACTAAGATACAGTAACAAAGTCTTAGTTAAAAGACAAGTATGGAAGCTGTCTCGAAACCTCAATTCAGCACCCCTCCATACAGCGCCTGACTATTCCATTATGCCTACAACACTAGTGGATACAGCATTCACATCGGAACAGGACTGAAGACCGTTTGAAAAGGAATCTTTAGTATTCACTAAAGTCAAGTACCGTTTGATAAAGAAGTATTTAAATACTGAAAGGATAAAGTATTTAAAATATCAAGGCCGAGAGATCTTCATATCCCTCAATATCCGGATCCTGGTCTATTCAAGTTGTCACGGAATCCTGCCCAACGGATCTATCTCAACGGATATAATATTCAGAAGACTATATATATCTCATAAGAGCGTTGAAAATAACACACCGAAGTTACCAAGTGAAGAAGCTATCATTATATACATCAAAGCAAAACATATCTCTAGAAGCTTTTCTGCAAGTTAAGATCCAAAGAGATATACAGTGCTCAACATCAAGAACAGTCATCATCTGCTCAAGAACTTCATATTCAAAACTGCTGTTCTTACCTGGTTACCTACCTTTTACCTTGTGTAAAAACTGAGCTCTGTGTGAACTCAACAAGTTATTCTGACCTGTGTGGGACGAATAAGAAGACGAAGCTTCAGAACTGTGTGTGAAGAAGCTAGTCTAGAAGGAAGCTTTAACCAATCTGTGTGAACGGTTGAAAGCGACAGTCTTTGTATCTATCTGTTTGAACGATACAAGGATAGGTTTGATTATAAATACATAGTTGTGTACGCAGTATTTATAATAAACGTTTTACTCCTGTGTGGAGGACCAGTGGACGTAGAGGGGTTTAGCTCGAACCACTTAAATACTGTGTTATTTACCTATCGTCGTTACTGTTTCCATAACTGTGATTTATACAAGTACACACTACAAAACCCTGTACGCACCAAGCTAACAGGAGATTAGACCGAGTTTCTGTATCGACAGCATATCTACTATTTTAAGACTTCCGCTACGCACTCTGAATCAGAAAATTATACAGCCTGTTGCTTAAATATTTTCCAAGCTGTACCGAGTATACTTAAAAAGGGGACCAACATGTCCTCCGTGATGGAAGATATTAAGTCCAAGCAGTTAGATGATCTCTCAATTGTGCAGCTTCGGGAAGACAGTGTTAGTGGAAAAGCTCCTGGATTCTTAATCGATGAAGACGGAGTTCTTCGATTTCGAGGCAGAAATTGTGTACCTAATTGGGATGATCTCAAACAAGTGATTTTGAATGAAGCACATTCTACTCCATACTCGATTCATCCGAGTATGAGTAAAATGTATAAGGACTTGAAGAGAAACTTTTGGTGTCCGAACATGAAGAAAGATGTAACAGAGTTCGTGTTGAAATGCTTGACTTGTCAACAGGTTAAAGCGGAACATCAGAGACCTGCCGGTAAATTGCAACCGCTACCAATTCCGGAATGGAAGTGGGAAGATATAGCGATGGATTTTATTGTGGGAATGCCAAAGACGAAGGCTGAGTGAATATGATTTGGGTAATTGTTGATCGGCTAACCAAATCCGCACACTTTCTGGGCATTAGAGATACTTGGGGACCGGAGAGGTTAGCTCGGTTATTCATTGCGGAGATTGTGAGACTCCATGGTACCCCAAAAAGTATAGTGTCTGATCGCGATGGGCGTTTTGTGTCACATTTCTGGCAAGCAGTACATCGAGCACTCGGTACCAAATTGAATTTCAGCACCGCTTATCATCCCCAGACGGACGGACAGTCGGAGAGGACGATCCAAACGCTGGAAGATATGTTGAGGGCTTGCGCGTTGGATTGGAAAGAAGATTGGGAGACTCATTTACCATTGATTGAATTTGCGTACAATAACAGTCGACATAGTTCGATTGGGATGGCTCCGTTTGAAGCATTATATGGAAGACGGTGTAGATCTCCAATCTGTTGGGACGAACCGTACGGGTTACTTGGAGTAGAACCGGACTTGGTGGTTCATACTCGGGAAAAAGTTACAATTATTCGGCAAAGGTTGTTAACTGCTCAGAGTCGACAAAAGTCATATGCCGACGTTCGTCGTCGACCGTTAGAGTTCCAGGCGGGAGACCATGTGTTGTTGAAAGTATCGCCGACTCGTGGAGTTCTTCGATTTGGCAAGAAGGGGAAGCTTAGTCCTCGTTATATTGGCCCCTTCGAGATCCTGGACAAGGTAAGCGATGTAGCTTATCGACTAGCATTACCTCCGACGCTTAGTCATGTTCATAATGTGTTTCATGTTTCACAACTGCGTAAGTATGTTCCCGATCCCAGCCATGTTATTGATTATCAAGAGATTGAGGTTGGTGACGATGTTACGTATGAAGAACAACCGGTAACCATACTAGAGCGACGAGTGAAACAATTGCGACGGAAAGTGATCCCGTTAGTAAAGGTCCAATGGTCTAAGCATGGAATTGAGGAGGCCACGTGGGAGACCGAGGATAGTATGCGTGCTCGATACCCCGAACTTTTTGTATCTTAAGTTTCGGGACGAAACTTCTTTTTAGGGGGTAAGGGTGTAATACCCGTGTATTTTATGAGTGTTGTTTTGGATGTATTTTGTGGTATTATGGTTATTTGGACCGTATATATTGATGATTGACCTTGGTATATTCATGGCTGATAAGTGTTGGGTTCTGTGATTCTCGGATTGTGCTCGTTTTAGCCGGACTTTTTGCAAATTTAATTTTGGAAATAGCAGTTAGCGCACGCTAAGACTGTATGTCTAGCGCACACTAACTAGGTTCGAGTAGCGCACGCTACTCTTGTACAATAGCGTGCGTTAGGCCCGCTGGACAGTGAACTTTCTGGACTCTGGAATGGAGCGCTAGCGTACGCTATGGAAGAACTAGCGTACGCTATTTCGATGTACTAGCGCACGTTACTTGTAGGATAGCGTGCGCTAGGATGTCAGGTCAGTGAGGACAGAAACGTTTCTGGACTGCAGGTACTTTCAGGTAGCGCACGCTACTGTATGGAGTTAGCGCACGCTAGTGGCAATCGATAGCGCACGCTAACAGATAGTTCGGCAGACGCCATCGAGTCTGGCGAAAGTTACGGGCGCCTTTTCTTGGAAGTGCACCGCCCTCAACTCGTTAGCGCATGCTAAGCCAATAGCCGTAGCGTGCGCTAATGCCTCCCAGTATATATATAGGGGAGCAGGTTCCAGAAACGTCATTTTTCACCTCTTCCTCTTCCCTTCGGCGGCTGGGCGATTTGGAGTGTAGTTAGACGTGGTTTTCGACCAGTTTTCACCATCCAACAATATTTTTGTGTTCCTAGACTCAATCTAACAAGATTTCATCCAGTGTATCATCCAAATCAAGGTAAGATTGTTCAATCCCTAGTTTTTCGGAATTTTGAGGGTTTTGTTTAGATCTCGTCCTTCTAATCCGTTTTAAACCTTGAATTGGGTCAGATTATGATTGTGAGACCATAATCCCTTGTTTTTCTTGAAGTCTACGGATTTTGTTTGAGTTCCCACCTATTGATTTGAGTATGAACAACTCCGCCTTAGTAGTGTTTGATAGTTTGTCCCTAAGAGTAGAATTTGAAGGGAATCCTTCCATTTCCGTGGTGTTGTGTTTTGATTCCATATTTCAATGTGTTAGGATCGAATCGTTGAAGGAAGTTCGGACCGTACATTCATCCGTTCACCGTTTCTTGTGTCGTTCAAATTGAGGCAAGTACTTTGATTGTGTTTAATGTACATCGTGTGAATATGTAAAAATGGAATTTGTGCCAAATTGTTGATCGAGTGTGTGTGAGCCGAGTAAAACCAGTGAGGGTCCCCAAAGTGCAGTAGGCCGCGTATCCCTACGGATCACTCGGTTGGGCTATACACCAGGGAGGGCCTGACGAGGTGTCTCTGGGGTGTGTATCTTGCTTGAGAGGTACAAGGCCAGTATAGCTCGGGAGGTTGCTTTGTGATGACGTCTGTGATGTGGTATTCCGGAATATCTGTGATGGCACTATGATTTTTATGGTCTTTGTTGATTATTCACTTGTTGTACATATTCTATAATCATTGTACTTGCACCGGCTTCTTGCTGACCCCTTCTGGGGTGGATATACTTTTGTGTATTCAGGTACAGGTCCAGTGGGAGGTCTAGCACAGGACGGACACGAGCTTGGTGGGCAGCATTGATATCGTGCATCATTTTGAGTTGGTGGTCATATGGTCATGGTCAAAGTCATGTTTTGGTTTTGTACTCGCGCGGGTACTGTCCGGTGTTGTATGTCATGTCATTATTAATGGTTAATGATGTCGTTGTATTCCAGTTGTGAACGGTTGTATTGGTTATGATCCCACGGGATGATATGTTGTTTGATATTGTGATGTATGTCATGTTAAAAAATTAAAGTTGGTTTTGATTGTATGAACGTTTATGTTTGTTGTATTTAATGTGTTTTATTTGGGTCTAAGCCTGGTAGGTTCTCCAAAAAGGATCTACGGCGCTGTAATATTCCTGTAAATCACGGGGATGTTACAAAGCCTCACCCCAAAAACGTTTTGACAATCCGGAGCTGACGAGCATAGACCTTACCCTATCAAGGAGGGTTCGGTTCATGCGCTCAGCGATTCCGTTTTGTTGGGGGGTGTAGGGTGCTGTCCTATGCCTTTGAATACCACTTTCCGCACACAAAGTATCAAACAAATTATTGCAAAATTCCAGGCCGTTGTCAGTTCTCAAAATTTTAATTTTCTTACCGGTCTGGTTTTCAATTAAAATTTTCCACGTTTTGAACGTGTCAAACACATCAGATTTGTTCTTAAGGAGAAACACAAAGACTTTCCTGGAATAATCATCAATCACAGACAAAAAATATCGGTTTCCGCCATGTGTCGGAACACTGGCAGGCCCCCACACATCAGCATGTAGACACTCAAACACATTTGAACTCTTAGGGGGGTTTGGGGAAGGTGAATGAGGAAAGTTCGCACGATGTTGCTTACCATACACACAGTTATCACAAAATGGCAAGTCAGATATTTTATCATTCCCAAAACAACCATTTTTGTGCAGTATTTCAAGACCTTTACGACTAATGTGACCCAACCGTTTATGCGATTTGATTTTATCTCCATGGGTGCATTAACGGAAAAGTTACTTACAGTGGAGCAAATATATAAGTTCAGTTTACGAATGGCGACAAAAAAGGTTTTGGGACCTCTCGTAACTTTCATTGCACCCTTACCCCATGTACCTTCAAAACCATCATCTTCAAGACATGCACACGACATTAAATTATGAGCTAAGTGAGGAACATGCCTAACATTTTCCAAAGTTATCGAATTTCGATTCAATTTAAGGCACACGGTTCTATTCGGCAACATCTCATTTTACATGATCAGGCATAGACACATATCGATTTTTCAAATCACGATAGCTAGAAAAAGTTGTTTGTGCGAGTCATGTGAAATGTGCATCCGAATCAACCACCAATCATTTTCACCAAGGTCGGCTAACACGAGTTCACGAAGCATGCATAGCATCGAAATCATAAACACATCACCTAGATTTTCACCAAGCGGACTAAGTTGCTTTGTTGATTCTTTGGTTCTTCTTAGGTTTAGTGCAGTCTTGAATGTAGTGACCGTATTCACCACAATTGTAACATTTACGATTAGTAGGTCTAGGTTTAAACCGAAATTTTTCGTTGCCCTTTTTCTTGTTGGCTTGGTTATTTTGACTGTTGGAAGACTTTTTATTTTGAAAACGTTTTTGTGGTCTTCCTTTGACAAAATTAACCTCACCAAGATTTCTAAGGGTGGCACCTTTATTGTTTTTCAAATCTAACTCTTTTCTTTTCAAGCCGTTTACAACAATATCCAAGGTCACTTGATCTCTACCATATTTAATGGCAGATTTCACATCACTATAAGAATCAGGAATAGCATTCAAAAGAACAATCGGAGTGTAATCATCGATATTTTTATCTCCAGTTAACTTTATATCTTGAACCAGTTTTGTAAACACGTCTAAATTAACATCGATGTCTTTATTTAGATCAAGCTTGTAGCGGAAAAATTTTTCAAGAAGAAACAGTTTATTGGGCAGCGAAGTTTCAGTATACATTTTTTCTAATTTTTTCCATAATTCTTTAGCTGAACCAGGTTTACCTAATTTTCTTATCACAGAGTCAGAAAGGTTCAAGATAATCGCAGAATAAGCAAACTCATCAAGTTCAGCCTTTTTCTCCGCAGTCACATTAGAAGCGAAAGAATTATCAATAGCTTTGAAACATTTTTGTTGAATGAGTATGCTTTTCATTTTCTGTTGCCAAATGGCAAAATCACCTTTTCCATCAAATGGGGCCAGAGAGAAGGCAGAGATCGTTCCCATTTTAATTTTCAAAATGAATAAAGTTTTTGAAAATTTGTGAAAAACACAAACAAGGAGGAAACGGTTAATTTTATCAAAACTCAGAAACACAAAGTAATCAATAAAATCACACAGATAAATAAAATAAACGAATCTGAAAAATTCAATACCAGGCCCCTACAAGATCCGAGGACACTTAAGCGGTCCAGGCAGGAGGGTTTAAATGCCCGATTATGAAAAATTCCAGATTTAAAATAAACACGAAGTAATATCGCAGTAATAAACACATAGAATATTACCAACAATGCGTCAACTAACATACGCAGTAGAAGCAATAACAACAGGGCCGAGACAGTCAACCCAAAATAATATCACGAAGAACAGTGGGCCGAGAACAACACGAAGAACAACAAGACCCGAACAAATATCACAAAGGAAAAATATCACCAAGAACAACGATCGGAAAAATATCACAAAGAACAACGAGCAAGGGAAAATCAGACGGTAAGGAGAGGGTTAAGCCGATATACCTGAGCGATCCGGGTTGACCCGATTCAGACAGATCCGAACCAAAGCTCCGGTACCAATGTTGAGTATTGGTCCGAATCGGGTGGTAAATTATTACAATAATTATAACAAATATAACTATTACACAAATCTACTCGGGATAGGGATTAGGGATTACACAACTTCTATTTAAATGAATCAAACAAAAAACTGGAAAAAATTAAGAACAGTGAGTGAAGAAAATGCAAACCAAACGGCCGTAGCCGATCGAAAAGTGATGTCACTGTCGGAAAAGCTTGGCCGGCTCGATCCTCCGTCTCCGTAGCCACGTCAGGACTCAAATGACCCGCGGCGGCCTGAAACGAAACCCACCACCGGACCGGAAGCAACCACCGGAGGAATCGAAGCACTCAGCAAGATTCAACCGAAACGAACCCCAGAAAACTCAGATCCCGAATTATCTCACAAGCCTCACCCACAAGTCACTCAATTATTTCACAGAGAAAAAACGAGGTAATCAAAAAACACTTGCTCTCTATTCGTTTTGTTGTGCTTTCATCTCACACGGAAATGAAATTTATAGGAGAATCGGAACAACAAACGAAGAGAGGAAATCGGACCTGATTTAGTTTCCATATCGGAAGAACAGGGTCAACCGAGGAGAAGAGGAAAGAAAATCGGGAGAGATAAGGTAGGGGTGGAGGCGGACGACCGAAAAGGAGAAATAAAGGGTAGGGTTAGCTGGGGTTAGGGTTTTATATTAGGGTAAGATATAAAACCAACGGCCAGGATTAAAGGGAGCCAAATAAATGGCCAGGATTAATCCGGTCATAATGGGCTGCTTCCAAAGGTACCGGGCCGGGTCCGTTTTTGAGGTGGGCCCTCATAATATTAATCATTTGGGCCAAATAAACCCAACAAAATTATTAATTCGGTTTTTCTTACATATAAGATACATACATATGATATCAGAATTGATTTTTCTTGATACCACCGTGACTCATTTCACGAGAGCTTCAATTTGACATTAATATTGATATGTTGATTATAACCCTTTTAATATCTGTCATTATCAAAACTTATTAAAATATATAAATTAGTACATTGATTCCCTCCAAAATATTAAAAGGACTTGTGGATATATGTCCTTGTACTGTGGAAATTTATAAAGTGGTATGTGTAATATTACGGAATGACCAGGCGGCACTGATGCCGACAGCTGGGGTCGATGATGACTTTTAATGATCCAACCTAATAACACATGATTATACTTTGAGAAAATGGTTGGACGAACCTGCTCCAGAAGAAGCAGTTAAATATTTACTAATCTAATTCCTGACTTTATTATAATTATCTCCAAGTGGTGGTTGAAACCATCTATTTGTTGAGCTTACATTATGTAAATATTACTATACCTCCTATGTGACAAATTTAATTATCACAAGATGGATGGCGATGCCTCCTGTATGATAAATGTAATTGTCACAAGACGGATGGTTTTACATATTTACTATACCTCCTATGTGACAAGTTTAATTATCACAAGATGGATGGCGATGCCTCCTATATGATAAATGTAAGTGTCACAAGACGGATGGTTTTACATATTTACTATACCTCCTATGTGACAAGTTTAATTATCACAAGATGGATGGCGATGCCACCTATATGATAAATGTAATTGTCACAAGACGGATAATTTTACATATTTATTATACCTCCTATGTGATGAGTTCAATTATCACAAGACGGATGGTTTTACATATATACAATTTATATATTATATATTACCATCATGGTTGGTTATACCATATGAATGGTTCATAAATACTGCTCCTGAAGAAGTAGTTGATAAAAATAAATCCTACTCTGAAAAAGTAGTTGATCGATTATCATGCTCTTGAAGAAGCAGTTGATAAAAATAAATCCTACTCTGAAGAAGTAGTTGATCGATTATTTAAATCATGCTCTTGAAGAAGCAGTTGATAAAAATAAATCCTACTCTGAAGAAGTAGTTGATCAATGATTCAAATCATGCTCTCGAAGAAGAAGCAATTGATGGAAATAATATCCGATCTCCAAGATTATTAAACACGAACGGATAAAATTGAGCAAGTGATACCAGAAGCTATCATCGATTAATCAAAGACTATCCCATGCAAATAGACCACATGGTGAGATCATCTGACAAGTGATATGAAAAACTATCACCGGAAAATAATTGCTCAATAAATATTATATTGATTATATCACATGATGAGATCATTGAAATCATATTTATGTATGTGCTGAATAATAGAGAAGCATATATCACATATTCGTGAGAATAATGTATTTGCATAGAGACAAAAAGATGATCTTATTGTTGCTGGAAAAAGCACAAAACAGTCGAAGTGGAAAATATTGAAACTAGCCAAAAAGGTAATAAACACTCGACAATATGCGAAAAGAATACATATGAAACCCATAAAAAGGGGTGCGTCTCGAGAGTATAAAACTCCGTAACTCTGCCACCCCTTGGCATTAGGGTTCATAATGAAATATCTAAAGGATCTAAACTTATTTTTTGTTTGGCGTCAATAGTTTGTGGCGATGGGCTTTGACTTCCAAATTCTTAATTGTAATATTTGCTTGAAACTTTATAAGTAGATCAACAAATGTGTCGGCACATATAAGAATATCTCTTGATGGTTGAGAGATAAACTTGTGGTCTACTCCTTGATCCAGAAAGGCAAGCAAATTGCTGAAGAAATTATTAATATTCAGCAAATAGGTTTTGTATGGAAGTCCCGCTCAGCCCATGACGTGATATTGAATATCTCATTGAGTGTGACATAGCCATCTGGAAGTACAATAAAGGCATCACTATTATTCACCATATATATCATACCATCATGCACAGACTGTGCTTGAAGCATCAACCCAATTGAACCTCCTATACCACTGGTTCTAACTGTGGGAGAGTGTAAGGCACTTCTTACTCTTATTTTCCCATTTTGTGCAGCCTCTAAAAGGCAACCCAAAAATCTATGATTACTCACACCATATAATATATCGATTTTGTGTTTTCCTAATTCTTTTACGAATTGATACGACATATCTATATGCTGGATATGACCTATAAGTTTGGATCCACCTAAAATACATATGGTTTTAATAGGATGAGATCTGTATGAGGATTCTGAGAACTCCATCCCTCTACACTATATTTTCAAAGTACTTTTATGAGATATACAATTTCTGATTTGTGGATCCCAAATTTAAAGAACAAACTTCTTACTAGAAGACAAATGGCTTCACTATTTTCATTGAAAAACGAGCAGCAGATAAGTCACTGCTTTTACTATTTTCTTTTTGAAAAAATTGCAGAAGAAAGCGAAAGATATGATATTTTTCAATGAAAATGACATTATCTATCGGCAGCTGAGAGATTTAAATATTGGGGAACAATATTCATCAAGTTGCATTTTTTGCTATTTACCTTATACCAACTTTGACAGAACGGACTAACAAACTGGATCTTTTGAGACTAATTTTTCATGATTATAGCGTTCCAGTTCGTCCTTAAATTGTGTCCACAGAGCCAATAGTTCACGATGAACGTATCCATTGGGATGTGTATCAAGAATCTGTTGGATATCGTGATCCATTGGATACAAACCCCACCGATTTGCACTGTGTGTCACATGTCCACCGAGCATATTTATAGCATCCACCTAATCTTTTGCTCTTCGTTTCTCTGTAAAATTACTCCTACCTGTACCTGGCATGTACTTAAATGAATTTGAAAATTCGCCAAATAATCGAACTTGTGCTTCGATCAACCATCGAATATCTTCTGGGATGCCATTCCTCATTAGCACCCTTAATCTTTCGAGTCGAGCTCGATAAATTCTTTTTATGATATTCACGGGTAATATTTGTGAAGACTAGAAAGCATTAAATCCATTATGATAATCAAACCCTCGATATGGGTGATTGTGAATACAATGCTAATCTATTTATAGATTGAAATTACGCGTATGAGATTTGACTCCGCGTTTCAATAGTTCATATCCCGAAGCGTATGAACTACAGTTCTATATTTGAATAATAAACATAATATGACATGTGGGAGCGGTGACTCCATGTTGATAATGATGTGCAATAATGGCACTGAAAGATGATGTGATATGTCGGTAAAATATCTATATGATGATATAGACACATCATGTCTTCAAATATTTATTCTCGATTAATATCAATACTAGCCAATGTTGGGAATGAATTCCTAATAAATTTGGAATATATTAAGGGGGGTATGGGCCCACTTCCTCTATATGTGAACTACTAGATATTATGGATCCACTAGATAGTCACATGTGTATATGACTCGTAATCGGAAACTTACGAGATGATTTGCTCATGGTTGGAGCATATATTCCATATCAGATTAAGCTAGTAATATATCCCAAATAAACTTGAATAGATCCTAGAAAGGATCAAGATATGCGCATACAAGTGGGATATTAATTGGCATACTATTCGAAGTCCTCCTGCCAATATCGAGAACATAATATACAAACCCCCATGACTGAAGATGAATACTGAGGTACTGGCATATGGGTTTGGTGCTCAAGAAATCTCTTAGCATGAGGGGGAGTATTAGTAGTTGGAAATATGTGAAATGCATCACACTATATCCTCACAACTATATAAACTTGAAGTTCAAAGATGCATGATAAATTATTAATCTTTGGTACCAACTACAATTGCTTTGATAAAAATAATTTTCCGAATATAAATCAAAGTAAATGATAAAAGGAGGCATATACTTTTGAAGTATATAGATATAACTATAAAGGAAGATAATGAGATATCTCGGCAAGTTATGTTGCTACACGGAATAAATGTTGTCGACACAATACAGCACTATGAATGAAATGAGGATATTGCAATCCATGATTGTGAAATATGGATATTGGAATGAGGATATTGAAATCCATCAAAATTGAAATATATGCCCTTATAATAAAATGAAACATACGGGCTTACTGAAAGTAACTCCTGAAGAGATTTTAAACATATTATCAGTGCGAGTAGTCACTCAAAATAAGGTGTTATGAAAGAGAATTGTATGCTGTACTTTTTTCCTTGACTGAGGTTTTATCCCACTGGGTTTTCCTAGCAAGGTTTTTAACGAGGCACCTTAATCACAACTAATATGGAATCTCCAAAGAGATTTGAAACGTACTACAAAGAATATGAGTGCGGGATTACAAATTGCACTGAATACGATACTCGGAGGATTATTGAAATGCTTGGGGCATATTTATAAAATATGTGTTGCACTCTTTTTCCCTTGACTGAGGTTTTGTCCCATTGGGTTTTCCTAGCAAGGTTTTTAATGAGGCAACACGAATGGCGTATTAGTATGAATAATGTACTCTTTTTCCTTCGTTAGGATTTTTCCCATTGAGTTTTTTCTAATAAGGTTTTAACGAGGCATATTCATAGCATAATGAGGAAAATTATAAAGATCAAGATTATTCCTCAAAGATTTGAAAACAGAAGGAGTAGTTGTACTCTTTTTCCTTCGATCAAGTTTTTCCCACTGGGTTTTCTTGACAAGGTTTTAATGAGGCAACACGTGGATACTCCAACAACGAATGATATACATGACAGATTCACTCAGTTTTTGTCCCACGAGGTTTCTTGAGACGGTGCAAGAATACTCATACAAGAACTATCAAGATAAGGGGAGCAAATTTACGAGATTACAGATTCAAGTTTTATCTAACAGAGGTTTCCTACCAACGTTATGATGCAACGTGATATGATTGTCACACGCTTCGATACAAAAGTTTGAGAGTTTTTCTCCCATTGAGTTTTTCTTCAAACTAGTTCGAGATATTTATGTAAATAGTCATTCGAGAGTGTTAAGAATTGTTGAAGTATATCACTTCTGTAATGCGTAACAAGATAATGTATTATAATATGTGAATGACTATTATGCCCCTGATGTAATTATGTAATTACGATTGTGCCATCTGAAGTTTTCCTATAAATAGGACTTCAGTTATTAATGAAAAATATACTTCAGAATCATTCTCTTTATTCTCTCGCTAAATCCTCTCTATAATATTTCAGTTTTATAACAAAAATTAAATAATAACATGTAAACAATAAAGTGATCTTTATCCTACAATAATAATATAATATAGATCGATAAACTAACGCTATGAACAAATCAAGTAATTGGTCTCGCTTCATACTAGAGATCCCCATAAATTCAAAATTCATAAATAAACATTACTCTTTTGGTAATGGTTACCTTTAGAAACAATTAATTTCTGATAAATTTTTAAATTTGATATTGTTCGGTAATTAAAAATATTTTTTATTCATAAATTGTGGAAACAGCATTAGTATTGTTTTTAGAAGATGCTTGTGAAAAATACTAAAAACGATATTTTTTATATTAAATATTTAAAAAATAATATTTATCAAATATAATAACAACTAATTATTTTTAGGGTTAATATGCTTAAAATACATATTTGGAAAGTAGATATGTCCTTCTAAATGTCCTATAAATTTATGAGCTTTTCGTCCTTTTGTTTTTAGATCCGTTGACATCCTCCGGCCTCTACGTGAAAGATCTTAAATGACATAGATATGTTTTAATTGACCTAGCGTTTTTTTAAATGGTCCATATGACCTAGCTCTATTTCCACCTCGTCCAGCACCTTCTCTTATTCGGTTTCCTTGCTCGAAACCTCATTTCATAGAAACCATCATGCCAACCTCAAGGAATTTTTCATTCGAATTCTAAGCCATTTTCTCCCTACTCGTCGGAAACATAGTCTCCATTTTCCCCCGATTCACTATCGCCGAGTGCAGTAAGGATTTCAGGCACCTCATTGGTAACCAACCCTGTTCGTGCGATGAGTTCTACGCTCGCGTTCCTCAATTGTCGTCGGCGAAACACTCGTCGAATGCCGTCGTTTGGCCTGTGCACTTCAGGTGACATTGTTTCGTGGCCCAGAGTTTGTTTTGGGTTCACCAACCACCACGTCATCAGCGACACCAACACCATCGTCCGTTTCATCAACACTTGGGCCACATCACTTCGTTCCCCAATCTTAGAAGCATTATTTTCTACCAAAAACGCCGTCGTTTTATTATGTTAAAACAATGTAGTTTCGTCTAGTCGGACGACAATGCCACGTTGGATGTAACTTTTTTCCTCTGCATTCATTGTCTAAAATAAAAAAAATACATAAATTTACAGGATATTTTAAAAGGAGATATCTAATATTAAAATAGCAAATAATTTGTGTATTTTAAGCAAATTAACCTTTATTTTTACATGCACTTTTTATTCAAGTCGCACCCATACAGGCTGAACTCTTGGAAACCAAACACCTCAGGTATAAACCCACAGCAAAATCTCTGCGTCTTAACCAAGCAAATCGTCAATGGCGGAACCCAAGACCAAATACGATCGTCAGCTCAGGTAAAACAACATCACCTCAATTCCCACTGTTCTCCATGTTATGCATGGCATAATATCACGCACAATATATTTTTTCGTAATTTTTTTTTTTTTTGAGAATCTGCAGAATTTGGGGTGAGCAAGGACAAGCAGCACTTGAGAAATCAAGCATATGCTTGTTGAACTGTGGCCCCACCGGCTCAGAAACCTTGAAAAATCTGGTTCTCGGCGGGATTGGAGGTATTACTATTGTTGATGGCTCTAAAGTTGAAATCGGAGACCTTGGAAATAATTTCATGGGTACGCCTCCTTTTTTTTTTTTAATACTCAACCTACCCATTGAATGTCCGTGTCTGCACCCCCACCCCACCCCGCACCCTCTAATTGGGGGCTTAGGTTTCATTCCTTTACTCCGGTTGATTTCTATCTAGTGGATGAATCGAGTGTTGGCCAATCCAAGGCGAAAACTGTTTGTGCTTTCCTAGAGGAGTTGAATGATGCTGTCAAGGCAAAATTTATGGAAGAGTATCCAGAGAAGTTAATCGAATCCAACCCTTCGTTCTTTTCACAATTTACTTTGGTAGTTGCCACGCAGGTGTGGACATATTCCCTTTTCATGTCTGTTTATTTTAGCATGATTTTTCATTCACAATCTTTATCTTTACATAATTTCTCGTGGTGCCTGATGTGCAAAATTAACTTCTTTCGGCATTGGTTTTATCTTCTTTCCTTTTACACAATATCTGTTGGTAGATTTGCGCAATTAGTCGTTGTCCTAGCATTCTGGTTACTTCATGTTTTGTGAAATATCATCTTTTGAAAAGAAAATGCTCAATGAAAAATCTGTCTTCATTTCCTACAGAGCTATTTGTACTAATTAACGTACATCTAAGCATAATACAACACATTTTGATTCCTTGGTGCTCATTTTCTGTGGTTATTAGCTGTACTAAATTATTTAGTGCTTTCTTTCCAGCTTGTTGAACATTCTGTGGTTAAACTGGATAGAATCTGCCGTGAGGCAAATGTCATGTTGATATTCGCGCGCTCTTATGGGCTTACCGGGTTTGTTCGGATCAGTGTGAAGGTAGTTCCGAATACATTATCTATTCCTTCTTTTAGTTCCAAAAGAATCTCCCTTGGGTTGTCTTGACCATTTGGAAACAGTACTATGGAATGAAAATAGCTCATGATGGAGCAAATTTTTGTGAAGTGTGAGATATCATTTTCTGCTCTTAGACATCGATGAACAATTTATGCTAGATAATTACTGGAACTAGTTTCAGTGATAACAATAGTTTCTTTAAGGAGGAGGTTTGTGAAATTTAACTAATTAGGCCATGGATTGTAATCCCTATTATCATACAGGAACATGCAGTGATTGAATCAAAGCCTGATCATTTTCTGGATGATCTGCGGCTAAATAACCCGTGGCCAGAGCTTAGGAGGTTTGATATTGTCTTTTACTATAATTTATATGTATGTTTCTGTTATTACCAACAGTTAGGTTCTAACTTCTAACTAAAATATGACAAGTTAGTATCTTATCAACAGATTTTCAGAAACAATAGATTTGCATACATCTGATCCTGTCGTCCATAAACACACTCCATACATTATCATTATCATTAAGATGGCAGATGAGTGGGCCAAAACTCACGATGGAAATCTTCCATCAACAAGGGAAGAGAAAAAAGTATTTAAGGTGCATAACAAGTTTTCTGTCTCGGTAATTTATTTAATCATCTCTATTTTGTGTGTCTGCTTATGAGGTGGTCTGATTTTTTTTTTTCTGGACCGACATTTTAGGATTTAATCAAGTCCAAGATGATTGCATCTGATGAAGACAATTACAAAGAAGCCATTGAAGCTTCATTCAAACTCTTTTCTCCTCAAGGAATTAGTAAGTTAATTATACACACTATTACTGCTGGATAACATTATTCGCTATGTGTTCATCCCAAGTTGCACATCTTGTGTTAGATTGCTAGTGTTTAAGTTTGACTGCTGTTAGCTACTTACCGGGTTTTAACCTTTGTTTCATATATCTGGGCATATTTTTAGCAAGTTGGAGACCAAGACAACCTGATGATATCTGTTTCTAAGTTACCACTGATATCACTTGAGCTTTCTGTTTCTCAGCCAATGAGAGAAATAGATTGGCCCACATATCCCTCAAACCCTATACAATCAAATCTAAGAATGCACACATTTACGTTGTTGGCATGTGCCCGTTTAACTGTCATGACATTTCATTGATATGAACCTGCATGGTGGAGTTGAAGCTTGAAGCAGTTATGAAAACAAACTTATTCATTTTCAGTATCTTACTCCCTGTTTTTCTCTTGGAAATTTATATTTTCCAACTTTAATTGTCGATCAATTTTCACTCCGCATCCTTAGTTATTCGTTTTTACCATTGCCAACCTTAATTCCATGGATATTACACTTAACCACCTTTAGGCCTGTAAATCAGTTTCCCCACAATGTATTTTGGGGATAACACAAATAATTAATAAGAAAGATTACACTTTCCAACCTTAAATATCAATCAATTTTCACTTTGCAACCTTAATTATTCGTTTTCCTCGTTAGCAACCGTAATCCCACGGTTTAACTAGAAAGGGAAAATTACACTTTACAACCATAATATCGACCAATTTCCATTTTGCAACCTTATTTCCACCGATTTTGCACTTAACCACCTTTTAGCCCGGAAAAAAAGAACATTCTGGGTATTCTCCAGACACGTGGAATTAAGATTGATAACGTTGAAAATGAATACTTAAGGTTGCAAAGGAAAATTGGTCAATAATTAAGGTTGGAAAGTGTTATTTTCCCAATAGGTAATTCCTTACTCCTGCGTAATTAAAAAATGGAAATTATTATTTAAAGAACTAACAGTTATTGGAAAAAGATTTGCAAATTATTCTCCAAACTCTGATATTTCCAAATAATCTACTACCTTCGTCCCGTCGAAAGCTTTACATTAGAGTATTTTCACAAGATTTTAGGTAAATGATTGAATGTGATAGATTGGTAAGTTTTGCAAGTACCGATGATGGGCTGTCTAATGTTAAAACGTAAATGATATTGATGGTATATATGGTGGAGATCAAGTGATGTAATTACGATTGTTTGATGTGAGTGTGTGAGAGTTATAAACATAAAGCTTCTAAAGGGACAATAGAAAGAGCTAAACGTAAGGCTTTGAGCGGGACGGATGGAGTAGTATTTTTTTTCAAAATTATTTTCTGATTTTTCCATGTTTTTTAAAAAAATATTTCAGATTTTTTAACTTAATATTACCAGATTGTAAAAGATTATTTCGATTTTAAAAAATTATTTTAGATTTCAAAATTGAATATTTATTATCTAAAATGATTTTTATTTTTTGCAAAACATATTAGAAGTTTGAAAGTAAATGAGATTTATAAATCAATTAATTTTAAGAGTTGTTAATAGAGGAAAAAGAAAATAAAATTGAATTTTTTTTCGTTAACCGTGGAAATAAGGTTAGTAATGGTGAAAAAGAATAATTGAGGTTGCTAAGTGAAAATTGGTCGATAGTTAAGGTTGGAAACTGTAATTTTTCCTATTAATTATTTGTGTTGTCCCAGAATGCCCGTAATATGCATGGAATTAAAGTTGGTTAAGGTTAAAATCAAATTATTAAGGTTGCCAAGTGAAAATTGATCGATAATTAAGGTTGGAAGATGTAATTTTCCCTTTTCTCTTTTACGAGGTGAAGTTACTTGTATGCTTGTAGTTTCTTTCCATTTTATGAAGGATTCTATTTGAATATGAATACTACAATCAGAAAGGTCGTCATTTTAGTAGATGTGATATTCAGCCAAAAAGTTATTAATTGATGCATGTCTTTTAGTCAATGTGGTTTAAATAATGTTCACAATATCTCTTATTTGTCATCTCAGGTCCAGCCCTACAGAAGATTATTAGTGATAACTGCACTGAAATTAATTCCAATCCGTCCGATTTTTGGGTGTTGGTGGCAGCTCTAAAGGTACTCATAAAATCATCACATAATAAGAGGCTGTTGGGATTCATTTTTGTTTCCAGTATTTCCACTTTTTAATACTACGTTTCAGAGTTGAAAAATGAGCATATGTTTGGATTAGATATGTTCTACATTTGAGTCCGGGAATGTTGCAATAACCGTTGCTTATGAAGAAGTGCTAAGTCCTATAAGAGGTGGAAAAAGGGAAAGCAAAGTTGGAATATATGAAAAAAATGTGAAGAGCAAGAGAAAAGCCAATATTGGATTGTTCGGTAAAAATGTTGATACAAAAAGTCAATTGAGTTGTAAAATATACCAACTTGAAATGTCAACTTTATAAGCTGACCTTGCTTGGACTCCTGGCTTGGAGAAGCAGCAAATATTTTGTACACACTCTATATGTGAGATTTTGAATGAAAGTCTTTTCTTATGTGTTTGTTTTCTGTCTGAAAAAACGTGAAACACTAGTACTTTGGTATGATTTTTGGTGATTCACGCGATAGGACTTTGAAATATCTTTTGGTTTGAATTGGATGTTGAATGAAACTGTGTTGTATCTCTGATGTGGGTAAATATGAAATTTCTGATATCAGTAATACAAATAATAGAGTTTGAACTATAAAATTGGAAAGATACCATATGGAAATGAGACCAGCGGGCCTTAAGTGTAACATATGCACAACTTCTCAGTTCTATATCAATGCACATCCAAAATGAGATGCTAAAGTTGGGATTACGGACTCTTTCGAAATCGAGTTTCCTATCTTAGTAATTGAATCCTTCAGTTGGTACTACCACCACGTGAGCATGTCTGCAACCACTTTGTTGAAGTGCACTTTAAAATAATTTAAAGTGTGACGTTCTCTATATGCGTCTAATGGATGTCGACAGAGATGGAATCATCTCTTCTTACATGGTGTCTGATTTTTCTTCATTTACATTTCTTATCTTACAACTCAGGAATTTATAGATAATGAAGGTGGAGAGGCACCTCTGGAGGGAGCAATCCCTGACATGACATCTTCTACCGAGTTAGTGACTAGTGTTTCCGAGCCAAATGTTTTCTTGTCGTGTTTCATCAAGTTATTTGTTGATAGAGTCTCTTGTAGGTTATATGTCAACCTGCAAAAGATCTACCAGGCCAAGGCTGAGGCTGATTGTCTTGTTATGGAGACATATGCGAGGAAGATATTAAAGAAGATAGGTAGAGATCCAGATAGCATCTCAAAGACAACCATAAAAAGTTTCTGCAAAAATGCACGAAAAATTAAGGTTTGTTCAAAAAACTTTTACCTCGTTCTTTTACCTTTCCCCCAGCACTCTCCCTGCAATTAGATAGCAGTTTTTAGTCAGCTAATTATTGAATTTCCTTGCTTTTAATCATTTTAGGAAGACCATAGTCACCATACATGTCTAGGTGTACTTTTGACTCACGTCAGTGAGTACTTCTTACTCCCTCCTTATTAGACTTAATTGAACATTTGATTTTGGCACCGGTTTTAATGTGGGAGTTGTTGATGATTGATGATGAGTTGTTTATTAGTATTAAATGAGATAAAGTTGCTTTTTGATGAGGTGATGGTTGTTTATTTTGCTTTATTTCCATTATAGGAAATGTTCAATTAAGTAAGGGACGTACCCTTTTGGCAAATGTTCAGTTAAATAAGAGATGGAGGGAGTATAATTTTCAGTTCAAATTTGAGAAGTCTCACTGAATACTTTTAACTCGAAAAGGAGGGATATATTGTTTCCTGGATCCTTTATGCAACTTTCAATATAGTTCCACATGCCCCCCCCCCCCCCCCTCCCACGCACACACACACAATCATGGGGACAGTTCTATTTGTGCATCCTGTAACTTTGATCCCCTCTAAATGTTAGCTTATAATATTTCATATGCATAAAGTGTCAAAAGATATATTTGAACCTTTTCGTATGGAATAGTAAAAATGTCATGCTTAGGCTCCATCACCTGACCCGGTTTCCTGATAGCTGAACATACTTTTAATAATTTTTTCTTTTGTAATGATTATTAGGTATGCCGATATCGCCCTATTGAGGATGAGTACACTTCGCCGGTTCAACTGGAGTTACAAAAGTATTTAACAGATGAAGACTACTGGTACTTTTTCTCTTATCTCTGAATGTACTCAGCTGTGTTAGATGTATTTTTCTTACTATTATAGTCCTCTGGGGATGCCGCACATTATGTCTCAAAATCTGTATCTGCTTGAAAAAAAACGAAGTGGTGATCCATATTACTTATTCAAGAAACCAAGGTTTAGGCAATGAATGTGGTGCTATGCAATCAGAAATTGGAAAGAGATTGGACTATGGTAACCTGGATTTGTGGAATTTGTACGTGTCAGTATGAAATTCATAAGTTTTAACTCCACATCAGAATCAAAGTCGAACATAGGAAAATATAACGCTTTTGGTCCCCCAAATTTGTTCCTTTTTGGTCCATCTGGTTTCGTGTTATGAAATTTGAAAATGTGTTTGGTTTAATCGTCAATCATCAAATTTTAATATCACGGGTCATCTCATGTCATGCTAGTGGTTGCTGAAGTAAACGTGTTGATTATATAAGGTTTGATAGTATATGTGAATGTTGATAATGTGGGGAATCTATTTCCTTTCAGGACATCCAGAAACTCGACCAAGTATCCTATAACAGAACCTTTTTTTTTTTTCTCGAATTATGTATAACCTGAAATGAGGAGAAACCTAGGATTTGAAGCCACATTTTCTAACAAGATAAAAATCACTTTCATGATAAAATCTCCGCATATCAAGTTATCTTGCACTGGTTTTGTAATAAATTATTTTTCTTCTATTCTTGAAGTGTGCTCTACATGATATGTGTATATGAAGTGTGCTCTACTTACAAAAGCTTATGTAGGAAAAGAATATAATAAATGTTACTTTGGCATATATCATTTTCAGTTTTTCTCCCGAAATGCTGCTCTCATCCAGCTCTTACACATTTCCCATTCTGCCCCGTTTTATTAAGCACATTGAGGACTTTCCAACTGATTTATAATTTATTTCAGCATTTTGTTTATTTTATGCTCTTTTTCCTTGGATCAATCAACATTAGTACACAATAACCTAAATTATAGTCACTACCTCCGTTCCTAAATAACTGTCAATTTTGTTTTTTGAGATCTTACTTTGACCATTAATATCTCTCATTATATTTATAGAAAATAATAAAAATGGTATATTATAGTAGTACTTCTCAAAAAGTCAATGCGACAATTAGGAATAGAGGGAGTACCGTGTTAGGTTTAGGTTGTATATCCCGCATTTTTGTGTCATTCGTGGTTTTTTGCTTGTATCACTAACTTTGGTCGGCATTCTGATTTTCGTGATGCAGTATTGCTGTTGGTTTTTATATTCTTCTACGAGCTGTAGATCGTTTTGCTGCAAACTACAATTATTTTCCGGGGCAATTTGATTTTGGTGGGTAAGAACTTCAGCTCCTCCCCCCCTGTTGGCTATCTAAAGTATAATTTCATTCAAGAATTATTACCTCATGCCTACGGCCTACCTACCTAATTGTGATTGATACTCTGTAGTGAGATGGACGAGGATATTTCTAGATTGAAAACAACAGCTGTCGCCCTACTTAACGACATGGGTTGCAACGGATCCACGTTGACTGAAGACCTTATTAATGAGATGTGCCGTTATGGGGCCTCAGAGCTTCATGCTGTCGCGGCCTTTATCGGAGGAATCGCATCTCAGGAGGCGATCAAGGTACGTTGGTTGCTTCCTTTTTGTTTTAACTTTTTATATTTCGTACTCGGGAGATTATTTTTTTTTTCTTAGGCGAATATTAACGGAACGACTTAGCAGTAATTGGGGTTAGTGGGTTCATGCATTTTTCAATTCAAAGCATTATAATGCGAATCTAAAATCTAGAAGCAAAATGTTATACTTTTTACGAAACACATTCGTCACTGTAAAGTTCGTCCGTTTGTACCTCATTGAAATTTCTCATGTTTGCTTAACATAAAATCGTCGAAATTATTATGAAAGGTCTCAACTATACAGACACACGCACGCATATATATATATATATATATATATATATATATATATTGGCTATAGAAATTGTAATTTAAGGTGTTTCTTCTTTATCTGCATGCAGCTCATAACAAGACAATTTGTCCCGATGAGTGGGACGTTTGTCTTCAACGGCATCGATCACAAGTCGCAATTGTTATTACTTTAGGCTCCATCCTTACATGTTAAAGGTAAGAGCATGCGGCATTACCAGAGAAGAGACTTGAAGAACATCAACATTCTTCCGTCATCCGAGTTCTTGATCTGGAATCTTTAGCAATTTGCCACTAGCTTATAAGTATCTATTAGTATTATTATTAAATCTGTAGGCACTTATCGTCATTGTGCTGTCTATACAGAGGATCCCGTTCCCGTAAATTGTTGCATCGATACACCTGAAGTTGTTATCTCACTCTACTTGCTTAATGGTTAGAGGGATAAACATTCTTTGTCTGTGTTGAGAATTGTTCCAAAAGCAGATTGCAATTAGCCCCAAGGTTTTAAGGTTTGTGCGATTTCCCCGACAATTTTAGCATTTAACCCCCTAAGGTTTCTTAGCATGTGCGATTTACTCTCTCCGTTAAGTTTAAATCCATTTTTACTGTTAAGTTCATTTTTTTAAGAAAAAAATGGTTGACATATTCTAGACTTTTAGTTTGATAATTGAAGGAAAATAATATTAGATAATTATCTAGAATAAACTTAAAAAGCATTTATAAAATCTAAACCATCTCTAAAATCTTGAAAAAACATGATACACATCAAGGTATTCTCTACAAATTTAAAAAAAAATATAATGACATTTGATAAATCTAATTTCTACATATACTTGGAAAATTCTAAGTTCCACAAAACATAAAAAAAAAAAAATAAGTAATTCACCAAAAAATTAAGTAATTCTCCAAAATTGTTAATATTTTTTTTTATTATGGGTCTTTATGCAGCAATTCTCATATTTATTGCATAATATATTTGATTTCTTTTGCAAGACATAATTTTCCAATATTGTAGAGAAATTGTGAATTCTATCTTTTTAAAAATTTTCGCATTTTTTTATCAAAATTTCTCCACATTCTAGATAATTTTCAGTTTTTGCAAGTATTTTTAGATTTATTTTAGATAATTTTCTAATTTTAGTTTTTCTTTTCAGTTTTTTAATTAGAAATCTAGAACATGCTAACATTAAAAAACGTACAAACATAACCGGAAATTAGATGGAAACATAACGGAAGGTGTACAGTGTACATATCAAGAACTGAGTGCTAAAATCAAAACGTAAGGGAAAAATTGTATAAACATAAGAGAAATTGTTAATTTAATTTTTTTTATATTTAACATAATATAGTTTTAGATTTAAGATCACCAAACTTTTTTTACATACCAAGGGACTAATCTCCACCATCCATCTTGCCTCCATCTTTATTTGATCTAATGGATGAGATTAATCCCAACAATTTAAAAAACCCATTTTCATCATTTTTTTTTCAAATATCAATATCTTTCAAACCGTTAATCGTTTAAGTCAAAAAAAATATACCGTTACGACGAGCATTTAATTATCTTTCTATAGATAGGCACTTTGATATATTTTCGACAAATTTTTTTTTTCCGCTTTTTTCACGTTTTTTTTCGTGGCCGAAAAAATCACATATGATATATCATATATGATATGTATCATATATGATATATCACATATGATTTTTTCGGCCACGAAAAAAAATGTGAAAAAAACAAAATTTTTTTTTGTCGAAAGTATACCAAAGTACCCGTCTATAGAAAGATAATTAAATGCTCATCGCGATGGTGTAATTATTTTCGCTTAACGATAACAGTTTAAGAGATATTTAAATTATAAAAAATGTGTGAAATATTAAATGCTTTTAATCTCAACCATTGATTTCTTTTTGAATGGATGATGGGGATGAGTCCCTTGATATGTAAGAAAAGTTTAGTATTTAATAGAACTCTAGAAACAATCTAATCTATTGAATCAAAATTCGATAGGTGGTATTTTTAATAACGACCCATGGGCTCACCGGGCATCACTACTGTACTTCCAGTCGCAGTCTATACGACATTATTGATATGAAGCTCCAACTCGATCCGGAGTGAGGATGTGATAGAGGTCATTACTAGATATAATTTTTGGTTGCTTTTAAATTTCGGCTCAAGCATAGAAGACATTTGTTCAAAAATAGTGAATATAGTATCTAGCAGAGAAATTGTGGAAGTTTTATAGAAAAATAATTAAAAAAATTAAACAGAAGAAAGTGAACTTTTATAAAGAATCGCAACTAAAATTCAGAAGCATTTTTTAAATTTTATTATCATTGTTATTAGTATTATTATTATTAAAAGGATATATGTAATAAATGTACCAATTAGAACAGATTTTTACCTAACTAAAATTATTTTTACCGACTTCCTGAATATTTTACTACTAAGTAAAACAAGGCCCCAGTTCATATCAAGTCCAAGTAGCATGACAATTTTATAAAAGAATATAGAATTTACTATTACAAGAACCCAAAATAAACTTGAATCTGAGACTAAAAAGAGTTAGATTCGATTAGGTTCAGAACTTGGGCAATTTTCTACCTCGGAGCAGAGTGCAATCTTTGAGGAACATGTGAAAGAAAAACCATATACGGAAGCACACAAAAATACATGAAGATGAAACAGTAGGGTTCATCCTTCTGCGGCTATGCAGAAGCTTTCTTGGTCTGCTTGTAGACGCTGAAATCACCGAAATCTCTTTTACCACTGGCAAAAAAGTGTCCATCAAATCCTTTGAAACTAAGCAAAAAATGATTCAACAGTGAAACGAACGATAGATAATTCACAAAGGCAACTCCGTTCAAGCGCCTCAAACGCAACGCTTCGCTTGGTCGCCCCGAGGCATTTTTCCTGCGCCTCGAGCGTTTTTTAAACATTGCTCGGTACTAACCCTAGAACATCATTTCACATTTACGAAGAAGCGACTCTCGGCCGAGAGAAAAAAAAAAAAGAGGAAAAACAGGAGTACTCTTGCGGTATTGATCAGAACTCGAGAAGAGCAGGAATTATGAGGAACTAAAAATCACATTATTGGGATTTTCTATGGGGTTACTAAAAGAGGGGAAGAGAGAAAACGTGAGATTAGCACTTAGTAGACGGTTGACGCGTACACTTGGTACTTCTTCTAATTTATTCAACCCCCCTCTATTTTTAATCTCTTTCTTGTTTTATTGTTAACTCATAAGTTTGTCCAAGACTTGAAATCTAATAATTAATTAATGTAATTTATGATATAAACTTTCTTGTTATTTTAAACTTATTTGATCATATTACATTATTAAGAATATTATCTATATCATAATCATATCTTTTTGATTAACCTCTAATTGATCCCTGATTAATTGAGAATTCCCCACCCCCAAGTCGCTTGTCGGGTCCTGATCTTTAGAACATTGATTAATATACGTTGTTTCTATGTAAGTACGATCTAACTTCAAATTTAATTGGATAATTAATTTCCTAATAATCATATAACATATGATTGAGATGCTTGTTCAAGTGCGGGACTGATTATTTGAAAGACTAGTGAATTAACAGTAATGACTGAGATCATTACTGCTATCTATTTAGCACTCAAGACATTTGAAACTCGGGAAACTTTATCTATGTTAAATCCAATCGTAAATGATGTACTCTCCACCAAAGGAGATTCTTCATCCAATTAAATGTGAAGTTAGATCGTAGTTACATAAAAAACAACGTATATTAATCAATGTTCTAAAAATTGGGACTCGGGACTTGATAGGCTACGCGAGGGTGGACAATTCTAAATTAATTGGGTATTAATTAGAGGCTAATCGGGTATTAATCTTATTTTAATCAAACATAAATGATATATTTTGATATATATAATATTCTAAATAATATATATGATAAAATAAATTTAAAAATAACAAGAAAGTCTATATCATAAATTACATTAGTTAATATTTCATATTGACAGACTAACGAGTTAACAATAAAACAAGAAAGAGATTAAAAATAGAGGGGAGTTGAATAAATTCGAAAAGAGGGGTAAATAAATAAATAAATAAAAAAGGGAGTACCAAGTGTGTACATCAACCCTATACAAAGAATTAATCTCACGTTTTCTCTCTTCCCCTCCCTTTTAGTAACCCCATGATTTTCAGTTCCCCACCATCCCTGCTCTTCTCAATCTCCCAAAATTTTCAAGCTCCAATTAATACCGCAAGACTACTATAGTTTTTCCTCTCTTCCTATTTTTTATGTTCTTCCCCTCTTCTTCTTCCGGCTGAGAGCCACTTCTTCATAAATGTGCAGTGATGCTCTAGAGTTAGTAACTTAGTACCAAGCAATGTTTAAAAAAATGCTCGAACATATGCCTCCACACGAGGCGCGGAAAAAGCACCTCCGAGCATTGTAAATATGTTTAAATTTGAGGCGTACGCCTCACGTGACAGAGACGCTCCGTAGGCACACGCTTCAAGCGTTGCGTTTGAGGCGCAAGAGGTGCTCGAGGCTTGAACGGCATCGTTCCTTTTTTTAATAATACGGGCCAATTTAATAAAACCGACCCTCATTCCTGTTTACGACCCAGTTTAATAAAACCTAACCCTCAACGAGTCCAGCAACGAAAAGAAAACTCTTAGCGACTCAGCGACCCTCAAGACTCACGGTGAATCTCAGCGGACTATCGACGAATCTCGGCGACCTATTATTGGAGCTGAAGAATCTGAAGTGGCAACTCACGGTAAGCTTCTTTCCTCTTTCTTTGTACTCTGATTTTACTTTTTTTCAGTTTCACTTTTGTCTTTTTTTTTTTTCTGAAAAACCAGTTTATCCTATTTGAGTGACTACTTTCTTTGAATTTGTAATGATTTGTGTTTTATCTCTTTTTCTTTTTTCAGTTTCATAATTTACTGAATATTGTCTTTAATTGTAGCGATGTGTTTTCTATTTTCTGTTTTTAATTTGCAACTTCTCTTTGTTTTTTGTTCTTAAAATCAGCTTTATGGCTACTCAAAATCACCCTGCTTGGAAGTATTGTACCAAAGTGTTCGAAAGGAAAGGATGGGAAGCTATACAAGTATGTAAGTTGCCACTTTTGCAAAGAACTTATTAATGGGGGGTGATTAGAATAAAAAATAACCTTGCGGATAATCATAAAGGCATAGCCCCGTGTGTTAAAGCGCCGGATGAAGTAAAAAAGAAAATCATAGAGTATTTACAAAATTTTGAAAAAATTAAAATGGATATACAGAGGAATAGGGAAGAAATAATTGAAAGTGGAGCCTACTATCAATCTCAGAAGTCATCTTTAAGGAGCTTCAAGTACTGTAGTGTAGTGTTACACGGGGAGTTAGGTGTCCAATGGATAGGTTTGTTGTGGATTTGGATGGTGACCGTGATGGTTATACACATAACATGAGACCAGGAAATGAAAAGGAAGCTATTAATCAGGTGAAGTTGGATATTGGTAGATGTTTCTTTGAGAATGGGATTCCTTTAAACAACGTGAGTAGTCCGTCGTTTATTAGTATGTGTCCTACCTTGGGAATTTTGGTCGTGGTTTTAGACCACCTACAATTTATGAACTTAGCACGTGGATAATGAACGAAGAAGTAAAGACCACACAAATTGATTCGATAAAGTCAAAAAAACATGATCTCAAACAGGGGTATCGATATTATCGGATGGGTGGAAAGATATAAGAGGGAGACAATTAATATATTTTATTATTAACAACCTATTAAAGATGTGAAAATGTTGTGCGAACTTCTTGATGAAGTTGTGATGGATGTTGTAGAGGATATTGTAATTCTAGTGGTGATTGAAAATGCCTCGAATTATAAAGCGGCCGGAGACTTACTAATGGCGAAGAGGCCACGTCTTTGGTGGACACCGTGTGCGACCCACTGCATATATTTGATGCTTGAGAAAATTGGAGACTTGCCGCAACATAAAATTGCGTTGACAAAATCGGAGAAGGTATAATTTCACAGCATATTACTGTTTACCTGTAACTGTTAGTTGTTACAATTCAAATATTTGTAAGTGTCCCATTTTATATATAATCACGGATGGGTGTTAGCATTAATGCGGAAGTATGCTAATAGAGAGCTTCTTCGCCCCGCGGCCACGAGATTTGCTACATCTTATTTGACATTGCAAAGTACGTCTATTTCAAGGGAATGTTTCGAGCGAATGTTTACCTCTCCAGAATGGGGTAGGTCCAGTTGGGCTAAAAATCAAGAAGGGGGAGTGAAAAACATCATTTTGAAGGACCAAAACTTTTGGGGGAGCTTCACTTCTGCAATCAAGTTGAAGAAGCCGCTGGTTGGTGTATTGAGAATGGCTGATTCAAAAAAAAAAAAAAAAATCCCCGAGACGGAATTCTTATATGGTGCCATGGATAAAGCAAAGGGGAAATAGCCAAAAACTTAGGAAGTGAAGAAGGAGCTTATAAAGAGATTTGGAGTATCATTGATGACAAGTGGGACTTTCAGATGCACTGACTTGCATGTGGCTGCGTACTTTCTTAATCCCTACTATTAATATGATGACGACTTTCGACGCACCCTGAAGTAAAGGTTTGGCCTTCGACTTGTATGACAAAACTTTATCCAGCCCACGAGTTCAAGAAAAAAAAATGATCTACAAATGGATGCTTTTCAGCGTAGAAAAAGATTATTTGGCTTTGAAGCAGCAAAAAGACCGTGTAAAAAGCACAGTCCTAGTATTTCCCTTGATCTTGTAGTTGTTTACTTTATTACATGTTCATTATTTTTTTTTCCCGATTGTTGTTTACTTTCCTTAGTTGATTGGTGGCTTCAATAAGGAGACGAAACACCGGAACTTAAAGGCTTTACAGTTAGAATTTTCAGTCTCACATGTTCTTTGTCAGCTTGTGGATGTAACTGGAGTACCTTTAATCAGGTATTTGTTGCTCTCTCACTTAGATTTCAAATTGATTTTTAGGTGTACAAAATAATTTGATAATTGGATAATAATGTTGTTTAACTGAAAATATATAGATACATACAAAGAAAGGAACCATTTGTCTACGACAAAACTGAATAAGTCTATGTATTGTACAACAAAAGAGTGAAGTTAAGGTGGTTGAAGAAAGTGTCGCTTAAGGAGGATGGCGACCCACTATTTCTTAATCATTTGCCATTGGATTGTTGAAGAAGATGCATCAGATGCTAGTGGATCACCGGGGTTGACTATCAATCTTGATGATACGGTGGATGTTGACGCTGGAGATGATGTGCATGGTAATGAAGGTAGTGAAGATGGTGAATTTGGGCGTGGCCGTGGCCGTGGGAGTGCGTGTGGCCGTGGACGTGCACGTGGACAAAATAGAAAGAGAGCGACATTAGGTTAGTTTCAACAGTTGCTATTGTTTGACGAAGGGATGAGGAGAAGGGATGCAATTGTTCATGTCACAGAAAGAGAACGGATGCAATTGTTTGACGAGTTAGATGAGGATGACTACGGTGAAGAAGAAAATCACTTGATTTGATTCGAAGTGACAATGATGACGCTGGAGATGCCACTGGATATGATCCGTATTCCAGACCACTGAACACGAATTCACTTGATTCGCTAGCAAAATAAAAATATTATTATTATCTTAGTTATGTAGCGACTTTGTTATTCAGATGACTGTATTTATTATTAACAACCTATTAAAGATGTGAAAATGTTGTGCGAACTTCTTGATGAAGTTGTGATGGATGTTGTAGAGGATATTGTAATTCTAGTGGTGATTGAAAATGCCTCGAATTATAAAGCGGCCGGAGACTTACTACTGGCGAAGAGGCCACGTCTTTGGTGGACACCGTGTGCGACCCACTGCATATATTTGATGCTTGAGAAAATTGGAGACTTGCCGCAACATAAAATTGCGTTGACAAAATCGGAGAAGGTATAATTTCACAGCATATTACTGTTTACCTGTAACTGTTAGTTGTTACAATTCAAATATTTGTAAGTGTCCCATTTTATATATAATCACGGATGGGTGTTAGCATTAATGCGGAAGTATGCTAATAGAGGGCTTCTTCGCCCCGCGGCCACGAGATTTGCTACATCTTATTTGACATTGCAAAGTACGTCTATTTCAAGGGAATGTTTCGAGCGAATGTTTACCTCTCCAGAATGGGGTAGGTCCAGTTGGGCTAAAAATCAAGAAGGGGGAGTGAAAAACATCATTTTGAAGGACCAAAACTTTTGGGGGAGCTTCACTTCTGCAATCAAGTTGAAGAAGCCGCTGGTTGGTGTATTGAGAATGGCTGATTCAAAAAAAAAAAAAAAAATCCCCGAGACGGAATTCTTATATGGTGCCATGGATAAAGCAAAGGGGAAATAGCCAAAAACTTAGGAAGTGAAGAAGGAGCTTATAAAGAGATTTGGAGTATCATTGATGACAAGTGGGACTTTCAGATGCACTGACTTGCATGTGGCTGCGTACTTTCTTAATCCCTACTATTAATATGATGACGACTTTCGACGCACCCTGAAGTAAAGGTTTGGCCTTCTGACTTGTATGACAAAACTTTATCCAGCCCACGAGTTCAAGAAAAAAAAATGATCTACAAATGGATGCTTTTCAGCGTAGAAAAAGATTATTTGGCTTTGAAGCAGCAAAAAGACCGTGTAAAAAGCACAGTCCTAGTATTTCCCTTGATCTTGTAGTTGTTTACTTTATTACATGTTCATTATTTTTTTTTCCCGATTGTTGTTTACTTTCCTTAGTTGATTGGTGGCTTCAATAAGGAGACGAAACACCGGAACTTAAAGGCTTTACAGTTAGAATTTTCAGTCTCACATGTTCTTTGTCAGCTTGTGGATGTAACTGGAGTACCTTTAATCAGGTATTTGTTGCTCTCTCACTTAGATTTCAAATTGATTTCTAGGTGTACAAAATAATTTGATAATTGGATAATAATGTTGTTTAACTGAAAATATATAGATACATACAAAGAAAGGAACCATTTGTCTACGACAAAACTGAATAAGTCTATGTATTGTACAACAAAAGAGTGAAGTTAAGGTGGTTGAAGAAAGTGTCGCTTAAGGAGGATGGCGACCCACTATTTCTTAATCATTTGCCATTGGATTGTTGAAGAAGATGCATCAGATGCTAGTGGATCACCGGGGTTGACTATCAATCTTGATGATACGGTGGATGTTGACGCTGGAGATGATGTGCATGGTAATGAAGGTAGTGAAGATGGTGAATTTGGGCGTGGCCGTGGCCGTGGGAGTGCGTGTGGCCGTGGACGTGCACGTGGACAAAATAGAAAGAGAGCGACATTAGGTTAGTTTCAACAGTTGCTATTGTTTGACGAAGGGATGAGGAGAAGGGATGCAATTGTTCATGTCACAGAAAGAGAACGGATGCAATTGTTTGACGAGTTAGATGAGGATGACTACGGTGAAGAAGAAAATCACTTGATTTGATTCGAAGTGACAATGATGACGCTGGAGATGCCACTGGATATGATCCGTATTCCAGACCACTGAACACGAATTCACTTGATTCGCTAGCAAAATAAAAATATTATTATTATCTTAGTTATGTAGCGACTTTGTTATTCAGATGACTGTATTTATTATTAACAACCTATTAAAGATGTGAAAATGTTGTGCGAACTTCTTGATGAAGTTGTGATGGATGTTGTAGAGGATATTGTAATTCTAGTGGTGATTGAAAATGCCTCGAATTATAAAGCGGCCGGAGACTTACTACTGGCGAAGAGGCCACGTCTTTGGTGGACACCGTGTGCGACCCACTGCATATATTTGATGCTTGAGAAAATTGGAGACTTGCCGCAACATAAAATTGCGTTGACAAAATCGGAGAAGGTATAATTTCACAGCATATTACTGTTTACCTGTAACTGTTAGTTGTTACAATTCAAATATTTGTAAGTGTCCCATTTTATATATAATCACGGATGGGTGTTAGCATTAATGCGGAAGTATGCTAATAGAGGGCTTCTTCGCCTGCTGCCACGAGATTTGCTACATCTTATTTGACATTGCAAAGTACGTCTATTTCAAGGGAATGTTTCGAGCGAATGTTTACCTCTCCGAGAATGGGGTAGGTCCATTGGGCTAAAAATCAAGAAGGGGAGTGAAAAACATCATTTTGAAGGACCAAAACTTTGGGGAGCTTCACTTCTGCAATCAAGTTGAAGAAGCCGCTGGTTGGTGTATTGAGAATGGCTGATTCAAAAAAAAAAAAAATCCCGAGACGGAATTCTTATATGGTGCCATGGATAAAGCAAAGGGGAAATAGCCAAAAACTTAGGAAGTGAAGAAGGAGCTTATAAAGAGATTTGGAGTATCATTGATGACAAGTGGGACTTTCAGATGCACCGACTTGCATGTGGCTGCGTACTTTCTTAATCCCTACTATTAATATGATGACGACTTTCGACGCACCCTGAAGTAAAGGTTTGGCCTTCTGACTTGTATGACAAAACTTTATCCAGCCCACGAGTTCAAGAAAAAAAAATGATCTACAAATGGATGCTTTTCAGCGTAGAAAAAGATTATTTGGCTTTGAAGCAGCAAAAAGACCGTGTAAAAAGCACAGTCCTAGTATTTCCCTTGATCTTGTAGTTGTTTACTTTATTACATGTTCATTATTTTTTCCCGATTGTTGTTTACTTTCCTTAGTTGATTGGTGGCTTCAATAAGGAGACGAAACACCGGAACTTAAAGGCTTTACAGTTAGAATTTTCAGTCTCACATGTTCTTTGTCAGCTTGTGGATGTAACTGGAGTACCTTTAATCAGGTATTTGTTGCTCTCTCACTTAGATTTCAAATTGATTTTTAGGTGTACAAAATAATTTGATAATTGGATAATAATGTTGTTTAACTGAAAATATATAGATACATACAAAGAAAGGAACCATTTGTCTACGACAAAACTGAATAAGTCTATGTATTGTACAACAAAAGAGTGAAGTTAAGGTGGTTGAAGAAAGTGTCGCTTAAGGAGGATGGCGACCCACTATTTCTTAATCATTTGCCATTGGATTGTTGAAGAAGATGCATCAGATGCTAGTGGATCACCGGGGTTGACTATCAATCTTGATGATACGGTGGATGTTGACTTGGAGATGATGTGCATGGTAATGAAGGTAGTGAAGATGGTGAATTTGGGCGTGGCCGTGGCCGTGGGAGTGCGTGTGGCCGTGGACGTGCACGTGGACAAAATAGAAAGAGAGCGACATTAGGTTAGTTTCAACGATTGCTATTGTTTGACGAAGGGATGAGGAGAAGGGATGCAATTGTTCATGTCACGAAGAGAACGGATGCAATTGTTTGACGAGTTAGATGAGGATGACTACGGTGAAGAAGAAAATCACTTGATTTGATTCAAGTGACAATGATGACTATTTGGAGATGCCCTTGGATATGATCCGTATTCCAGACCACGAACACGAATTCACTTGATTCGCTAGCAAAATAAAAATATTATTATTATCTTAGTTATGTAGCGACTTTGTTATTCGGATGATCGTATTTATTATTAACAACCTATTAAAGATGTGAAAATGTTGTGCGAACTTCTTGATGAAGTTGTGATGGATGTTGTAGAGGATATTGTAATTCTAGTGGTGATTGAAAATGCCTCGAATTATAAAGCGGCCGGAGACTTACTACCGCGAAGAGGCCACGTCTTTGGTGGACACCGTGTGCGACCCATTGCATATATTTGATGCTTGAGAAAATTGGAGACTTGCCGCAACATAAAATTGCGTTGACAAAATCGGAGAAGGTATAATTTCACAAAGATATTCTTGTTTACATCAGCTGTTAGTTGTTACAATTCAAATATTTGTAAGTGTCCCATTTTATATATAATCACGGATGGGTGTTAGCATTAATGCGGAAGTATGCTAATAGAGGGCTTCTTCGCCCCGCGGCCACGAGATTTGCTACATCTTATTTGACATTGCAAAGTACGTCTATTTCAAGGGAATGTTTCGAGCGAATGTTTACCTCTCCAGAATGGGGTAGGTCCAGTTGGGCTAAAAATCAAGAAGGGGGAGTGAAAAACATCATTTTGAAGGACCAAAACTTTTGGGGAGCTTCATACGCAATCAAGTTGAAGAAGCCATTGGTTGGTGTATTGAGAATGGTGATTCAAAAAAAAAAAAATCCCGAGACGGAATTCTTATATGGTGCCATGGATAAAGCAAAGGGGAAATAGCCAAAACTTAGGAAGTGAAGAAGGAGCTTATAAAGAGATTTGGAGTATCATTGATGACAAGTGGGACTTTCGGATGCACGACTTGCATGTGGTGCGTACTTTCTTAATCCCTACTATTAATATGATGACGACTTCGACGCACCACGAAGTAAAGGTTTGGCCTTCGACTTGTATGACAAAACTTTATCCATTACGAGTTCAAGAAAAAAAATGATCTACAAATGGATGCTTTTCGGCGTAGAAAAAGATTATTTGGCTTTGAAGCGACAAAAAGACCGTGTAAAAGCACGATCTAGTATTTCCCTTGATCTTGTAGTTGTTTACTTTATTACATGTTCATTATTTTTTTCCCGATTGTTGTTTACTTTCCTTAGTTGATTGGTGGCTTCAATAAGGAGACGAAACACCGGAACTTAAAGGCTTCTGATTAGAATTTTCGGTCTCACATGTTCTTTGTCGGCTTGTGGATGTAAGCTGGAGTACCTTTAATCGGTATTTGTTGCTCTCTCACTTAGATTTCAAATTGATTTCTAGGTGTACAAAATAATTTGATAATTGGATAATAATGTTGTTTAAGCGAAAATATATAGATACATACAAAGAAAGGAACCATTTGTCTACGACAAAACTGAATAAGTCTATGTATTGTACAACAAAAGAGTGAAGTTAAGGTGGTTGAAGAAAGTGTCGCTTAAGGAGGATGGCGACCCACTATTTCTTAATCATTTGCCATTGGATTGTTGAAGAAGATGCATCAGATGCTAGTGGATCACCGGGGTTGACTATCAATCTTGATGATACGGTGGATGTTGGCCTTGGAGATGATGTGCATGGTAATGAAGGTAGTGAAGATGGTGAATTTGGGCGTGGCCGTGGCCGTGGGAGTGCGTGTGGCCGTGGACGTGCACGTGGACAAAATAGAAAGATAGCGACATTAGGTTAGTTTCAACGATTGCTATTGTTTGTGAAGGGATGAGGAGAAGGGATGCAATTGTTCATGTCACGTAAAGAGAACGGATGCAATTGTTTGACGAGTTAGATGAGGATGACTACGGTGAAGAAGAAAATCACTTGATTTGATTGAAGTGACAATGATATTATGGAGATGCCACTGGATATGATCCGTATTCCAGACCACTGAACACGAATTCACTTGATTCGCTAGCAAAATAAAAATATTATTATTATCTTAGTTATGTAGCGACTTTGTTATTCAGATGACTGTATTTATTATGTGTATTTTTGTGTGATAACCATCGATATTTATGTTGATATAGTGACGTTAGTTTGATGATTTTGTTATTGTACTTGTGATTTTTTTGGCTTTTCTAGTAATTTCCAAGGATATTATGGTAATTTCTATGAGATTTTTGTGAGATTTTTATGTTTCTTTGTTTTTTAATTTGAGGCTTACGCCTCGATGCGCCTCGAGGCTTACGCCTCACCTCGTCCAGCCAGAACGCCTCAAACTCGCCTCGCGTCTTTTAAAACATTAAATACAACATCACTTTTTTGACATCATTTGACATCTACGGTAAAAAATTCTGAATCCTACAAGAAACAAGTATTCTTACTATTCACAGCACTGCCAATACTCAAGATTCTAAATATCAAAATTTCAAATCCCAACGAACCCTGGCGTAAACATACCCTTAGTAACTTTTTCAGAACTGATCTAATCATATTAAATAAAATGCCAACGGCTAAAATATTTGAAAGCTCAATAACATCAAAATTATCAATGAATCAATATGAAAGTTTAGTCTAAAACTTACCAAGTTTTTACTCTTTACAAATCAACCAATCATTGAGAGAGAGCGGGAGAGAGAAGTTGAACATACCTGTGCATAACATCCCAACCGCCAGGCAAGAAACGAGGTTGAAGAGCTTCAACAAAAACCTGCCTCCATCTTTGACAAAATTCACGAACCCCATCTTCACCATACTCCTTTAGCAGATACATGACTACCTGCTTCCCGTGGGGTCCATGTCCTAATAACGACAATTTCGATTCGTGCTTCAGTGAAACATCTCTATCATCCATTGGGCTTGTCGTCACATAGCGCGGAGATGAAGGTTGGGTGCTTACTTCTGCGTGCTCTACCATCAAACTATCAACATAATCTCGTTTTTGACCGGTCTCTGTCATATTGGTGTGTAAGGAATCAACACATTCCTCTGGACTGGAGACATTATTTTCTTTTGCATTATCTAGATTGATGATGTCTCTTGAAAAATGTTTAAATGCATAACCTCTCTTTTTCTCAAATCTTCGCCTCTCATGAGGTGTCATTCCAACTAGCAAAGCCCTCTCGAGATCTTCATCTGATATTTCTCTCCCCCCATAGTATGTGCTGACGATCTGCTTACAGCAAGGACTAATCAAATTGTGCAGGGGTGGCACTTGACAAGATTTTGATAGTGTGACTTCTATATAATACAAGATTTTTCCAAAAAAAAAAAAAGGTATTTACATCGTTTTTACATTGTTCACCTGCAGTTAGTGGAGCTAACGAAAATTCTTGACGTCATCAAATATATTTACAGCTACATCCCCTAACTTTTTAAAATATTACAAATATCTTCAAATATCACAATAACCAGACAAAATTTGGGGATCTTTGTATATTTCAAATGAGGGGTGCAATCATCAAAATTTAAAAAAATTGATGTGAGAAAATTCCGTAAAGGTTGGGGCAAAATGTAAGCGGAATCAAACCTCAAGGGTGGACTTTGTAATTTTCAAAGTTAGCTGGCTTCTTTTTTTCCCCTTTTCTTTGTAAAACCACAAATCAGATCCCTTCTAAAAATAAACTTCAAGAAAACTAAAAGCCTCATGGCAATACCATTAGCTTCACTACCTGCATTAATTCTTCACGGCGCTTGGACGGCATTTGTGGTCCATGGCGTAGCAGAGCCATAGCAGCAGTACGCAACTGTAAAGGAGAGACACCAATCTCCTCGGACGACACAATAGGCAAATAGGCTACACGTGTATTTTGTGTATTATCAAAGTCAACCACTCTACGAATAAATAAAGGAATTCCAAATTCAACAGCTACTTGTCTCTTGTACTTCTCTGCAGCTGCATGAGCAGTTTCATGACAATCCACGCAAAGGAGGACAATGTCATGTGAACGATGACTCTTCAAATGCTCAGGAAAATGCACTCTGTAGCATGAGGGTATAATTCTGTATCGTAGGTAGTGATTTCCTTCACCACAACCGACACATATATTTTTCTTACTCTGTATATAAAAATCATTATCTTCATCTTCCGGACGTCCTTTGGGTTCAAAGAGAAGCATGATGGAAGGAGGGTCGTTTTCGACAAGTTTCGCCAAATTCCGATTGAGATACCTGAACAAAATGGGCAAAATGATATGGGGTAATTACGAAAATCCTCTTAGGGTTTCGTCTAATACAAAAAATCCAAAAGCTTTCGACTATTACCCAAAAAAAAGACTTGAAGTTTGACTATGTCTTAAACTTAAGACGGTAACTGTAGGGCTCTTTTTGGGATCTTTGTTGCTTCTGAAGAATGTAAGACGAAATCAAACCTCAAGGTTTTTTTTGTAGGTTTGAAAAACCTTTGAATTCTTTTTTGGTAATTACCACAAACCAAACTTCAGAATTTCCTGTTCTGTAATTATCCATAAGGATATTAACACATCTGAAGCAAATTATCGGGCGCTTTAGATATAGTAATCTAACCATTCGAGCTTTCTACGATCACAATAACATAATAATCGCCCGTCATTTGCATAGATCTTGTAGTTGTGATAAACTGGGGACTTGCAAGAAAATTTTTGAACAAAGAGCTCTCGGGAAGCCTTCTTTGTGACCTGTTTTGAAGCTCTTAATCCATTACGGTTCGCGGTGGATGTATGGTTTATTCCCAGGCTAGTTTTGGATAACAAAGCATAATTATACACGGAAAGAGGACAACTACCAGTTGGACCAAGGTGCTGGTGGATGAAATTTCTGAATATATTTTCAGAAGAGGCTGTATTTTCTCGGAGCAAGCAAAGAAGGTCTTCCAAATGACAGCAAACTAAAGGAGATGGGGATTGGATAGGAACAAGAGCTGTAGATTCAAAATCTCGGTCGGCTATTGATATACTCCTGCACATATCGTTTTCGGTTGTTGGAATTTCTGCTGCTAGTCCAATGATTGCACTCTCTGACAAAACAAATTTCAAACTCTCGTCATGGAGACGGGCCTGAAAGAATTCGGCATTCAATAAAGATGGATATTATAAGCTCCAATTCAATTAAGAAGCTTAAAATATTACAAATGCATTGAGAGATAAATTACAAAGCTCGAAGAAAGATACATTCTCTCAACCAAGTAATAGAGTAATAGACACTCTTCCTGGGTGGTCTGATAGATAAACCTGTGCGGATTACGGATATCATGACTAAGAGTATTGTAAATGTTACCGATATGAGGCCAAATTGACCTCTTCAATGGATTCCGAAGGAATAAACTTATATTTTTTTTGAATTCTGATCAAATTATTCTGATAGACTTCACAAAACCAATGGAGAAAATGTAGAAATAACAACGAGCGGGTTTGTCAAAGCTCAGACCAGCAATTGGATCTGTTAGAACTTGAAATTGCTGAAACCACAAGCATAATGTTTAAAATATTAAAATAAATAAATACTAATATCATCATAACTTTCTGAATGAGAAAAACTAATGTTATCAACAATCAATTAACTTCATATAAATCCATATGTAATGTTTTAAGTCTTTGTAATCGAAATGTAAAGCCCATTTAAAACTTTACATGTCATAATATTGTAAATTTGTAAGCGTTTCATATCAAGTTTTACGTATGTGATTGAGTATACGCATTCTCGTATACATAGATCATATTAATTCATACATTATAAATAAAACAAATATACACAATATTTCACGGATTGAGTTTCACGAAGAGCGAGTTTTTCTACATACAAAGCTCTTTTATTCAGATAGATAAGCACATAAAATCTGTACTTAGTAAATATGCACCTCATTTCTTTGCCAGATACGTAGCAGTTACATGATGGATTCTTTGAGTGCCTATTTCTGGCCCAATAAATTTCACCAAAATGAGTTGGTAAAAACATCCAACTTTCAAAAGTACCAAAAAAATAGTAAAATACCCCTGAGGTTTGATTCAATGTTAAAATTAAGAAACTGAATCTAATACTTTTTTATAAATCTGTACTTAGTACATATGCACCTCAATTCTTTGCCAGATACGTAGCAGTTACATGATGGATTCTTTGAGTGCCTATTTCTGGCCCAATAAATTTCACCAAAATGAGTTGGTAAAAACATCCAACTTTCAAAAGTACCAAAAAAATAGTAAAATACCCCTGAGGTTTGATTCAATGTTAAAATTAAGAAACTGAATCTAATACTTTTTTATAAATCTGTACTTAGTACATATGCACCTCAATTCTTTGCCAGATACGTAGCAGTTACATGATGGATTCTTTGAGTGCCTATTTCTGGCCCAATAAATTTCACCAAAATGAGTTGGTAAAAACATCCAACTTTCAAAAGTACCAAAAAAATAGTAAAATACCCCTGAGGTTTGATTCAATGTTAAAATTAAGAAACTGAATCTAATACTTTTTATAAATTGATGGGAGTTTTTGATATGTTTTTTGCTCATGCAGGGCGTCAATTAAGACAAATACAACTCAGGGGTAATGTTGTACTTTTGAAAGTTAGTTGGGTTTTCTTGAAATCAGGTCAAACCTCAAGGATACTTTTTGTAATTAACCCTAACAAGATGCATCCAGCATATGATAGACATGTTTAGACTAACCATTACATCCCTCCATAAGCACAATCGTCTGACAAGTTCCTGAAACTGAAACGAAAAATCAATCATCAGTATTGTCCTTTTCATGCCAAACAACTGATCTTAAAATATCCTCACCATAAAAGAAACCTTTGCATCACAGAAACTGGATGAGATATGTCCTTGATCATTCAAACAACGGGAAATTATTGATGAAGCAGCTAATTCTCCTGGACAAGCTTCAATATCTTTTGCAAAAAGCAGCAAACAAGTTGCATTTGAACGTCGACTAGCCTCGAGAAGAAAATGGAATTTGTCACCAGGAGACGAATTTTCTGATGCACTTATTTACTTTAGAATGTCGAAAGTAAGAAGAGTTGAGAAACAGAAAATAGCTGGACTGTATGTGCACTTCAGTAAGACATCAATATGTTTTCTGTCCTTCTCATCATCATCATCATCATCAACAGCACCTTAATCCCAACTATGTTGGGGTCGGTGGCATGAAGATTATAGTGTCGTTTAAAGTTAACACCATAACTCATGCAAATAACAAAGTGGCAAAGTTTTTCTGTCCTTCTCATATGTACTGTTTTTCTGATTGATTGCTTTCTCTTATTTCTTCCATTTTCATATTCTTTAATGAAATACTTTTCAGATGGAAACATTTTTCAGAGTTTCTATTATGGTGTTAAATAACAAATAAAAGTAAACTAAGAAACAAAGTACATCTTCCTCATGAAAAATAATAAAACGGACCAATACTGATGATGATGATGATGATGATGATGAAGTACATGTCATACCATTTTTCTGCTGTCTGAGCTCCAGACAAAGATAATATGCAATACACAACAAATAGTGTGCATCTGCTCGAGCATACTGGATCATTTCCTCAGGCAAGGGACGTTGTCTCCAGTCTTCTCTCTACAATTCAGAGGGTAATAGTCAGTTAAACATCACAATTATAACAGCTTCATCAATGTTGCCAGTCAAAACAGATGGTAATCAACTCGGACTCAGGTGCAGATGAACCGCCCACCCATCAGAATCGAGTTCCAACAACAACATCAGAGTCGAGTTCCAATTAAAATAATCAAACATTTCTCTAGACTTCATGAAAAGCATTTCAGCAAATAAATTATTTTATTGATTGATGAGAAGGCTTCAAGTGGGCCGAGCTACGACTAATCATCTGCTTTTATCATGAGCTCCAACTGGCACGTACTTCAGAATCCAATGAGCTAGGTCAAGATCAGTTCATTCTCCCGAATCCATGCATAACTTCATCTCATTAATAATAGTTGACACTAGTGGAAAGTACATATTTTACCAACAATTCAAATGCCTTCACTCCTAGATTCCCATTTTTCCATTACAAAATGAATTATCAAAGCGTCCTTTGCACAAATGGAAGGCATGAAGTTGCCGTGAAGGTTATGACCAATGTTTTAGAAGGCGCGAGGCGAGTTTAAGGCTTTTTGTCCGACTGAGGTGAGGCATAGGTTTCGAGGCAGAAGCCTCATTCTTTTTCCTAATAAATATAATAACATGATTGTCATTACTGAAAGAGTTGCGCTCCCTTGAAGCCCTCTGGCTCTGACGGGTGTCCAAAGGCGCTCTCCGGTGAGGCAACAAACACACTTCATCAGTAGTTGCGTTAGCACTGATTGTAACCTCGAGGCCAACCTTAATACACATTCCGTACTGATAATATCCTCGGGGCCAACCTTAATACACATCCAGGAGGTGCGTCCGCTGCTACAGCCTTGTTGCCGGTACCCCCAAGGTGCTCAATACACATCGCTGATAGTACCCACAAGGTCCTTGGTACACATTCAGGAACAAGTCTGTTGATGAACATGTCAGTTGGAAAAGGATCACGCCCAAGGGTCGTGTAATACCCGGTAAGTTTAGGAAATTATTTCTAAATTTATTAATTATTTTATAGGTACATAGTGAATAATAATTTAAATTTAATTATCGGTTGGGCCTATAATTATTTTATTAAGCCCAATCCTTATAAGTCCAAGCCCATTTCAAACATCATTCATATGTAGTTTAAGTTCATTTACTCCAATTAATTAACCAGCCCAATAATTTACAAGCCCAATCCATTAATACTATTTATCCTATTTAATTTAATATCCAAGCCCAATCCCTATTTTAATGCCAAGCCCAAAATTATACTCCTGTACACACACACACGATCAGAAAGGGGGGTGGGGGGTGGGGGTGGGGGTGGGGGGGAGTTTTATGCATTTCACACGATCATCATCTTAGTGGGAGTTAGTGGACATCATGGGAGATTGGTTAACAATCTTCCAGTATAAAAACCACATACAGCAAATCAAAAACGGAATACGGCAAATTCAGTATACTCTACATTATTTCACAAAGTCACAAGAATTCACATCTCTCCCAGCCTCTCAGAATCGTTCAACGAACACACAACAACAGGTAATTCCTTCCATTATTACATCTCAACTTTTACAGTAAAGTCGACCTCCGTTGATATTTTCTCTTACCCCACCCTTCGCCCTATCAATTCCACCTTCAAACATTTTCACACAAACACCAGCAAAAACTATTTCAAAAAAATCACATAACACAAAACCCCATTTCTCTTAGAAGACAAATCTGAGCAGTAAGAAAACAAACCTGGAATATTTTCTTACCGCGACCAACCCAGCCTGTCACCGCCGCCCGATTTCTTCCGTTCCAAATCGCGCAGCCGCCTTACAGTTCCCGGCGAGCGTGGCCAGTTTCCACCCAGTCGCACCACCGTCCTTGGTTCCACGACGGGTCGGGCGAACCCTCAAGTACAGATAGGGTGACTGATTGTGGCCATATAACTTGATCGGGACATTTGAAAGAAGGGTTTATATGTTTACTGGTATTCACGACAGAATGGTTCTTGAATGACCCTTATCATTCGTTCTCAGTAAGGTTACAGTGTAGGCCGCGGGACTGGCTAGGTGGTGCTATAACTCTTTGGTTCCTCTCATTGCTTACTGAGACGGACCTACCGAGTCGCGCATTAGGGCGACAACAGAATAATATGAACTAGATCTCTTATTGTGAATTTTAGACATTGGATGTCTTATTTAATTTACTGGATAAATTAAATCGATCTGGTGAATTAAATAAAGTACTGGGTAATTAATTTAACTCATGAATTATTATTTATTGGAGAAATAATATTTTAATACAATTGATTAATATATTAATCAATTGTATTAATTTTATTTGAGACGAACCAAGATGAATCAGTCGGACTGGATACACGACGGTCCGTTTCATGGACTAAAACGAACCGAATCTTTCTTTATCATATCTTATCATGATCACCCCTTTAGGTGTATTGCTTGGATTGGAGGCATGTGTGGACTTTGTTACAAAACAAAGTTCATCCTCCTCCACTTAGTACAACTAAGAAAATCGGCCATCACATATAGAGTAAGGAGAGAGTTCTTTTTGTTCATGTTCTTACACTCTTAGAGATAGAAAGAAAATCAAGAACAAAACTTAAATCACTTAGAGTGATGATCACATACTTGAGAGAGAATTTTCTTACTACTTCTAGCCGTATCCTTAGGGGTGCGTTTGGTACGCGGACTACATGGGACGGGACGGAACAAAAAAAAATAGTTCCATGTTTGGTACGCCATGGGACAAAAATAACATGGGACAACATGGGACAAAATGTTAGTTTCATGGGACAAAATATGTAATTTTTTGTTCCACCAAAAAAGGTGGAACAAGATGGGACTAAAATAGAGATTACCCTTTTACCCTCTAATACACATCTGATCAAATATCAAACCCTAATAAAATCGTGGCCTCCATCTCAGACTCATCCTCTCCATCGGCTCCATCTCTCGACCCATCCCCTCCATCGCTGCATCTCTCCAGTGCAATAACTCCATCTCTCGACTGCAATCGCTCCATCTCTCGACTTCTACACAGGTAATGTCTTCGATTTCATGTCTCGGTTACTGATTTCATACTTCTTGATGGTGTCGATTTCATGCTTTGGAAAACAGTGTGTCGATTTCTTGATGTTGGAAAATGGTGTTGATTTCATGCTTTGGAAAATGGTGTCGATTTCTCAATGTTGTTACTGATTCTTGTCAATTTCTTGATGTTGCTACTTATTCTTGTCATAAATCTGGATGAACTAGGATTCTTCTTTGATGTGGATGAACTAGGTAAGGGTGAAATGGGATATTTAATTTGAGACAAATATTTAATTTGATCTGGATGAACTAGGTAAGGGTGAAATAGGATTTTTCTTTGATTTGGATGAACTAGGTAAGGGTGAAAGGTCATAAATCACCAAAAATAAAAACCAAAATATATTTGAAAAATGATGATAACATGTTAATTCGACCTAACCCTCCCAACCCACAAAGGTTAAAGTTAAGTTGAGTTATACTTTGTAAAAATAAGTGGATATAGGAAACGGTATATATATATATTGTTGCTATACGAGATTGAAACATAATATGTATAGAAATTGAAATTTCATGGTATACTTATTTGATATAAAACTGTTTAAATTCTTTCTTTCTTGCTATTAGGATGGAATGGCATCTAATTTCTATGAAATGGTTTTTTGTTTTGTGATTTTTTGTAGTGATGGATCGGAACCAATTGGTTGTAGTTGTTAATGTTTTGAATGCTTACATTCAAATGTTCGTTTATTTACTTTCACTTGTGATTCGGTTGATTGAATTGGAGAATACAAATAATGAAACGGAAACTTTGGACCAAAGAACTTTCACTAGACTTCAAGCTAGGTCAACCGAAATACAACGCATTATACGTGAAAGTGATGTAAATTGTATAAATGAGTTGCGAATGGATAGAAATGCATTTGCAATTTTGTGCGATTTGCTTAAAACTCGTGGGGGATTAGTAGATGATGGTAATATGACAATCGAGGAGCAAGTTGCAATATTTTTAATTATATTAGCACACCACACAAAGAATAGGACTATCCAACTTAGGTTCTATAGGTCGGGGGAAACAATAAGCCGGCATGTTCATCGAGTGTTGCGTGCGTTATTGCGTTTGGAAGATGTGTTGCTTGTCAAACCAACTCCTATAGAAGATGGTTGTACGGATTCACGATGGAAATGGTTTAAGGTAATTATTATAACAATTTTAATACAACTTCATAATAATTATAACATTTTCAATATATTTTTTTAGCTAAACCTTTTTCTTTTTTATAGGGTTGTCTCGGAGCAATAGATGGAACTTATATTGAAGTAACTGTACCAGAATCTGATAAACCAAGGTATCGAACAAGAAAGGGACATATTGCAACCAATGTGTTAGGTGTCTGCACTCGTGATTTGAAATTTGTCTACGTTTTAGCTGGGTGGGAAGGCTCGGCTACCGACTCTAGAGTTCTACGAGATGCAGTTACTAGACAAAATGGGTTGAAAGTCTCACCCGGTAACTACTACTTGGCCGATGCAGGATATATCAATGGGGAAGGTTTTTTGGCACCATATAGGGGCAGGTATCATTTACGAGAATGGGAAGACGTTAGTCGTGCACCTACTAATAAGGAAGAATACCATGAAGCACTCACATGCTAGAAATATTATTGAGAGGTGTTTTGGCATCATGAAGAAACGTTGGGCTATATTACGAAGTCCTTTCTATCCGATAAGATATCAAGGGGGAATGATTTTAGCGTGTGCTTTGTTACATAATTTTATGAGGACATACATGACCATTGATCCGCATGAAAATTCAACAATCACTACTGAAGATATGCCTAGTGGGGAAGACCCTTCTTTACCATCCGAGTTCACTTATGTTGTTGAAGCAAGTGATGAATGGTCTCAATGGAGAGATGATTTAGCGCAAGAGATCTTTGAATCTTGGATGTTAAACCGTAATAATTGAGATAATTGTTTTTGTTTGTAATGGATTGGTGTTTGTCTTGTTTTATTCGTAATGGATTGGTGTTTGTGTCTTATTTTATTTGTAATGGATTGGTGTTTGTGTCTTGTTTTATTTGAAGAATTGAAAAAAAAATGACATTTGTTATTGTTTTGTAGAATTGTAAAAAATGGCAGACCGTCGTGGGTGGACAACAGATGAAGAGGACTTGTTGATCACAATTCTTCAAGATATTGTCATCAATGGTGGGAGAGGTGACAATGGAAGCTTTAGGTCGGGTACGTATGAGAGTGTTGTCCTAAAAATGCGTGAAAAAATTCCTGGTATTAGCATAACGGCAAAGCACGTACAAAACAAAATAAAGCGACTGAAAGATAAATATTCCGCTGCTTATGACATGCTAAATACGAGCGGATTTGGGTGGAATGACGCAAATCAATGTGTGACCGTCGAAGCTCCCGAGATTTTGGAGGAGTATTTAAAGGTAATAACTTTTTTTTATTAATTATTTAAAGTTAATAATTTTTTTTAGTTTTTTATTAATGATTTGTTTGTTTATTGTTGTAGAAACACCCAAACAAGAACTACACGGCTAATAAGCCATTCCCGGCTTATGAACGGTTGAAGTTGGTGTTTGGGAAAGATCGTGCAACGGAAAGCATGGCCGAATCCGCTACAGACGCATTAGAGAATATGAACATGGAAAATGATGACGATTTTGAGACTGACGTTAATGTGCCTCCCGCTCCAAGTCCTTCCAATGCAACTTCTCAATCATCCCTTTCGAAAGAAGGAGAAGGAACAAGTAAGAAGAGAAAAAGGACAAGCGAGCTAAACAAGCTAGTGAAAGAAGCGACGGGTGAAATGCATGAAGCAACCAACCAAATGAAGAAATTGGTTTCCATCATCGGGGATTCTTCACCTAATATGGATGGCTTAAGCAACGAGATGATGGGACTTGGACTTGGTATGATGGAGATAATTCGCATGGGTAAGTACTTTGGGGACAAACCATCCCAATATCGATTTTGGAAGAATTTGGACAATACGATGAAATTAGAATTCGTGAAGTTCGTTTACGATGGGGACAAGTAATAGAATATGATGAAAACAATATTGTCTTGAAATGTTTAAATTTTTTGTTGGTAAACTTGAATGTTTAAACCTTGGATGATGGTATTTTTGTGTGGAAATGTTTAAACCTTGGATGATGGTAAACTTGAATGTTTAAACCTTGAACGTTTGAAAGGTTTTAAATTACGTATTATATACAATTGTTGTGTGAAAATATTTATAAATCATGTATATATATTTAAAAAAATAGCATAAATATTATAGATAAAGTTACTCAAATAAATTTTGGTTGATTTGTGTCATTTATAATAATTATATGATATATAATAACATTAGACAGCGCTTAAGGGCAATCTGGTCATTTTAACGGTTACATCTGTCTGTCACCTTACAAGCATAAAGCAGACAATTAGTGCTGTCCTGTTATAGTCGTACCAAACGTATGTCTGTCCTGTCCTGTCCTGTCCCGTCCCATCCAGTCTGCGTACCAAACGCTACCTAGAGGATAATTGAGTAGTTGTTGTTCCGATCACCTCCCGGCACGTGGCTAGTAGAGACGCGGTGCTTTCGGCGTTTGGATCATCGAGGACTTATCAAATCGAATTTGCGGTCACCGACACCAACTTCAACATTCAATCAAAGGACTTTTTATGTTTTTCATATCTTAACTCTTGTCCTTTTATATTCGTATATACGTTGCATGATCGGTCCTCTTTAGGCGTTCGGTGAAATTTGTCTTTGCTTCCACTGCGCCTTCGTTTTAGGCATCGAATCCCAACAGTCACATATTTACGTGCTCAAGTTATATGTTGATATAACAAATATTCATGTTATGCCTCCGTTACGTATTGTGATTATTATTGACTTGTGATGTTCCCATGAGCAATAGAAAGCTCACCCCATTTTCTATGTAAATTTTTCAGGTTAATTCGGAATGACGAGTAACGAGTTGCAGGGCAGGCAGACAAATGATATATTTAAGGTTATTTATTTATTTTAAAAAAATTCCGCTCCAGTTTTATATGAAACGTTCAACTTTATTTAGTAATTATTTTCCGCTGTTAGATTATTATGGTTGTATTGGAGATTTAAAAACCACTTTATTTCCACGAATATTTTTAGTTAGAAAATGCAAGTTTCCGTAACGGCTTGAAATTCTTACAAGTTTATTATTAATAAAAATATTCACGAAACACCTTAGAAAATCGGGTCGTTACAGGTCGTCTAGTAGGTTTCGCCCTAGCTAGTTCAACTCCAGCCCCGATCGATGCGAGGATTCAAAAGAGCGATTGGCCCACTACTCATCTCCGATACCAACTGTCACGAGATGAACCTTGCAGCCCGATACACATGCCGAAGAATGCCCCAAGGGTCGGGACACTTTCATTACTCAGAACGACGACTGGTTTCGCGCTGTCGTGAGCTCATGAGGGAGACGGCAATAATCTCCGACCAGTTGTGCCTACCCACCACGAAAATTAGGGCGTCCCCGGCAAAAATTGCTTCAGAAGCCGTAATCTCCTTTACTGATTTACCAATGTTCTCCATTGTATTCATTGCTCAACGACAAATTAATCTACACCTAAAATCAATCCCAAAACATGTACTTATTACCAAAGTGGAAACCAAATCAAACGCAATTTGAAATTCCGCCAGTTGAAACCAATGCATGTTTGCTACTATGAGCCATGAGGGTGTGATAAGGTGAAGAGAGAAAAAGATTGGAGGGAGCAAGTAAGTATGTCCCAAAACTGACAACAAGGGCATCACAAGAAACCGATATAGGGGTCCTGGTGATATCTTGCTGAAAACGATCTCCACAAAGATGTCAAAACTATTCAGACATTAGAAGGTGCCTTTCTCATTCAGGTTCTTGGTATATCCAAGATTCTAGTCAAGATTAACGAGATGGATATCAAGACTGTGTGGTCATAAAAAAGTTTTCATGAAGTAGAAAAACTGATGTCATGGTTCTTAGGAAGGCTTAGAAGAAGTAAGTTTGTTCGAGTATCAAGTCTATTAAACTTAAACATCAAAAACATAAGTGGGTGAAAGAGACATGCTCTTGGTGGAAAGGCCTATGTTTGTTAGGAGTCTTGGAGGATTTTGAAGTGTCTTTGGGATGCCCTCGAGGTCGTTTGAGAGCAGGATGCAAAACAAAAAGGTCGGTCAAGGTGAACGCTATAATAAAATTGGGTGGATGGACGTGCATGTTGATGCTAAAGAATTCGTTGAAGAGCTGGTCTCAATTGACTCAAGGCTGGATGATGACCTAACCAATGAATTTTCGTGGCGGGTAGGCACAACCGATCGGAGACTATTGTTGTCTCCCTGGTGAGCACACCGTAGGGCGAAACCAGTCGTTGTTCCGAGTAATGAAGGTGTCCCGGCCGTTTGGGGCATTCTTTGGCATGTGTATCGGGCCGAAAGGTTCATCCCGTGACAGTTGGTATCGGAGACGGATAATGGGCCAATCGCTATTTTGAATCCTTGCAAGATCGGGGCCGGAGATGGACGGGCCAGGGCGAAACCTACTAGACGGTGCTCGGGCATAATCCTCTTCCAACTGACGTGTTCTTCAGCAAGTCTGTTCCCAGTACTGAGAACCTTGTGGGTAATACCAGCAAGGTTGTACCAACTGGATGTCTATTGAGGACCTTGGGGGTACTATCAGCAAGGTCGTGCCGACTGTAGCAGCGGACACACCTCCGGCATGTGTACTAAGGTTGGCCTCGAGGGTACTATCGGTATGGACACATCTTCGGGATGTGTACTAAGGTTCGCTTCGAGAAATTGGGCGGGCGGATCCGCCATCTCGCATATCTATCACAGTCCTTTCTCACTAAAACTGTAAAAGATATATAAATAGATCAACCGAAATGTGATACCACGACTATCAGTGCTGATGAACTACTGATGAATTGTGTTCGTTGCCTCATCGGAGAGCGTGTATGACACTCATCCGAGCCAGAGGGCTCCAAGGAAGCAGTGTGTCCGGGAACATCCATACAAACCAGCGCAAGAGGATGTCATAGGGTGCTTCTTGAGTTATCATTCATGTTAGTGATTGGCCCATATGACGCACGGGAGCACATGTGTGCGCTATCTAATGAGTTTTATTATGATTGATTACCTATAAATGGGGGAGATTAGGAGCGACAATGGTCATAAGGCGTTGTTGGCCCTAGACGCTTCAGCTTGGCTGAGTCATATGTGACAATAAAGGGAAGCATGGCGGATATGCACAATTGGTCAGAGACAATTGCGTCTCCCTGATAAGTCCACGACAGAGCAAAAACCAGTAGTTGTAATGAAGGTTTCCCGACCCTTTGGGGTAGGGGTGGCCCATGAACCGAACGTTCGCGAACTGTTCATGAAAAAGCTCGGTCAACGGTCAGTTCGAGCTCGGTTTGACCGAACCGAACATGTTCGCGAACATGTTCGAGTATTTACGAACCGAACATCGAACATTTTATATTTTGATCGGGTGTTCGCGAACTATTCGCGAACATTAATATATATTATATATTATATATATATAAAATATTATATATATATATATATCTCCAACACAAACGAACCGAACACGAACAATAAAAAATATGTCGAACCGAACTCGAACACTGATTTGTAATGTTCGTCGAACACGAACACGAACCGAACACTACACGAACCGAACGAACGGTGAATAACACCAAAAGCTCGGTTCGTGTCCACCCCTACTTTGGGGCATTCTTTGCCATGTGTATCAGGCCGAAAGGATCATACCAAATAAAAGGGAACAATTTTAGTAAATCAGACCAAAATATTGATGCCTATACACAAGTTCTTTAATTCCAAACAATTTATACATGTTCTTTAATCCCAAATAATTTATAAAATTACATAACCAAAATATCAAAGTCTATTTTCATAAATATATATGTAGAACAAATATACTTACAAAAAAATATATTTTTGAAAAAAAAATCTAATATTCAGGGAGAAAAAGGTAGAAAGGCAGAAGCCTCTCGATTTATTCTTACAATAATTACGAAGAAGACCAGGATAACAAAGAAGTGGAAGGATGGAAGGAGAAGAGAAGAATAATGGATTAGGGTTTCGATCGATGGGAAGAAGACAAAGAAGAACTCGAGAAGAAGATGGAGGACGGAAGAAGAAGAAAAGAAAAAAAGGGAGAAAAATCGATTGAGCTTTCACTTCTCTCAACATCTTCATCATCTCCTTCAAGTTTGTCTCTCTATCTCTATCTCCAAAAGCATCATATGCCCTGAGGCTTCCGCCCCAATCGCGCATCAGATACGAGAGGCGTAAGCCTTAGAAATGGATAAAAAAACACATTTTATAGCGTTCTCGCCTCACCTCGCCTCGAGACACGCCTCAAGGTGTGCGCCTCGAGCGCCTTTTAAAACATTGGTTAGGACATTAAAGAAGAAGGGATACATATAAAGAGCACATTCTTCAAATGAGCAAATTTAACATTCTCCAAGAGTTACTTGATTGTCTGCTTCTCGTTCTCTAGTGCGTCTAGAATTCATTTGGTGGACAATACTCCAACCACGAGAAAATTATAAGACATACTAAAAAATCAGAGATGCATGAGAGTGAATCTATTAATCACACCTGTAATAGTTTGTTTGTGGAAACACTGGAGTACGTCTCAAGTAAATATGCCAATGATCTCTGTGGTTTTGATAAAATATCACATGCCTACAATATATCAAAACACAACCATTGATTTGAAGGTGCAATCAAAAACTTCGAAACTTAAAAAAAATAAAAAACATAAAGACAAGTTCTTTAATATTTAAAGTCGTACAACCCAAAATATGCAAACAAAAAGAAATCACTATCTTAAAAGTAAGAATTACATGTCCAAAAAGGGATCCAAGACCTCATCTGAAACTTGACACTTCAATCTCAATAAAAATGGCAAACAATCACTCAATAATTAATCACTCACCAACATAACATAATCTAATAAGGGAATTAGCAAATATATTTCATAGTATGTTAAATTATGACGGCATAGTGCATAGTATCGGAAGTCAACTTGATTTGACCCAAATTTTAATGGACTTGGGGAATATTTATGAGTAGAAAATTAAATAAGTCATTTTACTAGATTAGAACAAATTATACTCCCTCTTTCCGCACAAAAAAGTTTACATTTATCATTTTTATACAATCAAATCAAACAACCACCTTTTAATTTTTAATCTCCACTATACACTTACCATCAATATTTTTACCTTTTAATCTCAACCACGCACTCACCATCAATATCTACACAACTTACCAATCTATCATATCCAATCATATACCTAAAAATTTGTGAAAATACCCCAAATGTTAATTTCACCAGGATGGAGGTAGTACTAGACTTGAAGAACGCCACGAGTTAAAAAATAAATAAAAGTCCATTAAACATTAGAACCTAAGTTCTAGAAACTCTCTAGAAATATCCTAAGAAAAATATAATAGACCTTTTAGAGAAAAAATTATAAAGTAAAAAATAATTATACTATATGAATTGTGATCATTAGATTAAATAAATCAATAAGACAAATAGAGGTTATCTTTGCTTATTCTGTATGGATTGAAAAAAAGTCAACATGAGTCCTCATCTTTTTTGACATCTAAGAGTTACAATTTAACTTTTTCTACAAAAAAAGTGCATTGATTTGTTATTATTATTTTTTGTACAAAGATTATTATTGGGTTTTTTTCATATGTTAGGATATAGAACTTGTATAGGAAAGATAGTGTACAACTCTATATGTGCACCTTCTCCTGTGTAGTATCACCATTTGAAGATAGAAACATGTGAATTCTTGAAGATAGATATGAAATTCAGAGGAGATATAGGATAAGTTTAAGTTTATGACCGCATGGTGCATGCCTAGGATTTTCTACTTGTGAAGATGTCGAAAGAAGGGGGTGGTGAGCGACATAAGATATAGATTAAATAAGGGAGAAAATTGTAACGGGAAACTAAAATCTTTAATGATAGAAAAGGTTGCTGTATGGGAGTTTGTAACGGGAAACTAAAATCTTTAGTGATAGAGATACGTGAGTGTAAAATAAAAAAATATATACCTGAACGTACTGGTTTCTATCAATTACAGAGTATATATCAATTGACTAATAATAATAAGAAAGAAATCTGATACTGATAATGAGACTCATATACTTCATCTCATGATTTTTTACAATATTTCTTTGTAACATCCTCTTTAATACCTCCTTCGTATGAAGGTTGCCACAGAGAAGGCATCCGACGTAAAATTTTGTATTTTGCATGATTTTATGGTGTTAACTAACTTTGATCATTAATTGACACTATAATTTTCATGCCACTAACCACCACATAGTTGAATTAAGGTGCACATGATGATCATCTTTAATATGTTTATATATTTTTTGCACTTATATATACATGTATCCCCGTACCCGCATCCTATTTTTGGATGCTTTTTAGCCATGTCCAAAGTGTTGTTAAGGCGTCACCTAGGCAACGCCTAGGCGTCCAGGCGGTTTTCGGGGGACCGCCTGGAAGGTTCGCCTCGCCAGGTACTTTCAGTCGTCGCCCAGGCGTAATAGTCGACGCCTGGGTTGCCTATCCGGCCTAGCGATCCACGACCGCATTGTTTACATAAAAAAGAGTTATTACTTAACCCTAAGAATAGTCGACCCGTACTCTGTACGCTAAAGAAATCATCCCAGTCACCATAGACTGCTTCAGCCAACTCCAAGTCTCACCTCCCGCCGCTCGCCCGCCGCTCGCCAGGTACTTTCTTTCTCTTTTTTCTTTTCTTTTCTCCTGAGGCTTTCTTTTTTTCTTCATTCCACTTTTTTTCTTTTTCTTTCTTTTTCCTGCTGCTTTCTTTTTGTTCTTCATTCTACTTTTTTCTTTTTCTTTCTTTTTCTTTCCTGTTTGTTTTTTTATTTCTTTATTGTGCTTTTTCTTTTTCTTTCTTTTTTCTTTCCTGATTGTTTTTCTGTTTCCTTTCTTCATTCCGAGTTTCTGTTTCTTTAATTTTTTTGTCTAATTATTTTTTTATGTATTTACAGGCTCAAACATTATTATGGCCGAAACTAATTCTACCAAAAATTACGATCCATCCAAAGATCCTAAACGAAAGGCCAAATCAAATGATCCGGGATGCAGTGTTGTGAAATGCGCAAAATCGAAAAAAAATGCAACTTCCGATTTTGAAGCGCAACTCGCGACTCGCTATTACTCGCACGATTTTTAGCCAGAAATGAAAATATTTATATAGTTATTTATATTTATACTTATATACTTCTAAAAATATTTGTTCTAATATATAGCAATAGAATATTACTTAATATAGTGTCAAACATAATAAAAAGTCTCAAAAATAGTATTTAATATAAAACACATACTATATAGTTAAGATCTGAAATATAAAAGAAAAAGTAGAGCTGGAAATTAGAAAGATTGATATAAAGAGAAAGAAGGCACATAGATGTGGAGATAGAGTGAGAAAGAGATAAAAGGAGAAGATGAAGCGAGATTTTTTGCGCTTTTTTGCGAGTAATCGCGAGTCAAGCGGATTTAATGCCAGTTTGATAATCGCAAAATCGCTCATATGCAACTCGTGAAACCTTCGCCTACTCGCGAAGCGCGATTAATCGCGCTTTTCACAACACTGTCGGAATGGAAATACCGTTTTAGGATGAAGTGGTTGAACTTTTTCCACATGATGATGAAGATATTGAGGATGATGTCGAGCTTGAAGGACAAGAGGATGCGACTACTACTGATGATCATGCTCGTGAAAATGAGGTGTTTATCGATAACTTGTTTGATGATATTTGAGACTTGACTTATTGGAGACAAGGGAATTGATATGAAACTCTAGTTGTTATTAATTATATACTCATATTGTTTATGGTGTGTTTTGTAACTTTTGTTGAGTAAGAGGGATGTTATTTATTATTTAACTTATCATGTTTTAAGAATAATTCATATATTATATATTATAAAATAATTATATATTATATATAAAACCGGTCGCCTGGACGTCGGGCGTCCAGGCGGTCTGATGGCGGCGCGACTTGACAGACCGTCGTGACAACCATGCATGTCCACATCTTAAATTTTGAAAAATGAAGAGTCAAACTTCTCGATGAACACTTGTACCCGAGTCGGAGCAACATATACCGACAAACGGAACCAAATAAGACACACAAAGATCCAACCATGTTTTGAAATTTACCTTGGCCGTGTCAAATAAGTTGACAACATAAATGTGGAAATCTCTTTGAAGCCACAGAACATCATTATCAGCACCATGAAATACCTGTGCCATAGACTTAACAAAATAAATAAAATAGAACAAAAACGCCAGCAATTATATGAATCCCATAAGATTCTAAAGATGCCAATTTAAACTGCTCACATAACATATTGCTACATATGTTACATGGAAAGCTGAATGCCACCACGGATGCAAACTACTGATCGAAGGAAGTGAACCTTGGGATCAACCATGAAAGATAATTCAAGAAAAAACAATCATGAAAATGTTGCTCCGGATATTTTAAACCACTACATTCTTTTTAAGCCTCCGGATATCTTTCATATTGCTGTTCGAATGGGAAAATCATTCAGCAACATATATAACACTTATTCTCATGTTCGCTTCAGTGAGGTAAGATTTCGATAACTGGCATGTCCACCTCTTGTGATCACTTGTTAATATTGTATACTTTTCTTAAGGGTAACATCACCTTGCATATTCCAGGGTTAGCAAATACTGGCCTGAGAAGTCCCATCACATCATGCAGGATAATTGTGTCGACCAAATAATCCTCATGTATAGTGGATATCTGTTTATCATTTTCACAAAAAAGAACATGTTACCAAAAAAAAATTAGTGCGCACACAGACAAAACATAAATATGTATATACATAAATATATATATATATATAATATGTGTGTGTGTGAGTATATATATTAGTTTGGACGAATGCCTATGATATGCATTGTTGAATAAAACTCCCAACAGTTTTTTTTTTTCACTTAGCACACAATCAGTTAATCATGGAATTTTTCGCCTTTACATGTTTTGTTTGCGGGGTCACTGGGGTAGAACACGCTGCTCTCCGATATTCCATGCATATCAACCCTTTTTTTCCATGTCATTACCAATAAAACCAAATTTTATAAAAGAAAACTACTACGAAATAATATTTACTCTAAACCGTATATGGTATAACATTACCAGATATACATGTAATAAGTAATTTTTTACGCCGTAAATCTTTTGACAACAGCAAGGAGTACCCTGTTAGGCTCATAGCACCAGCAATACACGAGATTTGGTTAGGCTCATAGCACCAGCAATACACGAGATTTGGTGTTAGTCAGACATAATAAACTGCATTTCATGATTATCGGTATTTGCCTTCGTGATGCATAAGTCACATAAATCAAATGGCCGAGGCATAAGTCACATTCACATAAACACTCGAGATAATTTGCCCACGTTATGTTGCTGTCTGATTGAATACAATTTCCCTCCTTAAAACCATTTACGATCTTCTTTTATATAGATATATATATATATATATAGTGTAACTTTATTTTCAGAACCCTGTTAAGTGCGAGAACTGCGAGAACCACCTTTTTTACTCCTAATAATACATAATGTACATCGTGTCAATGCATACAACCCCTACTGATCATAACCCCTACTATATAGTAGAGGTTATATATATAGTAGGGGTTATCATGAGTAGGGGCAATTATAGTAGGGGTTATCATCAGTAGGGGTTATCTCTCGTAATAAAAATTATAATATCGTTTTGAATTAATAATATTTTTTAATATTTAAAAAAATCTCATTGGTTTAGAGGAGTTCTCGCAGTTCTTAAGAGAGTTCTGAAAATAAAGCCTCCATATATATATATATATGTAGAACAATTTCTTTTCTTTACATCTCACATATTATTTCCAGCAGAATTCACACAAGTATACACAGAACACAAAATGTTTGCAAATGTCAGATAGTGAACCTGAATGAGAGCCGTGAAACCTAAGAAGGATCTGAAGCTGTGCTGCTCAGTATCCACCGCAAACACCCTCTCCTTACTCAACACCTCCACCACCTCTTTTAACTGCGCTTCAGTCTCAACCCACACATGAGAACCTCTCATCTCCAAATTCCCCTTTTCACACTCACCAAGATACTCCAAAAACTCTAGATTTGGGTTCTTCATTAACTTCGAAATCTCAATCCGGTACGGATGCAGATTCGAGAAATCCTCTATCGAAATGGACATAAAAAACATTAGAAAAGTTTATAAATACCAAGACCGGAAATTAGATTAGAGAGAGAGAGAATTTACCATCAGACTGTGAGTCTACTGTGTGGAGATCAAGATGTTTGAATTGCGAATAGGAGTTATCTGCCAAGACACGCTTAAAACCGTGCTGAGGTTTGTGTTCTGTATTTAAATAACACGATTTCTTCCGTTTTGGGTTTATGAAGAACTGTTTAATGAAGCAAAGGGAGATTGCGAGTGCAATGAAACAAGTGGCTGCGATATCGAGTGCTGCTGCTCTGAGTTTGTCGTTTTCCACCGCCATTGATGGAGATCCAGGGGTTGGACTCATATCAATTTCGTACTCGACCAATACTTTCTTTTCTTTTTGGTTTTGTTTCTCTTAATCTACCAATTTCCACATAGATGTAGGTGCACTACAGGTGAGGATTTGGATTACTGGCAGGTCTGGAATGTACTGGCTCTCCATCCAAGACAAGAAGACCGCCACTGAAGAAGAAGGAATTTTGCTAGTCTACAGAAAAGAACGGTGTTTTTGAACGGGAAATGCTTGAACCGTAAAAAAAAATATCTACAACCCCATCCACCAACCAAATGAAGTGTCAAGAAGTGATTCGTATATTTTTATATAGTTTATTCCACGAAAAACAAGTACTTGACCATCAAAGCTCATGTTCTGCTAATATGTTGGTTGGGTATCGGGTTGTGTAATGGCTAAAGACAAAATTGATTATACAAGCAGATTAAACAAATATAACAATTACAATTATATTCTACGGGATAGGGTTTAAGGATTACAGGCCAACTAATGAACCTATAATTATAACCAATATAATTATTGCAATAATCCCGAGGAACAAGCTGACCGAAAAAGGACCAGAGCAAATCTGCAAACACAAATAGCCGATTCCAGGTTAACAACGATAATGATAATAACCAAGCGATCGGAATACGATATTCAGAACAAATCCGAAACAGTATATAAACCGGAATATATTATATATATGTTTAGATATATATAACTAATATATATATATATATAATATATATAATATATATGGGGGCTTTATTTTCAGAACTCTCGTAAGTGCGAGAACTGCGAGAACTCCTCTAAACCAATTAGATTTTTTTAAATATTAAAAAATATTTTTAATTCAAAGTATATTATAGTAAAATACAATTTTTATATTATTTTTGAATTTTTTTATTAAATATAATAGCGTCACATGATAGCACTCTTATATCTATAACCCCTACTATATAGTAGGGGTTATGATCGAGAGGGTTGTATGCGATGACATGATGTACATTATGTATTATTAGGAGTCTGAGGTGGTTACCATGATTCGCATGACTTAAGGGTTACGAAAATAAAGTTACACATAATATATATTAGACTACAGCAGGTATATATATTTATATATATAACAAATATATATATATATAAATATAGATAAATACCGAAAATATATATATAACAAATATATATATATATACATGTAATAATAAATTGCACAATATCACCAAGAACAGCAATTTATTCGGGGATAAATAAAATCGAGAAAAACCCCTTTGTTGGAACTAGATGTAGGCCGAGATCTTGAAAACCCTGTGATTGACACCGTCTGACGATTGTCACGAGAATTTGCCCGAACCACCTCCGGCCATATTCTATATATTCGTAAAAAATTTACGAATATATAATTAAAAATAGAGAAAATAATTAATAACTACAGGTCAAACTCAGTCTTTACGCATTAAAACAATTACAACTTATCTTTGACAACTAACTACATATTTTTTTTATTTTTATTAACTAATTACTATAAAATCAATTTTTTCTCTCTTTTTATGACTATTTTACCATCATGTCTTATAAACCAACACATAAACCATTGTGGGTTAATCTCACATACTAGAAAATTGAGTCTGCCTTTCCCAAAACCCATTTTGAAGCTTTATTCCACGAAAAACAAGTACTTAACCATCAAAGCTCATGTTCTGCTAATATGAAGGTTCTTGTTTTTGTTTTTCTTCAAACTTACTGTGATTTATACATGGAATTAATTACAAAATTACCCATTTATGTTTAGATTAATTACAACCAACAAAATTATTTGTTATATTTACAAATTGCACCCTCAGGTGGAGATGGCAAAATTGGTCTGACCCAAGCCCGAACAGAACGGGCAAATGACATAAGCCGGGCCTGGCCGTGCTAGTATTCCTTCAGGTGGTAAAATCCCATACAAAGTATGCATTTTGTGGAAGAACTCTTTCGGGACCTCGTATTTTCGCCGCTCCTCAAACACAGAATTAGTCGCATCCTTGCTCTTGTTGTCCGCGGTTCACCATTATTGTCGTCTTGAGGTGACGGGCACGGGAGAGGAATTGAGTTTGAAATGGAGAGATGGATCCCCTCTTTGGTTGTTGACATCTCTAATTACAATTGAATTTGGAGTTTTATTACTCATCTTTTGGTAATTACAAATATAACCCCTTAGTTTTATTAATTAGAATGTTGTAATTAATTGTAATTGAGTTTCACTATACTTGCATAGCTACTATATTTACTTGAACATGTAGTATTATTACCCATATAGGTAATACAATGGTGGTAGGCAGTGGATGTTGCGGTGAAGAATTAAGGTGTAATTTTGATATATTGTTGTATTTGTGGTTTGTTTGTCATTATTTTTTAACTTGAGAATGGTTTCTGAGTGCTTGTAACTTGGTTGATCTTTTTTTGGTTTTCAGTTTGAATTAGTGGTTTGTGTTTCACAAATTTTATTGGATAGTTGTGTGATTGTGGTTTGTATATTTCACCATGATTATCATAAAAACTAATAATATCATCAAGTCAAGTAATTGTATTATCGACATAGATAATAATATTATCTGAATAGCGAATTTTTTAAACACAATTATGGAGTTGTGGTAGATATTAATTACTTGGATAGTAATTCTAGAGTGAGAAAGTGAGTAGAGAGATGAGTGAGTAAAAATTGGTGTTAGTATCGTTACTTGGAATGGTAATTCTACAGAGAGAGATGGGTAGAAAAGGAGAAATTACAAAGTTGAATGTTGGTACTTATTAGTGCATAATTGATCTAAAAATTCATATACAAAATATTCTTTTTCCGGGCATAATCATACCGATTTGTGATTAAAAATAGATGTTTTAAAGATATGACAAAACATGAGCTAAAATTATCATTTTACAGATTACTGACAACGCCGGGATTTTTTTAAGACAACACGACGCAAACAGGGCCGTTTCCTATCGGCCGTTTCACATACGGCGCAACGAGGGCCGCTTCTGTCGGCCGTGTCTCGGGCCGTTTCACACACGGCCGGCATTTTGCGCCGTGTCCTCGAGCGTGTTCTGGAAGAGACCGAGTCACCACAACATGGCGCAAACTGGGCCGTTTTTCAGCGCCGTTTCCAGACAGATCATATGCTGAATATTCCATTTTTGACCATCTTGTGAGCTCAACAACCATATATTTTATTAGGTGGTCAATGATATGAAAATCAATACATGCATAATGGATGAAGTGTGAATCAAATAAACAAAGAAAAAATCAAGATACTACAACAAATCTTTTGAATTAAATAATTCATAGTATTCTTGAAAATCACTTATGAAAGGGCACCTTCATCCATTGCAAAAATCACTCCTCTTCTTGCCTAGAAATATCCTTCCTTACCAAGAACTCTCTACTATAGTTCTTTTCCATTTCATTGTAATAAGTTTGAAGTACTTGTACTTTTTAGTTTGTATTTGAAAAGTGCTTGATCAATAAGTACTTAGTATCTTTCTTTCTCCGTTCATCATTTGTAACTTTTGGAATCAAGTTCGAATTCGTTTTTCAGAGATTGTTCATTATATTTCGATACATCATATTCAAGTAAGTTTTTTATTTATTGTCAATAAAGTTCTAAGTATTAATTTCTTTTACATATTATGTATATCAATTATTTCTATTATAATTTTAGTTTGTATAAACCAATGAGTAGCTAATCTTCTTCCTAGGGGAAGGGGGATTTCTATTAGGTTATATATTAAGTATTTGATTAATTTACACTATCTTATTTAAAAGGGATTAATTGGTTTAAATAGTGATTGATCATATCCTATTTCTACTAATAAAACCTTCTTGATTGATTGTTAAGTGAATTGGAAACATATATTTTCAATCATAAAGTTTATCTAGTAACAACATCTTAAGGTTACGAAAGTAATTAAGAAACCTTTGAATACGAAAGTTATAAGGTGAAAAAAGTTGATTACTTGATAAACGCTCGTTTTTCTTTTATATCCGTGTAAATCAATTCATCTACTTTATTAAAAACCTAATTGAATGAACCCGTAATCCCCTAGTTTTTATTAAATCAAGTTCCAACTCATTTTAAGTTCTATTCATTATTTTTACTAGTATTAAAAATAGTAGTATTTGTTGAAGGGAAAATAACTGAGACAGAATGTAGGACAAAAGTTGTTGTTGTATTATTCCATTGATGAGCTCCCTTTAAATAGGGAAAAATACATACAAACAGGCCTTAGCCAAACCCTAACTAGGAAAGCCCATAAACTAACAGACTTAGGTACACAATGGGTATTATTCCTTTAACACTCCCCCTTGTGCCTAGTCTACAAGCGCATGTCATGTTGCCTCGTTAAAACCTCGTCAAGCAAAAACCCAGTGGGAAAAATGTCTTGATCGTAGGGAAAAGAGTACAGCATCTAGACACATCAAGTTTAGACTTCGTCCTTTGAATCTATCCTCTCATATGATCATTACATTTGATCATAGCGCTACTAAGGTGACCATTCCATCGATCCCTAAAATCGTACATCTTGTTACCTCGTTAAAAACCTTTCCAAGTGACAAAAAACCTGTGGGAAAAATGATCCTTGGAAGGAAAAGAGTGTAACGTATGGTGTGAATGTAAGACTCCCCCTCAAGTCTACATCTCCCCCTGATTTGTACATCAATCAAGTAGTTGTTGCCTCATTAAAAACTTCGCCAAGTAACAAAACCCAATGGGAGAAAATGAACCTTGGTCAAAGAAAAGAGTACAACACATGTGATTAAGTTTCTTTATAATCATCATCTCCTTGTGATCTTTACATCAATCTTGGAAGTTGGAAAACTCTACAACTCCCCCTAATGCTTATATTCATATATTGTTACCTCGTTAAAAACCTTGCCAAGTAACAAAACCCAGTGGGAAAAATAAACCTTGGTCTAAGGAAAAGAGTGCAACTTATGTGAGTATGTTCCCTTATATCTCACATATTTCCCATTATGATCATTTCATCAATCAAGGGGATTTACAAGTTACATCATATTCATAAATGTAAGTTATGCTCATCAGTGGCAGTACTTAACCGCTAGTTCCTCACAAGTGTAGAATGACAGTTCTTAATCATGTACACTCACGGATTGATTCATGCAAAGCAATAATCTTGTCGTGATTCGAGGAGGTAGACAAAAGGGGTTTGCTTAGTCGATTTCCAAGACATAAGCAATTCATACCAACACATACTTTGTGGTAGTTGCTTCGGCACCAGCATTTACTTTAGCATTTGCCTTTTCGTAAGCAGCTTCCTTTGCCTGCTTATAGGGAAAGAATAGTCCCAAGTCAATGGTTTCTTTTAAGTATCAGAAGATATTCTTGATACCATTCCATTGATGTTGCATCGATGCTGAACTAAATCTAGTCAGCGGATTAACTGAGGAGTGATAGCAGGTCGTGTACATTGAGCTAAGTACAATAATATGCGATTACACTCAAGTAGGGAATTTCAGCTCCCAAAGCTCTTCGTCACTTTCGTTTAGACGAAATAGATCTTTCCTTTGCATCCAAATGTCCGAACTATCATGAGGTGCTAGTCGGGTTTACCTTGTCTATGTTAAAGTACCTGAGAAACTTCTGGACATAGGAAGACCAGTGGAATGAATTCCACAAACTCGATGTCTATGTCAATGCCTCGACAGAACCGAGTTTTCCCAATATCTTTCATCTCAAACTCAATTTTCAAGTATCCGTGGTTTCTCTTATTTCATCAAGACCGATTATGTTCACATCATCGGCGTACATTGCGATGATCGTGAATCCGGAACTTATTTGTGAAGACGCATGGACACAGTTCATCGTTCTTTTATTCCTTCCCAATCAAGTAGTCACTTAGACGGTTATACCACATCCTTAAGGATTGGTTCAAAACCGTAAAGTTGAGCGTTTCAATCAAATTGCACACGCACTCTGTGGTCTAGAGTCACTTGATTTGGGTAATGAAATGCCATCGGGCATTTCCATACATATCTCCGTATCTAGATCCCCATAGAGATACGTAGTAACCACATCTATTGGCTGCATTTCCAGTCCCTCGGAAATTACTACGCTAATCAAATAGCGGAACGTATACGTGGGAGTACATTTCCCCGTAACCAATCCCAGGGCATTGTGAGAAGCATTACTTCGTGAACCTTGTACATTAAGACTCTACTATTCTCACTATGATTTACGACAAAGGTTCGGTTATGTCTTTCAGGCTTTACACTTGGTTAGGTTAGCACTACCTACACCAAATACCTGTCTTTTTGTCGAAGAATCTAATTCTACCTGGAATATTTTTCTTATAGGCCAATCAGCTCTATGTTGATTTCATCCAACTGAGCGAGGTTCGACATCATCGTACTTTATGATTCATGACATGTCATCAAAGTGGGTGGTTGATCAGGCCACACCCTCATAATTTCATCGAGATTCTTGATTTTCTAAATCATATCTTCGGGGCGTCCCCCTCGTCATGATTCATGGACATAATAAAATCAAGCATGATCTCATGAAACGAGTTCATTGATGGTTAACATGTAATTTTGTGCCATACTCTACCTCTTACTTGGATGAGTATTTAGTCGAACCATGTGGCTTCCACCCATTCCTTCGAAGGGAGCCACGACCTCAACCACACCTCCACCAGGTGCAGTTGCATCACCCGGTTCATTGGTGATGTGCCCCTTACAGGGAACTTCTAACCTTACAGGCACATTTGCATCTGTAATGTGAGATCTTGTCACTTGAACGATATCAGTTAATGCATCGGGCATCGAATCTGCTACATCCTGAAGATCGAGTGTTCTTTGTGCTTCACGGTAACATTGTGAAGTTCGGGGATCATAATGAGACAAGATGGAGACACACCACGACAATTCCTGTTGTTCCCCGAGAAATTACATTTTCTCTCCTCCCCTAACGATGGGAAGGTTGTCTCATTAAAGTGACAATCCGCATATCGTGCGGTAAAGAGATCACTGTGAAGGTTCTAAATAGCGGATAAACGTCTGGAGATTTTTATCCAACGTGAATACTTAATCGTTTCTAAAGACCAATGCGTTGTGGGGCGCAGAAGGCACATATAATGCGTAACCAAATATGCGCAATTGGCACTCAAGTCCATCTGGGTCTAAAATACAAAAATCAGGCTATCCAGTTACCAACTGGTACGCATAAAGTAATTGGTTAGCAAAAGGTCTAAATGAACGATTTAAGTAAAGTTTCATGCAATATTGCATAATTCCAGGCAAAAATATGCTAATTGGTGTGCATAACCAATGACATAATCACCATACATATTCTTTCGATGGTGTTTTATGTGAGACCGTTTGCATATGCACATGGGACGAGATACTATTCATTAATCTCTATCATCCAATAAACATCAAATACTTTTTGATATGAACTCTCTAATCATCAAGTCCTTTAGATGTTATAAGGGAGGTGAGCCCTTATAAGTTATCTTGGAAGTTCTGCAGCAGTTTGAGTGGATAGGAGAGCGACATGTGACCAACATGTCGGAGAATCCATCAAAACCATCAATACGTAAATGGTCCGCATATTAGGTGGATGGATCCACAAATTTCTCCTTATATTCAGCGTAACAATGGAATGTTTGCTTTTGTTTCTTTAGTATATGAAGGTCTCGCTCCTACTTTGGCTAAAGAGCAGGCTTTGCAACACTAACTGGTGGGCATTTGATATGCATCTGGTTCTTTGGATGACATAACACGATTAACGTCAACATTGTGCTTTATGTTGAGTTGTTGCCACATTTTCACTCGAAAAGTAATGATGTACGTACAAGTTCTTTAGTATATGGATCATTATACTTCGACCAGGATGACCTAGTCTATCGTGCCAAAGCCTATATAAGTCTATGTCCAAAAGTACATTGTTGGTGACAACATAGGATTTTAAAAACCTAATAATAGTGAGGTACATCCACTAGATCGACTCATCAGTTATTCTAAAATGCGTTTACATCCACATTCATTAGAATTAATAAAAGAAACTCTATTCCATTCTCACAGTGGGTTTCAATCTGGAAACCATTGCTACGTATATTGTTGAAGCTAAGTAGGTTCGAAGGGCTCTATGTGCATACAGAGCATCAGTAACTTGGAAGACTGCTGTTTAGGCATCAAGAATTGGGCATTACCTCGCCCTTTGATGAGTTGGGAGGACCCAATCATTGTAGTTACCGAGATTTGGCAGGCGACTTATTCGATGAATAGAAGCCTTATTATAAGAACATTCAAGTTCTACTTGATTCATTTCTTAGAAAAGATTGAAATTTCGAACCATAAGCATTCAAGCAATATTCAGTACTTCGAAATAAAGCTAAGAATATAACGTAAGCAATAATAATATCTTGTTCTAGAAAAACAAAGTTTCATCACACCATTATTGAAAATAAAACATCGATAAAATCGTTCTGAGGTAACAATGCCAAATGTAAACGAGAAAGTAAACATAATGATGACATTCAGTCATAAAGGGGTGCCTCTAATGGCTGTGACACGTATGGCTCATTGCGATTATCGGTGACTGTGAAATTGACGTCGGGGGACTCGTCGAGAGCATCTTCCTCCATATAGTGAGCCTCCCGTTCTTTGGACTCTCTATATTTCTTGTAATGTGCTGCGACTTGCTTACTTGCATGGCAGTTCTTGTACCAATGTCCAGCATCTCCACATCGATAGCACGGTTCATCGCCAACTCTGACTTTAGGAGCGTCAGGAGGGGTAGGTGCTTTATACTTTTCTTGGCTAGTAGAGCCAGGAGCACCAAGTCTTCTCATTACATTGGAAGAGCCCCCACGTCCTCGACCACGTCCTCGACCACTACGCCCTTTTCCACGTTGTGGTTTGGGGTTGCCATGACCAGTCCCCTGTACATTGGGGTTCTTTCCACCTTTCACATAATTGGCCTCGGGAATTTTCTTTGTCCCAACGGGCCTGGCATTGTTGCTCACTAACACTTCATTATGTCTCTCAGCCACTTGCAGTAGGTTGATAAGCTTATTGAAGGTAGTGATGCGTTTGTTGTCATACTCCAGCCTATACTGGTTCGCTAGTATAAGAGCAGAAGTAGGAAAAGTGGAAAGGGTTTTCTGAATCATATCATCTTCTGTGATGTCCTTTCCACAGAAATTAAGGCGTGTCTTCAGACGGAGCATATCTTTGTTGAAATCGTTGATTCGTTTATAATCAAGCAAGCGGATTTCATTCCACTGCACGGTCAACTCTGGGAGAAAGGTATTGTGGATGTTCCCAAAACGGCCCTTAAGGGCATCCCACAGTTCTTTCGGGGATTTTAACTGCAGATATTCCCATCTTAGACTGGGGTCGATATGTCGCCTAATGAACATTAATGCACTAGCTTTGGTTTTGTCAGGCGGTACTTCGCCTGCTTTTTCAAAGATAGTAGCACTATAGTCCTTAGCGAAAAAAGTGGTCTCTACGTCAGAAACCATCTATGGTACTCAAGTCCTTCTGAGTCCAAGATGTCAAATTCAGGACGAGTTGGATCAGCAATCTTGAGACAAGAAAAAAAAAGGAAAATGAATTTTCACAGTATATCATGAGTACTTTCCATGATAAAAATTTCAATAATGTGGAGGGTTATTATTTTTCAGAACCAAGATATGCTCAAAATTACTTTCGATGCTATTGTGGTTACCGATGAAATTACTTTATCACGGTTGGAGTTGATATAGACAGTAGAAATAAGTTCTCTAGGTTCTACTAATGATGAACCGAATACACATGCCATAACTAACGATGCATGCAAAGTATATATATAATTATAGATATAATCACATAGCCCTATGAATATATCTATACACGTATATATGCAGTCAAAGAGGTGTCTTATGCCGCAATAATTATTAATGCAACGTGAATTTATTTTAATTCAAGTTGTTATAAGCAATTTCTTTTAATTTAATTATTAATGCATCATGCTTTTAATTGATTTAATAGTCATAAATAAATTCGGAGTATAATATGCAATCAATAGTAATTAAAAACTTGTAAGTTCGCACATTGCAGATAGTAAGGTTCGTATTTGTGTACTTTGTTTCGTGTGAATAGAGGCAGAAAAACAGACTGGAAAGTTCAAAAACGGGATTGCTGACGGGTCGCGCCGAGTCAGCAATCGGGTCTGGATCGCGGGCTGAGTGCTGGACTGTAGGCACGGGTTGGGCTGGACAACCGGCCGGGTCGGGCGGCGGGCAAGGCCGGGCAGATGTGTCGAGCGAGGAGCCGCTCAATCGGGTCAGAGTCGGAGCAGGGTTGGCGGCGGACAAGATGCGACTGTCTGAACAGAAATCGGAGACAAGACTGATGCTGGGCAGTCGGGTTCGGGTCGCGGTGGTTGGAGGCGACGATTTCTTTCTTCGGCGAGTCTGGTGCGACGTCGGACGGGGAGGGGAAGGGATCGCGATTCGCGACTGACCGGAGCTGTGAATCGGCGGACCTATTCTTGCGGGAAGACGACTAGTCGGGTTCCCTGGGGATGCAGGCCGCTAGGGTTCCGGGGGAAGATGGCGGTGTCGGTTGGGGAAGAAGATGACTGGTGGTCGGTCGGGGTTCTGCCGCGATTTCTGTGCAGTAGGCGGCGGCGACGGGGGGTTGGCGGCTAGGGTTTTCTGGAGAAAGAAATTTTCGTTTTTTTTTTTTCAGAATTTTTCAGAAAATCGGGAGGGATTCTTTTGTTTGCTCAGTTGGGAACTACGTGCTGATAACGTGTTGAAGGGAAAATAACTGAGACAGAATGTAGGGCAAAAGTTGTTGTTGTATTATTCCATTGATGAGCTCCCTTTAAATAGGGAGAAATACATACAAACATGCCTTAGCCAAACCCTAACTAGGAAAGTCCATAAACTAACAGACTTAGGCACACAATGAGTATTATTCCTTTAACAATATTATAAATAGTCTTAATATAAATAGTTTAGTATAAATAGTCTTACTAAAAATAGTCTTATTAAAAATAGTTTAGATTAAAAATAGTGCATTTTAATTTAGTTAACTAAAAAAACCCAAAAATATATTTTAGAATGTTTTAGTATTTATTTCTCGCAATCCATAACAAAATATTATACGAAGCCCTGTTGAACAATCCTCGAGAGAAAAGACCTTGGTAGAACTTACCACAACTACTTCTACCACGTATATATTTGCAAGCGACTCAAAAAATCCTATTTTTAGGATAAGTTTTTCTCAATCAAATTTTGGCGCCGTTGTCGGTGATTGTTTTAGGCCAAACTATATTTTTTTGCATACTTTTGTTTATATCTTGTGATTTGATCTTTCTTTATTTTTGCATTTTTTTTATTCTTCTTGTTCTTATTTTTTTTCTCTTCACATAAGGTGCGCTTAACTGTTTTCTAGTCTATGCAGGGCCGTAGGTCCCTTGTAAAAACTTTGGCACCATACAACGAAAACGTTCATCCCGATTATCAAGTTGGTAATAGCCTGAAAGATATTAGCAGTGAAGGAGAATTTTTGACCGAAGAAAGTACTGAATCTTCCAATCAAGAAGAAAAGTCAAACGAAGAACCAATGGCGAACCAACAAACGTTGAAAGATTTTGCTAGACCGGTGATCGGTACAACAACGTCATGCATACAACTTGGCCAGACAGCACGAAATTATGAATTGAAATCCATTCATTTCAACCAACTCCCTACTTTTTATGGGATGCCAAACGAGGATCCTTTAAGTTTTATTCGTGATTTTTACTCGGTTGTCAATACCTTTCCATTACAACAATTGACCGAGGATCAATTAAAAATGAGGTGTTTTCCTTACACTTTAAAGGATCGAGCAAAAACATGGATTATGACGTTGCCACCAAATTCATTGGCTACTTGGGATGATGTGTGCAACAAATTCATGTCTAAATTTTATCCACATCATAAAACGGCGGATCTAAGGACCAAAATTGCGGCTTTTACGCAATCGGAGGGTGAACAATTTTTTGAAGCATGGGATCGTTTCAAAACTCTTTTACTAGCATGCCCCCATCATCATTATACTTTACACTGTTTGAGTCAAACTTTTTATGATGGGCTAACTCATAATTGCCAATTTTCTATTGACAATGCAGCTGGGAGAGATATAGGAATACTAACGGCGCAAGCTGCTTTTGATTTATTTGAAAAACTTGCTATATCCTCCCAGCAAAAGAGTGCACGAGGCAGGAGAGTCGGAGCTAATAAAGTAAATTCCACCAGCGATCTCACTGCGCAAATTGCCGAGCTAACCAAACAAGTCCAACGACTTACAACTCAAGGAATTTCTCAACCACCCACAGTCATGCCGTCTCAAGAAGTATTTTCGCCGGTGGTGAGTATAGTCATGCACCCAACATCAATCCCTCGACGAACCCTGAAGAGGTAAATGCTAAAATAATTTTTACCAACGCTCCAGAAATGACCCTTTTTCTGAAACCTATAATCCCGGTTGGCGAAATCACCCTAACTTCTCTTGAGGTGGAAATCATCACCAACAACCACCACCTCCTCAACATCAAAATTTGCAACAACTATATCAAAGACCAAACCAATTCCAAGGGTCATCCTCAAACCAACCCAGAAAACCTTCATTAGAAGAAACACTTCAATCATTCATCCAAAACTCGGATTGAAGATTTGAAGCAATGGAAGCATCGGTGAAACGAGTCGAAACTCAAGTCGGGCAACTAGCAAGTCAACTGCAAAATAACCAGAAAGGGGGGTTACCAAGTTAACCCGAACAAGCTAAAGCTATCACTACGCTGAGAACTGGTAAGATTTATAACAATCAAGTTGATTCCCCTTCTAATGATGATATTTTAATTATTGCAGGAAATGAGGACGAAGATAAGGAATCAAATGAAAATTCTAAAGAAGAAGTCCCCGTCCCAACACTCCACAAATCTACAAATCCATACAAACCCCCAATACCTTTTCCAAGCCGGCAAAAAAAATGAAAAACTTGAGAAGCAATTTCTAAATTTTTTGATATGCTGTCCAAAGTAAATGTAAATATTCCTTTATTGGAAGTAATAAAAAGTGTCCCAGCATACGGAAATTTTTTCAAAGAATTACTCACAGATAAAAAGAAGTTTGGATACAGAGAAAGAATCATTGTCTCGGAAGTTATGTCTGGATTGCTCCAACAACGATTACCTCCCAAGCAAAGTGATCCAGGTAGCTTCATAATAAATATCGCTATGGGAAACGGTAAGAAGACCATTGGTATGCTTGATCTTGGAGCATGTATAAATTTGATGCCATTATATATTTTTGAGCAACTTGATCTTGGTGAACTTAGCCCAACTAAAATATGTTTACAATTGGCCAATAGATCACTTCGTTATCCTGTTGGAATTATCGAAGATATTTTGGTAGACATAGAAGGGCTTATTATTCCAGCAGATTTTATTGTCTTGGAAATGGGATCATGTCTTGAAAATGGAAACGATCATTCTATTTTGTTGGGAAGACTTTTCATGGCTACCGCTGAAACAATTATTGATGTTAAAAGTGGAAAATTAACCATGAGTGTATTAAATGAAACCGTGACATTTTCTGTGTTTGATTCGCCCCCTGTTCCTAGTTATGATTTTTATGAGGAATGCGCTTTTGTTGATATTATCGACAATTCTATAGAAACTCTCATTATACAGGAACAAGTAATGGAGTGTTCGGAGCTTAGCCCAAAATTTGAAGGAGAAACGTACGAAAATCTCTTACATGGGGATAAGATAGGTAGTCTGGAGTCGTTAATGGAAAACAAAGAAAAAGGAACACCAGAGCTTAAAGAATTGCCTAAGCATTTAAAATATGTTTTTCTTGAAGAGGGAAATAAAAAACCCGTAATTATTAATGCAGAATTGCGCGAAGATGAAGAATTACTTTTAATAGAAGTTTTGAAAAAATGCAAAGAGTCAATAGGATGGGGTTTGAGTGATATTAAGGGAATTAGCCTTTCGACATGTATGCATAAAATAATCCTAGAAGAGGGAGAAAAACCAAGAAGAGAAGCACAACGGAGATTAAATCCCAATATGCTAGAGGTAGTAAAAAAAGAAATTTTAAAATTGCTAGCTGAGGGAATTATTTATTCAATTGCGGATAGTGAATGGGTAAGCCCGATAGATGTGGTGCCAAAGAAATATGGCATAACAGTGATTAAAAATGATAAGGGAGAGCTAGTACCAATGAGGGTAACAACCGGGTGGCGGATGTGCATTGATTATCGAAATTAAATGCCGCCACCAAAAAGGATTATTTTACTCTACCTTTTATTGACCAAATGCTTGATAAACTTGCAGGACACAAATTCTATTGTTTTCTTGATGGTCTTTCAGAATATTACCAAGTGGCAATTGCACCCGAGGACCAATCGAAAACCACATTCACATGCCTTTTTGGAACTTTTGCTTGTCGAAAAATGCCCTTTGGATTATGCAATGCACCAGGAACTTTTCAAAGTTGCATGTTGTCAATTTTCTCAGATATGATCGGCGATTTTATTGAGGTATTTATGGATGACTTTTCAGTATTTGGATCATTTGATGATTGCTTAAATTAATTGACCAAAGTACTTGAACGCTGTATTGAATGTCATTTAACTCTCAGCTGGGAAAAAAGTCATTTTATGACAGAAAGTGGAATTGTGCTAGGCCACGTGGTGTCAAATCATGGAATTGAAGTCGACAAAGTAAAAATTGATGTCATTCAAAAATTACCGCCACCAAACAATGTAAAGGCAATCAGGAGCTTTTTAGGACATGCCGGTTTTTATAGAAGGTTTATCAAAGATTTTTAAAAAATAAGTAAACCTCTCTGCACTTTGCTTACCAAAGATGTTTCCTTCATTTTCGATGATGCTTGTCTCGATGCTTTTAAAACCTTGAAAGAGAAAACTAACCACGACACCAATCGTAATTGCCCCTGATTGGTCTTTACCTTTTAAAATTATGTGCGATGCATCTGACCGAGTTGTTGGTGCAGTTTTGGGCCAAAGAATTGATAAAATGCTCCATGTGGTTTATTACGCTAGTTTAACATTAAATGATGCACAGGTTAATTATACAACAACCGAGAAAGAATTATTAGCTGTGGTTTTCTCACTGGATAAATATATATCTTATATTGTAGGATCTAAAGTGATTGTACATTCAGATCATGCAGCTTTACGACATCTGCTGACAAAGCAACAAGCGAAACCTCGGTTGATTCGGTGGATTTAAGAATTTAATGTGGAAATAAAAGATCGAAAGGAAAGTGAAAATGTGGTTGCAGACCATTTGTCTCGTTTAAAAATAACAAAATAAACAATTAACGAGCATAAACAAATTGTGGACTCTTTTCCACATGAAAATTTATTTAAAATTTCTTCGGTACCTTGGTTTGCCGATATCGTGAATTATTTGGTTTGTGAAATGCTCCCACCTAACATTTCTTACCAAGAAAAGAAAAGATTTTTATCATCATGCAAAAACTACTTCTGGGACGAACCATGCCTTTTTTTATTATGCAAAGATGAAATCATGAGGCGATGTGTCCCAGAAGATGAGCAACAAAGTGTACTAACCTTTTGCCATGAACTTCATTGCGGAGGACATTTTGGCGGATGAAAAACCGCTAACAAAATTCTCCAGTCTGGTTTGTATTGGCCATCCTTATTTAAAGACGCACATTATTTTTGTGTTCAGTACGATAGGTGTCAACGAACTGGTAATATCGGAAAAAGAAATGAGATGCCCATCACGATCAATTTGGTCGTAGAAATTTTTGATGTATGGGGAATTGATTTTATGGAACCATTCACTAAATCTGGAAATTTTGAGTACATTCTTTTAGCAGTCGATTATGTGTCCAAGTGGGTTGAGGCAATCCCCACAAGGACTAATGATGCTAATATTGTTGTTAAGTTTGTACAAGAATACATAATCAGCCGTTTCAGATTTCCCAAGGCAATAATCAGTGATGGGGGATCCCACTTTTGCAACAAGTTATTTGACAAGCTTATGGCCAAAACTGGCATAAATCACAAAATTGCAACTCCCTACCATCCACAAATGTCGGGTCAGGCTGAAATAAGCAACCGACAAATAAAAGGGATCCTGGAAAAAACTGTTCAACTCGAAAAGACTGGGCTGATAAATTGGTCGATGCACTTTGGGCATACCGAACAGCATACAAGAGTGCATTGGGAATGAGCCCCTACCGTCTAGTCTACGGAAAAACTTGTCACCATCCAGTTGAAATCGAACATAAAGCTTATTGGGCAATTAAGGCTGTTTCAATGGAATTAAAAGAAGCTGGACAGGAAAGACTGCTCCAAATGTCTGAATTAGACGAGTTAAGAAATGAAGCATACGAGAACTCTCGGATCTACAAAGACAAAGTCAGGAGACTTCATGACCGGAAGCTTAACCTCAAACACCTTGAACGAGGTACAAAAGTACTTTTATTTAATTCTCGCTTGCGATTGTTTCTAGGTAAGCTAAAGTCACGTTGGGCGGGACCCTTTGAAATCTAGGAAGTATTTCCATATGGAGTAATGAGACAGATAAATCCACGCGCCAAAGAGTCATCTCAGGTGAACGGACATAGGGTGAAGCCTTATTTTGAAAATCAGAAAATTCCTCACGGAGAGAGCATAACTCTTGGAGAGCCGTCGCACGACTAAAACAGGAAGTTGTCAAGCTAATGACATTAAACGAGCCCTTGTTGGGAGGGAACCCAATTTCTTTATTACTTTTCTAATTATAAAAAAAAAAATTATCACTGTACGACACGGCGCACAACACGGCGATACTCTAGGCCGTGTCCATCACCGTGTCTATTTCTTCAAAAATCATTGTACGACACGGCGCATAACACGACCCTAATTTGGACCGTTTCCAGCGCCGTGTCTGATTTTCAACAAAAAATGATGTACGACACGACGCATAACACGGCGCAAAATGGACCGTTTCCAACGCCGTGTTTTGGCAGAGGGGGTTTAAAACAAAGTCGGTCCTTTCATTCTTATTTCTTCCTCACCCTACCTCCGCCCCTTTTCCCCTGCAACTCCAAATTTTCCAATTTCTTTTCATTACAATAGTTAAATTCAGTATCATAACACTACAATCAACCTCCTTTCATCACATCAATTAGGATTTTTGAAGAAAATTACCATCAAGCAACAATGTAAGTTTACTACGAAATTCTTTAATATTTGCTGCGAATTTGATTCTCATTGTGTTTATGGATATGTGGCTACGTTTATTCACGTGATTAAAGACTGTTGTTGGATTATATGTAAGGATTTGACACTTTTTGATAAGTTGAAATGGAATTTTGTCAAAATTTTTGATGGTTTTGGTTTATGAATTTTTTCATGATGAAAGTTTGTAAATTCGTGGTGTTTTGCTTAGACTAGTATTATTCTATTGTTAATCGTATAGTTTTGAAGCATTCATGTGTCAGGGGGTTAGAATCTGTCCATAAATTGATGAATTTGGAAGCTTGTTAATCACGATTACAAGGTGTATGATGAAATGCTTAAATGAATTTTTTTTTCTTGTGATAATTGTGTAGGAAAACCAGGACGCGCAAACGACGTACCGCCAGCCCAATAGCATCTTCCTCCATCACCGAGAGCGACAATTCTCATCAAGAGAATACCACAGGGGCCTTCGACGCTATACGCTTTACGAGTGCTGAAAATACGGAATGGTTTGAGCAACGTGCTCATTCCAAACTTTTAGTCGAGCGAGATATCGCCCCGAAGGTTGAAAACAAATTCAACCTTTCTCAATTTTTTCGGACATTTACACTGGGAGAATGCGTTAAACCTCCCTAATCATTACTCCAGAGAGTCTGTCCGAGAATTCTATGCCAACATGGAGGCGAAGGGCAAAGATGATTATGTTATCCGGAGCACAGTTAGAGGGACACCCGTTGTGATCACTACGAGCTCGATAAAGCATGCGTTTCCCACTCCGGATGAGGGGGAATAAGTAAATTTTAGAAAAGGCTTTTAATGCCCCAGAAGGCCCCGTCTGGACCACTAGTAGTGCCATGGCACGATTCGGCATTCACTACACTCCCTCCCGAAAAGACGGAATGAATATCGGCACCTTGTCCTTCTCGGCGCAGCACCGCCTCATCTTGTACCTCCTCAGCACAACTGTTCTTCCTTGTTCTAACGGCAAGAACGAAGTCCGAGTTTGTGACTTGTACTTTCTAGATAAAATGGTGCATGGGCAAGGTGCTATTCAAGGATTAAACTACGAGAGTGTCATCATAATTAATTAGCGAACCAATGAGGGCGCTAAAATCAAGCGTGTTGAGATCTTTAGATTCCATAATCGCGGTCACTGTGCCGTCCCATTCGCTAGGTAGTGATCGTAATATTTTCTTGACTTTTTCACTACTAGACAATGGTTTTCCGAAAGAAGCAAGTCCATTAGTGATAACCAAGAATCGGTCGAGCATATTGGCGATGGACTCGTCACCTTTCATCATGAAAAACTCGTAGTCATGGGGAAGCATATTGATTTTCGTCTCCTTGACTTGAGTCATTACTTCGTGTGTGATTTCTAGAATTTTTCATATTTCTTTCGCACTCTCACACGATGAGATTCGATTGACCTCTTCCGGATTTAAGGCACAAAATAAGAGTTGAGTAACCTTACAATTTAGATGGTCATTTTTCCAATCGGCATCATCGTATTCTTCGAAAGATTTGAGCGTACCGTCGGATTTGAGAGGAATTTTCGGGCCAAGGCAAATAATCTTCCAAATCTCTATATCGTAGGCATGAATAAAGATTGACATCTTTTTCTTCCATGTCAAATAATTTGAGACATCAAAGAATGGTGGTCGGTTGAGAGCAAGGCCTTCGACATGAGCAAATTAAAACGCCATTGGATCTTTTTCTCCTCGGATGTTAAGCCGTGTATTGGAGTACCACTGCGATACTAATTGTTGGGTACAAGATCGGATATTGCGCCGTGTTGCGGAAGCGTAAATATCAAGTGCGGAAATTTAAAGCACACTAGGATTTATAGAGGTTCGGCTATAAATGAGCCTACGTCCTCTCTCGGTATCTTTTTCAATAGGCTAAAGAAAAACCTCTTCTCCTCTATTCTATAGGTCGAGGTATAACCGTTACAATCACGTCTTCTATTGGTCCGTGATAAACCACTCGTACTTCTCTTTGTGTCGGTCCAAGTTAAACCGTTTTCGTTTTCGTAGGACAAGGAATCAACCTCTCTAGCTTTCTATGGGTACTAGATAAACTTCACTTAGATAGCGATGGTGATTCTAATAATGCCGGATCCTTGATCCTAATAACACTGAATCCAATCGTATCTTTTTCTTTTACCACTCGTGTATGATTTTATGTATAACACTCAATCACACAATGTAAGCTCAATATTACAACAACAATACAATGAATATCAATCTCAGATGAATGTGTAGTATGCTTGAAGTTGTTGTATGAATCACTACCATAGACATGGTATTTAAGGCTCAATCATCAAACTAGCCGTTAGCTTCTGCAGACTTGTTTACGTACGCTATCCTCTCCATATTACATACGTAAGCTTCATTACGTACGTTAACCACCCCAGGTTACGTGCGTTAGCCTAGTCCAGTTTCAGTCCAGTGAGCTTCGTTTCTCTGCTTACGTACGTTAGCATTGACTTCGTTACGTACGTTAACATTACGTCACTGATGACGTCATACATCCGTTGCATGCTTTTCTGACTTTGACTCCTCCAACGTTCACTTGTTTGAACTCCTTTACGTACGTTATACAACCTCCATTACGTACGTTAGCTTGCCCATATTACGTACGTTAACATACCCATGTTACGTACGTTAGCTTTGATGTTATCCAGCATTTTGCACTTCGTTTTCCATCGATGCATGCTTCGCCTCTTCGTTGTTTTGTTTGGTTTATAGACTTTAATCATCAAAACACTTTTAATTTATGTATGGAACAAAATGTTCCAACAATCTCCCCCTTTTTGATGATTACAAAACAAAACTTCGTCAAAGGGATTTACCTGAAAAAATACAAATATATGTATATGTGTACAGACCAAAGTTTTCGACTTTGTCCGTTTCGTTAGTTCTTCTCCTATTTATTTTTCGACTCCTTCTTTCTTTTCTCCTTTTCTTTTCTCATTTTCAAATTTTTCATCGTCTTTTTCGACGTCTCCTCATTTTTCTTTTCCTGTTATTTTCGATTTCTCCTTTTTATTTTTCAACTCCTTTCGACTTCAACTTTTTATTTTTCAACTCCTTCGTTTTTCAATTCTTTTTGTATGCTTTCGATTTTCTTCGACTTCCTCCCCCTTTCAAGGTTAATCTCATTTTCGACTTATTTCTCCATTCTCCTATCTCTCCCCCTTTTTGTATTCATAAAAAAGTGCAATAGAATACCAATTGAAAAAATATGCAATAATTGTAAAATATGCATGATACTAATTTATGATAAATAAATGCATGAGTAGGATGGAGTTTATACCTGCTTTTCAAAAAAATATACTCCCCCTGAAAGTATTATCTCCCCCTTTGTAAAATATCAAAATTAATTTTTGGGGATCCAACCGATAGTTGGTTTTTGTTTCGAGACGTAAACGATATTTGAAATAATTGTTCCTTTAGGAACCCAAATTTTCTTAATTTTAATCGTTCGTCTAGGGCTTTTACAATTTGAAATATGATGACCGATTTTTAAACACTTTTCGCAATGGGGTATTTTGAAATTAACGGATTCATTTTTTGAACGTGTTTTAAATCCTAACCCCTCTCTATTCAAAGTAAACTTTTGAACACCAAGCATTTGTTCAAATTTCTCGTTTCCGCACGAGAATTTCTTTGTCAAAAATTTAAGCTCAGTTTGAATTTTAGTGAGATCATCCTTCAAAATATTTTCATTTTCAATACACTTTGAATGATCAATTTCAACAAATTTTCCCTTCTCGGTAATTTTGGAATTTTCAATTTTCAAAGATTTAATTTTAGACTTAAGGGATTTGATTTCGGATAAAGCATTTTGAAAATCCGTATGCAATAATTCAAATGCATCAAATAACTCATCACGAGAGGATGTACTTACTTGGCTTTCGACGTCGCTGTCGTCGAACGAACTTCGGGCCATGAGAGCGAGATTATTTTGATTGATAAATTCGTCGTCTTCGTCTTCATCGCTCCAAGTAGCCACGAGAACCTCCTTCTTGGGTTTGGCTCGGCAATGCTTAGCGAAGTGGCCTGGTTTTCCACATAGTCGACAAGAGTTGTCGAACTTCTTAGATTCGCTCGAGATGTCCTTCTTCCTCCGGTTTAATAAGGTTTGGAACTTATTAATATTTTGGCATAATATGACGCTTCTTCGTCGCTTTCTTCCACCGGGATTTCTTCTTTCTTTTTCGACATCTTAGCTTTCATGGCTAATGATTGTTCCTTCGGCTTTGGCTTGACACTTCGAGATTTTAACACGATCTCATAATTAATTAGCGAACCAACGAGGGCGGTAAAATCAAGCGTGTTGAGATCTTTAGATTCCATAATCGCGGTCACGGTGCCGTCCTATTCGCTAGGTAGTGATCGTAATATTTTCTTGACTTTTCACTACTAGACAATGGTTTTCCGAATAAAGCAAGTCCATTTGTGATAACCGAGAATCGGTCGAGCATATTGGTGATGGACTCGTCACCTTTCATCATGAATAACTCGTAGTTATGGAGAAGCATATTGATTTTCGTCTCATTGACTTGAGTCGTTCCTTCGTGTGTGATTTCTAGAATTTTCCATATTTCTTTCGCACTCTCACACGATGAGATTCGATTGACCTCTTCCGGATTTAAGGCACAAAATAAGAGTTGAGTAGCCTTACAATTTAGATGGTCATTTTTACAATCGGCATCGTCGTATTCTTCGAAAGATTTGAGCGTACCGTCGGATTTAAGAGGAATTTTCGGGCCAAGGCAAATAATCCTCCAAATCTCTATATCGTAGGCATGAATAAAGATTGACATCTTTTTCTTCCATATCAAATAATTTGAGCCATCAAAGAATGGTGGTTGGTTGAGAGCAAGGCCTTCGACAGGAGCAAATTAAAACGCCATTGGATCTTTTTCTCCTCGGATGTTAAGCCGTGTATTGGAGTACCACTGCAATACTAATTGTTGGGTAGAAGATCGGATATTGCGCCGTGTTGCGGAAGAGTAAATATCAAGTGCGGAAATTTAAAGCACACTAGGATTTATAGAGGTTCGGCTATAAATGAGCCTACGTCCTCTCTCGGTATCTTTTTCAATAGGCTAAAGAAAAACCTCTTCTCCTCTCTTCTATCGGTCGAGGTATAACCGTTACAATCACGTCTTCTATTGGTCCGTGATAAACCACTCGTACTTCTCTTTGTGTCGGTCCAAGTTAAACCGTTTTCGTTTTCGTAGGACAAGGAATCAACCTCTCTAGCTTTCTATGGGTACTAGATAAACTTCACTTAGATAGCGATGGTGATTCTAATAATGCCGGATCCTTGATCCTAATAACAATGAATCCAATCGTATCTTTTACTTTTACCACTCGTGTATGATTTTATGTATAACACTCAATCACACAATGTAAGCTCAATATTACAACAACAATACAATGAATATCAATCTCAGATGAATGTGTAGTATGCTTGAAGTTGTTGTATGAATCACTACCATAGACATGGTATTTAAGGCTCCATCATCAAACTAGCCGTTAGCTTCTGCAGACTTGTTTACGTACGCTATCCTCTCCATATTACATACGTAAGCTTCATTACGTACATTAACCACCCCAGGTTACGTGCGTTAGCCTAGTCCAGTTTCAGTCCAGTGAGCTTCGTTTCTCTGCTTACGTATGTTAGCATTGACTTCGTTACGTACGTTAACATTACGTCACTGATGACGTCATATATCCGTTGCATGCTTTTCTGACTTTGACTCCTCCAACGTTCACTTGTTTGAACTCCTTTACGTACGTTATACAACCTCCATTACGTACGTTAGCTTGCCCATATTACGTACGTTAACATACCCATGTTACGTACGTTAGCTTTGATGTTATCCAGCATTTTGCACTTCGTTTTCCATTGATGCTTGCTTCGCCTCTTCGTTGTTTTGTTTGGTTTATAGACTTTAATCATCAAAACACTTTTAATTTATGTATGGAATAAAATGTTCCAACAATCTCCCCCTTTTTGATGATTACAAAACAAAACTTCGTCAAACGGATTTACCTGAAAAAATACAAATATATGTATATGTGTACAGACCAAAGTTTTCGACTTTGTCCGTTTCGTTAGTTCTTCTCCCATTTATTTTTCGACTCCTTTTTTCTTTTCTCCTTTTCTTTTCTCATTTTCAAATTTTTCATCGTCTTTTTCGACGTCTCCTCATTTTTCTTTTCCTGTTATTTTCGATTTCTCCTTTTTATTTTTCAACTCCTTTCGACTTCACGAGAGGATGTACTTACTTGGCTTTCGACGTCGCTATCGTCGAACGAACCTCGGGCCATGAGAGCGAGATTATTTTGATTGATAAATTCGTCGTCTTCGTCTTCATCGCTCCAAAGTAGCCACGAGAACCTCCTTCTTGGGTTTGGCTCGGCAATGCTTAGCGAAGTGGCCTGGTTTTCCACATAGTCGACAAGAGTTGTCGAACTTCTTAGATTCGCTCGAGATGTCCTTCTTCCTCCGGTTTAATAAGGTTTGGAACTTATTAATATTTTTGGCATAATATGCCGCTTCTTCGTCGCTTTCTTCCACCGAGATTTCTTCTTTCTTTTTCGACATCTTAGCTTTCAAGGCTAATGATCGTTCCTTCGGCTTGGGCTTGACACTTCGTGATTTTAACACGATCTCATAATTAATTACCGAACCAACGAGGGCGCTAAAATCAAGCGTGTTGAGATCTTTAGATTCCATAATCGCGGTCACGGTGCTGTCCCATTCACTAGGTAGTGATCGTAATATTTTCTTGACTTTTTCACTACTAGACAATGGTTTTCCGAACGAAGCAAGTCCATTAGTGATAACCGAGAATCGGTTGAGCATATTGGTGATGGACTCGTCACCTTTCATCATGAATAACTCGTAGTCATGGAGAAGCATATTGATTTTCGTCTCCTTGACTTGAGTCGTTCCTTCGTGTGTGATTTCTAGAATTTTCCATATCTCTTTCACACTCTCACACGATGTGATTCGATTGACCTCTTCTGGATTTAAGGAACAAAATAAGAGTTGAGTAGCCTTACAATTTAGATGGTCATTTTTCCAATCGGCATCATCGTATTCTTCGAAATATTTGAGCGTACCGTCGGATTTGAGAGGAATTTTCGCCCGCTCTCTGCTAGTCGGTGTGGGATATCACAAGATCGGATATTGCGCCGTGTTGCGGAAGCATAAATATCAAGTGCGGAAATTTAAAGCACATAAGGATTTATAGAGGTTCGGCTATAAACGAGCCTACGTCCTCTCTCGGTATCTTTTTCAATAGGCTAAATAAAAACCTCTTCTCCTCTCTTCTATCAGTCGAGGTATAACCGTTACAATCACGTCTTCTATTGGTCCATGATAAACCACTCGTACTTGTCTTTGTGTCGGTCCAAGTTAAACCGTTTTCCTTTTCGTAGGACAAGGAATCAACCTCTCTAGCTTTCTATGGGTACTAGATAAACCTCACTTAGATAGCGATTGTGATTCTAATAATGCCGGATCCTTGATCCTAATAACACCAAATCCAATCGTATCTTTTTCTTTTACCACTCGTGTATGATTTTGTGTATAACACTCAATTACTCAATGTAAGATCAATATTACAACAACAATATAATGAATATCTGTTGGTCCCCAGAATGATGAAGATTGTCCTTACTGTACCAACACGAGTCTCTTCTAGTGCGCTTTGTCCTCACTCACGCGCACCTGAGAAACTTCCCAGGGGGTCACCCAACCCATAACTACTCCAGGCCAAGCACGCTTAACTTTGGAGTTTCTATGAGATGGCTGCCAGAAAAGAAGATGCATCTTGTTGGTATGAGTAGTCCAAATCAATTCATTTAACCACTCTCTAGTGGCAGTGCAGAGCCCCGTACTAAGCGACAGGCGGACATGAGGGGCTGCACCACTAGGATGCCGCAGGTCGGGATGTTAAGCCCAGCCAGTTACGTTCTCCCGAGTCGAAGGTGAGGACGCTGGATGCAAAGCATTCCCAACAATATCAATCTCAGATGAATGTGTAGTATGCTTGAAGTTGTTGTATGAATCACTACCATAGACATGGTATTTATAGGCTCCATCATCAAACTAGCCGTTAGCTTCTGCAGACTTGTTTACGTACACTATCCTCTACATATTACGTACGTAAGCTTCATTACGTACGTAAACCACCCCATGTTACGTATGTTAGCCTAGTCCAGTTTCAGTCCAGTGAGCTTCGTTTCTCTGGTTACGTACGTTAGCATTGACTTCGTTACGTACGTTAACATTACGTCACTGATGACGTCATATATCCGTTGCATGCTTTTCTGACTTTGACTCCTCCAACGTTCACTTGTTTGAACTCCTTTACGTACGTTATACAACCTCCATTACGTACGTTAGCTTGCCCATATTACGTACGTTAACATACCCCTGTTACGTACGTTAGCTTTGATGTTATCCAGCATTTTGCACTTCGTTTTCCATCGATGCTTGCTTCGCCTCTTTGTTGTTTTGTTTGGTTTATAGACTTTAATCATCAAAACACTTTTAATTTATGTATGGAATAAAATGTTCCAACAATCTCCCCCTTTTTGATGATTACAAAACAAAACTTCGTCAAAGGGATTTACCTGAAAAAGTACAAATATATGTATATGTGTACAGACCAAAGTTTTCGAATTTGTCCGTTTCGTTAGTTCTTCTCCCATTTATTTTTCGACTCCTTCTTTCTTTTCTCCTTTTCTTTTCTCATTTTCAAATTTTTCATCGTCTTTTTCGACGTCTCCTCATTTTTCTTTTCCTGTTATTTTCGATTTCTCCTTTTTATTTTTCAACTCCTTTCGACTTCTCCTTTTTATTTTTCAACTCCTTCGTTTTTCAATTCTTTTTGTATGCTTTCGATTTTCTTCGATTTTCCTCCCCCTTTCAAGGTTAATCTCATTTTTGACTTATTTTCCCATTCTCATATCTCTCCCCCTTTTTGTATTCATAAAAAAGTGCAATAGAATACCAATTGAAAAAATATGCAATAATTGTAAAATATGCATGATACTAATTTATGATAAATAAATGCATGAGTAGGATGGAGTTTATACCTGGTTTTCAAAAAAATATACTCCCCCTGAAAGTATTATCTCCCCCTTTGTAAAATATCAAAATTAATTTTTGGGGATCCAACCGATAGTTGGTTTTTGTTTCGAGACGTAAATGATATTTGAAATAATTGTTCCTTTAGGAACCCAAATTTTCTTAATTTTAATAGTTCGTCTAGGGCTTTTACAATTTGAAATATGATGACCGATTTTTAAACACTTTTCGCAATGGGGTATTTTGAAATTAACGGATTCGTTTTTCGAACGTGTTTTGAATCCTATCCCCTCTTTATTCAAAGTAAACTTTTGAACACCAAGCATTTGTTCAAATTTCTCGTTTCCGCACGAGAATTTCTTTGTCAAAGATTTAAGCTCGGTTTGAATTTTAGTGAGATCATCCTTCAAAATATTTTCATTTTCAATACACTTTGAATGATCAATTTCAACAAATTTTCCCTTCTCGATAATTTTGGAATTTTCAGTTTCCAAAGATTTAATTTTAGACTTAAGGGATTTGATTTCGGATAAAGCGTTTTGAAAATCCGTATGCAAAAATTCAAATGCATCAAATAACTCGTCACGAGAGGATGTACTTACTTGGCTTTCGACGTCGCTGTCGTCGAACGAACTTCGGGCCATGAGAGCGAGATTATTTTGATTGATAAATTCGTCGTCTTCGTCTTCATCGCTCCAAGTAGCCACGAGAACCTCCTTCTTGGGTTTGGCTCGGCAATGCTTAGCGAAGTGGTCTGGTTTTCTACATAGTCGACAAAAGTTGTCGAACTTCTTAGATTCGCTCGAGATGTCCTTCTTCCTCTGGTTAATAAGGTTTGGAACTTATATTAATATGCCGCTTCTTCGTCGCTTTCTTCCACCGGGATTTCTTCTTTCTTTTTCGACATCTTAGTTTTCATGGCTAATGATCGTTCCTTCGGCTTTGGCTTGACACTTCGTGATTTTAACACGATCTCATAATTAATTAGCGAACCAACGAGGGCGCTAAAATCAAGCGTGTTGCGATCTTTAGATTCCATAATCGCGGTCACGGTGCCGTCCCATTCACTAGGTAGCGATCGTAATATTTTCTTGACTTTTTCACTACTAGACAATTGTTTTCCGAACGAAGCAAGTCCATTAGTGATAACCGAGAATCGGTCGAGCATATTGGTGATGGACTCGTCACCTTTCATCATGAATAACTCGTAGTCATGGAGAAGCATATTGATTTTCGTCTCCTTGACTTGAGTCGTTCCTTCGTGTGTGATTTCTAGAATTTTCCATATTTCTTTCACACTCTCACACGATGAGATTCGATTGACCTCTTCCGGATTTAAGGCACAAAATAAGAGTTGAGTAGCCTTACAATTTAGATGGTCATTTTTCCAATCGGCATCGTCGTATTCTTCGAAAGATTTGAGCGTACTGTCGGATTTGAGAGGAATTTTCGGGCCAAGGCAAATAATCCTCCAAATCTCTATATCATAGGCACGAATAAAGATTGACATCTTTTTCTTCCATGTCAGATAATTTGAGCCATCAAAGAATGGTGGTCGGTTGAGAGCAAGGCCTTCGACAGGAGCAAATTGAAACGCCATTGGATCTTTTTCTCCTCGGATGTTAAGCCGTGTATTAGAGTACCGCTCCGATACCAATTGTTGGGTACAAGATCGGATATTGCGCCGTGTTGCGAAGCGTTAATATCAAGTGCGGAAATTTAAAGCACACAAGGATTTATAGAGGTTCGGTTATAAACGAGCCTACGTCCTCTCTCGGTATCTTTTTCAATAGGCTAAAGAAAAACCTCTTCTCCTCTCTTCTATCGGTTGAGGTATAACCGATACAATCACGTCTTCTATTGGTCCATGATAAACCACTCGTACTTGTCTTTGTGTCGGTCTAAGTTAAACTGTTTTCCTTGTCGTAGGACAAGGAATCAACCTCTCTAGCTTTCTATGGGTACTAGATAAACCTCACTTAGATAGCGATTGTGATTCTAATAATGCCGGATCCTTGATCCTAATAACACCGAATCCAATCGTATCTTTTTCTTTTCCCACTCGTGTATGATTTTGTGTATAAAACTCAATCACTCAATGTAAGCTCAATATTACAACAACAATACAATGAATATCAATCTCAGATGAATGTGTAGTATGCTTGAAGTTGTTGTATGAATCACTACCATAGACATGGTATTTATAGGCTCCATCATTAAACTAGCTGTTAGCTTCTGCAGACTTGTTTACGTACGCTATCCTCTACATATTACGTACGTAAGCTTCATTACGTACGTTAACCACCCCAGGTTACGTACGTTAGCCTAGTCCAGTTTCAGCCCAGTGAGCTTCGTTTCTCTGGTTACGTACGTTAGCATTGACTTCGTTACGTACGTTAACATTACGTCACTGATGACGTCATATATCCATTGCATGCTTTTCTGACTTTGACTCCTCCAACGTTCACTTGTTTGAACTCCTTTACGTACGTTATACAACCTCCATTACGTACGTTAGCTTGCCCATATTACGTACGTTAACATACCCATGTTACGTACGTTAACATTGATTTTATCCAGCATTTTGCACTTCGTTTTCCTTCGATGCTTGCTTCGCCTCTTCGTTGTTTTGTTTTGTTTATAGAATTTAATCATCAAAACACTTTTAATTTATGTATGGAACAAAATGTTCCAACAATCTCCCCATTTTCGATGATTACAAAACACAACTTCGTCAAATGGATTTACTTGAAAAAATACAAATATATGTATATATGTACAGACCAAAGTTTTCGACTTTGTCTGTTTCATTAGTTCTTCTCCCATTTATTTTTCGACTCCTTTCTTTTCTCATTTTCAAATTTTTCATCGTCTTTTTCGACGTCTCCTCATTTTACTTTTCCTGTTATTTTCGACTTCTCCTTTTTATTTTTCAACTCCTTTCGACTTCTCCTTTTTATTTTTCAACGCCTTCGTTTTTCAATTCTTTTTGTATGCTTTCGATTTTTTTCGATTTTCCTCCCCCTTTCAAGGTTAATCTCATTTTCGACTTATTTCTCCATTCTCCTATCTCTCCCCCTTTTTGTATTCATAAAAAAGTGCAATAGAATACCAATTGAAAAAATATGCAATAAATGTAAAATATGCATGATACTAATTTATGGTAAATAAATGCATGAGTAGGATGGAGTTTATACCCGTTTTTCAAAAAAATATAGTCCCCCTGAAAGTATTATCCCCCCCTTTGTAAAATATCAAAATTAATTTTTGGGGATCCAACCGATAGTTGGTTTTTGTTTCGAGACGTAAACGATATTTGAAATAATTGTTCCTTTAGGAACCCAAATTTTCTTAATTTTAATAGTTCGTCTAGGGCTTTTACAATTTGAAATATGATGACCGATTTTTAAACACTTTTCGCAATGGGGTATTTTGAAATTAACGGATTCGTTTTTCGAACGTGTTTTGAATCCTAACCCCTCTTTATTCAAAGTAAACTTTTGAACACCAAGCATTTGTTCAAATTTCTCGTTTCCGCACGAGAATTTCTTTGTCAAAGATTTAAGCTCGGTTTGAATTTTAGTGAGATCATCCTTCAAAATATTTTCATTTTCAATACACTTTGAATGATCAATTTCAACAAATTTTCCCTTCTCGATAATTTTGGAATTTTCAATTTTCAAAGATTTAATTTTAGACTTAAGGGATTTGATTTCGGATAAAGCGTTTTGAAAATCCGTATGCAATAATTCAAATGCATAAAATAACTTGTCACGAGAGGATGTACTTACTTGGCTTTCGACGTCGCTATCGTCGAACGAACCTCGGGCCATGAGAGCGAGATTATTTTGATTGATAAATTCGTCGTCTTCGTCTTCATCGCTCCAAGTAGCCACGAGAACCTCCTTCTTGGGTTTGGCTCGGCAATGCTTAGCAAAGTGGCCTGGTTTTCCATATAGTCGACAAGAGTTGTCGAACTTCTTAGATTCGCTCGAGATGTCCTTCTTCCTTCGGTTTAATAAGGTTTGGAACTTATTAATATTTTTGGCATAATATGCCGCTTCTTCGTCGCTTTCTTCCACCGAGATTTCTTCTTTCTTTTTCGACATCTTAGCTTTCAAGGCTAATGATCGTTCCTTCGGCTTGGGCTTGACACTTCGTGATTTTAACACGATCTCATAATTAATTACCGAACCAACGAGGGCGCTAAAATCAAGCGTGTTGAGATCTTTAGATTCCATAATCGCGGTCACGGTGCCGTCCCATTCACTAGGTAGTGATCGTAATATTTTCTTGACTTTTTCACTACTAGACAATGGTTTTCCGAACGAAGCAAGTCCATTAGTGATAACCGAGAATCGGTCGAGCATATTGGTGATGGACTCGTCACCTTTCATCATGAATAACTCGTAGTCATGGAGAAGCATATTGATTTTCGTCTCCTTGACTTGAGTCGTTCCTTCGTGTGTGATTTCTAGAATTTTCCATATCTCTTTCACACTCTCACACGATGAGATTCGATTGACCTCTTCTGGATTTAAGGAACAAAATAAGAGTTGAGTAGCCTTACAATTTAGATGGTCATTTTTCCAATCGGCATCGTCGTATTCTTCGAAAGATTTGAGCGTACCGTCGGATTTGAGAGGAATTTTCGGGCCAAGGCAAATAATCCTCCAAATCTCTATATCGTAGGCACGAATAAAGATTGACATTTTTTTATCCATGTCAAATAATTTGAGCCATCAAAGAATGGTGGTCGGTTGAGAGCAAGGCCTTCGACAGGAGCAAATTGAAACGCCATTGGATCTTTTTCTCCTCGGATGTTAAGCCGTGTATTAGAGTACCGCTCCGATACCAATTATTGGGTACAAGATCTGTCACATCCCGGGACCCCTCCGCCGTAGCATGATATTGTCCGCTCTGGGCGCTCTCCTCTGAGCTGGCCCTCACGGTTTTGTTCCTGGGAGCCCAGCGACCAGCTTCCGAGGAGGTCACCCATCATGGGACTGCTCTCGCACCAACACGCTTAACTTCGGAGTTCTCATCACCCCGAAGCCACTGGGCTCCTAAAAGGCCTCATGCTATAAGGTGTCACGGCACACTCAAATAAGGCACTTCGCCCGCTCTTTGCTAGTCGGTGTGGGATATCACAATCCGCCCCTCTTCAAAGAACCCGACGTCCTCGTCGGCACACTCGCACGACACGGCAGAGTGGCTCCGATACCAAATTATCACATCTCGGGACCCCTTCGCCGTAGCCTGATATTGTCCGCTCTGGGCGCTCTCCTCTGAGCTGGCCCTCACGGTTTTGTTCCTGGGAGCCCAGCGAGCAGCTTCCCAGGAGGTCACCCATCCTGGGACTACTCTCGCACCAGCACACTTAACTTCGGAGTTCTCATCACCCTGAAGCCACTGGGCTCCCAAAAGGCCTCATGCTATAAGTTGTCACGGCACACTCAAATAAGGCACTTCGCCCGCTCTCTGCTAGTCGGTGTGGGATATCACAAGATCGGATATTGCGCCGTGTTGCGGAAGCGTAAATATCAAGTGCGGAAATTTAAAGCACACAAGGATTTATAGAGGTTCGGCTATAAACGAGCCTACGTCCTCTCTCGGTATCTTTTTCAATAGGCTAAATAAAAACCTCTTCTCCTCTCTTCTATCAGTCGAGGTATAACCATTACAATCACGTCTTCTATTGGTCCATGATAAACCACTCGTACTTGTCTTTGTGTCGGTCCAAGTTAAACCGTTTTCCTTTTCGTAGGACAAGGAATCAACCTCTCTAGCTTTATTTGGGTACTAGATAAACCTCACTTAGATAGCGATTGTGATTCTAATAATGCCGGATCCTTGATCCTAATAACACCAAATCCAATCGTATCTTTTTCTTTTACCACTCGTGTATGATTTTGTGTATAACACTCAATTACTCAATGTAAGATCAATATTACAACAACAATATAATGAATATCTGTTGGTCCCCAGAATGATGAAGATTGTCCTTACTGTACCAACACGAGTCTCTTCTTGTGCGCTTTGTCCTCACTCACGCGCACCTGAGAAACTTCCCAGGGGGTCACCCATCCCATAACTACTCCAGGCCAAGCACGCTTAACTTTGGAGTTTCTATGAGATGGCTGCCAGAAAAGAAGATGCATCTTGTTGGTATGAGTAGTCCAAATCAATTCATTTAACCACTCTCTAGTGGCAGTGCAGAGCCCCGTACTAAGCGACAGGCGGACATGAGGGGCTGCACCACTAGGATGCCGCGGGTCGGGATGTTAAGCTCGGCCAGTTACGTTCTCCCGAGTCGAAGGTGAGGACGCTGGATGCAAAGCATTCCCAACAATATCAATCTCAGATGAATGTGTAGTATGCTTGAAGTTGTTGTATGAATCACTACCATAGACATGGTATTTATAGGCTCCATCATCAAACTAGCCGTTAGCTTCTGCAGACTTGTTTACGTACACTATCCTCTACATATTACGTACGTAAGCTTCATTACGTACGTAAACCACCCCATGTTACGTACGTTAGCCTAGTCCAGTTTCAGTCCAGTGAGCTTCGTTTCTCTGGTTACGTACGTTAGCATTGACTTCGTTACGTATGTTAACATTACGTCAGTGATGACGTCATATATCCGTTGCATGCTTTTCTGACTTTGACTCCTCCAACGTTCACTTGTTTGAACTCCTTTACATACGTTATACAACCTCCATTACGTACGTTAGCTTGCCCATATTACGTACGTTAACATACCCATGTTACGTACGTTAGCTTTGATTTTATCCAGTAGTTTGCACTTTGTTTTCCTTCAATGCTTGCTTCGCCTCTTCGTTGTTTTGTTTTGTTTATAGACTTTAATCATCAAAACACTTTTAATTTATGTATGGAACAAAATGTTCCAACAATCTCCCCCTTTTTGATGATTACAAAACAAAACTTCGTCAAAGGGATTTACCTGAAAAAATACAAATATATGTATATGTGTACAGACCAAAGTTTGTGACTTTGTCCGTTTCGTTAGTTCTTCTCCCATTTATTTTTCGACTCCTTCTTTCTTTTCTCCTTTTCTTTTCTCATTTTCAAATTTTTCATCGTCTTTTTCGACGTCTCCTCATTTTTCTTTTCCTGTTATTTTCGACTTCTCCTTTTTATTTTTCAACTCCTTTCGACTTCAACTTTTTATTTTTCAACTCCTTCGTTTTTCAATTCTTTTTGTATGCTTTCGATTTTCTTCGATTTCCTTCCCCTTTCAAGGTTAATCTCATTTTCGACTTATTTCTCCATTCTCCTATCTCTCCCCCTTTTTGTATTCATAAAAAATTGCATGAGAATACCAATTGAAAAAATATGCAATAAATGTAAAATATGCATGATACTAATTTATGATAAATAAATGAATGAGTAGGATGGAGTTTATACCCGTTTTTCAAAAAAATATACTCCCCCTGAAAGTATTATCTCCCCCTTTGTAAAATATCAAAATTAATTTTTGGGGATCCAACCGATATTTGGTTTTTGTTTCTAGACGTAAACGATATTTGAAATAATTGTTCCTTTAGGAACCCAAATTTTCTTAATTTTAATCGTTCGTCTAGGGCTTTTACAATTTGAAATATGATGATCGATTTTTAAACACTTTTCGCAATGGGGTATTTTGAAATTAATGGATTCATTTTTCGAACGTGTTTTGAATCCTAACCCCTCTTTATTCAAAGTAAACTTTTGAACACCAAGCATTTGTTCAAATTTCTCGTTTCCGCACGAGAATTTCTTTGTCAAAGATTTAAGCTCGGTTTGAATTTTAGTGAGATCATCCTTCAAAATATTTTCATTTTCAATACACTTTGAATGATCAATTTCAACAAATTTTCCCTTCTCGATAATTTTGGAATTTTCAATTTTCAAAGATTTAATTTTAGACTTAAGGGATTTGATTTCGGATAAAGCGTTTTGAAAATCCGTATGCAATAATTCAAATGTATAAAATAACTTGTCACGAGAGGATGTACTTACTTGGCTTTCGACGTCGCTATCGTCGAACGAACCTCGGGCCATGAGAGCGAGATTATTTTGATTGATAAATTCGTCGTCTTCGTCTTCATCGCTCCAAGTAGCCACGAGAACCTCCTTCTTGGGTTTGGCTCGGCAATGCTTAGCGAAGTGGCCTGGTTTTCCACATAGTCGACAAGAGTTGTCGAACTTCTTAGATTCGCTCGAGATGTCCTTCTTCCTCCGGTTTAATAAGGTTTGGAACTTATTAATATTTTTGGCATAATATGCCGCTTCTTCGTCGCTTTCTTCCACCGAGATTTCTTCTTTCTTTTTCGACATCTTAGCTTTCAAGGCTAATGATCGTTCCTTCGGCTTTAGCTTGACACTTCGTGATTTTAACACGATCTCATAATTAATTAGCGAACCAACGAGGGCGCTAAAATCAAGCGTGTTGAGATCTTTAGATTCCATAATCGCGGTCACGGTGCCGTCCCATTCACTAGGTAGTGATCGTAATATTTTCTTGACTTTTTCACTACTAGACAATGGTTTTCCGAACGAAGCAAGTCCATTAGTGATAACCGAGAATCGGTCGAGCATATTGGTGATGGACTCGTCACCTTTCATCATGAATAACTCGTAGTCATGGAGAAGCATATTGATTTTCGTCTCCTTGACTTGAGTCGTTCCTTCGTGTGTGATTTCTAGAATTTTCCATATCTCTTTGACACTCTCACACGATGAGATTCGATTGACCTCTTCTGTATTTAAGGCACAACATAAGAGTTGAGTAGCCTTACAATTTAGATGGTCATTTTTCCAATCGGCATCGTCGTATTCTTCGAAAGATTTGAGCGTACCGTCGGATTTGAGAGGAATTTTCGGGACAAGGCAAATAATCCTCCAAATCTCTATATCGTAGGCACGAATAAAGATTGACATCTTTTTCTTCCATGTCAAATAATTTGAGCCATCAAAGAATGGTGGTTGGTTGAGAGCAAGGCCTTCGACAGGAGCAAATTGAAACACCATTGGATCTTTTTCTCCTTGGATGTTAAGCCGTGTATTAGAGTACCGCTCCGATACCAATTGTTGGGTACAAGATCTGTCACATCCCGGGACCCCTCCGCCGTAGCATGATATTGTCCGCTCTGGGCGCTCTCCTCTGAGCTGGCCCTCACGGTTTTGTTCCTGGGAGCCCAGCGAGCAGCTTCCCAGGAGGTCACCCATCATGGGACTGCTCTCGCACCAACACGCTTAACTTCGGAGTTCTCATCACCCCGAAGCCACTGGGCTCCTAAAAGGCCTCATGCTATAAGGTGTCACGGCACACTCAAATAAGGCACTTCGCCCGCTCTCTGCTAGTCGGTGTGGGATATCACAATCCGCCCCTCCTCAAAGAACCCGACGTCCTCGTCGGCACACTCGCACGACACGGCAGAGTGGCTCCGATACCAAATTATCACATCTCGGGACCCCTCCGCCGTAGCATGATATTGTCCGCTCTGGGCGCTCTCCTCTTAGCTGGCCCTCACGGTTTTGTTCCTGGGAGCCCAGCGAGCAGCTTCCCAGGAGGTCACCCATCCTGGGACTGCTCTCGCACCAGCACGCTTAACTTCGGAGTTCTCATCGCCCCGAAGCCACTGGGCTCCCAAAAGGCCTCATGCTATAAGGTGTCACGGCACACTCAAATAAGGCACTTCGCCCGCTCTCTGCTAGTCGGTGTGGGATATCACAAGATCGGATATTGCGCCGTGTTGCGGAAGCGTAAATATCAAGTGCGGAAATTTAAAGCACACAAGGATTTATAGAGGTTCAGCTATAAACGAGCCTACGTCCTCTCTCGGTATCTTTTTCAATAGGCTAAATAAAAACCTCTTCTCCTCTCTTCTATCAGTCGAGGTATAACCGTTACAATCACGTCTTCTATTGGTCCATGATAAACCACTCGTACTTGTCTTTGTGTCGGTCCAAGTTAAACCGTTTTCCTTTTCGTAGGACAAGGAATCAACCTCTCTAGCTTTCTATGGGTACTAGATAAACCTCACTTAGATAGCGATTGTGATTCTAATAATGCCGGATCCTTGATCCTAATAACACCAAATCCAATCGTATCTTTTTCTTTTACCACTCGTGTATGATTTTGTGTATAACACTCAATTACTCAATGTAAGATCAATATTACAACAACAATATAATGAATATCTGTTGGTCCCCAGAATGATGAAGATTGTCCTTACTGTACCAACACGAGTCTCTTCTAGTGCGCTTTGTCCTCACTCACGCGCACCTGAGAAACTTCCCAGGGGGTCACCCATCCCATAACTACTCCAGGCCAAGCACGCTTAACTTTGGAGTTTCTATGAGATGGCTGCCAGAAAAGAAGATGCATCTTGTTGGTATGAGTAGTCCAAATCAATTCATTTAACCACTCTCTAGTGGCAGTGCAGAGCCCCGTACTAAGCGACAGACGGACATGAGGGGCTGCACCACTAGGATGCCGCGGGTCGGGATGTTAAGCCCGGCCAGTTACGTTCTCCCGAGTCGAAGGTGAGGACGCTGGATGCAAAGCATTCCCAACAATATCAATCTCAGATGAATGTGTAGTATGCTTGAAGTTGTTGTATGAATCACTACCATAGACATGGTATTTATAGGCTCCATCATCAAACTAGCCGTTAGCTTCTGCAGACTTGTTTACGTACACTATCCTCTACATATTACGTACGTAAGCTTCATTACGTACGTAAACCACCCCATGTTACGTATGTTAGCCTAGTCCAGTTTCAGTCCAGTGAGCTTCGTTTCTCTGGTTACGTACGTTAGCATTGACTTCGTTACGTATGTTAACATTACGTCACTGATGACGTCATATATCCTTTGCATGCTTTTCTGACTTTGACTCCTCCAACATTCACTTGTTTGAACTCCTTTACATACGTTATACAACCTCCATTACGTACGTTAGCTTGCCCATATTACGTATGTTAACATACCCATGTTACGTACGTTAGCTTTGATTTTATCCAGTAGTTTGCATTTCGTTTTCCTTCAATGCTTGCTTCGCCTCTTCGTTGTTTTGTTTTGTTTATAGACTTTAATCATCAAAACACTTTTAATTTATGTATGGAACAAAATGTTCCAACAATCTCCCCCTTTTTGATGATTACAAAACAAAACTTCGTCAAAGGGATTTACCTGAAAAAATACAAATATATGTATATGTGTACAGACCAAAGTTTTCGACTTTATCCGTTTCGTTAGTTCTTCTCCCATTTATTTTTCGACTCCTTCTTTCTTTTCTCCTTTTCTTTTCTCATTTTCAAAATTTTCATCGTCTTTTTCGACGTCTCCTCATTTTTCTTTTCCTGTTATTTTCGACTTCTCCTTTTTATTTTTCAACTCCTTTCGACTTCACCTTTTTATTTTTCAACTCCTTCGTTTTTCAATTCTTTTTGTATGCTTTCGATTTTCTTCGATTTCCTCCCCCTTTCAAGGTTAATCTCATTTTCGACTTATTTCTCCATTCTCCTATCTCTCCCCCTTTTTGTATTCATAAAAAAGTGCAATAGAATACCAATTGAAAAAATATGCAATAAATGTAAAATATGCATGATACTAATTTATGATAAATAAATGCATGAGTAGGATGGAGTTTATACCCGTTTTTCAAAAAAATATACTCCCCCTGAAAGTATTATCTCCCCCTTTGTAAAATATCAAAATTAATTTTTGGGGATCCAACCGATAGTTGGTTTTTGTTTCGAGACGTAAACGATATTTGAAATAATTGTTCCTTTAGGAACCCAAATTTTCTTAATTTTAATCGTTCGTCCAGGGCTTTTACAATTTGAAATATGATGATCGATTTTTAAACACTTTTCACAATGGGGTATTTTGAAATTAACGGATTCATTTTTCGAACGTGTTTTGAATCCTAACCCCTCTTTATTCAAAGTAAACTTTTGAACACCAAGCATTTGTTCAAATTTCTCGTTTCCGCACGAGAATTTCTTTGTCAAAGATTTAAGCTCGGTTTCAATTTTAGTGAGATCATCCTTCAAAATATTTTCATTTTCAATACACTTTGAATGATCAATTTCAACAAATTTTCCCTTCTCGATAATTTTGGAATTTTCAATTTTCAAAGATTTAATTTTAGACTTAAGGGATTTGATTTCGGATAAAGCGTTTTGAAAATCCGTATGCAATAATTCAAATGCATCAAATAACTTGTCACGAGAGGATGTACTTACTTGGCTTTCGACGTCACTGTCGTCGAACGAACTTCGGGCCATGAGAGCGAGATTATTTTGATTGATAAATTCGTCGTCTTCGTCTTCATCGCTCCAAGTAGCCACGAGAACCTCCTTCTTGGGTTTGGCTCGGCAAGGCTTAGCGAAGTGGCCTGGTTTTCCATATAGTCGACAAGAGTTGTCGAACTTCTTAGATTCGCTCGAGATGTCCTTCTTCCTCCGGTTTAATAAGGTTTGGAACTTATTAATATTTTTGGCATAATATGCCGCTTCTTCGTCGCTTTCTTCCACCGAGATTTCTTCTTTCTTTTTCGACATCTTAGCTTTCAAGGCTAATGATCGTTCCTTCGGCTTTGGCTTGACACTTCGTGATTTTAACACGAGTGGATATTTTTCTCCTCGGATGTTAAGCCGTGTATTAGAGTACCGCTCCGATACCAATTGTTGGGTACAAGATCGGATATTGCGCCGTGTTGCGGAAGCGTAAATATCAAGTGCGGAAATTTAAAGCACACAAGGATTTATAGAGGTTCGGCTATAAACGAGCCTACGTCCTCTCTCGGTACCTTTTTCAATAGGCTAAATAAAAACCTCTTCTCCTCTCTTCTATCGGTCGAGGTATAACCGTTACAATCACGTCTTCTATTGGTCCATGATAAACCACTCGTACTTGTCTTTGTGTCGGTCCAAGTTAAACCGTTTTCCTTTTCGTAGGACAAGGAATCAACCTCTCTAGCTTTCTATGGGTACTAGATAAACCTCACTTAGATAGCGATTGTGATTCTAATAATGCCGGATCCTTGATCCTAATAACAACGAATCCAATCGTATCTTTTTCATTTAACCACTCTCTAGTGGCAGTGCAGAGCCCCGTACTAAGCGATAGGCGGACATGAGGGGCTGCACCACTAGGATGCCGCGGGTCGGGATGTTAAGCCCGACCAGTTACGTTCTCCCGAGTTGAAGGTGAGGACGCTGGATGCAAAGCATTCCCAACAATATCAATCTCAGATGAATGTGTAGTATGCTTGAAGTTGTTGTATGAATCACTACCATAGACATGGTATTTATAGGCTCCATCATCAAACTAGCCGTTAGCTTCTGCAGACTTGTTTACGTACACTATCCTCTACATATTATGTACGTAAGCTTCATTACGTACGTAAACCACCCCATGTTACGTACGTTAGCCTAGTCCAGTTTCAGTCCAGTGAGCTTCGTTTCTCTGGTTACGTACGTTAGCATTGACTTCGTTACGTATGTTAACATTACGTCACTAATGATGTCATATATCCGTTGCATGCTTTTCTGACTTTGACTCCTCCAACGTTCACTTGTTTGAACTCCTTTACATACGTTATACAACCTCCATTACGTACGTTAGCTTGCCCATATTACGTACATTAACATACCCATGTTACGTACGTTAGCTTTGATTTTATCCAGTAGTTTGCACTTCGTTTTCCTTCAATGCTTGCTTCGCCTCTTCGTTGTTTTGTTTTGTTTATAGACTTTAATCATCAAAACACTTTTAATTTATGTATGGAACAAAATGTTCCAACAATCTCCCCCTTTTTGATGATTACAAAACAAAACTTCGTCAAAGGGATTTACCTGAAAAAATACAAATATATGTATATGTGTACAGACCAAAGTTTTCGACTTTGTCCGTTTCGTTAGTTCTTCTCCCATTTATTTTTCGACTCCTTCTTTATTTTCTCCTTTTCTTTTCTCATTTTCAAATTTTTCATCTTCTTTTTCGACGTCTCCTCATTTTTCTTTTCCAGTTATTTTCGATTTCTCCTTTTTATTTTTCAACTCCTTTCGACTTCAACTTTTTATTTTTCAACTCCTTCGTTTTTCAATTCTTTTTGTATGCTTTCGATTTTCTTCGACTTCCTCCCCCTTTCAAGGTTAATCTCATTTTCGACTTATTTCTCCATTCTCCTATCTCTCCCCCTTTTTGTATTCATAAAAAAGTGCAATAGAATACCAATTGAAAAAATATGCAATAAATGTAAAATATGCATGATACTAATTTATGATAAATAAATGCATGAGTAGGATGGAGTTTATACCCGTTTTTCAAAAAAATATACTCCCCCTGAAAGTATTATCTCCCGATTTGTAAAATATCAAAATTAATTTTTGAGGATCCAACCAATAGTTGGTTTTTGTTTCGAGACGTAAACGATATTTGAAATAATTGTTCCTTTAGAAACCTAAATTTTCTTAATTTTAATCGTTCGTCTAGGGCTTTTACAATTTTAAATATGATGGCCGATTTTAAACACTTTTCGCAATGGGGTATTTTGAAATTTACGGATTCGTTTTTCGAACGTGTTTTGAATCCTAACCCCTCTTTATTCAAAGTAAACTTTTGAACACCAAGCATTTGTTCAAATTTCTCGTTTCCGCACGAGAATTTCTTTGTCAAATATTTAAGTTCGGTTTGAATTTTAGTGAGATCATCCTTCAAAATATTTTCATTTTCAATACACTTTGAATGATCAATTTCAACAAATTTTCCCTTCTCGATAATTTTGGAATTTTCAATTTCCAAAGATTTAATTTTAGACTTAAGGGATTTGATTTCGGATAAAGCATTTTGAAAATCCGTATGCAATAATTCAAATGCATCAAATAACTCGTCACGAGAGGATGTACTTACTTGGCTTTCGACGTCGCTGTCGTCGAACGAACTTCGGGCCATGAGAGCGAGATTATTTTGATTGATAAATTCATCGTCTTCGTCTTCATCGCTCCAAGTAGCCACGAGAACCTCCTTCTTGGGTTTGGCTCGGCAATGCTTAGCGAAGTGGCCTGGTTTTCCACACAGTCGACAAAAGTTGTCGAACTTCTTAGATTCGCTCGAGATGTCCTTCTTCCTCCGGTTTAATAAGGTTTGGAACTTATATTAATATGCCGCTTCTTCGTCGCTTTCTTCCACCGGGATTTCTTCTTTCTTTTTCGACATCTTAGCTTTCATGGCTAATGATCGTTCCTTCGGCTTTGGCTTGACACTTCGTGATTTTAACACGATCTCATAATTAATTAGCGAACCAACGAGGGTGCTAAAATCAAGCGTGTTGAGATCTTTAGATTCCATAATCACGGTCACGGTGCCGTCCCATTCGCTAGGTAGTGATCGTAATATTTTCTTGACTTTTTCACTACTAGACAATGGTTTTACGAATGAAGCAAGTCCATTAGTGATAACCGAGAATTGGTCGAGCATATTGGTGATGGACTCGTCACCTTTCATCATGAATAACTCGTAGTCATGGAGAAGCATATTGATTTTCGTCTCCATGATTTGAGTCGTTCCTTCGTGTGTGATTTCTAGAATTTTCCATATTTCTTTCACACTCTCACACGATGAGATTCGATTGACCTCTTCCGTATTTAAGGCACAAAATAAGAGTTGAGTAGCCTTACAATTTAGATGGTCATTTTTCCAATCGGCATCGTCGTATTCTTCGAAAGATTTGAGCGTACCGTCGGATTTGAGAGGAATTTTCGGGCCAAGGCAAATAATCTTCCAAATCTCTATATCGTAGGCACGATTAAAGATTGACATCTTTTTCTTCCATGTCAAATAATTTGAGCCATCAAAGAATGGTGGTCGGTTGAGAGCAAGGCCTCGGACAGGAGCAAATTGAAACGCCATTGGATCTTTTTCTCCTCGGATGTTAAGCCGTGTATTGGAGTACCGCTCCGATACCAATTGTTGGGTACAAGATCGGATATTGCGCCGTGTTGCGGAAGCATAAATATCAAGTGTGGAAATTTAAAGCACACAAGGATTTATAGAGGTTCGGCTATAAACGAGCCTACGTCCTCTCTCGGTATCTTTTTCAGTAGGCTAAAGAAAAACCTTTTCTCCTCTCTTCTATTGGTCGAGGTATAACCGTTACAATCACGTTTTCTATTGGTCCATGATAAACCACTCGTACTTGTCTTTGTGTCGGTCCAAGTTAAATCGTTTTCCTTTTCATAGGACAAGGAATCAACCTCTCTAGCTTTCTATGGGTACTAGATAAACCTCACTTAGATAGAGATTGTGATTCTAATAATGCCGGATCCTTGATCCTAATAACAACGAATCCAATCGTATCTTTTTCTTTGACCACTCGTGTATGATTTTGTGTATAACACTCAATCACTCAATGTAAGCTCAATATTACAACAACAATACAATGAATATCAATCTTAGATGAATGTGTAGTATGCTTGAAGTTGTTGTATGAATCACTACCATAGACATGGTATTTATAGGCTCCATCATCAAACTAGCCGTTAGCTTCTGCAGACTTGTTTACATACGCTATCCTCTCCATATTACGTACGTTAACCACCCCAGGTTACGTACGTTAGCCTAGTCCAGTTTCAGTCCAGTGAGCTTCGTTTCTCTGGTTACGTACGTTAGCATTGACTTCGTTACGTACGTTAACATTACATCACTGATGACGTCATATATCTGTTGCATGCTTTTCTGACTTTGACTCCTCCAACATTCACTTGTTTGAACTCCTTTACGTACGTTATACAACCTCCATTAGGTACGTTATCTTGCCCATATTACGTACGTTAACATACCCATGTTACGTACGTTAGCTTTGATTTTATCCAGCATTTTGCACTTCGTTTTCCTTCGATGCTTGCTTCGCCTCTTCGTTGTTTTGTTTTGTTTATAGACTTTAATCATTAAAACACTTTTAATTTATATATGGAACACAATGTTCCAACACATTTTACAGATTACTGACATGAAACGTAAAAAAGGATGGAAAACAAGATCAAAACCAACGCCGAGAATTTTTTAAGACAACACGGCCATAAAACACGGCGCAAACATGGCTGTTTCCTATCGACCGTTTCACATACGGAACAACGAGGGCCATTTCTGTCGGTCGTGTCTCGGGTCGTTTCACACACGGCCGGCATTTTGCGCCGTGTCCTCGAGCGTGTTCCGGAAGAGACCGAGTCACCACAACACGGCGCACAACACGGCGCAAACTGGGCCGTTTTTCAGTGCCGTTTTCAGACAGATCATATGCTGAATATTCCATTTTTGACCATCTTGTGAGCTCAACAACCATATATTTTATTAGGTGGTCAATTGTAATGCTCGGATACTTAATGTATAATTATCCTGTATTCAATCTTGTAAGATTCGACTTTGTGACGTATTAATCGATGATTGGTTTCCCATATTCGTATTCCCTATATCTTTGTATTTTTCCATGCATGCATGCATAATTCTGCACGTGGTAATGTACGCTAGATGATGATCTTAGCGTACGCTAAGAATGCAATATTACGTACGTTAGCTGTTGAGCTTAACGTACGTAAGCTCAGTCAACTCGAGAGCCGACAAGGGTCGACGTGTGGGGGCCAGGGGAGATTCTTGAGAGGTTCCGCGTGAACCTGGACAGTTTTCCAGCTAAGTAAGTCAACGGACTTAACGTACGCTAATGGGGATTTTTAACGTACGCTAAGGTGCTAGATATTACATACGTAAGGCATGTATAATAACGTACGTAAGACAACACCAGGAACAGGTCAATGAGCTCTGGCCAGACAGTAACGTACGCTAATGTTCGAGTATAGCGTATGTTAATATTGTTACGTACGTAATAGACTTTCGGTAACGTACGTAATGGTTTAGAATTATATATATAGACCTCGACCCTATTTCATTTCTTATCCTTCCTTTGGCCGATTTTCGTGTTCTGGAGATTGTTCAACACCATATACCTCTCATATCATCATCCTAGCTCGAGTTTGAAGATCATAGACCATTGGGGATTGGTGTTCAAGCTCTCGGTGTTGAGTTTCTTCAAGTTTATCCTTGTTCTTCACTATTTTGAGGTAGGTGATTCTTCACCAACAGGATTACGTATTCTTAGGGATGTTTTGAACAAGTTTTTTAGATTATCAAGCTAGTTATATTCGTGCGTAGTCAAATATCATGTTGTTAGAAGAAGAATTTCGGTTATGTTTCGGTTCTTCTTCGTTGTTTAGAATATTAATCGAACCTTGTAGTGTTTGGACTCCTAAACGTAGTATCATGAGGCTACGAACCTGATTATGGCAAGTTTATGGAGATTATCAAGTTCTTACGTATTACATGATGAAATAATGCGTATTGGAAAATTTAATGGATTGAACTTAGGGTTATTTCCTCGAAGAAGAAGATGATAATCAAGTGAACCTAGTAAATAAGTTCTTACGGTGTTCTTCGGGGTAATTCCGATATCTTGTTGCTTTGGATTAATGAAGAGTATGATTAGAATCATTGTAAGAAGAATTATCTTGTGGTATATTGAAGAATCCGACCGTAGGATGCATTTGATCTTAGATGGGATGCTATGAGCTTTTGTCGGGTTAGTATCCTAATATTGATTCAAAACCGAAATGGTATAGGGCAGATTAGTACTCTTGTATGATTGGGAATATCACGCCCTTTTGATGTTCTTATGATGTTTAGAACGATTATCCGGAACCATTAGTTATACCCATGTTATTGTTCGCTGAAGGTTTGGGTTTTGGTGGATTGATCGAGTGAGAGTTCTTCGAGCTGGTTGAAGATTTCTTTTTCGTAGTAGCAATCCTTATCGCCATTTCTAAGGCAAGTATTGTATTTTTGAATATTGGTTTAATATTGAGGATTTTGATCATACATATTGTTATTCATGTTGTTGTACATGAGATCATTCCAGTTGAATTATCATAATATCGTTATTGATTGATTTTATGTTCATGTTGATGGACATATCGATTTTGCATATGTGTATACATAGTTGTGTTTGTGTATGTTGTGTTGATCCTGTGAGATCACGTGATCTATGCTGAGGGCGCTGGATCGGATGTCCACTATGCGTTGGTCCGACGGGATCATCATGGGGATCTATGCTGAGGGCGCTGGATCGTTGGACGGGTTTTCCACCATGCGTTGGTCCAACGTGATCATCATGGGGATCTATACTGAGGGTGCTGGATCGTTGGAATACCCTTTGATATGTTGATGGAATCACGTGGATTCGCATCGTTGGATTCCGATGGCAGAAGTCCGTTTTATGTAATTTATGATGCATTGTTGTTGCATATCCAATTTATACTATGATACTTGTACTAACATCGTTTTGCTAACCCCTTCGGGAGTGGACATTTGTTTTGATGTTCAGGTAGCCGAGGAGCGGGGAAGCAACCGCAGTACCAACATGACAATGGAGTGGCGCAGTGATGTAATTTGTTGTTGTCTTATTTTCCAGTTACTTTTCAGTACTCGAGTACACGTATTTTGTTGGTGTTTGGAATGCTTGTAATAATGGACTCATTGTTGAACTGGTTTTGAATTGTAACCTTAATGGTACTTGGTATTATTATTAATTTACGTATTTTTCAAATTAGCCTTGTAAATTCTTACATAAAGGATTTAAGGCACTGTAATTATTCCGAATATATCAGGGTGTTACAGAATATGGTATCGGAGCTAAGATTCATGGATATCTTGGCAGTCGGGTTTAGTTGGGTATGTTTACGTTATTTGATTTATGGGTCATTTGTAACATCACTGCTCAGCCAACGTCGTCATGTGGACCGTGGTTGTAAGTCTCCTAATCTCTTATACTACCGTTTTATTTAATATCTATTTTGTGAATGTTGACGGACTTTCTTTTAGAAAATTTTGCCCTGGATATTGAGTATTTGTGTTTACAGTATGTTGAGGGGAGGTTGTAGACGCGGACGCGGTCGTGGATGCGGACGTGGTAATGCGAGACAGGAGGATTCAGCGACTACCCCAGAATTATCGGCTAGTCGAACCGATTCCCATTCTGGAGGACAACAGGGATCAGCGAATGATAACGCAAATCCTAACATGACAGGGGTGCTTCAGCAGGTGGTCGCTCAGATTACCCAGTTCGCTCAGGTGGTTAACCGCATGCAGACAGCGATGGGCCAGCAGCGCAACGAGGATAATCGGGGAGACAAGTGGCTTACGGAGGTGGTAAAATTGCACCTGCCAAAATTTGACGGTTCTGCTGATATGCCTACTTGGGATCACTGGCTGAAAGAGTTGGAAAAGATATTTGCGTGGATCAACTGTCCCGATGACCGAAAAGTTCCGATCGCCCAGTATTTTTTGACTGGGGAGGCTTTCGACTGGTGGGAGGCTGTTCGACCCGAGGATCATAATGCTGACTGGACGTAATTCAGATTAATGATGGAAGCACAATATTGTCCTCGTCCCGTTAGAGAGGCTAGAGTCCGAGGGTTTTTCTCCCCGCAGAGTTCGGAGGCATCTGTGACAGACATAATCAAGACTTTTAATCATTAGCTGTCTTGTGTGCGACACTTGGTCAAGACCGAAACAGAGAAGATTTTTCATTTTGACATGCGGATGAAACCCGAGATTCAGCAATATATGTCCCGATTTGAATGTACTACCGTGCGACAGTATCAGGACAAAGCATTGGCCTACGACATGAAAGAGGCAGCAGTGGAGAAATCGACGGAGGCAAAGAAGCAGAAAGTGTCTGGAAACTTCTCGGAGAACAAGAGTAGTGGGCCCCGCAAGGGCCAGTCTTCATTTCATTCATTTAGGAGACCTCCGCATCCTTCCCGAGGCGGAAAGAAGTTCCGGACAGCATCAACAGTTTCAGACGCAGCGAGAAATGTTATAACTGTGGTAAATCAGGAGATGACCGACGTGATTGCTACGCACCTTCTGTGACCTGTTTTGAGTGCGGGCAGGAAGGCCATCGTGCGACTTTTTGTGGAAATGTGACTAGATCTATTGGTACTCGCACTTCCGCACTAGTTTCGAAAGAGGCAAGTGTGAATCAGACACAGCAGAGTGGTTTCCAGCAGCAGAATGTTGGGAAAAGAGAGGCGTCCAGTGCTGGGTCCGTTCCTCCACGCCTTTACGAAATGAGGAGGTCAGACGATCAGAACACTGCTATTGCATCAGGTACGATTCAGATCCTTTTGCAACCAGTTAGTGTCTTATTCGATTCAGGAGCTACACATTCTTTTGTATCACTGAACTGTGTTAATCGTTTGAAAATCTCGTGTTTATATGATTGTGAGCCTTATGTTGTGGGATTACCGAGCGGATAGAGAATTGTGGGAACCCTAGAAACTAGAGATTTTCCAGTGTCTATAGGTGGGAGAGATTGGCCATCCAATCTTATTGTGGTCGACATCCATGGTGACGATCTAATTCTCGGAGACGATTGGCTCAACCATTATGGGGCTATTTTGAATTACTGAAAGAGAGTCATTTCTATCATTGCTAATGACGGATCTGAACATTTATTCAAAGGATGGAGACCAGGAAGCTCAGGAAAATTGATCAAAGCCATGAAAGCAGTGAAATTACTGAAGCAGGGTTGTCACGGATTGTGATGTTATGCCATGAAGAAAGAAGAAGGAGTAGAAATCTCATCTATTCCAGTTGTGAACGAATTCTCAGGCGTATTCCCTGATGAACTACCTGGGTTACCTCCACGTAGAGAAGTAGAGTTCAATATCGAATTAGAGCCTAGAGCCGCACCTATTTCCAGAGCACCATACCGTATGGCGCCAACCGAGATGTACGAACTAAAGAAGCAGCTTGAGGAATTATTGCAGAAGGGTTACATTCAACCTAGCGTTTCTCCTTGGGGAGCACCCGTTCTTTTTGTCCGGAAGAAAGATGGATCCCTTCGATTGTGCATCGATTACAGGGAGCTAAACAAGGTGACGATTAAGAACAAGTATCCAATACCTCGGATCGACGACTTGTTTGACCAACTGCAGGGGGCAAGGGTATTCTCGAAGATCGACTTGAGATCAGGATACCATCAATTTAGAATTAAGGAATCGGATATACCGAAATCGGCTTTCAGATCCCGGTACGGTCACTATGAATTTGTGGTGATGCCATTCGGACTTACTAATGCTCCTGCGGTATTTATGCAATTGATGAATCAGGTATTCTTAGAATACTTGGGTAAGTTCGTGGTCGTTTTCATTGATGAGATCTTGATCCATTCGGAAGACCCAGAGGAGCATGCAGAACATTTGGTATCATTTTGAGTACTTTAAGGAATGAACAACTGTATGCGAAACTTTCTAAATGCGAGTTCTGGTCAGCTGACGGAGTTCAGGTAGACCCGAAGAAAGTTGAAGCGATCTTGGAATGGGAATCTCCTAATAACGTGAAAGAAGTCCGAAGTTTCTTAGGACTTGCTGGATATTACCGCCGTTTTGTAGAAGGATTTTCCAAAATTGCTCGTCCGCTTACTCAGCTGTTGCAGAAGACTCAGAAATTCGTGTGGAATGAGAAATTCCAGGCTAGCTTTGATGAACTTAAGAGAAGACTGACAACGGCGCCTATACTAGCATTACCAGATGGAACCGAGGGATTAATGGTATACAGCGATGCGTCAAATCAGGGACTGGGATGCGTGTTGATGCAAAAAGATAGGGTGATTGCCTATGCCTCTCGACAGTTGAAACCATACGAAGCAAATTACCCGACTCATGATTTGAAGTTAGCAGTTGTAGTCTTCGCCTTGAAGATTTGGCGACATTATTTATACGACACTCATTGTAAGATCTTCACAGATTATAAGAGCCTCAAGTATATTTTCAGTCAGAAGGAATTAAACATGAGGCAGAGAAGATGGCTGGAATTGATCAAGGATTACGACTTGGAAATCCTCTATCATCCAGGCAAAGCAAACGTGGTAGCTGATGCACTAAGCCGCAAACCTGTTTCTCTTCGAGTGTTGGAAGCGCTTACATCCCAAACCAGCATTCAACGAGAACTAATTCGTGAAGGAATCGAAGTATGGTCACAAGGGGTCCAAGGGTAATTGTGTGTGATGGAGCTAACTTTGTCGTTGGTAGAAGAAATCAAATCTAAGCAGTTGTATGATTCTCTGATTCTTCGATTATGTGACGAAGTAAACAAAGGGAAGGACCCAGGATTCGTGATACAAGATGATGGAGTTTTGAGATTTCAGAGTCGATTTTGCATCCCCGATAATGATGTTTTAAGAAAGACAATCTTGAGAGAAGCTCATAGCGCGCCCTATTCTATTCACCCGGGCACCAGTAAGATGTATAAGGACCTAAAACAAAATTTCTGGTGGGGAAATATGAAGAAGGACATAGCGGAATATGTTTCGAAATGTTTGACCTGTCAGCAGGTGAAGATTGAACACCAGCGGCCTGCTGGGATGTTAAAGCCACTTTCGATTCCTGAGTGGAAGTGGGAGGATATATCGATGGACTTCATCACCAATATGCCAAGGACCAAGACGGGAATGAACATGATTTGGATTATGGTTGATCGACTAACCAAGTCGGATAATTTCTTGGGTATTAAAGACACTTGGGGACTCGAGAAATTAGCACAAGTGTTTATTACGGAGATAGTCCGATTGCATGGAACACCAAAAACCATTATTTCGAATCGAGATGGTCGCTTCGTGTCGCATTTTTGGAAGGCAATTCACAAGGCCTTGGGAACCAAGCTGAACTTTAGCACGGCCTATCATCCTCAGATGGACGGTCAGTCCGAAAGGACTATACAGACAATAGAGGATATGCTTAGAGCTTGTGCCTTAGATTGGTCAACCGATTGGGAGGTTCATTTAACATTGATTGAATTCACCTATAACAATAGTTGGCATGCTTCCATTAAGATGGCACTGTTTGAAGCGTTGTACGGGAGAAGATGCCGATCGCGCCTGTGTTGGGATGATTCTTCCGACTTAATCGGGACGGAACCAGAATTGTTAGTTCAAACTCAAGAGAAGGTAGTCCTGATTCGTGAAAGGCTGTTGACTGCCCAGAGTCGACAAAAGTCTTATGCAGATGTGCGTCGTCGCCCGTTGGAGTTTGAAAATAGGGACCATATACTATTGAAGGTTTCTCCTACTCGGGGAATCTTCCGTTTTGGGAGGAAAGGAAAGCTGAGTCCGAGATATATCGGACCATTTGAAATCCTCGAAAGAGTAGGGGAGTTGGCGTACAGGTTGACCTTACCACCATCACTGAGTCACGTTTATAATGTATTCCACGTATCCAAATTGCGAAAATATGTACCAGATCCCAGTCATATCATTGATTTTGGCGAGATTGAAGTGGCCAATGATGGCTCGTTCGAAGAAAAGCCAATCAAGATACTTGAGAGTCGAGTTAAGAAATTGAGGAATAAATCGATCTCCTTGGTTAAAGTTGTGGTCTCGGCATGGAGTCGAAGAAGCAACTTGGGAGACGGAAGATAGTATGAGGACGAGATACCCGGAATTGTTTTCGTTTTAAGTTTCGGGCCGAAACTTCTTTTTAAAGGGGTAGTATGTAATGCCCGGATACTTAATGTATAATTATCCTGTATTCAATCTTGTAAGATTCGACTTTGTGACGTATTAATCGATGATTGGTTTCCCATATTCGTATTCCCTACATCTTTGTATTTTTCCATGCATGCATAATTCTGCACGTGGTAACGTACGCTAGATGATGATCTTAGCATACGCTAAGAATGCAATATTACGTACGTTAGTTGCTGAGCTTAACGTACGTAAGCTCAGTCAACTCGAGATCCGACAAGGGTTGGCGTGTGGGGGGCAGGGGAGATTCTTGAGAGGTTCCGCGTGAACCTGGACAGTTTTCCAGCTAAGCAAGTCAACGGACTTAACGTACGCTAATGGGGATTTTTAACGTACTCTAAGGTGCTAGATATTACACACGTAAGACATGTATAATAACGTACGTAAGACGACACCAGGAACAGGTCAGTGAGCTCTGGCCAGACGTTAACTTACACTAATGTTCGAGTATAGCGTACGTTAATACTGTTACGTACGTAATAGACTTTAGGTAACGTACGTAATGGTTTAGAATTCTATTTATAGACCTCGACCCCATTTCATTTCTTATCCTTCCTTTGGCCGATTTTCATGTTCTGGAGATTGTTCAACACCATATACCTCTCATATCATCATCCTAGCTCGAGTTTGAAGATCATAGACCATTGGGGATTGGTGTTCAAGCTCTCGGTGTTGAGTTTCTTCAAGTTTATCCTTGTTCTTCACTATTTTGAGGTAGGTGATTCTTCACCAACTGGATTACGTATTCTTAGGGATGTTTTGAACATGTTTTTGAGATTATCAAGTCAGTTATATTCGTGCGTAGTCGAACATCATGTTGTTAGAAGAATAATTTCGGCTATGTTTCGGTTCTTCTTTGTTGTTTAGAATATTAATCGAACCTTGTAGTGTTTGGACTCCTAAACGTAGTATTATGAGTCTACGAACCTGATTATGGCAAGTTTATGGAGATTATCAAGTTCTTACGTATTACATGATGAAATAATGCGTATTGGGAAATTTAATGGATTGAACTTAGGGTTATTTCCACGAAAAAGAAGATGATAATCAAGTGAACCTAGTAAATAAGTTTTTACGGTGTTCTTCGGGGTAATTCCGATATCTTGTTGCTTTAGATTAATGAAGAGTATGATTAGAATCATTGTAAGAAGAATTATCTTGTGGTATATTGAAGAATCCGACCGTAGGATGCATTTGATCTTAGATGGGATGCTATGAGCTTTTGTCGGGTTAGTATCCTAATATTGATTCAAATCCGAAATGGTATAGGGCAGATTAGTACTCTTGTATGATTGGGAATATCACGCCCTTTTGATGTTCTTATGATGTTTAGAACGATTATCCGGAACCGTTAGTTCTACCGATATTATTGTTCGCTAAAGGTTTGGGTTTTGGTGGATTGATCGAGTGAGAGTTCTTCGAGCTGGTTGAAGATTTCTTTTTTGTAGTAGCAATCCTTATCGCCATTTTTAAGGCAAGTATCGTATTTTTGAATATTGGTTTAATATTGAGGATTTTGATCATACATATTGTTATTCATGTTGTTGTACATGAGATCATTCCAGTTGAATTATCATAATATCGTTATTGATTGATTTTATGTTCATGTTGATGGACATGTCAATTTTGCATATGTGTATGCATAGTTGTGTTTGTGTATGTTGTGTTGATCCTGTGAGATCACGTGATCTATGCTGAGGGCGCTGGATCGGATGTCCACTATGCGTTGGTCCGACGGGATCATCATGGGGATCTATGCTGAGGGCGCTGGATCGTTGGATGGGTTTTCCACCATGCGTTGGTCCGACGGGATCATCATGGGGATCTATACTGAGGGTGCTGGATCGTTGGAATACCCTTTGATATGTTGATGGAATCACGTGGATTTGCATCGTTGGATTCCGGTGGCGGAAGTCCGTTTTATGTAATTTATGATGCATTGTTGTTGCATATCCGATTTATACTATGATACTTGTACTAGCATCGTTTTACTAACACCTACGGGGGTGGATATTTGTTTTGATGTTCAGGTAGCCGAGGAGCGGGGAAGCAACCGCAGTACCAACATGACGATGGAGTGGCGCAGTGATGTAATTTGTTGTTGTCTTATTTTCTAGTTACTTTTCAGTACTTGAGTACGCGTATTTTGTTGGTGTTTGGAATGCTTGTAATAATGGACTCATTGTTGAACTGGTTTTGAATTGTAACCTTAATGGTACTTGGTATTATTATTAATTTCCGTATTTTTCAAATTAGCCTTGTAAATTCTTACATAAAGGATTTACGGCGCTGTAATTATTCCGAATATATCGGGGTGTTACATCAATGATTAGAAAATCAATACATGCATGATGGATGAAGTGTGAATCAAATAAACAAAGAAAAAATCAAGATACTACAACACATCTTTTGAATTAAATAATCCATAGTATTCTTGAAAATCACCTATAAAAGGGCACCTTCATCCATTGCAAAAATCACTCCTCTTTTTGCCTAGAAATATCCTTTCTTACCAAGAACTCTATACTATAGTTCTTTTCCATTTCATTGTAATAAGTTTGAAGTACTTGTACTTTTTAGTTTGTATTTGAAAAGTGCTTGATCAATAAGTACTTAATATCTTTCTCCGTTCATCATTTGTAACTTTTGGAATCAAGTTCGAATTCGTTTTTCAGAGATTGTTCATTATATTTCGATACATCATATTCAAGTAAGTTTTTTATTTATTGTCAATAAAGTTCTGGTTATTAAAAGTTTTTACATATTATATATATATATCAATTATTTCTATTATAATTTTAGTTTGTATAAGCCAATGAGTAGCTAATCTTTCTTCCTAGGGGAAGGGAGATTTCTATTAGGTTATATATTTAGTATTGGATTAATTTACACTATCTTATTTAAAAGGGATTAATTGGTTTAAATAGTGATTGATCATATCCTATTTCTACCTTCTTGATTGATTGTTAAGTGAATTGGAAACATATCTTTTCAATCATAAAGTTTATCTAGTAAGAACATCTTAAGGTTACGAAAGTAATTAAGAAACCTTTGAATACGAAAGTTATAAGGTGAAAAAAGTTGATTACTTGATAAACGCTCGTTTTTCTTTTATATCCGTGTAAATCAATTCATCTACTGTACTAAAAACCTAATTGAATGAACCCGTAATCCCCTAGTTTTTATTAAATCAAGTTCCAACTCATTTTCAGTTCTATTCATTATTTTTACTAGTATTAAAAATAGTAGTATTATAAATAGTCATATAAATAGTCTTAATATAAATAGTCTAGTATAAATAGTCTTACTAAAAATAGTCTTATTAAAAATAGTTTAGATTAAAAATAGTGCATTTCAATTTAGTTAACTTAAAAAACCCAAAAATATATTTTAGAATGTTTTAGTATTTATTTCTCGCAATCCATAACAAAATATTATACGAAGCCCTGTTGAACAATCCTCGAGAGAAAAGAACTTGGTAGAACTTACCACAACTACTTCTACCTCGTATATATTTATGAGTGACTCAAATGAGACATCATTTTAAGAACGTGATCCCTTACTGGGGTCTTTTCAGACATTTGGGTTGTCATCAAAACCCTCATTGCATTTTGCCTAGCCGCCCGGTTCTGATGACCAAACATCTCAGTGAGATTTTTCATCATTTCCGCGGCCGAGCCCATCGTCTGATGCTGATGTTGCAATACATTTGTCAGTGAAGCCAAAATGTAACAGCGAGTCATCTCATCAGACTTTTTCCATTTCCGGAATTCAGCCAACTCTTCAGGAGTGGCATCCGTTTCTGGTTCCAAAGGGCTCTCCTCAGTTAAAACAAATTTATGCCCCTCGGCAGTCAAGACAATATCAAAATTTCTGTTCTAGTCGGCAAAGTTAGTTCCATCAAGTTTGTTTTCTTTGAGAATAACAGCTAGTGGATTGAAAGACATCTGAGAATAAAATTAAAAACACCATTCATCACATAATTGGATGCGTAATATATTGAAAAACATTAAAAACACAATATATATGCAATCAACCAACACCTTGAAAAACCGCACATGTAAGCCACGATAGTGTGGACGTTTACACATACATTTTCAAGTAGATTTTAATGTCTTTAATTTTACTATCTAGCCAAGATGCGTTTTGACAAGTAAAATTAATAGTTGGTTCCTCTTGGCCATGTATTTAATTAATATAGACTCCGATGGGGAGCTTATTAATCAATACACCTAAGTGAACACCATAGTTTAACAAACCTTAGAATATCATTTAATGATAATAGTCCTACAGATGGAGAGGTTCTATCATAAAAAACAATATTCACCTTTTTGTTATCAAATTTGAAGTTTAAAAATAGTGAGCCAATAATTAGCACATCTGATGTGGAGGAAGACTCTAATGTCAATGCGCGTGCTGATTATTTCACAATTTTAACCAATTATGGAGGCCAATTTGATTTTGAAAAATCAATTTAAAATCACTTATATAGTTTGAAAAAATAAGGTTTTAATTTTCTCGTCCTAACATGCAAGGAAGCATATCACGCATACATACATGCCATACATCAAAACAATAAAAACCAATAATAAAAAAACGGATAATTAAATCCAATTATCATGGCTTTTATTCCTCGTTTTGAATAACGAGAAAATCTTCGGCTCGTTTGCTCCTACTGCTTCAAGCATCTCGCGGAAAAACGACTAGGACCATCCATCGACGACCCGAATCTGGACAACTTGACCGGCCCGGCCGGCCGGGCCGACCTGCCGCCACGCCCGACTCACGCCCGAATTACCCAACCTCACGCCCGACTCGCTGAGCCGCCGGCTGCCGAGCGCAGCAGCTGGGCTGACGAGACAATTCTGCCGAGTCCCGATCGGCAGTTTGCCGGTCTCGGTCGGTTTGTCCGATCCGGACTCCTCTTCGCGCTGGACTTCTTTCTCTTTCGTACTTTGTGTGTTCCAATTTGATTACAATTTTATTCGAAATAAAATACATCGAATTTACAACAAATTACAAGAAAAATAAATCTTATTCTACCCGTGGATTTTCTCACGGGAAAAACTTATACATGCCTCAAAACCGGGCCAAATTACCAAAAACGCGTAAATAAATAAAAAACATCACATAGCCAAGATAATTGGATCATATTCTCCTGCAAGACAAATTCTAGCAAAATATTCCAAAAATCATACTATATGAATATTTAATTGCTAGCATATTAATCACCGAATTAATTAAATTGAACAGAACCTAAAGACCGGCTCCGATACCAATTGTTGGAATATAAAACGCAGCGGAATCTTGTTTGTGAAGATATTTTATAAACGGTTTTATAAACTAACCAACATAAAAACCGGATCTATTTAGGCTTGTCAATTAATTAACTAAACAGATTAATAAACAATTAAGTACACATATTTACGTATGGGAGTCGGTAATTTATACCTTTGAAGCGAAGTGGTAGAAGATCCCTTTTGGTCGATTTATCTCCTCTTCGTACTCCTCTCCGATCTTCTTGTATTTCTACCGCAAGATCATCTAGAGTATGATCCGCCTTCACCCGGACGCTGTGTGGGCAAAGAGCTACCGGATGTTACTTGGACAACAATAGATCTGCCGGAATCTCCTTTGATGAGAGTCACTCGATTTTTCTTTGCTTTTTAGTATTTTATGAACACTCTTAAGCAAATTGATGTGTTATCTAAATTGTAGAATCAAAGACACAAGTCTTGATCTACAATTAAACACAAGATGAAAAAAATCAATCTCACAACCTTGGAATAATGATAAAATCAGCCTATCCCCTTTGATGTCCTATTTATAGGCTCTTTGACTACTATTATGGATCTTAAGGAGGATATGGTAAGGACTCTTAATAGATGTCATCTTCCTATATTAGAACTCTTCCTAATATAATGACTCTATTAAATATCAACTTAGTCCACTAAAAGTTGATATTGAACTTCCTACCAAAATCCCAAATTACGAAATTGGGCTCATTTTTAAATTAATTATTTCCCGTGTTTAAGATATTCCATGTCCATTAATTAATTTAAGCTGCTGACAGCTTTTAATTAATTAATGTGTTATACATGAGTATACCACTCGACCTTTATTATTATATCAGAGAATTAATTCCACCTGCAGGGTTTAATATAATAATCCTTTCGAGTGCTTCAAGGGACATGATCAACCCGACTGGTCGGGACACGATTTCTAGCTATAATATTAATTATCATATAAATAATAATATTGCCCAAAATATCGAGCATATTGAGTCAATCATTGTGGCCATGATAAATCAAAGCAATAAATATTAAATATATATAATTAAATATTAATCACTAGAATTAAGAAATAATAATTGTCCGAGATGTATGTTCTTCTTATAGTCAGTACAGAAGAATCTATCTCACCTCGATCCTGTTCAACGTATACCGAATATGCTAATATATGCTAATGGTCAAGACCAACCAATCTGAAGCATATACTACAACCTCTCACATAACGGTCTAATGTTATATAGATTGTGAACTAAATATTACTATATAAGGAACCGATAATGTGATCTTCTGTATGACACGACACACCACATTATCTACAATATAAAGTAATTTAGGTTACATTTGCATAACCATAGCGTGAATAAATATGCAAAACATGTGATAAATGAATTAAATATTCTCATAGATAAAGACCGGAAAATTAGGTAATACAAGCATAAAATATGCTTTGATGTATACAACCCTAACAGGAAAAACATATATATATATATATATATATATATATATATATATATATGCGTGTATAACAAGCTCTAAAACACCAAATATAAAAGAGAGGAAGAGGCGAGGAGAAAAGCAGGGAACTCAGGTAACATATGTAACACCCCGATAAGGCGGCCATTACAGTGTCGTGGACCCCACGCTGGGATCCACCAGGCGATATCTAAAGTAAAGATTAAATACACAATACATGTGATACCGAACCACAAAACATAATACTTACTCCGATGTGGAGTTTACAGCAGTATGGCCTACGGCCTTATTACACACAGGATCCAGAACGTAAGTATAATCCATATGGAGATGAATTATACCTCAAATAACAATACATTTGTTTAAACTTAAAATGAAGCGGAAAATAACATTACACGGTACAATCATGACCGGACACGAAAGACTTGGGGCCCCCGAACTAGTATCCTTCGAACCCTTCGTCATCACCTTGATCTTCCCGTGCCTTGCCTTTTCCACGACCTAAAATACAACACAAGTATTTCGCCCAACACAGGGTCAGATATACATGATAAATGATTCTCAAGATAGTATACAATTCACGCATATGAGATTTCAAGAATAACGCCCCGACTAACGAACATACCCCTCGGGCGTATGAACGCTCAGTCGCAAAACGTCGAACACATCCACGTATAAAAATGGACTGTGAGCGACTAAGATAGTACGGCTCAAGAGGGACATCACAGTACGCCCGATCCGAATATGTGTCAGTGCACATGTCCACCCCGTATACGGAATCCAGGATATACGTGGGACAATGTACCTAATTAGCCTCAACGAACTACGTCTCGTGTGCACAGCCTTTCACGGAAAATATTCACGCATGACTATATATGTGCCCGGCTAAAAATCCTACACAATATCCAATCGGAACGTAGATATGACTCCGGATATGTCACGATGCAACATGACAACGAATTCAAGAATTTTACAAAATCCGCATAAGGATCGAGGACTCACCGAGATGACAACAAGATCAACAACATCAAGGGTCCAAAAGTAACGAACTTGGGAATACAATCCCATGATGAAAACGGGACATCATTAAGAGCAACATCAAATCACAAGACACAAGTTCATAAGTGTTTCATATACACGAAATGCATAATCATCATAAGAATCCACACATCATTATAACCAAGCAAGATAACTTGCCTCAATACGGAGACGGGAATAGTCCTCTTCTTGTCGGAACGAACGAACGATCCTCAACTAATGTTGTGTACTCGAACAATTAACCTTGAATGAAGTATATTTTGCTCATTAATACGTTTATATGATCATCTACACCGAATTTTCACGAGATAACATCTTAATTTCCGATTGAGTAGTTTAACTTCTAAAGTGTTACTTCAAGAACTTTATCCATACCATTCAATTCTCACAATTGATTACAAGCTGATACCAAATATTTGTTGGATCAAGAATCATTCCATAATGTTTTAAACAATAATCTCCTATCCTTTAATCTTATCAAGAAAAAGTAAAATCTGCACTACTTACAATTACTTATGTTGAGTTAATTAGTTGTAAATCCATATCATGGTTATGAAGATTATCTCAAGTTTAGCACCACTCTTATACTCTTCCAACTGACCTGGGGATTCAAACAACACACCTCTGAATTCACTTAGCCTAGGTTCAAGAAGATTATTTCATTCTTCTAATGATCAACAAGGTTTCTTAAAACATTTATGGTAATTATTCCAATGAGTCATTTACATTACAATGGAACAAGGATTATTATTATACCAATGGTGTTATCAGTCTAGCAAGGAGAGTGTGGTTAAACTAAACATGATCATTACCATATTAAAACACCAAGAACACACCATTACAAACCCTCTAATCATCATGTTCATCATTAAGTTGTTGAAAGCTTAACTACAACATGTTTATTTTGATTAATTCATCACTAGGTGAAATATACTTAATCACTATCATATTAAGTTCGAGATTATAGGGTTAAATCGCAGAACATACCTTCAGAAATGGAGAACTATACACCAAACCACAAGAACACAATATAAGCTTCAAGAATGTCTCCAAGTTCCAATCAACAAGCTCCAAAATCAAAATGTAAAGCTCCAACACAAGTAGGAAGAAGGTAAACTTGCTCTAGGGATGAAGGGGATGATTATATGGGTGAAAATCGGAAGTTGGTCGTGCAAAATGAAAGACACAAGTTGTCTTTTTATAATAAAGATACTGTTACGCACGCTACACAACAAGTGTTACGTACGTAAGCTAAATCCATAGGTTCTTGGACTGAAATACGAACTTCATTACGACGTTATCGCTAGAAGCATTACGACGTAATGTGGGTCAACTAGGTTGGCTCCAAAAATCGATATTCGAATCCCACCCGGCCCCACGCGCCGAAAGTTGAGATCGGATCCGATTGACCGGTTACGCACGTAACAAGCACCCTGCTACGCACGTAAAGGCCTCAAAATAGCGTACGCTATGACTTACGATTAACGACGTTAGGCTCAGGTTTTTAATAGTTCAATATGCACTTATCTCTACAACACCGAAAATTCAAACATAATACGAGTGATCATTTTATTCAAGTCTATTATGTTATATTCCAACATCAATATTCATTTCACAAATGCAACAAGATTACAACGGTATTAAATTATCCGAATAGTACAATGACAAGTAAGAATTCCGGATATTACATACTCCCCTTAAAAGGGGTTTCGTCCCTCGAAACTAAGGGGTAAACAATTCAGATACCTCTCTTGCATGCTTCTCTCCGTCTCCCACGTGGCTTCCTCGACCCCGTGTCGAGACCACCGAACCTTTAGTAGGGAATCGTCTTATTACGCAGCTTGTTTGATCCTCCTCTCAAGTATTCGTGACGGGCGCTCCTCATACGAATGATCCTCCGATAAATCGATCTCATCGAATCAAGTACATGACTCGGCCGCAACGTATTTCCTTAATCGGGAGACATGGAACACGTTATGGATCCGGCTCGGGGTGGTGGTAAAGCCAAGTGATAAGCCAAATCGCCTACTCGTTCCAAAACCTCAAACGGCCCGATATACCTCGGACTCAGCTTGCCTCGTTTTCCAAAACGAAAGACTCCTCGGGTAGGTGACACCTTCATTAACACATGGTCACCAACCTCGAACTCAAGCGGTCGTCGACGGTGGTCAGCATAAGACTTCATCGACTCGAGCCGTTAGCAACCGGCTCCTAATCAAAGTGATCTTCTCTCGAGCTGCTAATAACATGTCGGGTTCTGTACCCAGAGATTCTGATAGTTCGTCCCAACACAAAGGGGACCTACAGCGACGTCCATATAATGCCTCATACGGTGCCATCTGAATCGAAGCGTGCCAACTATTATTATAAGTGAATTCCACCAAAGGCGGTGGGCTTCCCAATCGTCCTTCCAATCAAGAGCGCATGCTCTCAACATGTCCTCTAGAGTCTGGATGGTTCTCTCGGATGACCATCGGTCTCGTAGATGAAAAGCCGTATCGAAATTCAATCTGCGTGCCCATCGCACGATGAACCGCCTTCGAAGTGTGACACGAATCGCCCGATCACGGTCTGATACAATACTCTTGGGGTACCGTGTAATCTCACAATTTCCTTAATAAACAGCTGGGCCAATCTCTCGGGACCCCACGCGTCCTTAATCTCCAAGAAGTGGGCTGATTTGGTCAGACGGTCCACAATCACCCAAATCGTATTCATTCCTCGACGACTCGTCGGCAATCTAGTAATAAAATCCATTGATATGTCCTCCCATTTCCACTCGGGAATCGGGAGCGGTTTCAACATTCTGCGGTCGCCGGTGCTTAATCTTAACTCCGCCGATGTGTTAAACATCTCGAAACAAACTCGGCAACCTCACGTTTCATATTTCCCCACCAATAATTTCGCTTCAAATCCTTATACATCTTGCTAGATCCGGGTGAATAGAGTACGGGGTAGCATGGGCTTCTCTCATGATAGAGTTCCTTAACTCTTCACGGTACACAAACTCGATTTCTAAATCGTATCAATCCATCCTCGTGGATCACGAATCCAGGGGCTTTCCCTTGGGTTACCTCATCCCGGACTCGAGATAAGAATGGGTCCGTAACTTGCCTCGATCTGATCATATCATTAAGAGATGAAGAAATCTCAAGGGTGCAAAGTTGTCCCTGAATACGCTGTAACCAGACTTCAATTTCTGGCCTCATAAGGTCCAATTGCAACTCTCTCTGTGCTGTCAAATGGCTCACCATCTGCTCCTGCACTGTCTTACGGCTCAAAGCATCAGCAACTACATTTGCTTTGCCCGGATGATAAAGGATCTCGATATCGTAGTCTTTGATGATTTCTAGCCACCTTCTTTGCCTCATGTTTAACTCCTTCTGAGTAAAAATGTATTTCAGGCTTTTGTGATCAGTGAAAATCTGACAGGTTACTCCATACAGATAATGACGCCAGATTTTTAAAGCAAACACCACCTTGCGAGTTCTAAATCATGGGTGGGGTAGTTGACCTCGTAAGGTCGTAGCTGTCTCGATGCATAGGAGATCACCTTCCCGTTTTGCATTAGTACACACCCAAGGCCCTGTTTAGATGCATCACTATACACTACAAACCCTTCCGTTCCTTTCGGTAGGACTAAAATAGGTGCCGAAATCAACCGACTCTTAAGTTCATCAAAGCTCTGCTGACAAGCCTCTGACCATAAATATTTCTTATCCTTCCTCAACAAATTAGTCATTGGTTGGGCAATTTTGGAAAAACCCTCCACGAACCGTCGGTAATAACCTGCTAGTCCCAAGAAACTGCGTACTTCCCTAACGCTCTTTGGTGGTAACCAATCTCGGATAGCTTCTGTCTTCTGCGGGTCTACTCGCACTCCATCAACTGATATCACATGCCCGAGAAAGATAACTTCATTTATCCAGAACTCACATTTAGAAAATTTTCCATAAAGCTGCTCTCGCCTTAACGCCTCGAGAACTAGATGGAGATGACGCTCGTGCTCTTCATGGTCACGAGAATAGATCAGAATGTCGTCAATAAAAACGACTACAAAGCGATCCAGATAATTAATAAACACTCGATTCATCAGCTCCATAAATACTGCCGGTGCATTCGCTACCCAAAAAGGCATCACTACGAACTCATAATGCCCATAGCGAGTACGAAAAGTGGTCTTCAAATATCGACTCACGAATCCTCAATCGATGGTAACCGGACCTCGTGTCGATCTTAGAAAACACAAGACCCCTTGAAGCCGATCCAATAAATCATCAATACGCGGCAATGGGTATTTGTTCTTAATGGTTACCTGCTCAACTCACGATAATCAATACAGACGTAGAGATCCGTCCTTCTTACGTACAAATAGTAATCGGTGCTCCCCAAGGGGACGCACTAGGTCTAATGTAACCCTTCTCGGTCAAATCCTCAAGTTGGCTCTTCAGCCTCCCGCATCTCGGTCGGAGCCATGCGATAAGGTGCTTTTGAGAGCGGGACGTACTGTGCTCTAGCTCAATATTGAACTCTACATCACGATGCGGAGGTAAGCCCGGCAATTCATCCGGAAATACGCCCGGTAGTCTCGGACTACCGGAATATCGATCAATTCAATCGGTCGATTCATAGTCTTGGTCATGTAACACCAATAGCCAATACATCCTTGATTAAGCGGTTTCACTGTTTTCATAGCGCCGATGATTCTCCGGAACGGCTGGGATTATCACCTGGAAGGTACACTCAATACCATCGTCAGATGTGACGGTTACTGTTCGCTTGCGGACACTAATTATAGCATCATGACGGTCCATCCAATCGATACCCAAGATCACATCATCTTTAGGTAAATCGACCACAATTAAGTTTGACAACCACTCACGGTCGTTCATTCGAATCGAGCAGTCCTGAACTTCACGATTCCCAACAATTCTTCTACCATCGGGTAGACCAATTATATAGGGTTCACAATTGATAACATGCTTTAGTTGCAAACGACTCAAACAAGAAGTAGATAAAAAGGAGTGTGAAGCACCAGTATCAAAAAGAACACAGACAGGCTGAGATTGGATCTCGAGAGTACCTGCAATCATGCGGCCGGATCTTCACCCTCTTCATCTCGTAAACTCTAAGTTTTGCAGCCCCGCACTGATGTACCGCTTGATTCCCACGTCCCATCCCTTTGTTTGCCCTTAGTCCGATAAGAAGCGGATGGAGGTACACGGTCTGAACCGAAGATTGTCTCGAGCATGAGGTGCCGGGAATACGTCCTAGTCCACTCCTACAATAACGAGCACGATGTCCGTTCTTCCCACAAGTATGGCATGACACGGCTGGCCTAGGACATTTCGAATTGATGTGTCCCGGGTCTCCACAATTATAGCACACAACAGATAGGCTGACCGCTCGAGGTTGCGATCCGGTTGGCTTCGATGCCGTAGGTTGCCGTTCAGAAGGATTTGGCACTGGTTGGGGTCTCTTGAATGCTCCCCGGTTGCTGTCTGACTGGTTCTGGTTCCTAAATTTCTTGTTGTTAGACTGCGGTTGCTTCTTGGAAATTTCCTTCACGGTCAATTCGTACTCCAGAGCCTTCTCGATGAACTCCGGTAGGGTCACACAACGATGGTTCAACAGCTGCATTCTCATTCGGGGTTTAAGCCTTTTGAGAAAGTATTTGATCTTATCAGCTTCTGTGTGGACAATCGTCGCGGCAAAAGGGAGAAGTGCCTGGAATTTCTCGGCGATAGATAGTACGTCATCATCTTCGGACGGTTCCGGATTCAGCAATTCTGATAATTTGGCCTCGCGGAGAGGACCTGGATAGTAACGATCTAGCATGAGATTTTTAAATTCTTCCCAAGTACATACGCCATCAGCTGGCCTCACCGAAAGCCACCAAGTGTGGGCACCCTTGCCCAAGTAGTAAGCTGCTACGGAGACGCGATTCTCTACTGGACAGTCTACCATCTCGAACAACTTCTCGAAGTGTTCGATCCAATGCACGATATCGGCCGGCTCAGAGGAACCTTCAAAAATCGGGGGTCGTTGGCGCGAGATGTCACTGATGATCCGATTCACCGGCCCGCCATGTATAGGAGGTGGCCCCTGATCTTTGGTAGCAGCCTCTGTATTGTTTCCATTAATCGACCCATTTGGGTCATTCGAGCCATCATGCCTGCATTACGGTGTAAGGATCGACACGAGCATCCTCGCGTCCATTGTGGTGCGATTGGTCCCTAGAAGGCGAATCACCGCTGCGGAACTATGCTCGCTCGCACGTCTGTTGGCTCGCGGTATCGGATTCGGCCCCTTCCGCGGCCTCGTCCCCCTCTCGCCACGGCCTCTCAAATTTCTTTCCATCTTGAAAGAATCAATTTGCAATGATAATCATAAGTATAGTTCATGATACCAATCAGAATTCATGCTAAGTTAATGGCAGTAAGAAATTACATATTCGAGAAAACAGTTCGTAATGAGTTATCATCACTACGAGGGTCACACAAAATATCATGTCGACGTTTGAGTCGAATGATTTCAATCATATAATCAATCCGGAATTTTATTTGAATCATCAATCAGATAATTCCTGCCACAAACCCTTAAAATGCCGAGATCAACAAGGAGATCTATTCAGAGATCAATATCATGTCAATAGTTTATTCATGGTCCATAAAATACGTACCGCATTTGGCTCGTAGGATCAGGCGCTCGCACGGGTCGCACGTGACACGAAGGTCTCTTGATACTAGTTCAATACACAAAGACTCAAAAAGAAAGAAAACGACCGCTCCGATACCATCTTCTGTAACACCCCGATAAGGCGGCCATTACAGTGTCGTGGACCCCACGCTGGGATCCACCAGGCGATATCTAAAGTAAAGATTAAATACACAATACATGTGATACCGAACCACAAAACATAATACTTACTCCGATGTGGATTTTACAGTGATGCCTACGGCCTTATTACACACAGGATCCAGAACTTAATTATAATCCATATGGAGATGAATTATACCTCAAATAAAATTACTTTTTTTTAATATTAAAATGAAGCGGAAAATAACATTACACGGTAAAATCATGACCTGACACGAAAGACTTGGGTCCCCGAACTAGTATCCTTCGAACCCTTCGTCATCACCTTGATCTTCCCATGCCTTGCCTTTTCCACGACCTAAAATACAACACAAGTATTTCGCCCAACACAGGTCGATATACATGATAAATGATTCTCAAGATAGTATACAATTCACGCATATGAGATTTCAAGAATAACGCCCGACTAACGAACATACCCTCGGGCGTATGAACGTCATCGCAAAACGCCGAACACATCCACGTATAAAAATGGGTGTGAGCGACTAAGATAGTACGGCTCAAGAGGGACATCACAAGACGCCCGATCCGAATATGTGTCGTGCACATGTCCACCCCGTATACGGAATCCGTGATATACGTGGGACAATGTACCTAATTAGCCTCAACGAACTACGCCTCGTGTGCACAAATTTCACGGAAAATATTCACGCATGACTATATATGTGCCCGGCTAAAAATCCTACACAATATCCAATCGGAACGTAGATATGACTCGGATATGTCACGATGCAACATGACAACGAATTCAAGAATTTCACAAAATCCGCATAAGGATCGAGGACTCACCGAGATGACAACAAGATCAACAATATCAAGGGTCCAAAAGTAACGAACTTGGGAATACAATCCCATGATGAAAACGGGACATCATTAAGAGCAACATCAAATCACAAGACACAAGTTCATAAGTGTTTCATATACACGAAATGCATAATCATCATAAGAATCCACACATCATTATAACCAAGCAAGATAACTTGCCTCAATACGGAGACGGGAATAGTCCTCTTCTTGTCGGAACGAACGAACGGTCCTCAACTAATGTTGTGTACTCGAACAATCAACCTTGAATGAAGTATATTTTGCTCATTAATACGTTTATATGATCATCTACACCGAATTTTCACGAGATAACATCTTAATTTCCGATTGAGTAGTTTAACTTCTAAAGTGTTACTTCAAGAACTTTATCCATACCATTCAATTCTCACAATTGATTACAAGCTGATACCAAATGTTTGTTGGATCAAGAATCATTCCATAATGTTTTAAACAATAATCTCCTATCCTTTAATCTTATCAAGAAAAAGTAAAATCTGCACTACTTACAATTACTTATGTTGAGTTAATTAGTTGTAAATCCATATCATGGTTATGAAGATTATCTCAAGTTTAGCACCACTCTTATACTCTTCCAACTGACCTGGGGATTCAAACAACACACCTCTGAATTCACTTAGCCTAGGTTCAAGAAGATTATTTCATTCTTCTAATGATCAACAAGGTTTCTTAAAACATTTATGGTAATTATTCCAATGAGTCATTTACATTACAATGGAACAAGGATTATTATTATACCAATGGTGTTATCACCTAGCAAGGAGAGTGTGGTTAAACTAAACATGATCATTACCATATTAAAACACCAAGAACACACCATTACAAACCCTCTAATCATCATGTTCATCATTAAGTTGTTGAAAGCTTAACTACAACATGTTTATTTTGATTAATTCATCACTAGGTGAAATATACTTAATCACTATCATATTAAGTTCGAGATTATAGGATTAAATCGCAAAACATACCTTCAGAAATGGAGAACTATACACCAAACCACAAGAACACAATATAAGCTTCAAGAATGTCTCCAAGTTCCAATCAACAAGCTCCAAAATCAAAATGTAAAGCTCCAACACAAGTAGGAAGAAGGTAAACTTGCTCTAGGGATGAAGGGGGATGATTATATGGGTGAAAATCGGAAGTTGGTCGTGCAAAATGAAAGACACAAGTTGTCTTTTTATAATAAAGATTCGTTACGCACGCTACACAACAAGTGTTACGACGTAAGCTAAATCCATAGGTTCTTGGATGAAATACGAACTTCATTACGACGTTACGCTAGAAGCATTACGTACGTAATGTGGGTCAACTAGGTTGGCTCCAAAATCGATATTCGAATCCCACCCGCCCCACGCGCCGAAAGTTGAGATCGGATCCGACAGACCGGTTACGCACGTAATGTGCACCCTGCTACGTACGTAAAGGCCTCAAAATAGCGTACGCTATGACTTACGATTAACGTACGTTAGGCTCAGGTTTTTAATAGTTCAATATGCACTTATCTCTACAACACTGAAAATTCAAACATAATACGAGTGATCATTTTATTCAAGTCTATTATGTTATATTCCAACATCAATATTCATTTCACAAATGCAACAAGATTACAACAGTATTAAATTATCCGAATAGTACAACAGCAAGTAAGAATTCCGTCGGATATTACAACATACCCATGAGCTGGGCAGGAAGAAGAATGTCGGAGATGGAGAGGAAGGACATCGCCGGAAACGGTAGCTATGGTTGAATGTCGGCGGAGAATTTTTGCGTTCTAAATATGAGAAAGGCAAGGATGCAAAAATGAACAAGGAACCTAAAGCCCTCCTCTTATAGGAGAGAGGGATGGAAACCGAGAAGGGTAGGGACGATCTGGAGCGTCTGATGACCTTTTCAAAGGAACGACCCAGATCAGCACCTCCTTGGCAGACCTATAACAGGTTGACACCTGGACCTGGGTTTAAAGGAGCGACGGTTAGGGAGAGGGACCTCAGAGAAGAAGCGGCGCGGTCATAAATGCGCACGAATTCAAAGACAAATCATCATTACCTGGGAACCAGGCCCCGAGTGTTTATCATATCGAGGTCGCCAGAAGCCAAATAGTCTTACTCTACTCGATCTTATAGCTCGACTAGAGTTGGGGAGACTGGTTGATAGGACAATAAATGTAGACCTCCCAAAAACTCGGTCTAAGGAGCCAAGGAACTGGCAGACCTACCGACCTCTTGTCAGAAAGGGAGGCCCTGACAAAAGGATTCCATGTTAAAGGAGTCTGACCTGACTAACCTACCCCGAGCTCAGTAGACAAGGGGGGTCCCCTCATGAAAGAGTCCGACCTACATGACCCTACCCCGAGCTGGGAAAGGTCCACGCTCATAAAGATAAAATCCCTGAAAAGCTGGAATTTTATCTTTCTGACAAAATCCCAGATATCCATGGACTGACAGTTGCAGCTGAAGTCCCAGATATCTAGGGGATTGGCGGCCGCAGTCAGAATCCCTGAATATCATGAATTTTCCCTAAGAACTAGGAACAGGGTCTCAATGAGAGACTTATCCTCCCTTCTATAGATAATGGGGAAGCTGTTCTTCCCAAAGTTAAGCAATCAAAGAGTTATTTTATAAAACATTCGAGTTTTCTTAGACTAAATCTTAAAGATTGACCCGGTTCTTGGTGGTCGATCAACTCGGTTATATCATTATATAAAATGTCATTAGATTAATATTAATATATTCTTTAAAATGTGAGCTTTAAGTTTTATTAATATACGATTAAAGATACAAACGCTGAAAACTTTATATTGACAAGTGTAAAGTCAAGCTGCCGCTATTTTTAAAAAAATTATTGTTATGCACCAACATTATCTAGTTCAAAAGTATATTTTGAAAACATACGACAAAAATTTACTTTTCTAAGGACTTTAATTAACCACAAATTAACCATTATTATCTCACATTATATAATATGAATTTATATATAAATTCATATATTTTATGAATGATTTTTATTAATATTTAATAGTCAACATTCATATATTTTGATTGTAGAAAAGTCAAAACAAACAAACAAAAAAGTATGTAAAAGTCAAACCAAAGCTATCGAAATAAATATAGTATAAGATAATTTTTATGAATTCATATTTCGTCATATTTAGTGTGCAAAAAGAAAAGAAAGAAATGTGTGCGTTTTTATGGAATGGACTAAAAAGAACAGTGTGCATGTTTTTATGGGACGGAGAGTATATATTTCACATACCATTTTGCCCTTAAATAATGGTGATAATTTGATATTTTTCACTACTAAATAGTAAATATCACCGAGTGACAAAGTGACCGTCATTAATATCAAGCGGATGGAATAATATTCAATTTATTATTTCGATGAGAAGTTGAATCCATATATATAAGCAAATACGTCCAATTATTATATACTCCTTATGATGAAAAATAGCATCACCATGGAAATATACAATTTATGATATTGATTCTCGATATCAAATATTATTAAATCATCATCAATTACTATTGTATGAATTTTTTTATCGCTAATATTTAGTATAAATAAGGTCAAAAAAATATAATCACAATGAATATATATATATATATATATATATATATATATATATGACGTCATCATGAATTATTCTGAATAATTAATGCACTACTAAAAATAACACTTTAGCCGACGACTAGCCGGAGAACGGCCCCCGGCCGGCCGGAGTCGTCGGCTAAAGGCAGCAAGTTTAGCCGACGACTTACTTGTTGTCGGCTAAAATAGTTTAGCCGACGACTTTACTATTTATCGTCGGCTAAAGTCCAGCTAGTCGTCGGTTAAAGTTCCGTAGTTTAGCCGACGACTACGAGACTTTAGCCGACGACTTTGTAATGTTTAACTGACAACTAGTATACTTTAGCCGACGACATGCCGTCGGCTAAAGTCTTACATGTTTTTTTGTGCAGAATATATCACCATCTAACACTTCAAGACACCATTTACAAGTTTCAACACATTCAAAAATTAGAAAGCAAGAAAACAAAAAACAACAATTTTCTCTGGTTTGATCATTCAAGAAATCATATTGAAGGTATGTTTATGGAATTTTTATATCAGTTATAATTATATTATGCATATAATATATCTATTTGGATGATTATGAACATGTTTAAGAATTAGTTCGTTTTCTCGAATATTTCTTGGTGTGTATATATATGTATGTATATATATATATATATATATATGTGTGTGTGTGTGTGTGTGTGTGTGGATTTGACATCTTGAATTCGAGCTATTATGATTGTAGTCGTAATTTTTGTATGTTCTTGATAAATACGATGTGTAATATTATTGTTATTTTTATTATAGGATGGATAAAAGTTGGATTGGTCTGCAAAAATGGGATCTAAGGGTCATAGATTGAATACGAGGGTTTATTCGATTTGTGAAGGAGCATGATAATGATAGTATGATTCATTACTGTCCATGCAATAAATGTAAATGTCGCAGCGATATGTACCATATAACACTTGATGTCGTATGGGAGCACTTGAAAAAGAATGGATTTTGGGATAAATACAGATGTTGGATTTACCACGGTGAAAGATCGAATTCAATTATTCCCTATGATCACGGACAGTACAGTGGTAGCACATCCAATGACCCCACAAGAAGGTTGATTGACGACGTGTTTGGTTATTACGAGAGGGACGTATCGGCTGAAGGTCCAGAATACCATATAGCTGATCAACCAGTCATCCGAACGCCTACATTGATACCCGTTAACATAATTTCTATTGATAGATACAACAAGCTAATCCAGCTCCAACAGACTCTTCTTTATCCTGGGTGTCACATGACGGTTCTTGATAGTGTCATAGAGACTATGAGAGTCAAGGTGGAGAACAAAACCTCGATTAAAGCTGTGGATGATTATTTGGAACTTACAGGGAAAGTGCTCCCACAAGGTCATCATCTTCCTAGTAATCACAGTACAATGAGACGTATCCTAAAATGTCTTGGGCTATCGTACATCAAGATCCATGTATGCATATATGATCGTGCTTTATTTTGGGAAAAGCCTAATGAAGACCTAAAGAGATGTCCGATATGTGACATAGAGAGGTATAAGTTCACTCCTTCTGGTAAAGAGAAAGCTATGAAGGTTCTTTGGTATTTCTCTCTGAAGGATAGATTGGAGAGGCTTTTCATGTCTCTTCACATAGCCAAGGCGATAATATGGCACACCGAGCCTCGCGTGACTAACGAGGATACTATGATACACCCTTCTGATGGAGAGGCTTGGAAGCATATAGATAGGCAGTTTCCAGGATTTGCATCAGATGTCCGGAATGTAAGACTCGGACTTGCATCTGATGGATTCAACCCTTTTGGCAACATGAGTCTTTCGTATAGTATATGGCTGGTGGTAATGGTTCCTTACAACATTCCTCCATGGATGTGCATGAAAAAGGAGTATAATATGTTGACTCTCTTAGTACATGGTCCTGGGTATCCAGAAAAGTGTATTGATGTTTATTTGAGACCTTTGATAGAGGAGCTGAAGTTGTTGTGGGAGCAAGGTCATCCGACGTACGACGGTTACTCACATGACATATTCTATTTACGTGCTATGTGTACAGGTACCATCAGTGATTTTCCTGTTAGGAGTATGCCCTCGAATGCCACTCAGAGAATGTTGAGTTATGGCATTGTACTTGTTAATATGTAAATCATTATCATAAGGCAATGGATGTTTCATTATTTACTGGTAGTTACTGGCATTCCTAAACTCGTAAATATATATATAGAAACTAGTCCGTGTATTTGAGAACAAAACGTTCCACTCCTTATTGGATAAGGGGGTCGGCACTGGAAAGGTTTATAGCTCAAATACTTAATCGTTCGTAAGTCGATGAAACTTAACTGCGCGTTAAGTTTATGTGAAGACTTGTATGACGTGTTCTTTGACATGGAGAGTGTCTGTCGAACACTAATGGTTAGTGGGAGCACACATTATAGGTATGCTAATGGGATTAGTATACTCGAACCGACTCACCCTCGATTCGTCACACGGATTTCACTCTGGGACAGTCAATGAAGGAATCGGAAGGTTGTGATAGGTATTCGTGAACCTTCGACTTAAAGATTTAGTAGGGATGTGCTTGTGACGTCAAGATTTTCATTAGAGTAGTTCGACCCTGTAAACCGAAAGGCGGGGGTCAACCTCGACGTGCATCTTGACGGGCAAGTAGCAGATCCTACTGAATACCAAGATAGAATTCTTTCTCCTGTAAGTGAATGGGTTATATGTCCTATGCGGTTATTGGCAGATGAGATCATAAGTCTTTGGCCAAAGCATTGGAGCTAGTTGTATTGGATACACGAGAGCTCGATGATCTCGATTTGCATTAACTCATACATAGCGTCAAATACAAATAGAGCTTGACTGACCGTGACTCTATAACTTGATTGGGACATTTGAAAGAAGGGTTTATACGTATACTGGTATTCACGACAGAATGGTTCTTGAATGATCTCAATCATTCGTTCTCAGTTAGGGTACGATGTAGGCCGCCAGGCTGGCTAGGTGGTGCTACTACCCTTTGGTTCCTCCTATTGCTGACTGAGACGAACCTACCGAGTCATGCAATAGGATTGACGACGGAATGAATCGAGCTAATTCTCTCTTTATAAATATTAGATATTGGATATCTAATTTATTGGGACATTGGATGTCTAAATTGATTTATTGGATAAATTAATTTACGGCCAAATGAATTAAATAAATTACTGGGTGATTAATTTAATTCATGAATATAATTATTTCTTGGAGAAATTAAATATGTTATTATGTATTTGATATGATTAATTAATTGGATTAGTTAATCGATATAAATATATCGGAACAGAATCGGAGTTTATCTGTTTGGACTCACGGGAGTCCGAAACGGACCGAACTCGTCCGGCACCTTCTAGATGGCCGCCCTAATCACCTACCCCTCAATTGGTCTTGGTCTTCACTTGGTGGGGTTCAAGCATTGTGACCAATCAAGGGGACAAGTATCAACTCTTGGTGATATTGTCTAAAGTAGGAGATTTTGGGGGATTTGAATAAGGAAAAAATGAAGACTACTCCTCACTCACCCCATCCCATTCCAACCGTGAGTTTTAGCAAGAGAGAGAGAGAAAATAGTTTTTTCAATTGTCTTCATCTTCTTCATCATTTCATCTTGGTGGTTCTTGGAGAAAAATAAAGAAATCAAAGAGAGATAGTGAGTTATATACTTAGAGTGATATAATCACAAATTGAAAGCTTCATCATCCTAGCTCTAGCTGTATCCTTGGATGATAGCAAGGTAATCGTCATTCCGTTCGTTTCTCCGGAGCGTGGCAAGTAGAGACGCGGTACTTTCGGCATTGGATCATCCAAGAGCTTGGAGCGGATTGGATCGTAGGGAAATCATCTAAAGCTTGGGGAATAGCTCAAGAGAAGGATTCATTTAATCAACGGACTACAAGGGTATGTTTTCTCATAGCTCTTGTGTTTCGTATTATATTCGTATATACATAGCTCGATAGATCCTCGTAGGGATTCGGATCGAATTAATTTTTGTTTTACCGCTTCCGCTGGGCCTTCGATTTCGGCACTGAATCCCAACAGTTGTATCAGAGCGTAGGTCTTGCGATCGTATATACGATATTGGCATTTGGAATGCTTGATTAGATGGTGAATGATTTGGAATCATTTATAGTCATAATCGTGGTGTATGTTTTTCGCTCGTTGTAGTTGTATTTTTCGTAAGTTTATATCTAAATATAAATTTTTAATTTCTGGGAAATGTGATTTATATTGAAGATATGAAAGTTGGAAAATATTGATATTGGATATCCGGTAGAAAATGTAGCTCTGAATCGTCGTTGGACGACTTTTCGGACAAGGAGCAGGAAGCTGCCGGGCTGACCCGACCGTGTCAGGCGACACGAGCTGTGCCAGCCGGCCAGTCTCGGCAGACTGTCGGGATGACCCGAGCGTGCCATTCGGCATGGGCCGTGTCTGGCCGGCAGGCTGTCGGGACAACCTGACCGCGTCATTTGACACGGCCGTGTCTGGCAGGATGGTCTAGGACACTACCGGCACGACCCGACCGTGCCATTGACATGGGCCGTGCGGGGCCGACAGACTGCCGATGGTGACTCGGCCGTGGCAGGCCAGTTTCGCCCTGGCTCGATTTTTCCGTATATTCCAGAAAATTAATCTCCTACGTATTAAATTAGATTTGATATGATTAAAATGATTTATGGTATTTCATTTTATAAGGGAAATTTGATTAATTGGAATATTTGTGGGTGACCGAGTACTTTGAACGTTTTTCATATTACCGGTTGTGTGAATTGATTTGATCAATTCTATTTATTGTTTATATGTTGATTGGATCAATGTAACTCTACGCAATCCGTTTATATAGTATTTATTGGATGAATGCTTTTGAATGGGGATGTGGTTCATGGACTTAATTTTGAATCATTCAGTTTTTATTCGATTGGGTTGTAAAGGCCGTTTGGAGCCTATTTTTTTACTAGAATTATTTGTATATAGGATGCAATTTTTCAATGTAAAATTTATATGTAATGACGAAGACCGGAGGAACATCCATTTCGAGAAGACGAAGATTCAAGACGAAGACTTGTAATTAGATTACGGAGTTTTTGTTTCTAGGAACGATCCATGAACTACATGTTGGTAGCAACTAGGTTGTGAATGGTTGTTCATATTGTATGAATGCTACAAACGTGCTTAAATGAATTAATGTTCAAAGTGTAACATTAATCGCGAAAATTCTCATACGACAAATTATTAAGTATATAAGGTTTCAAGGTTTTCCTTCCCTCCATCGAGCTTTCGGGAAATTGAAATCCAAACCGGATGTGATATGCTTCCGAGTTATCAGGGTAGTCATTCGGGGAGGATGGATAAATCACCGGGAGTGCATTGGATGCCTTCGGTTGGAGCAAATTTTATCCCTAGAAACCTGATATGTTGCCGGATAAGATTCAATTGTGAAACTGATTTGCGTCGATGGTACAAACTTTTCTTGTTCACGAACCATAGAAACCGTATAGGTTGAGGGGAGTGAACAAGGGGAAAAAGAAGATCGAATCATTCATTAGATGAGTTGGTCTTGGACACCATTTTATGAAAATTAATAGACCAGAAACCTGTTCGGTTGCCCTCTATTAAGATTTATAAAGAACTCGATCACCACCATGAAGTAGAGCGACGATACTTCCGAATTTCACATGGGAGTGTGTTATTCCGATAAAAATAGTGGGAGCTGGGTAATAAGAATAGAAAAGACCTTAATTCTATACTCAGATCATAATTAAAAGAGTCACTAATTAATCTGTCGTACTTAATGCAGACATAACTCTCAATATGACCATGAACCCACTCGCAATTCTACTCGAAAAGAACACCTTGAACGGACCTAACTTTGTGGATTGGCTACACATTATGATGATAGTCCTCAGTATAGAGGCACTGGGATACGTCTTGGAGACGGACATTCCGGCGCCTCCAGTGCGGACAAGAGCCAATCAGGAAGAGATTGAAAACCATGAAAAGTGGGTTAAGGATGACGTGAAAGTCCATGCATATATGATGGCTTCCATGTCTAATGAGCTTCAGAGAGCTCATGAGAAAATGACTTCTGCTAGGCAGATTCTATCTCACTTAACCGAGCTTTATGGTGAGCACAGTCAAATGGCTAGATATGAGATATCCAAGCAATTGTTCGGTGCTAGGATGAAGGAAGGTGAGAAGGTTGGGGACCACATCCTCAAAATGATATCCATGATCGAGAGATTGGAGGCTCTTGATTTTAAGATGGATACTTCTCTTCAAACCGACCTTATCCTACAGCCTCTCCCTGATTCATTCTCATAGTTTGTTATGAATTTTAACTGCAATGAGATTGTGTGCAACTTAGCTGGGCTAATGAACAAACTGGTGACCGCTCAGTCTCAGATGAAGACTCCGCAGATGAAGGAGTCTGCCCTTGTGATTTTTTGTGGACCTCGGAGGTCTAAGAACAAGAAGAAAAAGACCAAGAAGCAGATGGGACCACAAGTGAAGGACTTCAAGGGTAAGGGCAAGGCCCCGATGGTTCCAAAGAGCAAGAAGAAGGACGCTTGTCTCAAATGCGGTGAGCTGGGCCACTGGGATATAGACTGTCCAATTCTTCATGGCGCTTCAGGTACAAAACTTTTAGTTTTGGATACAAATTGTTCTGCTACTGTATTTTCTACTTCTTGGGTACTGGATTCTGGTGCTAGTTCTCATATTTGTACCGTGAATCAGGATCTAGAACAAAGTAGGAAGCTTGGAGCTGGATAACTAATGATCACTGTTGGAAGCGGACATAGTATCGAGGCAACCGACATAAGATCACTTCTTTTGGGTTTAGAATCCGGTTTTGTTCTGACTTTAAAAGATGTACTTGTTTTACCCAAGGGGCATAAAAACATTGTATCTATTCCGGTCATGGACCGAAAAGGCTTTTCATTTTTCATTGGTGATGGTTCCTGCAAAATTTATTTCAGAAATAAACTAGTGGGCACTGCTACATTGTTAAATGGACTGTATCATCTAAACTCCAATAACAAAGTCGTTGTGAATACTATGACTAGGAGGCATGGTAGGGATGAAACCAATCAAGTTTTGAAATGGCATCATAGACTTGGTCATGTTGGTCAGACCAAGGTTTACAAAATGGAAAAAGATGGACTTATGGGTCCATTGGGATCGGATCCCTTTCCTACTTATGAATCTTGGCTTAAAGGCAAAATGACTAAGTCCCCCTTCACAAGGACTTTTCAAAGAGCCGCTTATAAACTGGGATTAATCCATACCGACGTATGTGGTGCTTTGGAAGCAGCACGTGACAGATATCATTACTTCATTACGTTTACAAATGATCATACTAGGTATGGTTATGTATACTTAATGAAACATAAATCCGAGGTCTTTGATAAATTCAAAGAATTTAAGGCCATAGTCGAGAAACAAACTGGAAATCATATCAAAGCACTTCGGTCGGACCGAGGTGGCGAGTATATGAGTTTGGAGTTTGACGAGTTCCTAAAGGAACATGGAATAGTATCACAACTAACACCTCCAGGTACTTCTCAGTTAAATGGTGTGTCAGAAAGAAGGAACCGAACCTTGTTGAACATGGTCCGTTCCATGCTGGGATATACTGACTTGCCGATTTACCTGTGGGGGTATGCACTCCTGACTGCTACATATATCTTGAACAGATGTCCTTCCAAATCTATTCCTAAAAATACACATCAGATGTGGGAGGGCAGGAAACCAAGTCTTAATCACATTAGGATTTGGGGATGTCCAACCTATGTTAAGAAGACTAAAGTGGAAAAGTTGGAAGCGAGGTCCGTGAATAGACGTTTCATTACATTCCCATCTGGGACGATGGGTTATCTATTCTACATGCCCAAAGATCGAAAGATCGTTGTTTCTTTGCATGCATACTTCATGTAAGATGAGTTCATTCAGGAAGGCGGAGCAGTTAGAAATATTTCTTTGGAAGAATACAATGAAACTCCTCAGGAGACACCTGTGCAAGAAATTGGAACCGAACCTTCTGAAACACAAGTACAACCACCTCATAGGTCTAATAGGGTGTCTCAATTACCTGAGAGGTATAGTTTTATGCACTTGGAGGAACTGGGTTTCCACGAGGTTCCAAGTGATAAACAAGAGACCAACCCGTGACAAATGACCTAGCAATGGTGGATGTAGACTCCATGAAATGGACTGTAGCAGTCTTCATGTACTTGGGACCTTCATTTTGACAAGGCCGTCAAAGAGTTTGAATTCGTGCAAAATGAAGAGGAACCTTGTGTATACAAAAGGGTTAGTGGGAGCAAGATCGCATTCTTAGTACTATATGTAGATGAAATTCTACTAATAGGAAATGATGTTGGAATGCTCAGTTCTGTGTAAGTTTGGCTTTCGAGAAATTTCTCCATGAAAGACTTGGGAGAAGAAACCTATATTTTTGGGATTCGACTCTACTGGAATAGATCGAAGAGAATGATAGGTTTTTCCCAAGCCCTCTATATAGATAAAGTCTTAAAGCGATTTAAGATGGATTATTCTGAAAGAGGGTTTCTACCGATGCGACATGGAATAAAATTCTCATTGAAGATGTGTCCTAAAAGTGAGGAACAATGAAAGGAAATGGGTAATATACCATAAGTTTCGGCAATGGATAGCCTTTTATATACTTTATTGCGTACGAGACCTGACATTGCGCATGCTGGGAGCGTGGTAAGTAGGTTTCGGGCTAACCCAGTTAGGGAACATTAGACCGCCGTATAGAACGTTCTCAAGTACTTTAGAAGGACTAGATATCTGGTTCTTAAATATGGTGGTGGAGAACTGAATGTGGTGGGATTCACTGATTCGGACTTCCTAGGACAGAAAGACGATTCGATGTCTACTTCTGGCTATATATTTACTCTTAATGGAGGAGCAGTATCTTGGCACAGCGCCAAGTATAGCGCGACTGCTGGTTCCACCTGTTAGGCTGAGTATAAAGCGGCCTCGGAGGCCTCCACATGAAGGGTTAAGAAGTTACTGGGTAAACTTCATGTGACACCTTGTACTGCGCTGCCAGAGCGGTAGCACAGGCCTAGGAACCGAGGTTTCACAACAGTACCAAACACATTGAAAGAGAGTATCATCTCATAAGAGAATTTGTTCGCAAAGAGTTACATTGTGCTGCATAGAGTAGAGTCAGATTAGCTCAAAGCATCATCTGGAGAACATGGGTATTAGATACCATAGTGTGTGGCAATGAGTGCAAGTGGGAGATTGTTAGGAGTATGCCTTCGAATGCCACTTAGAGGATGTTGAGTGAGGGCATTGTACTTGTTATTATGTAAATCATTATCATAAATCAATGAATGTTTCTTTATTTACTGGTAGTTACTGGCATTACTAAACTCGTAAATATACATATAGAAACTAGTCTGTGTATTTGAGAGCAAAACGTTTCACTCCTTATTGGATAAGGGGGTCGGCACTGGAAAGGTTTATAGCTCAAATACTTAATTGTTCGCAAGTGGATGAAACTTGACTGGGCGTTAAGTTTATCTGAAAACTTGTATGACGTGTTCTTTGACATGGAGAGTGCTTGTCGAACACTAATGGTTAGTGGGAGCACACGTTATAGGTATACTAATTGAATTAGTATACTCGAACCGACTCACCCTCGATTCGTCACACGGATTTTACTCTGGGACAGTCAATGACGGAATCAAAAGGTTGTGATAGGTATTCGTGAACCTTCGACTTGAGGATTTAGTAGGGATGTGCTTGTGACGTCAAGATTTTCATTAGAGTAGTTCGACCCTATAAACCGGAAGGCAGGGGTCAACCTCGACGTGCATCTTGACGGGTAAGTAGCAGGTCCTACTGAATACCAATATAGAATTCTTCTCCTTTAAGTGAACGGGTTATATGTCCTATGCGGTTATTGGCAGATGAGATCGTAAGTCTTCGGCCTAATCATTGGAGATAGTTGTATTGGATACACGAGAGCCCGATGATCTCGATTTGCATTAACTCATGCATAGCGTCAATTATAGATAGGGTTTGACTGACCGTGGCCCTATAACTTGATCGGGACATATGAAATAAGGGTTTATACGTATACTGGTATTCACGGTTCTTGAATGATCACAATCATTCGTTCTCAGTTGGGGTACAGTGTAGGCCGCCAGGCTGGCTAGGTGGTGCTAGTACCCTTTGGTTCCTCCCATTGCTGACTGAGACGAACCTACCGCGTCACGCAATAGGATTGATGACGGAATGAATCGATCTAATTCTCTCTTTATAAATATTAGATATTGGATATCTAATTTATTGGGATATTGGATGTCTAAATTGATTTATTGGACAAATTAATTTATGGCCAAATGAATTAAATAAATTACTGGGTGAATAATTTAATTCATGAATATAATTATTTCTTGGAGAAATTAATTATGTTATTATGTATTTGATATGATTTATTAATTGGATGAATTAATCGATATAAATACATCGGAACAGAATCAGAGTTTATCTGTTTGGACTCACGGGAGACCGAAACGGACCGAACTTATCTGGTACCTTCTAGATGGCCGCCCCAATCACCTACCCCTCAATTGATCTTGGTCTTCACTTGTTGGGGTTCAAGCCTTGTGGCCTGTTGTGTCGAGATTTATTCACCTCGACAGGCGATCGACTACAAGGCCGAGCGACCGAGTCCACAACCAATCAAGCTATGGCGAACTCGCCTAAACGAAGATACCAGACCACCTTCGGGTATCTAGCGATCGACTCCCAAGGCGATCGCCCCTTGGCACCTAGCGATCGACGCTGGTGCCCGACTTAGGACGACCGTCCTGTACCACGAACAGAGACCTTCGTCCGTCAAAGTCTACGAAGACTGGATCTCAAAGCAGCGCCCATGTGCAGATCCGCGACATGCGCCGCTTTTCATGGATCGTTGACCACAGCCTGTCACCACCTTATCACCTACCGAAAAACCCGCCGAAAGGTACAAGGTGGGGCCGCCCATGACAGGGACTCAGACGCGTGCAGACTTCTCATTGGACCGCACAGCTGGCTGGCAGCAACTCCTGCGGACTTTAAGGAGACCAGCCCATGTGCTAAAAGACGATCGACCGCTTATTATAATACAGCAGAGGCGATCGCCCAGCATCTCCCAGTGCTATAAATAGAGAGCACCCAACAACTGGAAAAAGGTCCATGTCGGTTCCTCTTCTGATTCCCTCTCAGTGGATAAATACATTCAGAATACATACACACAATCAGGCTCTCGGCTTCATCTCTCGGATCTACCTCAGGATTTCTCTCTCAGCACCTCTCAACCAGAAGACGGTCGGCAGAGGCAAGAAGTCTCTACAGCGCAGTATCTAAGAGACTCACAAGCCCAGGAGCTCAAACATACAGCTAAAACACACCGTGAGAGACTGTCGATTTCTCACGGTCGTCACAGGTCATCAACGTTGTTACAAGAACTCACAGAGCTTCATATCTGGTTCTTCCAACAATCTTCACGCTCAATAGCTAAGATAACTAGGGTCTTTACACTCATTGTAATTGTACTCTAACATTAATACTTGTACCCCAGAATATTCGTATTAATAATATCTCGCGAGAGCATTCAAGCCCGGGACTAACAACCCCGGCAAATCTTGTGTTATTTACTTTTCCCACGGAAGTGTTCTCGCACTTTGTTTGCTATCCATCCATTCCAGCAATATCTATCTCCGGATAATATTTTGGGTAGCCACAATTGGCGCTAGAGGAAGGGGATCTTAACCTTCATTTTTATTCCTACCGTCCCGAAGAACACTCACTGTTCTCTGGGCATATACTTGAAGTGACACTCATTGCGCTTCAAAGAAAGCCTTCAGAATCATGACGTCCACCACTACATCGAAGAGAGTCGCTCTCCGAACCGCCGGGCACCATATCCCGGCTCAATCCGAGCCCCAGCCGACGGCAGAGGGAAGCCGCGGCAACGCGAGACTCTCGATCCCGCTCCTGAGGGGTGGCCCCAATCTCTCACTCGTCCAGTTCCATACCGCGGAACAGATCGAGGAGGCTATGGCCATCCTAAAAGAGCGACAGAGAGCATGCACGGCGCCCGCAATAACTCCCTCGGCCATCCGCCGCGTGGGCAAACGGAAGTTCAAAGGGTTACTGGGCGAGCGATCGTCAGAAAGCCCCGATTCGCGAGAAAAGGCTCTCGCACGGCCGGACGGTTCCGTATTCAGTCGCTTGGGAAGCGACCCACATGGCGACCGGGGCATTCTGGCTCCAACCGCGAGACGGCGGAATCTGAGTCCGTCACCAGGAGTTAGGCATACCCAACTCCCAGCCGAACACAGGTCAGCCGTCTAACTCCCGCTCCGAACCCCAGGGGGTCAATACTTGATCGCCTCGGCTCCCGCTCCGAGCGCCTAGCCGCGAGCAGCCAGGCCACGACGATGGCCGCTATGCAACGCCAGCTCGACGAGATGAAAGCACTCTTGGATACTGGGGCAAGCACCAGTAGAAAGATCATCGGACCGACCGAGCCACTTGCGGTCCACATCAAGCTTGCCCCCGTGCAACCAAGGATCGCTCCTCCCAAAACACCTCTATATGAAAGGAGATCGGACCCTGAGACCCACCTAAGTAAGTTCCGGATTTACATGACCAGGTGTGGGGCATCAGATGCAACCAAATGCCGAATCTTCCCGTTAACATTGGGCGAGCTGGCCCACAGGTGGTACGTCTCACTACCACCACGATCGATCATCTCCTTTGAGAAACTGGCGAATGACTTCACGTCATACTTCGCCTCCAAGGTCAACAGACCCGAAGGCCCCCACCACATGATGAAAATCAAGCAGGGGAAAGACGAATCCGACGCAGATTACATCGACCGAGTAGACGAAATCGTCCTCACCGGCGAGCCCATCAGCGACGAAGTCGCTCTATACTCGGTCCTGGGGGATTCTACGGTCATTCACCCATGTTTAGACATCTCACGAAGGACATCCCCCCAACCTACGCGATCTTACGCGCTAAGGCTGCCAACTTTCTGGCCAGGCAAAGGCTACTCACCCTCCGCCTAGGCGAGGAAACGCCTCCTCCTGTCCGAAAGACGGCGATCGCCAAAACCAAAAAGACGGTCGCCAAGCCATCCGGCGACCACAAGGCCTTCGAGGATGTGGAAGCCCATCTCCTCCACAAGTTCAACCGAACTCCGGCCCACATTTTCTACGCCATCAAGGGGCGCGAACCGCTGAACAAGCCAAAGGCGATATGGGACCACGGTCATCTGGACCACAATCAGTATTGTGCCTACCACAAGAGTCCCGGCCACAACACCAACCAATTCCGCGACCTCCTCAGACAACTCTAGAGATTGTTCGAAGAAGGCAAGTTGGACAGCTTATTGGCTTAGCCGGAGCCCCACCAATCTCCCAACACGGTCGCCCGAGTCGAACGCGAACAGGCCGGAAAGATCATACGAGCCGACCCCTCGATCAACCTCGGCGACCATATCTATATGCTTCCATAAAGAGAAGGGAACTTCGGAAGTCTCTCCCCGATTTCCCACCTCATCAAATCAAAGGCTACTGCCTGAGCAAACACTTCAAAAAAGAGGATGACTCGCTCGCCAGTTATCGACATGATGGACCTAGGAAGCGATCGCCTCCCCTAGCACAATATATACCGTCGAGGATCGTCATCTGACATGATGGTCCGAGGTAGAAGAGTGCCCCCATGGTCGCGAAAATCGATTAAACCGACGATCCGTCCATGCAAGGTTCCTTTGGGCTCCGATCGCTCGCCCTTCATTTAAATACGAGGCGGGCGTAGCTGAAGGTCTCTCCAAAATAAATCATAGGATTACTCGCTCGCTCTCTAAAGTTCGTCATCTACATGAAGAACCTAGGCAGGCGATCTCCTCCCCTTACACAACGTATACCGTCGAGGATCGTCATCTGACTTGATGGTCCGAGGTAGAAGAGTGTCGCCATGGTCGTGGAGGACGATGGAACCGTTCTTTGCGCCCATACAAGGTCCCTTTGGGCCACGATCGCCCGCCCTTTGTTTAAATACGAGGCCGGCGTAGTCTGAGGGCCCTCCAAAACTAATCTGTGGACACGTTCGCCCGCCCTCAAAGGTCCATCACTTAACGTGGTGGGTCCTTCCCGGACAATGCGACGCGTCCCTCCCCCCGTATCAACGTATACCATCGAGGGTCGCCATCTTAATGGCGGGCCGAGGTAGAAGCAGAGCTAACAAGCCGTGGAAGTGGAGTTGATTAATCCGACGACGCCCCGCGCAAGGAATCTTCTAGACCAAGACCGCACGCCCTTCGTTTAAATACAAGGCGAGGCGCAGCCTCCGAAGGACCCTACCAATTAAGTGAGTCGCGAGAACTTAGCCATCAGACGGAATGTCGCTCACACACAAGACATGATCGTGGAGATCGGTCCATCGAACTCCGCGATCATGCATGGCTCCTCAAGACCGAGATGGACAACCTTTCGAGGTTTCGACAAAATTGAAGACCGCTCACTCAACGATTTATTTTCGTCCCCTTACTTTCACTAAGTGAACAAAAACAAGGGGGAAGAGTGCGGAGCTATTTATACGATGATCGTCCCTATTCAATTACATACGGAGATCGGCATTATTCAGATGTTTGTGCAGCGATTGAATTTGTTGTAAAAGTTATCTATATGAGTTTATCAATTCACTTGGAGCTACACTCGCAACAATCTCTCCTCACACATTTGTACAAAGTCATGCAAAGACTCAGAAAAGTAATCATTCAAGTAAAAAATCGGAGAATCAAACATTCATTTCATTACTTGAAGTTTCAGAAGGACATACACGGTCACCCGAAGGCCTAAGTATTACAAAAGAAAGCTACAAAATTACAAAGCAAAAAAGCTAAAACAAACAAGAACGAAGAGCCTCAGGCCCCTGCCTGGCCTTCGCCTTCAACCTCCGGATCGGCCCGCGACCCCTCGCCAGCTTCCGGAGTGGACTCCCCGTCCTCCAGAGCGTCAGGATGAACAAGGTTCGCCGGAGTTGGATACCAGCTCAAGTCTACGCCGATGTCCGCGAGATCCAAGATAGGCACGGAGAAAGCAGGATGAAGAGGATGCTCCAACGCATACGCCTTGAAGTTTTCAGCAAGAGGGCCGACCTCCAGCCCTCCCTTCTTAGCAGCTCGGAGTGAGTCAGCGAACGCCATATAATAGGCAAACTCACTGACAAACTCCACATTGAGAAAGGGATTGGCATCGGTCGCCTCCAGCTTCCCTTTCAACTCGGCAACCGCCTGTTGCGCATCCTGGAGCTCGGCCTCCCTTGCAGCCGTCTCTCCCCTCGACGCCTCCAGTTCGCTAGTCATCCGAGCGACAGTCACCTTCAGTTGATCGGCCTCCTTCTCAGCGGCCGCTTGCAACCGTCGGGCATCTGTCATCCGGTCCCGAAATCGGTCGGCCGTCGCCCGGGCTTGCTCGGCATCCTGTCTCGCCAGCTCAAGTTCATGACTCGCCCGCTTAGCTGCATCCAGGGAGTCCTTCTCCATAGCCACAATCCTGTCGGCGAACTCGGCGTTTCTCTTTCCGAGCGTCCTCGAGGTCCGCCTACAGACGTGTAGTAGAAGGACGCCCCTCGAACTCCTGCGCTGACTGGGCAGCCATCGTCGCTGCCTGGAGGGAGAGAGCGAAAGCAGCTTGCATCGCATTCCCGGATCGCTGGCGAGCGATCGCATCTAAGTCCGTCGTCCAGGCCTTCGGCAAAGCAGAAACGGCCCGGTTGACATAGAGTGGGACATCGCAGGCCGCACGAGGAGATCGGCTCGCCAAGAAATCCAGCACCATCGGCGGACAAGCAGGGTTAGTGCTGCGGATCCTGCACCAAACAACAAAAAGTTAGCACATCTCCCACGCAAGTGACGATATTCAACATACAAACAAAGTTTACCTCTCGGCTCTCTCGGGGTCGCGACAAAAGTATGGCTTCCCGCGAGGGGTCTGAGCCTCAGCGATCGCCATCTCTTGCAAGAAAGCCACAGAGGGCGTAGGCTCATTCACCGGGGGGACCGCGGTGATCGGAGGCGCGGAGATCGGCACCTCACCGGCAGGGGCAGAAACTGGAGATTCCTCTGACCTTTGCCGCTTGCGGTTCGATCGGAGCCCCTCCTCCCGAGTTTCCTCCTCCACTATGATCGGTTCCACGACGGTCCTCACCTCCGGAATGATAGGTAACGCCACCGGAGGAACCCGAGATGACTTCTTCTGGCGAAGACGGCTCAGAACTCCGAGGTTCGACATGGCTATCTCCGCTGGAGGCTCCAAGAAACGAGGAAAGCGAACTTCTGCAATAAAGAACGATCAAACGACAGTTAGACATATTCCTCCAACAGGACGATCACCCAACAAATGGAGATCGTAGAAATTCATACCTGGGACCAAATGATGTCTCGGGAAGCGGAATAGCCGAGCAGACAGTTAACGACTCTCCTTGTTAATCTGGTGAGCATCTAAGTCATCGTCCGATAGACTTCGTATCCGCTCCCAGACGACCAGGAAATCGAAAGGTAGTTCATCGATCGCCGGAATATGGGAACCTACAAAAACGAAACCAAATTAGATAAGTTCAGAACACATCCGAACAAAGGGAGAGTCAAAGCCCTTACTCGGATTCCTCTCCCGGAAGCCTGTGGGAATGCCCAGCTCGCCCATAGGATTGTCACTCGCTGAGGCCTTCCAGGCACCGGCGACCCAGAACCACTTCGCTGGGTCGCCCCGCACCTTGTTCGGGACTCCGAGTATCACCCGACCGGATCGGCCTTGAATATGATAGCCTCCGACCGACCTTTCTGAGCCGTCAGCTTGAACAGGTGGTTCATCTCCAACGGCGAAGGAAGGCGGTATAGTCGGTGACCGCCGAATAAGGTGAGAGTGCAAATGATCTGGAGCTAGGCATTCGGCGTCAACTGGAGCGGCGCCACGTTCCAAGCAGCCAGCAGATGGGAGATGGATAACGACAAAGGAAACCGCAGCCCAGCCTCCATGATTGCTTCGTTCATGGCGACCATGCCCTCCGGAGGCTGATCGGCTCGTTCATTCTCGGACGGCACAAAAAGATCCACATATGAAGGGATATGAAACCTCGTCCTCCAGACGGCCAGGTCCTTCCTGGTCGCCGAGCTCCTTATCTGGCCAAGGGACCATAGAGATCGCTGCGCAGCCCGAAACAACGATCGCTTAGCAGGTTGATAAGGGTGAGCGATCGAGTAATCCCGATAATCGAACTTAGGAGATGGACCGGCCAACCTCTCCATGATTTCAGCAAAGGCCAAGTAGGCCTGGCCAAAAGCACTATGCTGCTCCCAGTAGGCCCTCACCGCTGAATCTCTCTCCATCTGCGAGCGTCTGTGCTCAACCGCCGCCTCCCTAGCAACGTCGGCCTCATTAAATAGCGCCTCGACTTCCACGGGATCAATACCGGCGCGGATAGCTTCGACGGCCGTCTCCAGATGAAACCTGCAGAAGGTCCTTCCCGGACATTAGAAGCCCCGGCAGCGGAGGTGGTTCCCTTTCCGTGCGAAGAAGATGTTCCAGATATTCTCGAAACAAGAAGAGGAGAAAGGGAGTGTTTTCTTACCTAGGATTAAGTCGATCGACGATCGGCAGACAGATCTTCAGAAAAATTCTTCAGCAAAATCCTTCTTTCTCCGGTAAAAGCACGTAAGAGTAACACTGCAACCCTACGCCTTTTTATAGGAGATGGCAGGGACTTCTATGCAATTAAGGAGAATCTCAGGGGTTGGAGTGCAACTGTCGCAATTAATGACTCCCTTGAAACCCGCGACGCGTCGTTTCAAGGACACGCCAGACGAGGAGTCGCACCTAACCATCGGTCTCTCCCAACAGGAACCCAACACGTGCCCTGGAGACTTTTCCACAACCACTGTCGTTTCCCGCTCATTCCAGCGACCGACTAGGTCGTCCAAATTCAAAACCGAACAGCTCAAAGACGATCGCCAGTTCCATAAAATGCAGAGTCACTCGTCAAAGTTAAGCGATCGCCAGTAGAACCACCTCACCCCACGTTTCCAACATCGGAGCGAGCTGGGGGCAATTGTTGTGTCGAGATTTATTCACCTCGACAGGCGATCGACTACAAGGCCAAGCGACCGAGTCCACAACCAATCAAGCTATGGCGAACTCGCCTAAACGAAGATACCAGACCACCTTCGGGTATCTAGCGATCAACTCCTAAGGCAATCGCCCTTTGGCACCTAGCGATCGACTCTGGTGCCCGACTTAGGACGACCGTCCTGTACCACGAACAGAGACCTTCGTATGTCAAAGTCTACGAAGACTGGATCTCAAAGCAGCGCCCATGTGCAGATCCACGACAGGCGCCACATTTCATGGATCGTTGACCACAGACTTTCACCACCTTATCACCTACCGACAAACCCGCCGAAAGGTACAAGGTGGGATCGCCCGTGACAGCGACTCAGACGCGTGCAGACTTTCCATTGGACCGCACAACTGGCTGCCAGCAACTCCTGCGGACTTTAAGGAGACCAGCCCATGTGCTAAAAGACGATCGCCCGCTTATTATAATACACCAGAGGCGATCGCCCAGCATCTCCCAGTGCTATAAATAGAGAGCACCCAACAACTGGAAAAAGTTCCTTGTCGGTTCCTCTTCTGATTCCCTCTCAGTGGATGAATACATTCAGAATACATACACACAATCAGGCTCTCGGCTTCATCTCTCGGATCTACCTCAGGATTTCTCTCTCAGCACCTCTCAACCAGAAGACGGTCGGCAGAGGCAAGAAGTCTCCACAGCGCAGATTCGAAGAGACTCACAAGCCCATGAGCTCAAACATACAGCTAAAACACACCGTGAGAGACTGTCGATTTCTCACGGTCGTCACAGCTCATCAACGTTGTTACAAGAACTCACAGAGCTTCATATCTGGTTCTTCCGGCAATCTTCACGCTCAATAGCTAAGATAACTAGGGTCTTTACACTCATTGTAATTGTACTCTAACATTAATACTTGTACCCCAGAATATTCGTATTAATAATATCTCGCGAGAGCATTCAAGCCCGGGACTAACAACCCTGGCAAATCTTGTGTTATTTACTTTTCCCACGGAAGTGTTCTCGCACTTTGTTTGCTATCCATCCATTCCAGCAATATCTATCTCCGGATAATATTTTGGGTAGCAACATGGCCAATCAAGGGGACAAATATCAACCCTTTGTGATATTGTCTAAAGTAGGAGATTTTGGGGGATTTGAATAAGGATAAAATGAAGACTCCTCCTTACTCACCCCATCCTATTCCAACTGTAAGTGTTAGCAAGAGAGAGAGAAAATAGTTTTCTCAATTGTCTTCATCTTCTTCCTCATTTCATCTTGGTGGTTTCTGGAGAAAAATCAAGAAAACAAAGAGAAATAGTGAGTTATACACTTAGAGTGATAAATTGAAAGCTTCATCATCCTAGCTCTAGCCGTATTCTTGAAGGATAGCAAAGTGATCGTCATTCTATTCGTTTCTCCGGTGCGTGGCAAGTAGAGACGCGGTACTTTCGGCGTTGGATCATCCAATAGCTTGGAGCGGATTGGATTGTAGGTAAATCATCTAAAGCTTGGGGAATAGCTCAAGAGAAGGATACCATTTAATCAACGGACTACAAGGGTATGTTTTCTCATATCTCTTGTGTTTCGTATTATATTCTTATATACGTAGCTCGATCGATCATCGTAGGGATTCAGATCGAATTAATTTTCGTTTTACCGCTTCCGCTGGGCCTTCGATTTAGGCACCGAATCCCAACATTTCATACGTACGGGATGCTGTCCGGATCTGTTATTAGTGGATATAGAGGATGACCAGTGTGCTTGAATGCAGACTGCGCAAGGTATCATTGTCGGAAGGTTATCAGAATGCGTCACCGTATATGGCTTGAGAGGACACATGTCTGGCGTACGGATGTTGCAGCATTTGATGGGACTGAAGAGGTTGGTGATCCACCACGGGAGTGGACTGGTGAGGAAATTTTGGCCATGCTGAATGAGTATGATTTTGGGCAGTTGACCAACCATCCTGATATAGTAGCGGCAATTCCTGAAAGACTGTGAGTATAATCTTGGTCCCACAAAAGTATTTTCTGGGATCTACCTTATTGGAGTAAGTTGTCGATTAGGAACTACCTAGATGTGATGCACATAGAAAAAAATGTTTATGAAAGTATTGTCGGTACAATGTTATGTTGGGAAGGGAAGACTAAAGACGGCCCTAAGGCACGCATTGGTTTAAAATAAATGAACATTAGAAAATATTTATGGTTGAAGGAAGGGAAGGGGAAACACAAAATGACGAAAGCTGCTTACACCGTCACCTCTGAGCAAAAGGCTGATATTTTTTCGTGGATGAAGGCTGCAAGGTATCCCACAGGATATGCTGGAAATATAGGGAGGTGTGTTAACTTCAAGGAGAACAAGTTAACTGGACTGAAGAGCCATGATTGTCATATCCTCTTACAACATTTGTTTCCTGTGTTTATTCGATCATACTTGTCCAAACATGTGGTCGAGCCTTGTGTATCGTTATCAAGATTCTTTCATAAGTTATGCACTAGGGATGTAAGGAAGTCAGATCTACGGCTCATGCAAAAGGAGATCATTTATATCTTATGCAAATTTGAGAGGATCTTCCCACTGAATTTTTTGATCTCATGCCTCACCTCATGATCCATCTTCCTCGCCAACTTTTACTAACACGCCCGATCCACTACACGTGGATGTTTCCAATAGAAAGGCAACTTGGTGAGTACAAGGACTCTATGACTAATAAATCTGCACCAGAAGGATGTATAGCCGAATCATATCTTGCATGGGAGTGTGTAACATATGCCAAGTTCTATTTAGGTGCGCTGGATCCCACACCCGAGCCTATGTCAACCATTCCAGTACAATTTAATCTCCCCATCATCACCAGTGAAGTTGAAGTTCAAGCAATATTACATGACAGTCATTTACAATCTTACGAGCTAGGAATTGTACATTGGTGGATATTACTTAACTGTCCAGAAGTTCAATGTTGGAAAGACATTCACCGTTCATATGATGATGTGAATGGAGACATTAGGTGAGGCATGGAAGACATGTATAAAATATAAAAATTGGGTTAAAATGTACGAATGATAAACATGACCCAGTGGCAAAAATGCCATATCACTGATATAAATGGCCTGGGTTCGAACCCCGGCAACCACTGGGTCATGTTTTTTTTTTTTGGATTAAGAATAGCCAACGGCTGTCGTCGGCTAAAGTCCAAGGTATAGCCGACGAAAGCTGTCGGCTAAAGTGTAGATATTTTAATTTTTATTAAATATATATATATATAATTAAATTTATATATAAAATTTTATTATATAAAAATTGTATAAATATATACAAATATTTTATCATATATATATATATATATATATATATATATATCGATAAATATCTATTTATAACTATATATTCTTAATCAAATTCAAAGAACTTAAAATATTCGGCTTTAGCCGACGATAGCTGTCGGCTAAAGTGTAGATATTTTAATTTTTATTAAATATTTTTATAATTAAATTTATATATAAAATTTCATTATATAAAAATTGTATAAATATATACACATATTTAATCATTATATATATATATTGATAAATATATATTTATAAATATATATTCTTGATCAAATTCAAAGAACTTCAAATATTAGGCTTTAGCCGACGACAGCTGTCGGCTAAAGTGTAGATATTTTAATTTTTATTAAATATATTTATAATTAAATTTATATATAAAATTTCATTATATAAAAATTGTATAAATATATACAAATATATAATCATTATATATATTGATAAATATATATTTATAAATATATATTCTTAATCAAATTCAAAGAACTTCAAATATTATTATATCTATGTATAAATAAATTTTTAGATATCTTAATTCTGTATTAAATATATCTATATATATATATTTATAAATATATTATTTATAATGTTTAGCCGACGACACGGGTCGTCCTCGGCTAAAGTGGACTTATATATAAAAAAAATGAGCTTTCTTCACTTCTGTCCTTATGTCATTTTCTTCCGGAACTCTCCGTCGCTCCCGTCCGCTGTAATCCTGATATATATAAAAAATACGGGCTTTTTTCACTTCTGTCCTCAGACTTCTTCCTAAACCCTCTGTCGCTTCCGTCGCCGGGTCCGTCGCTTCCGCCGCTTCCGTCCGCCGAGTGTTACTATTTTTCTTAATTCGATTTTAATTTTACTGGTTTAGGGTTGAATTGGGAGAATTGGGAGATTTGGGAGAATTTTGAGCTATTTGATTTTACTGGTCTGTTCTCTTAATTTTACTGGTCTTGTAAGAGATCTCAGGTCAAGGAAAAGTGTGATATTGAAGAGTTCCAGCAAAATTATGGTAGAAAATAGTTGGATGAGAGAAAGAAAAAGTAGAGGTAGATTAGAGTTTGGAATGAGAATTGGTTTGAGTTGAAATACAGTTGCAATCAAGCATATTCGCTCGTCGAAGAATTTCACAAGCAAACTTTTCTTGATTGAGAAAGAGACCATTGGAGTAGTCTGTGGCTGAAATTCCAAGAAAATAGACAATAAAAAACTTATTTTATGCATTTTCTTTTACAATCAAAGAGAGGTTTTATATTTATCAATATAATCTATTCAAGTAGAATATATTTGAGAAGCTTAACAAGACAGTACCAGTTTTGAATGGGTCATAGATTATAGTTTTATCTATAGGTGTAATGCAATCAACGAACCTTGAGCCAAGTTGTTCTTTTAATTAACATGTTTTTTTATTGGAAGATTTGGAAGATGATTTCGTGTACTGCTAAGAACTGGAATTGAAATTTTTAATTTGATTTTGGAATTGGTTTAGGGTTTGATTTGTATAGCTCAAAAATATTCATGTATAAAATATTCAACTGGATGTTAATGTGTACTGTTTTGAGCTCGTGTACTGTTTTGAAAAAGTGTACTGATTTGAATTTGATTTGCTTAGTTAATGTGATAGTTTTTGAATGTGTACATGTTAAATGGATAAAATTAAAACTAGCGTATGGTAAGAAAAAATCGAAGACTTCGGATTCGGGGGATAGTTCCGCAACTTCCAATCTTACGGATCCCGTGGGTAAATATTTGGATCAGAGTAGCAGCCGCATACGTAGGCTAGTAGAGAATAGTGGACTGAAGTTTAAGGATGGAAGCTTGTGTCCGGCAGATGACGCACATACTATTGCAAGGCGCTTATCGTATCAGACTCCCAGATCTCGGACGACCCCCACTACTGCCGAGACGACTCAACCTCGTATGCCTCCTATACACCGTATTCCCTCCCCTCCTACTACATCTGGGAGTGGCCGAGCTACATCGAGCACGTCATCCGAGGTGCCTTCCGGTCCGCCGTCGACTCTATTTATGGCCCCTATGGTACCGTCGATTCCAGGAGTTGATGAGAAAGGAGTCCGCCAACCATATAGCTTGGTTAGCCCAATGGAGGCGTATGTGTTCCAGGCGTGGCCTGAGAAAATGATTTGGCGGAATGAGGAGGGTCGTACCGAAGGTGAACCGAAAAAGAAGAAGAGGACTCGTGGCCCATCGAAGGGTCTAGCACTTGACGCATATGTTTCGAAAACAAGATAGCAGTAGATGAAAAGTATCGACGATCCATTTTGGCTTCAGATGCTTGTACGGCATATTGTCGTAATATTGGGTTTGTCATACACGATAGAGTTCCGGTACTGTGGGCTGAGTGGAAGGATGTGCCACAATGTGTGAAGGATGCATTGAATAATGCTATGTCGGTAAGTTTATCTCAATTACGAAAGATACTTTGTGTATTTAAATTCGGACAACATTTAGTAATATATATTATATGCTAATTGTAGGTTTGGTTTGAGGTTCCTTCTGTAATATCCGAAATTTCTACTACTGTTGTTTAACGTTATTTTATTCGAGCTATGTTGTATATTGTGGAATCTGTATAGTATGGATAAAATAATTGATGGACTGAGACATCTGTATTAGTATAATCACCGTACTTGGTTGATAGTTGTATTTGAAGATATTGTGTATCATATGAGAATATTATTGGAATGAGTATGTGTATTCAGTATGTCGTGTATACGCATCTAGTATGTTGAGACGTTGGACAAGAATAGCTGAAAATGGCTAAGTACAGCTACGTTAGCGCGCGCTACGATGTATACTTAGCGCACGCTAAGAGAGTTGAGTTACGTACGCTAAGGAGGACCCCTAACGTACGTAAGGCATTCTGGATAAAGTTCGGAAGGTGGACCACAGGTAGGCCCAGACTGATAATTATTGGCATTTAGCGCACGCTAATGCATATAGTTAGCGTACGCTAATATCAGATCGGTTAAAAGAAAATCTTGGCATTGTCAGGCTACTTTCGGCGTGTGGACCCCAAGCATCTTCGGGGTAGGTGCAGACTGCCGAGTCAACTATGATTAGCGCACGCTACGGGTGGAGAATAGCGTACGCTAATGAGCCTTTTTACTGTAGCAAGTCAACGACAAGTAGTGCACGCTAAGTTTGGAGACTTGCGTACGCTACAGAGCATTTACGTACGTTATTGCATGTACATTGCATACGTAAACCACTGTGCGAGGCAAGGCAGTAGCCTCTGGACCACGATAGCACACGCTATTTTGTGAAGGTAGCGCACGCTAATAACAATCAGTATATATGATTGCAGATGTGAATTATGTTCATTCGGCCATTCCTTCCCTTATTTCGATAGAGAGAAGTTTGAGGTTCCAAACACTGAGAGATGATCATTCTTAACAATAGTAAGATGGAGAGCATGGATTAAAGCCTTGTTTTTTAAGTTATCTATGATTCTTGGAATGGAGTTCGGTTGTTCTTCTTCATGGTTCGTCTATACAAGGTAATTTTCGTATCCCCTTGTTAGTGTTTCGTTTTAAAGGATGATTATCTGGGAGGGAGTATATGTTGGATTATCATGTGATGATGTTATATGAGGTTTAATGGATATATATGACTTGGATTATGAGTCGGATGATTATTTACATGTTAAAGGATATCGGATTATGTTGTTTTGATGACTATGAACATGGTTTCGAATCACTTGGTGTTCTTGAAGAACTTCTTGATGAATATACCATGGCAAGACGATTGTATGTCAAATTATCGGTGTTTTTAGATACGAAGATGAAATGTTCATATCTAGGATTAAGTCATGTTGATTGATGGTATATATCATGTGAGTATGATAATGAGATTGAATCTGGAAAGATTGTGACTGATCTTGGAATATGATTTCCTTTACATTCGTATCCATAATCACAAGGTGTTAGTCGGTACTTGTAAGACATGCAATTGTATAACATTAGCGCACGCTAGCTGAAGTGGCTAACGCACGCTAACCAAAATGACTTAGCGCATGCTATGGTATATGATTAACGTGCGCTAAGTGGACAGGCAGTGTAATATATCGTGTTGTGGTTATGAATTCGTGCTGGTTTGAGTTGGATTGTTTAGACTATGTTTAACTGAGATATTGTAGAACCGTTGGGTTTGTTGATTGGTTATATCGATTGTTGATTATTATCGAATGTGTGTTAATCGATTATTGTAATAGGTTGAGATTATTGATCGGTGATTAGAACCGTGCTTTGCGGTTGTATTCGAGAATGTTCGTAGATTACATTGGTCGGGGCTGAGGAGTTCGTAGACGAAGGCAATGGAATTGGTAACGGCTTCCTCATCCTTGTATCGGTATCGAGGCAAGTTATTACTTGCTCAGTTTATAATATTTAATGAATGGTTTTCGTTTCATTCGTTTATAATTCGTATAGCAATGATTATAATTGTGAACACAAGATATTTGGGATTGTAAGTTGTTTTCGGATTTTGGGAATTTAAATCATAATGTATATGATTTACTTTTGTTATTGGTATACTTGGGTATCAAAGATACATTGTGATAAAGACGAAGATATGAATTATCTATAGTCCGTGACATTTTGGACCATTGAGTATTGAGAATAATGGTTGGCGATGGTTTAGAATCGAGATTGCTCTCGAAGTACTCGGGACAAGTACTCTAATGATTTCTGTCATTTTGTGTCGATCATATTGTGATACATTCGTGTATTGTTGTTGTCATGCATTTGTGTATTGTTGTTAATATGCATTTGTGCATTGTTGTCGTATGTCCAACTCGTGTTGATCTGACGGGATCATCTTGGGATCTATGCTAGCGTGCGCTGGATCATTGGACAGGTTTATCCACCTCGTGTTGGTCCGACGGGATTATCTTGGGATCTATGCAGTGAACGCTGGATCATCGGATTACCCATGTGTTGTTGTGCATATGTATATTATTGGTTATCCACCTCGTGTTGGTCTTTCAGGATCATCTTGGGATCTATGCTGTGTGCGCTGGATCATCGGATTTCCATAAGTATACATTGTTGTTGTTATCGTGGGCATATTGATGTCGTCATGTGAGTATGCATTTGTAGGTCTTGTGTTAGGACCATATCCATATGTGGTATTGATCTGATCTCGGATTAGACTGACATGATTGTCGTGGCATTACATATATTGAGGTATGTTCCGTATTTCCTTTGGTATTTGTATTTTAATGGACAATCGATTATCGTGTTGGGATTTGATGATGTTATCCAATGGATCGAATTGGTCAGAGCTGGTATTTTTCCGTATCATGAGTTAGTTATGATATTTTGAGAATCTTGAGTATTGTTGAAGGAACAATACAGATGTTATGTTTGAGTTAATTGGTTAATCGAGATTTCAAGATGTGCAATATGATCATGGTTAGTTTGATGAGGATTAATGCGAATTGGTAAAGTCATGGCAGTAAGATTACATTGGTCGTATTCTTACTTAGTATTTTCATTGGTATGTAATTATTGAAGCGATGTGATTGTTATCATTATTGGATATTATGGCTGACCCCGTCGTGGGCTTTCTTTTTAGATTCTTGGAATATCAAGCTCGTGGAGGTAGTGAAGAGATGAGCTTCCCGGAGGATACTGACTATGGCATGTATTTATGTTTTGAGTTTCCTGATCAGTTGTTGCATTCCGCTTCTAGAGTATTTTTAATTATTTGTCTTTTCCATGCGTGAGTATTTTTAAATGGCCTTTTGGTATCTCGTAACTTAAGTTACTTTGAAAATTATTTTCTAAACTATTTTGTCGGTACGTGTAAGCGATAGCTTAACGTATGTTTTTAAACTATTGAGTTTAGGCTGTTTGGCCTTGTCCTTTCAAATGAGATTTTACGAAGGTTTTGATAAACGAATTTTATATAGTCTTTGGATATTTTTAAAGATATACCGTCGTTAGCTTATTGGGCGTTTGTAAATATCTGTGAAAATGTCTTTTAGCCTTGTGGGTTCTGTCTCTGGGCCCACGTCGCTGTAATATTCCTGGATAGCTCTGGGGGTGTTACACATTCTTTCCTACTACATACCTGGTGTGATGAGGTGCAAACAGTCAAGTAAGTAATTTTCACAATACGTAGTTGAGTAATTAGTCGAGAAATTCACAACTTGTAAACACATAAGGTAATTTGATTGATAAATTTGAACATGGTAAACATTCTACATTACTTGTAATTATGAGTATTATAACGTACACTTTTAGAATTACATAAAACATTATATAATATTAATTATACATAAAAATAAAAAAACTAACACATTAACATTATATAATCATGCACAAACAACAAATATAAAATAACATTTAACATAATCACTAAACTTAAATCTTAACATTCAACTGCATAATAACAATTGTACACACACAACAGATTATTTATGAATAACATAATAAACAAATAACATTATGAATAAGAATAAAACAATAATACAAATAAATACATAAAATTTACAAAATACTTTACAAATATTGACTAATGTTTGATTATTATTTATAAATATTTATTATAGGTACAAATCTTGGAAAAATGAGCTACACACGTTTGACGGAGCACCACAGCTTAAGTTTGCGGTGTAACACCCCTAATCCTCTCGGGGATATTACACGTCGTAGACTCTTTCCTCAAGGATCTACCAGACTGGAAAATCAAATCAAACATCTCAACATTGCCTTAAGGCTAAAATGACTCAGTAGACCGATTTGGTCTTTCAACTAATACATACAACTCAATCTCAATACATACCCGCGCAGGGGTCAAAATACAACACACTCCCGTACAACGGAAAAAATACTGCAGCGAAAATAAAGTACAACTAAACCATTACGACATCGTACGGGTCCTCATGTGATTAGTATCGATCATCATTCATCATCTTTCGTACCACCCTGTGTTATGCTCCCCAAGGCCCTGCACGTACCTGAATGCAATACAGACATCCACCCCCGATTACTCGGGGGTTAGTAAAATTCCACTATTTTGCTAGTGCAAATACAGAGTGCAAATACGAGTCATACAATTCATATTCCAAGAATAATAATAACCAGGAATCCTCAAAGATTCAAACATAACGAAAAATACTTTCCGAGGCAAGAGTTTGAGTAAAACTTTCCAAATTCGAAAGAACACAAATCATGAGAACAATTTGTAAAATGGTTTAAAATACCCTCGGGAATTTTAACAGAAAACCATTTAGGATTATCGAATCCTTCTCTTTCCAAAACCAATAGGGGTCACAGCCCAAAGATTTGCTTTCTTAAATAAAAACCAACAACAATTCACAGGGTTTAAAGTCCACATCACGTGTCCTCGACGGACATAAAGTCAACAAAACATAATCACCCAAGATATAAAATCTCGGTAACACATCCAAGGTACTCGACCTGGAAAAACACATCCAAAATCATAGCCATACAACCGTGATCATATGCCATGTCATCTCACGGTTGGATCAATCACTTGTTGTCTCCTGACCACATGATCACAAGCCATGTGTCACCGTATGTTTTCTTATACCACCGTGATCACTTGCCACGTCATCTCATGATTGGATCAATCACTTGTTGTCTCCTGACCACATGATCGCAAGCCATGTGTCACCATAGGTATCCTTAGGCTATCACGGTTGGATCAATCACTTGTTGCATCCTGATGACCATATGATCACAAGTCATGTGTCACTGTAGACCCCGCCCATATCCACACATTCACAAACATAACACAGTACGCCAAGGATATTCAAACAATTCATCCAAAAGCAACAAACACTTAGCACGACACAAACGTCAAACCGCAACGCACTGAAATGAGGTAATACACGTACATATGCATTATCAAAGCGCAACATCAACACAAACATATCAATAGTATTCACTTAATCATTTACGAAACACACCATTCACAAAATACACACGGGTTTTGAAAGAGAGCCTTTAACAAGGCTAAACCGAATATTTTGAAAGTTCATTTCAAACAACCAAACAAATACACTTAAACGATAACCAATCATCATATCCACAAAACAAGAAATGTATGAACAAGGTACTTGCCTCGAATAATCACTAGCGCAGAGAATTGACCGAAGTGAGGTGACACGAACCGACTACGAACCCGCCGACTCCGCCGAACGACAACCCGTGACAATAAACTACGAACGACAATAACAACAATAAAAATGAATTCCATAGTGTAATATCCGCAATTTTGGATTTCTGGTAATTTTATTTTTTCGGCGGAGGTCCGTTTCGACGACTCGCTTGGGACCGTATCATCATTCTGAGAATGATTAATTCTGCACTTTTTGTCATCCGAGTTCGTTTCGGTATTGTTTTGTTGAGTTCCGTGTTTCTTAACAACTTTTCCGCACTCGAGTTCGATTCTTGTGAATCTCGTCCGAAATTACTGTTTCGAGTTTCCCGTAAGTCCGTTTAACTTTGTTAGACGTGTTGTGAGCTTTGGTTTGGTGTTTCGATCGCGTATCGTGATTTTCGGACGTTTTGGGCCATTTTCGTAATTTCCCAAAGTTTTGGGTAATTACTTCCGTTGTTGAATTTCGAGCCTTCGGGTGGTCGTAATTGTGTGTTCTCTTAGCCCTTAGATTCGTCTTTGCGAGTACTTCGTGACCGTATCTTCGATTCGTATTCAGGTTCGGGTTTCGGTGTCGTTTTCTTGAGTTCAGTGTTATTAAACGACTTTTCCCAAATATGAGTCGACTTTGTAAAATCACCATAAATTCTTGAAATCTCCAAAGACTTTGAATCTTTTCAATATTATAGAGCATCAAGTTAGCTTTCCAATGGTTCAAACGGTGAGTCAATCGGAGTCCGGACGAGAGAGTTATGGTCGAAATAGCTCAGACACTCATTTTCCAGTTTTGGCCGAGCGGCTGTACCTGTGCCGCGGCACACTTAGGCTGGGCCGCGGCACACAGTCCAGATTAGCCTATTTCTGCGGATTTTGTGAGATGAATGCTCATTTCATCTCTTCCTTCATTCCTCCTCCTCTTGGGCGATCTTATGGGCGATTTTTGGGCGTTTTGCATCATCAATCCCAGAGAACTTCATATTCTTCAAGTTTTTGGTGTGGATTAACAACTCCAACAATTGTTCTTCATCATTAATCCAAGGTAAATTCTTGAAACCCTACTTTTGGGTGAATTGGGGGTTTTTGTTCGCTTTGTCCGATTTAACCGTAATAACTTAGATTTGTGATGTATTGATGATTATTTAGATGTATTCTATCATTTCCTTGTTATTCCATGGTTGGATCGTTTCGATTCGTTATTTTGGTCGAGTTCTTAGTCAACGCCTTGAAGGTGTCCGACAAAAGGTCTTAGAGGGGGGATTGGGCGTTGTATGATTATTATCCATCGTACGATTGTTGATTTATCATTGGTATGACTTAGGGACGAAATTCTTGTGAAGAAGTCGAGGGAACCCTTCCGCTCGTTGTCTTCTTCGGGTCCGAGCTTCTGGCCGAACCGTGTTCTTCAAACGCTTTGGTAGCGGTTATTAAGGCAAGTATCTTATTATACGACTTGTATCTTGTGACTAGTAATTACGTATGATATGTATGACGATTTTGCTTGCCTCCGTAAATATGTTCCGCTTTGAGTTGGTTGTGTTTTCCAAATTTGAAGGCTTTGTGATAATAGTGATATATTGGTATCCGTGTTAGGCGTCGTGCCATTTGTGCGGATTGCGATGTACATATGAGATGGTTGTACACGTGGTTGTTCAATGTATTGTGTACCGAATGTGTGTTATGTTGGTTAAGAGTCGTTGTGATGATCATGATATTTGTGTTGTTTTGGTTTACATACTTGATTGTACATTTCGTGTAATGTGGAATGGCTTGACATTTAATGATTATGAATTGTGTCGTGTCGATGTGTGTGTGTTCCGTAGGGTCCGACGAGGCCTGCGGAGTTCGGTACATGATGTGTACGAACAAAGTGTGTGATCCGTAGGTCCGACGAGGCCTCGGAGTCCGGTACATGACGTGTACGGACAAGGTGTGTGATCTAGGTAGGTCCGACGAGGCCTCCGGAGTTCGGTACATGATGTGTACGAACGATGTTGTGGCCGGGTAGGTCCGTTGAGGCCTCGAGTTCGGTACATGATGTGTACGAACAGGTGTGTGGCCGGGTCGGGTCCGTTGAGGCCTCGGAGTTCGGTACATGATGTGTACGAACAGGTGTGTGGTCCGGTAAGGTCCGTCGAGGCCTCCGAGTTCGGTACATGATGTGTACGAACAATGATCGTAGCGTTGATTGTTCGGGTAACATTTTAAATATGGATCTCGGACTCATAATGATATATTATTTAGTATGCTTTGAAACGAGAATCGGGCTAAGGCCCTAATGTTTACGAAAAGGTTTTGTAAATTGGGACTCGAGGTCCAAAAGAATTTCTGCTTTAAAAATCCCCGAGATGATGTGTTCCTTTTCAAATATCTCTTACTTGAGTTCGAAATTCTAAAACTTCTCGGGAACATTTTGATAATTGATTTACGTATTAAATTCGTAGTTGCTATTTGCTTGTTACATTTCGTATGGTTTGATACTTGCACTAGTAAAACAGTGGAGTTTTACTAACCCCCGAGTATTCGGGGGGTGGATGTCTGTTCTGCGTCCAGGTACATGTAGGTTCAGGGGAGCAGTCACAGGATTGGCACAAGGGGATGACGAGCTGCGATACTAATCAAGATTGAGAGTTGGTAGAGTTTATTTGTATTGTTAGAGTTGATTCAGTCTTCCGTTGTATTGTATTTCGAACCTTGTGTGGGTAATGTTGTTAGTTAGTCCTGTTGATAGAGTTGTGTGACCTCATCGGTCTGTGTGTTTTTGTGTAAGTGACCTTAACGGTCTGTATTATTATATTGTTTGACCCTGGCCGGGCAAGCATTTGGTTGTTTATGGACGTTTAGCCTGGTAGATCCTTGCGGAAAGGGTTTACGGCGTGTAATATTCCCATATAGTTTTGGGGTGTTACATTTATGGTATCGGAGCTTAGGTTGTGGAAACCTAGGCTGTCGGGTCGAGTCGAGTCGTGGTTTGTCGAGTAATGTGTTGTCTTGTCGTTCGAGTCGTCAGGTGACAAGTTGAGTTGTGCGTAGTCACAACGTGTCGGATATGTTGTCGGATGAGATTAGTATCGTGGGCGACCGTCATCTCCGTGCGGCCTGTGGATGTAAGTCTCCCTTCTTTGTGTTGTGCCTCGTGTGACACGAGCTATTTTTATGATTATGAGTTAATTGACGGAATCCTCTTATGGATTTTGATTTCGTGATATGTGATCATTTGACTCCTTTTCGCTCATATGAGGAGTAGTGTTCTTTGTCTTGTGCATGTTTGATTTTATTTCTTTTATCCATTGCGTGAGTTCTTTTGTAATGGCTTTCGGTATTTTACCGACCGAGTTTTATTTCAAAACCAATTACCAAAACCGAGTTATTCGCATTATGGCCTGGATCAATATCGCGAAATTCTAATGACGGAATTTAGTATATTGAAAATGGCTTTTGTGAGTTTTGAAATATTACCGTCATCGACCTTTTGGCATTTTGTAAATGGTTTTATCCTGGTGGGTTCCGGCGCGGGACCCACGGTGCTATAATGTTCCGTGTAATTATCTAAAATTTTTGGGCATTCTAGCCCATTGAATTATCTTTGAAAACTTTGAGTACCTTAGAAAATAAATTTCGAGACGTACTTTTAAAATAAATTATTTTCTCGTGGTACATCCAAGGTGCCACAATATGTTTCAAGATTCTTCTACCTCGAGGACTAAAATGTTTTGAGATATTTCCAATATTTTAGAAACACTTTTACTTAGACCCGAGGGTCGAATATTTCCGAAAGTTTTTCACGAAAAGAAAGTGTCCTCATTTTTATCGAATGCGAAATAGTTTTCCAAAGTCTCGATAACGATGTTTCACGATTGTACTTTTTTTTTTTTTTTGAAGGGTGATACTCAAGATCAATCGGTGTTTCCAAAATTGTTTTCAAAAGGAGGTTTTCGTTTTTAAAACCTATCTATTCCCGTTTGAGGGCTGGGTATGTATGTGTGATGTTCGCGTTGTCGTTATGATGTTTGCTCCCGAGTATGATCGAATTGGTGGCATGAACGTCGAGGCGTTGCCACGCATTTGTTGTACTAGCCCTCTGTGAGAGGTGTGAATTGGTGTTTACTGTTTATCGCCTCGTGGTGATTTGCGTGTTGTCGCACGAGTGTGAGCTGTTGAATCTTGGGTTTGTACGTTTGTGTACATGTGTGATTGTTTCATAATGTTTGTAATTATGTCGGTTATCGTTCGGGCCGTTGAGGTCGCCGAACGATACCGTCGTTGTTGTAGTGTTTGTCTGTGTATTACTTTACGATGGTAATCGTTGTATATGATATGTGTTATGATTCTTTGTTGTGCTGAGTTGGCATCTCCGCTATATTGTTTTGCGACGTTATACCCCATTGTATCTAGCATTTGTACTTTCGGTATGCCGAGCCGAGGTGTTTCAACCGTGATGTGCCGAGGCATGCACGTGTAAATTGTCCTTCTCGTCAGTAACGCGTTTCGAGGGACACCGAATTCAGTTTTGCGAATTGGCTACTGAGACTTTCGGAGTTCGCGCTTCAGCACATATATCAGGATCGACTCTGAGAGACCCATGGGAGATTTTCCTGTCGGATGCTTTTTGTGTTGTGACCTTGTTTCCGTTGTTGTGAGTTGCGGGGACGACATTTCTTTTATAAGAGGTCGGATGTAATACCCATACTATATTTGACTTCTGCAGTTTCTCCTTCTAAATTCTATCGACTTGCACGTGTTCATCGATACTTTTTGAACTTGTTTGATGTCTCGCTTGTCATCGCTCGAATCGGTTGTGACCTTGTTTCAAATCGACTGCTTATCATCGTGACCTTCCCGAGTTCGGTTCGATTCTTGTGAGCCTTGTTTGGAAGTAATATCTTTCACTTTCTACGAGTTCTTTTAATGCCCGGAGTTGAAGTGGGGACTTGAGTCATTGTTCGATCGTTGTAATTCGATCATTGTTATTTGATCATTATTGTTCGATCATTGTTATTTGATCGTTGTTGTTCGATCATCGTTATTTGATCATTGTTGTTCGATCATTGTTATTTGATCGTTGTTGTTCGATCATTGTTATTTGATCATTGTTGTTCGATCATTGTTATTTGATCGTTGTTGTTCGATCATTGTTATTTGATCATTGTTGTTCGATCATTGTTGTTCGATCGTTGTTGTTCGAACGGGTTGTCTCGATCGTTGTTGCGTGATCTCGCATCGCTAAGAATTGTCGTTCACCGTTAGTCAACTGCTTCGAGTGTGGCCAAGTGGGTCACCGATCAGTGCATTGTGAGACCGTTGCCAAGATGTTCGGGAATCGGGTTTTCGTTCCTACTCGGGAGTGCCCGTGGTGTCTCGTGATGTAGTTGTGTATCGTACTTCGTCTTGTAATTCGTGTAGAAATTGTTATTTGTTGCGTGAACTTTTTGGTTTTGTTTGTATTCTACCATGATGTTTTATTTTAAGTTTCGACGAAACTTATTTTTAATAGGATAGAATGTAATGTCCTATTCTCGTTTCATTATCTTGAATTCTTTGTGTCTTGACGTCGGACATTTTCTTGTTGACGAGAATCGGAGTGAATTCTATCATAATACTATATTTGTTTCTACCGCATAGTCGTTGTGGTCGGTGTGACTTGTTGTCGCGTGCTTTCTTTGATTAAATGTGTGCATGTGATGTGTTGTTAATTACTCGTTATTGTTTTGAATCATTGTCGGTGGCGTTGTTATGGTCGTCGTGGGCGTGTTTTCACGCCGTATGTTCTTTCGCTGCTTGTAACGTTTCGCCATTGGGCGCGATTTTTTCGGTTCTTGTGTATCCGTTGAGTTTTCTGGCGGGATATTGCTTCTCCCTTACTTGATTTAAGTTTCGGGACGAAACTTCTTTTAAGGAGGGTAGAATGTAATATCCGCAATTTTGGATTTCTGGTAATTTTATTTTTTCAAGGAGGTCCGTTTCGACGACTCGCTTGGGACCGTATCATCATTACGAGAATGATTAATTACGCACTTTTGTCATCCGAGTTCGTTTCGGTATTGTTTTGTTGAGTTCCGTGTTTCTTAACAACTTTTCCGCACTCGAGTTCGATTCTTGTGAATCTCGTCCAAATTATGCTTCGAGTTTCCGTAAGTCCGTTTAACTTTGTTAGACGTGTTGTGAGCTTTGGTTTGGTGTTTCGATCGCGTATCGTGATTTTCGGACGTTTTGGGCCATTTTCGTAATTTCCCAAAGTTTTGGGTAATTACTTCCGTTGTTGAATTTCGAGCCTTCGGGTGGTCGTAATTGTGTGTTCTCTTAGCCCTTAGATTCGTCTTTGCGAGTACTTCGTGACCGTATCTTCGATTCGTATTCAGGTTCGGGTTTCGGTGTCGTTTTCTTGAGTTCAGTGTTATTAAACGACTTTTCCCAAATATGAGTCGACTTTGTAAAATCACCATAAATTCTTGAAATCTCCAAAGACTTTGAATCTTTTCAATATTATAGAGCATCAAGTTAGCTTTCCAATGGTTCAAACGGTGAGTCAATCGGAGTCCGGACGAGAGAGTTATGGTCGAAATAGCTCAGACACTCATTTTCCAGTTTTGGCCGAGCAGCCTGTACCCTGTGCCGCGGCACACTTAGGCTGGGCCGCGGCACACACCCGTATTAGCCTATTTCTGCGGATTTTGTGAGATGAATGCTCATTTCATCTCTTCCTTCATTCCTCCTCCTCTTGGGCGATCTTATGGGCGATTTTTGGGCGTTTTGCATCATCAATCCCAGAGAACTTCATATTCTTCAAGTTTTTGGTGTGGATTAACAACTCCAACAATTGTTCTTCATCATTAATCCAAGGTAAATTCTTGAAACCCTACTTTTGGGTGAATTGGGGTTTTTGTTCGCTTTGTCCGATTTAACCGTAATAACTTAGATTTGTGATGTATTGATGATTATTTAGATGTATTCTATCATTTCCCTTGTTATTCCATGGTTGGATCGTTTCGATTCGTTATTTTGGTCGAGTTCTTAGTCAACGCCTTGAAGGTGTCCGACAAAAGGTCTTAGAGGGGGGATTGGGCGTTGTATGATTATTATCCATCGTACGATTGTTGATTTATCATTGGTATGACTTAGGACGAAATTCTTGTGAAGAAGTCAGTCGGAACCCTTCCGCTCGTTGTCTTCTTCGGGGTCCGAGCTTCCTGGCCGAACCGTGTTCTTCAAACGCTTGGTAGCGGTTATTAAGGCAAGTATCTTATTATACGACTTGTATCTTGTGACTAGTAATTACGTATGATATGTATGACGATTTTGCTTGCCTCCGTAAATATGTTCCGGTTGAGTTGGTTGTGTTTTCCGAAATTTGAAGGCTTTGTGATAATAGTGATATATTGGTATCCGTGTTAGGCGTCGTGCCATTTGTGCAGGATTGCGATGTACATATGAGATGGTTGTACACGTGGTTGTTCAATGTATTGTGTACCGAATGTGTGTTATGTTGGTTAAGAGTCGTTGTGATGATCATGATATTTGTGTTGTTTTGGTTTACATACTTGATTGTACATTTCAGTGTAATGTGGAATGGCTTGACATTTAATGATTATGAATTGTGTCGTGTCGATGTGTGTGTGTTCCAGGTAGGGTCTGACGAGGCCTCTGGAGTTCGGTACATGATGTGTACGAACAAAGTGTGTGATCCGTAGGTCCGACGAGGCTCCGGAGTCCGGTACATGACGTGTACGGACAAGGTGTGTGATCTAGGTAGGTCCGACGAGGCCTCCGGAGTTCGGTACATGATGTGTACGAACGATGTTGTGGCCGGGTAGGTCCGTTGAGGCCTCCTGAGTTCGGTACATGATGTGTACGAACGGTGTGTGGCCGGGTAGGGTCCGTTGAGGCCTCGGAGTTCGGTACATGATGTGTACGAACAAAGGTGTGTGGTCCGGTAAGGTCCGTCGAGGCCTCGGAGTTCGGTACATGATGTGTACGAACAATGATCGTAGCGATGATTGTTCGGGTAACATTTTAAATATGGATCTCGGACTCATAATGATATATTATTTAGTATGCTTTGAAACGAGAATCGGGCTAAGGCCCTAATGTTTACGAAAAGGTTTTGTAAATTGGGACTCGAGGTCCAAAAGAATTTCTGCTTTAAAAATCCCCGAGATGATGTGTTCCTTTTCAAATATCTCTTACTTGAGTTCGAAATTCTAAAACTTCTCGGGAACATTTTGATAATTGATTTACGTATTAAATTCGTAGTTGCTATTTGCTTGTTACATTTCGTATGGTTTGATACTTGCACTAGTAAAACAGTGGAGTTTTACTAACCTCCGAGTATTCGGGGGGTGGATGTCCTGCTCAAGGCCCGTGTACATGCAGTTCGGGGAGCGATCAGGATTGGCACAAGGGGATGACGAGCTGCGATACTAATCAAGAGTTGAGAGTTGGTAGAGTTTATTTGTATTGTTAGAGTTGATTCAGTCTTCCGTTGTATTGTATTTCGAACCTTGTGTGGGTAATGTTGTTAGTTAGTCCTGTTGATAGAGTTGTGTGACCTCATCGGTCTGTGTGTTTTTGTGTAAGTGACCTTAACGGTCTGTATTATTATATTGTTTGACCCTGGCCGGGCAAGCATTTGGTTGTTTATGGACGTTTAGCCTGGTAGATCCTTGCGGAAAGGGTTTACGGCGTGTAATATTCCCATATAGTTTTGGGGTGTTACACATAGCACGACCCAAAGCCGCTGAATTAAAGGAACAAATGTTAGATGTATTTTTGTGCGCTTAATTATCATTATTTTATCTCCATTTTATGTTTAAATCTGCATAAATGAGCTTTTAATGCATTATGTTATATGTTTTGTAGGAAATTAGAGTCCGGAAGGTTAAATGAAGAAAAACGGGCCAAAACGACATTTTCTGGTAAAGGGCCACGTCACATTGAGCCAGAGCCGCGGCACAGGCACACCCAGAAGCACAGCGGTACAATCTGTACCGGGGGCCGCGGCACGCTCAGTCTGAGCCGTGGCCCGTAAGGAAAAAATGCGCCCAGGCCTGGCAGCGCTAGTACAAGGGCCGCGGCACACTAAAGCCGAACCGCGGCCCGCGGTGCGGGCTCCTTGAATTCAGCCCGCGATTTGGGCAGTTCTGAAGGCCGTTTTCGACCTAATTCTCGAATGCGTTTTGGAGGAGGAATGATAGTTATAAAAAGGCATTGAAGGTCAGAAAATATCATCATCAAAAAGAAGGAGAAAATACTTAGCAGCAGAAAGCAAGACCAGAGAACGGAAGAAGCCAGTTCTTCAATTCTGTTTGATTTTTCTTCCTTATGATTAATTTGAATATTTGTGTATTGTTTTCTAGCGTGTCGGGCTAGACCCCTTTTTCTAAGATTGTGATGAAACCTAGATTTTGACGGATTAACTCTTGATTTTACATTATTAATATATTTCCCTTTTCTATTGAGTTTTCCCATTTGTTCTTAATGCTTTCAATTATGTGGCCTATGATTGAATTGTTTCAATTACGCAACTCGAATCGGGAGAGGAGAGTTAGTAGGAAAAATTGGTGAGAACCGTTTTGTTTTGTGAGATAGGAATATACTCACAAGAATTACGTAGCTCGATTGAAGATTTTAGACTTTTTGGCTATTGTTGAATTAACTCACCTAGGAATAGAGTGATTTATTCACCTTAGAAAATTATACTGTCCTCGGGAGAGGCATTAGATTATCTTAGAAATCTTTGTTTTCAATAAATTGGGAAATTACATAAATTATATTAATCAAGATTAATTCGGATGAATCGAGGCGGATTCTCAATCCTAGATTCTTCTCTTATTTGATCATATTTTTATCGGACTATTGATTTTATTAGTTGTTTTTAGTTTATCGCTTTATTTGGTTTTGATAATTCTTCAACCACAATATTCGATCGTTCAAATAAAACTAGAATACAAATAAATTGGTAATTAGTACGTTAGTTCTTGAGGGAAAGATATCTTTCTCATCACTTTATTACTTGATTACGACAACGTGCACTTGCGTTCACTAAAATACGTATCAAGTTTTTGGCGCCGTTGCCGGGGACTGATTGTTTTCACTAGTATCAATTTCAGTATTTTTAGTCTTAATTTGAACATTATTTTATTTTTGTGTGAATTTGTTTTATTTTTCCTTTCAGGAATTTCGTTTAGTGCATGAGAACATTTGGTGAGGAAGGTCTACTCCCTTTGGATACCGAACTCGAGCGCACCTTGCGGAATAATAGGAAGGAAAGGCGTGAGTTGTCAACTACGATTACCATGGCCGATAACACCGGAAACCAAGGGATCGACAATCCCATTCAGCAAGCTCAACCGGCATTGGCACTCCGTGATTATACACTGCCATAAATCAACGCAAATTTTTCGGGGATTCGGCGTCCAACCTTTCAAGCGAACAATTTCGAGATTAAGCCGGCTATCATCTAAATGGTGCAAGCGAACCAATTTTGCGGACTGCGAACGATGATCCTAATTCTCATATTGCATCCTTTCTCGAGATATGCGATACATTCAAGAATAATGGAGTTTCTGATGACGCCATTCGTCTATGGCTTTTTTCATTCTCTTTGAGGGACAAAGCCAAGTTTTGGTTGAATTCACTCCCGTCGGGCTCTATCACGACTTGGGCGGAGTTAGCACAAGCCTTTTTGGCTAAGTTCTTTCCGCCGGCGAAGACAACGAGACTTCGAAATGAAATAACGACCTTCGGGCAATTTGAGATGGAATCGCTTCATGAAGCTTGGGAGCGATATAAGGATTTTCTAAGGAGATGCCCACATCATGGTCTACCGGATTGGCTGCAAATTCAGCCATTCTATAACTGACTGAGTGCTTCTACACGCACTCTTGTTGATGCAGCCGCTAGAGGAGCTTTAATGGGCAAGACGATGGCTGAAGCTCATTCTCTATTGGAAGCGATGGCTGCAAATGCTTATCAGTGGCCTTCTGAACGTGTGAACCCAAAGTGAGTTATGGGAATTTCCGAAAACGATCCAATCTCTACACTATCAGCCCAAGTTGCAGCTAGAGGTGGCCCTGGGCCGGACCGGGCCGAACCGGGCCGGGCTGGAACTTCGAAGCCCAGGACCGGACCATGTATTTAGCGGACTGGGCCGGCCGGCCGGGCAAGGGCGGCCATGGCCACGCCCGCCCGCCCGGCCGCTAGGGCCGGGCCGGGTTGGGCCTGAAGTGTAAAAAAAAAATCATAAAAATCAATTTGTAAAAATCTGTTTTCACTTTTTAAAATAAATTAATTAATATTAATTAAAAAATCAATTTACAAAAATTATTTTGAATTAAGAAAAAATGTAAAACTTAGTAAAAAAAACTGTTTCAATCTGTTTAAAAAATTCATTTTGAATTTTTAAGATATGTTAACATTAAATTAAATGGGGAGAAAAGGGAAAAAAATTGGACTTGGACTTAATTTGTAAAAATTAGATTATTTTTGAAATTTAATCTAATTTCTAAAATTAAGTTGCCTACGTATCCTAAGGAATCAAAGTCCACGTAGTTCTTTTACTTACCTCTTTACTTACCTGGAACTTAAAGGTAGGTGATGTGCTCAATCGTCGTGTTGGCCACTCACTGAAGCTCCCGATTCGGATGAAGAATCCATCATCATCCACGGATCATCATCCTCGTTGTGTTCGTCTTCTTCTTCCGTCCGTCCTTGTTGACGTTTCGCTTGTTCCCAATCTTTTACTGCACTGAATCTTCACAACGTCGGGCGATAAAGATGTTCGTTTATCTGTTATAACTCTTCTACCTGCACTAAAAGCAGACTCCGAAGCAATTGTAGAGGCTGGAACGACAAGGAGATCCCTTGCAATTCTAGCCAATATAGGATATTGTTCTTCACGTAATTTCCACAATTTTAAAATCTCAAAATCAGCATCAAGCTCATGTGAACACGTAAAATACTCATTTAAGATTTGACTAGAAGAAGTTCAAGACTTAGAGCTTGATGACGATTTTGGTTTTTTGAAAAGAATTGAAGATGTAAATTGACTGAGAGGCTAGAACCTCCGGTTTATATTTTTTAATGTACAAATCAACTAATGAAGCTAATATTTTGACGCACTCATTTACGTACTCCTCACTATCAAAAGAAGTATCACCTAATGGATTATAATAATAATCAATAAGATTACCGAGTGCTTCTTTTTTCACACCCGGGTCAAGAAGACATGCAACACCATATATGTAAGGAAATTGTGATAAATACTCTAACCATTTTTCTGTCATTGTAGAAATAACTTGAGATAAATGTATATTATTTTTGTGTTCACTTAAAGAACCAACAATTTTACAACATTCTAAAATAACCAAATGCACATTAGGTTCATAAACATAAGAAAATAAATATGTAGAATTATTATAAGCACGTAATATACTATGAACGATCGTAGCAAGTTCCCAATGAGCCTCAGTTATGAGGTCTTGCTCGGGTAAATGTTTTGGATCAGAGTTATATAATTGAGTAATAATTTCCTTATAAGGAATAGCATCATCAAGCAATTTAAAAGTAGAGTTCCAACGGGTAGGTGTGTCAATGCTCCATTTTTTTGGTTTCAAATTACGTTCCTGACATAGATGTTTATAATATCTCCTAATATGTTGACTCAGTCTTAGCCATTTAATTATTTTTCTAATAGGATTTAAAAGGGGTGAAATCATACCAATTCCTTTTTTAGCTGACAAATTCAAAACATGAGCACATCATCTAATATGCATAAAAATATCGTTGGCAAGTAAAGGTAATTCGTCCAACAAATATTCCATACATTTATTATTCGCGGCCGCATTATCGAGAGAATGAGAAAGCACTTTATCAAATATATTAAATTCCTTACAACATTCAATTATTCTATCTTTTAGATTTTTAGCGGTATGTGATTCTTCCATAATATCAAAAGCAATAATACGTTTTTCTATTACATATTCAGTTGAACTGTAATGCAAAGATAAGGTTCACTAGTTGGAGAAGTCCAACAATCACTAGTAAGACATATACAACCTTCAAATCTTTTAAAAAATTCAATTAATTGAGCACGTTGAATATAATATTGTTGTTGAATACGCCGTTTAAGAGTATTCCTTGGTATTCTCCGATATGCCGGTTGCATTAAAGTCCTAGTCATAATTTCTAAATTTTCACTTTCACCATGACTTAAAGGCAGTTCATCAAGAGTAACATATTTAGCAAATCCGTCAATTAATTTTTGTTGATTGTAAACGAAAGGCATACCTCCACCGGACGCTTTTGAGAAATAGCCGGATAGTTGAGATTGATCATCCGAACGTTCTTGATCATGATTATCCTTAGTCAAACCATGGTCATTTGCCAAATGACGAGCTAGTGTTCCGGTTCCGGTACCAATTTTCCAAGAAAAAGTAGTAGTTTTCTTTTGATTTTTGCATACAAGACATATCATTTTACAATGCGTTGGTACGGTACCGATAGCCCTCTCATAAAATGCCCAAACCCATGATTTTTGATTTTTATTTGAAGCTTCGGCCGTAGGTTCGGATGGAGGTGGCATGGTAGACGTAGTAGAGTCTTGAGAGAGATTGTGAACTAATAACAATTTATAATAATAAGTACTAAATAAATAAACTCTACTAAATATAAAAAATATTACAAAGTAGAAGTAGTAAACTTACCGAAATGCAAGTTGGTTTTATTGTCTCCGGTTCCTTCATGATGAACGTTCCTTGATCCGTCTGCCATAGTATTATACAATTATATAAAGGTACTTAACAAAAAATAATAATGCAAGATTACAATTTGTGAAAATTACTTGAGAATTGTGAACTTGAGAATTAAGAAGAAGAGTGAATAATGGTGTGGAAAAATGGTTAAGATGTGTTGGTATTTATAAGATGAATTTTTCAAAAAAAAAAAATTGAAGGCTGGCTGACCGTTGGGTTGCAACGGCTATGTGAACCAAGTTGGTTCAACCAACCAATAGGTTGGTGCCACATGGCCAGCCAACCATTTAAATTTGAATGGTGGGCTTTGGGGTGGGCTGGAGGTGGGCTGGGGCCGGGCTAGGGGTGGGCCGGGCTGGGGGCCGGGCCGGTCTGGGCTCGGAGGTGGGCCGGGCCGGGCTGGGTCTGGGCTGGAGATTTCGGGACCGGGACCGACCGGATGACCAGGGGGGCTGGGCTCGGTCCCGGGCCGGGCTGGCCCGGTCGGCCCCTGGGCCTAGAAAATCCGGGCTGGGCTGGGCCGGACCGGCCCACTGGCCACCTCTAGTTGCAGCTCTAACTCAACAATTGCAAGCTTTTTCACATACCCCGTCAACCAATACCATGGAAACATGTAATTGGTGCAACGAGTCTCATCCTAGCACTGAATGCCAAGTCGAAAACCCTTTCGAGCAATCTCAGATGGAGCAAGCTCAATTTGTGGGAAATGAAAATTGCCAGAACAATCCATATTCTAACACTTACAATCAAGGGTGGTGAAATCATCCAAATCTTTCGTGGAGGAACGGGCAAGCTTTAAATAAACCTCCGCAAGCTCAATTCACTCAGCCCCCACAGCAGCCCCCTCAACCACCGAAAGTCTCTTTGGAAGATGCTCTTGCTCAAATGGCGGCTAACACGAGCCAATTCATGACTCGCACGGAGACTACTCTACAAAATCATTCCGCTTCTATTCGAAATTTGGAAGTACAAATGGCTCAAATAGCAAATTTGTTAACAGCCCGACCTTAGGGTACTTTGCCAAGTACAACTGAAACGAACCCGAGAGAGAGTATTAATGCCATTGGCTTAAGAAGTGGGAGGGAAGTGTGTGAGCAGCTCGGGAAAAACAAAGTAAGAGGTGAAGATGAGGAGAAGAAAAATTCACCATTAGGAGAATCACAAATTCCTAAAAACTCGAAATTGTATCCAGATAATCCGATAGCCTATGTGCCACCCATCCCTTTTCCACAGCGTCTGCAAAAGCAAAAGTTAGATAAGCAGTTCTCTAAGTTTCTTGACGTCTTCAAGAAATTGCACATTAATATTCCATTTGCCGACGCTTTGGAACAAATGCCGAGCTATGTGAAGTTTATGAAGAAGATATTATCTAATAAAAGGAAGCTCGAGGAATATGAAACTGTGGCACTGACTGAAGAGCGCAGCGCTATCTTGCAGAAAAATCTCCCGCCTAAACTGAAAGATCCAGGAAGTTTCACTATATCGTGCACTATTGGAAACTTGTCTTTTGATAAAGCGTTATGTGATCTCGGCGCCAATATAAATCTCATGTCGTTTCCTATTTTTAAGAAACTAGGAATTGGGGAGGCCAAGCCTACTACGGTCTCTTTGCAACTAGCCAATAGATCCATTAAGTATTCGAGAGGGGTAATAGAAGATGTCCTGGTCAGGGTTGACAAATTCATTTTCCCCGCTGATTTTATGGAAGAGGATCAGAAGATTCCGATTATTTTGGGTAGACCATTTTTAGCCACTGGTAGGACTCTCATTGATGTTCAGAAGGGTGAATTGATGCTTCGGGTTCAAGATGAGCAGGTCACATTCAAAGTGTTTCAATCTCTCCCGTGTCCAAGCAGTGTCGAGAAGTGTTCACAAATTGGAAGCTTAGATATTTTTGCGAAAGACACACACCGAGAAAGTTGTCAGTCGAAGTATTCAGAATCTGTGTTAGTTGCTCCGACGTCTAAGAAAAATGAAGAATGAGTCGCGTATCTTAGGCATTTGGATATGTCGTCTTCATCATCCGTTCCTCCACCATCAAAAAATTCTCATGCCGTCATAAGTTCATTCGTGGAAAAGAAAACTAAGCCGGAAGTGAAACGGGTGCCAAGCCCAGTGCAATTTGGGTGTTTTGGAAAGTTACTTTTATTCAAATCTTTTCGCAAATAACGTTGGATGTCCAAACCAAAAATCGAACTGTTAAAAACAAATGGTGAAAAATTTAAAACACATATTAACGGTTTGATGGACTGGGCGGAGTCCAATTGGTGTTTGCGAAAAGCAAATTGATCTTAAAAAGGTCCGGCTGAAGACTATAAACTTAGCGCTTCTCGGGAGGCAACCCGAGTATTAGTATAGATTTTAGTTTTTTTTTTAGCTATTTTCCTTCATTTTACGAGTCTACTTTTTTTGCGTTTTTGCCTTTGCTATGCTTCTCTCTCATGTTCTAGGTGTTTTCATTTGAAAAATCTGTGCAGGAACTCTCCAGGGGGAATTTTGAGGTCGCGGCACATAAAGAGCGGGCCGCGGCACACACAAGTCTCAAAAATTCGGCCAAGAATCTGTACTATGTGCCGCAGCACAACAATGCTGAGCCGCGGCGCACACTCCCCAAGAGCTGCGGCATGATAAGGACGAGCCGCGGCATGCTAAAGCACCAGGAATCAGCCCAGCAATCTGTACTCTGTGCCGCGGCACACAAATCCTGGAAGCCGCGGCACCCGTGCAATGAGCCGCGACACGATGCTAAATGCCTTGAACGCCCTAAATTGTATGTACTATGGGTCGCAGCTCACTTTTTACGTGCCGCAGCCCCTTCCAAGAATTTAAAGAGCCTGCGCACGAATCAGAACTCATTCGGCCGAAATAAGGTATCACTTCACAAATCCTTTTCTTCTTCCGCACGGTGCAAGGTTACCTTCTCCGAAGTTCTTCTTCTTCTCATCTTCTTCAATCCAATACAAGGTAATCCTTATTCCTTAATCTTAATTGCAACATAGACTGAGAGTGAGGGGATGTTTATCACTCATTGATGAATGTGTTTTTATTTCCTAAAGTTCTATCAAGATTTTTATTGGAATATGTTGAAATTATCGATTGATTGATTGTGTTTCATTGATTTGTCATGAATTCCTGCGAGTTTGTTTGTTGTTGGGGATTGAATTCACCAAGGATTATTTTTGTTTTTCAGTTAAGTTTACGCACGCAAAGTGTTCGATGAAATGTCCCAATGAAAACGTTTTTGATCTAAACATCTCCAAATTGTTTGCAACGAACCCTGTTCGCCGGACGAGGCCAATGCCAGTACCTGAGCTTACCTTAGGGGAGTACTTGACCTTTCTCTTACTGCATATTATTATTATTATTTTTTGTCCATTGAGGTCAATGTACATCCCAAGTTTGGGGGGGGGGGGGTATTTTTTTTAGTTATTTATTTTTCGTTGTTATTGATTCTAGCCTTGCTTGTCTTCTATGATATTCTGGACTTTGTTTGCATTCGTGAATATTTCGTGCAGCCTTGTGTAAGACTGATTATATGACACTGATTTTTTTTGAAGACACGGATGAGTCTTAGTCGAGTTTGCATTCTGCGATATTTGCTTCCTTTGAGTATTCATTTCGGTCTGATGTTTTGCATCATTGTGGTAATCCTGGCATATAAGAAATGAGACATACGTGTTTGTAGTGTCCGCATTACACGAGCCGTCGTCTATACGTTTGGTTACGCTTTTCACTTAGCTAGTCGTCCAGTAACATTAGTCTTGTTGGCATTAAATTAAGTACCTAAGTTTAGGCATTGAGTCGGACAGTTGTAATTCCCAAAATTTGAGAAATTTTGCTTGTTCTATGATGGGAAGTCTAGTAACCGGGGGTATTCACGTGACTCGTTGTTTACTCTCGCATAAAACGACAACCCTGAATAGATTAATGGTTCAGAAAAATTGCATCTCCGGTGATGGGAAGCCTAGTTACCGGGGGTATTCAGGTGACTCGTTGTTTACTCTCGCGTAAAACAGCAACCTTGAATCGGACGTGCGGGAATAGCTATTCGAGTTTTTTTCTCCGCTGTAGAGGGAGACTTAGTAACTAGAAGCATTCATGAGCCCCATGAGTGTATTTTACGTCAAACGGTTCCCCAATACATGAGAATGGAAATCCACCCTAGGGTTATTTCATGAAACATACCGGGAGTCGAAACCTAGTGGCTAACTCGAATCATTATAATGATTATATATAAGGGAGCGCTGTCCGAGGAATATTATGAGATTCTTGTGTTTTTGCCACAAGACTGTGGGACTGGGCGAGTTGGCTTGTTTAATCTAAACATTCATATTGGCGGTCGGCTCAATTCACGTTTGTTAATCTTTGAGCCTTGATTTTCTTCATGAGCTATTGATTTGCAGTAGAAATGTTTACCTTGTGGAATCATTATCCGTACGGTGACTCACTGGTACGATATCCGTATTATTCTTTGAGATTTTCAGGGTAGTATTGATTAGTTGAGCACTATGGATTTGCACGATTGTCCACGATACTTGTCGTCTTATTTGAAATTGATTTTTGCTTGAGGACAAGCAAAGGCTTAAGTTTGGGGGTATTTGTTAGATGTATATTTTATGCGCTTAATTATCATTATTTTATCTCCATTTTGTGTTTAAATCTGCATAAATGAGCTTTTAATGCATTATGTTTATATGTTTTGTAGGAAATTAGAGTCCGGAAGCTTAAACGAAGAAAAACGGGCCAAAACGACATTTTCTGGTAAAGGGCCGCGTCACATTGAGCCAGAGCCGCGGCACAGGCACACCCAGAACCACAGCAGTACAATCTGTACCGGGGGCCGCGGCACGCTCAGTCTGAGCCGCGGCCCGTAAGGAAAAAATGCGCCCAGGCCTGGCAGCGTTAGGACAAGGTCCGCGGCACACTAAAGCCGAGCCGCGGCCCGCGGTGCTGGCTCCTTGAATTTAGCCCGCGATTTGGGCAGTTCTGAAGGCCGTTTTCGACCTAATTCTTGGACGCGTTTTGGAGGAGGAAGGATAGTTATAAAAAGGCATTGAAGGTCAGAAAATAGCATCATCGAAGAGAAGGAGAAAATACCTAGCAGCAGAAAGCAAGGCCAGAGAACGGAAGAAGCCAGTTCTTCAATTCTATTTGATTTTTCTTCCTTATGATTAATTTGAATATTTGTGTATTGTTTTCTAGCGTGTCGGGCTAGACCCCTTTTTCTAGGATTGTGATGAAACCGAGATTTTGACGGATTAACTCTTGATTTTACATTATTAATATATTTCCCTTTTCTATTGAGTTTTTCCATTTGTTCTTAATGCTTTCAATTATGTGGTCTATGATTGAATTGTTTCAATTACGCAACTCGAATCGGGAGAGGAGAGTTAGTAGGAAAAATTGGTGAGAACCGTTTTGTTTTGTGAGATAGGAATATACTCACAAGAATTACGTAGCTCGATTGAAGATTTTAGACTTTTTGGCTATTGTTGAATTAACTCACCTAAGAATAGAGTGATTTATTCACCTTAGAAAATTATACTGTCCTCGGGAGAGGCATTAGATTATCTTAGAAATCTTCGCTTTCAATAAATTAGGAAATTACATAAATTATGTTAATCAAGATTAATTCGGATTGATCGAGGCGGATTCTCAATCCTAGATTCTTCTCTTATTTGATCATCTTTTTATCGGACTATTGATTTTATTAGTTGTTTTTAGTTTATCGCTTTATTTGGTTTTGATAATTCTTCAACCAGAATATTCGATCGTTCAAATAAAACTAGAATACAAATAAATTGGTAATTAGTACGTCAGTCCTCGAGGGAACGATATCTTTCTCATCACTTTATTACTTGATTACGACAACGTGCACTTGCGTTCACTAAAATACGTATCAACAAACAACGAAAGTTCAAGGGTTTCCCCCAAAACGGCTAAGAACACGAATCGACTCGACAAAAACATGAAAACGAAGTTTTAAACCATGGGTTATGATCAACAAGACTAGATAACAACAAAGAAATCAAAAATTTTGGATTATAATCACGAAATCAAGACAAACCCCCAAATATTCCCGAAATAGGGTTTTAGGATGATTACCTCGATTCAAAGGGAAAAAGGATGATTTGACGTTGTTAATCCACACCAAGACCTTGATGATAATATTATAGGATGTAAGATTGATGAATTCCCGTGAAGAATCACCCTGTAATCGCCTCAAGACTCTGCCCGTTGCCAAGGAGAAGAGAAAAGGTCAAAGTCTGACCAAAACAGAAAAGGGTTCTGTACTTGTACATACGCTAGTTACGGCCGTAACATTAAGACATTACGGCCGTAACATACAACCATTACGGCCATAACTCACGGCCCTTACGGCCATAACAACAGGCCCTTGCGGCCGTAACATACTGAAGGTTACGGCCGTAACCTGCCTTCTGGCAGAAAAATCCATTCTGCTCTCAGGTCAGTCCCGAACGGCCTCAAAATGCAACGACGCGGAAAACATGACATAACGCTAATGAAGGATTCTCAACAACGAACAAAAACGCTAAACAAACGTAAGATTTCGACAACTCGGAGGTAGGTAAAAACGAGTATGAAAACAAATACCCAAAACTTTGGGAAATTACAAAATGACCCAAACGTCCGAAAAACCACGATACGGCAACGGATAACCCAACCGAAGCTCACAACACGTATAACAACGTTGAACTTATGGGAAACATGAAACAATAGTTTCGAACGAGATTCGCAAGAATCGAACTTAAATACGGAAAAGTCGCTTAAGAACACGGAATTCAATAAAACGATACCGAAACGAACTCGGATGACAAAAAGTGCAGAATTAATCATTCTCAGAATGACGAAACGATCAAAGGCGAGTCGCTAAGATAGGCTTCCGACAAAAAAAGAAAATTACCGGAAATCGAAATTGCGAATATTACTTGCGGTGGTTGGCGAGAGTTTCGCACGAGGCCACTTCTGATGAAAATGTGGCGAATGCCTTTATCTACGTGACTCAGAAGGCATATCTGAACTATCCGGATAGACTTGTAAGTTGTAAATGTATCCTAACCATTTTAATACTGCTATCAGTATTTACCTCTGAACTTTATTAATATTCGGTTACTTTTTTTGTTCCCACTTAATTAGGAGAGAGTGACTGAGGAGTCTGAGAGGATGTTGACAGAGATGGCGAGGGAGGAACATCCGGATTTGGACGAGACTGACCTCGAGTTAGCACGCCGAGAGATCGATCAGGCCGATCCCTACATTAACACAAGGGTGTGAACTAACATTTACCCTCCTAAAGGGAGTCATCACCGGACGCTGATGATGGGAGCTGAAGGCAACCGATTATTGAAGAATACTACAGGGTTTCAGCACAATCAAAAGACCTATCTGGAGGAGCAATTGAGAATCGAGAGGGAGCTCCGAGCTAAAGAGCAAATGAAGTCTCAAGACGAGTTCCAGAAATTTCAAGAGGAACAAAGGAAGGTTCAACAAGCCATGATGCAGTATATGATATCATTGAGTTAGGCCATGGCTCAGTCGGGAATTCCGGTACCACCACCACCTCAATTCTTTGATTCATAAACACCCCCTCTTCTTCACAGCCTCGGGACGACGACATGCAAGACGGTAGTAATCCTTCTTCTATCTTTAAGAATTTGACGGATCTTTGAGGATTTTAGTTGTCATTGTAGTAGTTCATTTGACGGATCTTTGAGGATTTTATATAGACTTGTGTTCATTAATGTTGGTGTTTATAGTGATTTTGTTGATGTTGCTACATGGCATGTTGATATGATGTGATTTTTATACTATTGGTGTATAAATTATGCTTTTCGTACATTGATGTGTGGTACATTTGGAATAATAGGTTATCTGAACAGGTATGGGATACTAAAATCTGAAAAAAAAAAAAATTGGATAGACTTTAGCCGACGGCAATTGCATAAACCGTCGGCTAAAATGTGAATTAAAAAAATTAAGAAAAAACATTAGCCGACTACTTCACCGCCGTCGGCTAACATTTAGACATTTTAGCCGACAACAAAAACTTCGTCGGCTAAAACCTACATATTTTAGCCGACAACGCAGCAGTCGTCGGCTAAAACATACATACTTTAGCCGACGATATTAACTCCGTCGGCTAAAACCTAAATATTTTAGCCGACAACGTTTCCGCCGTCGGCTAAAATTGAACTTTAGCCGACGACCTTTTGTTTTTGCCGTCGGCTAAAGTTTAGCCGACCGACCTCGGCCGACAGACTTTTAGCCGACAACTGGGCGCTTTAGCCGACGACTTTGAACTTTAGCCGACGACTTTTTGTCGTTGATTAAAATATAAACATTGGTAGTGATGACAAAAAATGGCATCATCAAAAAAACAAATTTTTTATGATGTCGAATTTCATCATCAATTCTTATTAATATTATCACCTTTTACTTCTGCGATACATAATAAAATCTTGTCACAATTCTAGTATTCTAAATTCTAATGACGAGATCAAAGTTCTCGCCTTTAAATAAAACTATGTGACGATCTTTTTATTGTTGCAAAAAATTCATCGTAATATTTTTTAGTCTCTTATTATGATTCTCATATATAATATTTTCTTATAAGTTTATAAAAATCAAGTAAATAGAAATGTGTAAAATTTATATATCATATCAGCAATATTAGCTAAACATTATCCTTTCCGTACTTTTTTCTCCTCTCTGCCACCTCATGAAATAATAGCAAAGTATTATCTTGTGTCGACCAAAAAACTTTACTAAATAAATTGTGTTGAAGGGAAAATAACATGACACAAGAAAGTAGGGCAAAGTGTTGTATTATTCCATCAATGAGATCCCTTTAAATAGGGTGAAGTACATACAAACAGGCCTCAGCCAAATCCTATCTAGGAAAGTCCATAAACTAACAGACTTAGGCACACAATGGGTATTATTCCTTTAACACTCCCCCTTGTGCCTAGTCTACAAGCGCATGTCATGTTGCCTCGTTAAAACCTCGTCAAGCAAAAACCCAGTGGGAAAAATGTCTTGATCGTAGGGAAAAGAGTACAACATCTAGACACATCGAGTTTAGACTTCGTCGTTTGAATCTATCCTCTCATATGATCGTTACATTTGATCATAGCGCTATTAAGGTGACCATTCCATCGATCCCTAAAATCGTACATCTTGTTACCTCGTTAAAAACCTTTCCAAGTGATAAAAACCCTGTGGGAAAAATGATCCTTGGAAGGAAAAGAGTATAACGTACGTTGTGGATGTAAGACTCCCCCTCAAGTCTACATCTCCCCCTGATTTGTACATCAATCAAGTAGTTGTTGTCTCATTAAAAACTTCGCCAAGTAACAAAACCCAATAGGAGAAAATGAACCTTGGTCAAAGAAAAGAGTACAACACATGTGATTAAGTTTCTTTATAAATCATCATTTCCTTGTGATCTTTACATCGATCTCGAGAGTTGGAAAACTCTACAGCTCCCCCTAATGCTTACATTCATATATCGTTGCCTCGTTAAAAACCTTGCCAAGTAACAAAACCCAGTGGGAAAAATAAACCTTGGTCTAAGGAAAAGAGTGCAACCTATATGAGTATGTTACGTTATATCTCACATATTTCCCGTTATGATCATTCCATAAATCAAGGGGATTTACAAGTTACATCATGTTCATAAATGTAAGTATGATCATCAGTGGCAGTACTTAACCGCTAGTTCCTCACAAGTGTAGAATGATAGTTCTTAATCATGTACACTCACGGATTGATTCATGCAAAGCAATAATCTTGTCGTGATTCGAGGAGGTAGCCAAAAGGGGTTTGCTTAGTCGATTTCCAAGACATAAGCAATTCATACCAACACATACTTTGTGGTAGTTGCTTCGGCACCAGCATTTACTTTAGCATTTGCCTTTTCGTAAGCAGCATCCTTTGCCTGCTTGTAGGGAAAGAATAGTCCCAAGTCAATGGTTTCTTTTAAGTATCAGAAGATATTCTTGATACCATTCCATTGATGTTGCGTCGATGCTGAACTAAATCTAGTCAGCGGATTAACTGAGGAGTGATAGCAAGTCGTGTACATTGAGCTAAGTACAATAATGCGCTATTGCACTCAAGTAGGGAATTTCAGCTCCCAAAGCTCTTCGTCACTTTCCTTTAGACGAAATGGATCTTTCCTTTGCATCCAAATGTTCGACCTATCATGGGGTGCTAGTTGGGTTTACCTTGTCCATATTAAAGTACTTGAGAATCTTCTGGACATAGGCTGACCGGTGGAATAAATTCCACAAACTCGATGTTCTATGTCAATGCCTCGACAAAACCGAGTTTTCCCAAGATCTTTCATCTCAAACTCAGATTTTCAATATCCGGTGGTATCTCTTATTTCATCAAGACCGATTATGTTCACGTCATCGGCATACATTGCGATGATCGCAAATCCGGAACTTGTTTTCTTTACGAAGACGCAAGGACACAGTTCGTCGTTCTTGTATCCCTTTCTAATCAAGTATTCACTCAGACGGTTATACCACATCCTTCCGGATTGTTTCAAACCGTAAAGTGAGCGTTTCAAACGAACTGAATACGCACTCCGTGGTCTGGAGTTACTTGATTTGGGTAGTGAAATGCCATAGGTCACTTCCGTATATATCTCCGTATCTAGATCCCCAGAGAGATACGCAGTAACCACATCTATTGGCTGCATTTCCAGTCCCTCGGAAATTACTACGCTAATCAAATAGCGGAACGTATACGTGGGAGTACATTTCCTCGTAATCAATTCCAGGGCGTTGTGAGAAGCATTACTTCGTGAACCTTGTACATTAGGACTCTACTATTCTCACTATGATTTACGACAAAGGTTCGATTATGTCCTTCAGGCTTTACACTTGGTTAGGTTAGCACTACCTACACCAAATACCTGTCTCTTTGTCGGAGAATCTAGTTCTACCTGGAATGTTTTTCTTATAGGCCAATCAGCTCTATGTTAATTTCATCCAACTGAGCGAGGTTCGACATCATCGTACTTTATGATTCATGACATGTCATCAAAGTGGGTGGTTGATCAGGCCACACCCTCATAATTTCATCGAGATTCTTGATTTTCTGAATCATATCTTCGGGGCGTCCCCCTCGTCATGATTCATGGACATAATAAAATCAAGCATGATCTCATGAAACGAGTTCATTTATGGTTAACATGTGAAGTTGTGCCATACTCTACCTCTTACTTGGGTGAGTATTTAGTCGAACCATGTGGCTTCCACCCCTTTCCTTCGCAGGGAGCCACGGCCTCAACCACACCTCCACCGGGTGCAGTTGCATCACCCGGTTCATTGGTGATGTGCCCCTTGGAGGGGACTTCTAACCTTACAGGCACATTTGCAGCTGTAATGTGAGATCTTGTCACTTGAACGATATCAATAAATGCATCAGGCATCGAATCTGCTACATCCTGAAGATCGAGTATGCTTTGTGCTTCACGGTAACATTGTGAATTTCGGGGATCATAATGAGACAAAGTGGGGACACACCACGACAATTCCTGTCGTTCCCCAAGAAATTACATTTTCTCTCCTCCCCCTAACGACGGGAAGGTTGTCTCATTAAAGTGACAATCCGCAAATCGTGCGGTAAAAAGATCACTGTGAAGGTTCTAAATAGCGGATAAACGTCTGAAGATTCTTATCCAACGTGAATACTTAATCGTATCTAAAGACCGATGCGTTATGGGGCGCAGAAGGCACATATAATGCGTAACCAAATATGCGCAATTGGCACTCAAGTCCGTCTGGGTCCAAAATATAAAAATCAGGCTATCCAGTTACCAACTGGTACGCATAAACTAATTGGTTAGCAAAAGGTCTAAGAATGAACGATTTAAGTAACGTTGCGTGCAATATTGCATAATTCCAGGCAAAATATGCAAATTGGTGCGCATAACCTATGACATAATCACCATACATATTCTTTTGACGGTGGTTTATGTGAGACCGTTTGCATATGCACATGGGACGAGATACTATTCATTGATCTCTATCATGCAATAAACATCAAGTACTTTTTGATGTGAACTCTCCAACATCATCGAGTCCTTTAGATGTGATAAGGGGGGTGAGTCCTTATAAATAATTTTGGAAGTTCTGCAGCAGTTTGAGTGGACAGAAGAGCGACATGTGACCAACATGTCGGAGAATCCATCAAAACCATCAATACATAAATGGTCCGCATATTAGGTGGATGGATCCACAAATATCTCCTTATATTCAGCGTAAGAATGGAATGTTTGCTTTTGTTTCTTTAGCATAGGAAGGTCTCGCTCCTACTTTGGCTAAAGAGCAGGCTTTGCAACACTAACTGGTGGGCATTTGATATGCATCTGGTTCTTTGGGTTACATAACACGATTAACGTCAACATTGTTCTTTATGTCGAGTTGTTGCCACCTTTTCGCTCGAAAAGTAATGATGTTCGTACAGGTTCTTTAGTATACATATCATCATACTTCGACCAGGATGACCTAGTCTATCGTGCCAAAGCCTATATGAGTCTATGTCCCAAAGTACATTGTTAGTGACAACATAGGATTTTAAAAACCTAATAATAGTGAGGTACATCCACTAGATCGACTCATCAGTTATTCTAAAATGTGTATACGTCCACATTCATTAGAATAAAAGAAACTCTATTCCATTCTCACAGTGGGTTTCAATCTGGAAACCATTGCTACGTATATTGTTGAAGCTAATCAAGGTTCGAAGGGCTCTAGATGCATACAGAGCATCGGTAACTTAGAAGACTGCCATTTAGGCATCAAGAATTGGGCATTACCTCGCCCTTTGATGAGTTGGGAGGACCCAATCATCGTAGTTACCGAGATTTGGCAGGCGACTAATTCGATGAATAGAAGCCTAATTCTAAGAACATACAAGCTCTCCTCGATTCATTTCTTAGAAAAGAGAGAAATTTCGAACCATAAGCATTCAAGCATTATTCAGTACTTCGAAATAAAGCTAAGAATCTAACGTAAGCAATATTAATATCTTGTTCGTGAAACAACGTTGCATCACGCCATTATTGAAAAGAAAACACCAACACAGTCGTCTTGAGGCAACTATACCAAATGTAAACGAGAAAATAAACATAATACTAAGATTCAGTCTATAGACTGTGGCTCGTATGACTCAATTCGACGATTGGTGACTGTGAAAATTGACATAGGGGGACTTGTCTAGATCATATTCTTTCATATAGTGAGTTCTCCTTTCTTTGGACTCTCTATATTTCTTGTAGTGAGATGCGACTTGCTTGCTTGCATGGCAGTTCTTGTACCATGTCCAACATCTCCACAATGATAGCACAGTTCATTGCTAACTCGAGCCTTAGAGGCGATAGGATGGGTAGGTGCTTTTTGGGTCCCTTAGCTAGTAGAGCTGGGAGCACCAAGTCTTCGCATTACATTGGAAGAACTCCCACGTCCTTGACCAAGAAGCCTATCATGTCCAGTCCCCTATTCATTGGGGTAGTTTCCATCATTCACTTTGCCATAATTGGCCTCGGGAATTTTCTTTGTCCCAATCGGCCTGACATTACTGCTCACTAACACTTCGTTATGCCTCTCAGCTACTTGCAGTAGGTTGATTAGCTTACTGAAGGTAGTGATGCGTTTATTATCTTACTCCAGCATATACTGGTTCGTTAGTATAAGAGCGGAAGTAGGGAAGGTGAAAAAAGTTTTATGGATCATGTCATCTTCTGTGATGTCCTTTCCACAGAAATTTAGGCGTGCCTTGAGAGAGCATATCTGTGTTGAAATCGTTGATCCGTTTATATTCAAGCAAGCGGATTTCATTCCACTGCACGATCAGTTCTGGGAGCAAAGTACGCATGTTCCCAAATCGGCCCTTAAGGGCATCCCACAGTTCTTTAGGGAATTTCAACTGTAGATATTCCTATCTCAGGCTGGGTTCGATGTGCCACCTAAGGAATATAAGTGCACTCGCTTTGATCTTATCAGACGGTACTTGGTCTGTGCTGTTAAGGAGCGTACCACTATATTCTTTAGTGATAAATGTGGTCTCGACGTAGGAGACCCATCTATGGTACTTAAACCCTTTTGAGTCCAAGATGTCAAATTTGGGGCGAGTTGGATAAGCTATCTTAATACAAGAACAAGGGAAAATGATTTTTCACAGTATATCATGAGTACTTTCCATGATAAAATTTTCAATAATGGGAGCGTTATTATTTTTCGGAACCAAGATATGGTCAAAATTACTTTCGATGCTATTGGGGTTTATACCGATGAAATTACTTTATCACGGTTCGAGTTGATATAGATAGTAGAAATAAGTCCTCTAGGTTCTACTAATGATGAACTTAATATACATGCCATAACTAATAATGCATGCAAAATATATGTATAATTATAGATATAATCACATAGACCTATGAATATATCTATACACGTATAAATGCAGTCAAAGAGGTATCTTATGCCGCAATGATTATTAATTCAACGTGAATTTATTTTAATTCAAGTTGCTTAAGCAATTTATTTTAATTTAATTAAAATTATGAATGCATCATGCTTTTGGTTAAATTAAGCATAAATAAGTTCGGAGTATAATATGCAATTAATAGTAATTAAAAAAAAAATGTAAATTCGCACATTGCAGATAGTAGGGTTCGTATTTGTGTACTTTGTTTTGTGAATAGGAGCAGAAACGAGCTGAAAACAAGACTGCGTGCGGGTCGGGTCAGCAACCGGATCTGGTTCGTTCAGCAATCGGGCCGGGTCTGTAACCGGGTTGAGTCAGCAACTGGGTCTGGAGATTTGGGGGATGACGTCACGGTCTTGTTGCAGGAGACGTCACGGTCTGGAGATTTGGGGGATGAGTCAGAAGATGACGACGACACGGGAATCGGCGACGGGCTTCGATTGCAGGAGACGACGACGACGAGTCACGGGCTTCGATTGCAGACGGCAGAGGTCGGACGTCGGGGAAGAAACGAGCAGGCGACGGTCGCGGTGCCGGGGGGAAAAAAACGAGCAGGAGCCGGGAGTCGCGTCCGATCTGGTCTGGTCTTGGACAGAGGACGAGCAGGCGATGGTCGCGGTGGGGATGAAGGTGACGATGCGGCGGTTCGGGAAGAAAGGTGACGGCGCGGCGGTTCGGGAAGAAAGGTGACGGCGCGGCGGTTCGGGAAGAACGCTGTTTCTAGGGTTTTTGGCCACGGATTTTTTTTTTTTTTCCAGAAATTTCGGCCGGGATTTTTCTCAGTGGTTGAACACGTGCTGATAACGTGTTGAAGGGAAAATAACATGACACAAGAAAGTAGGGCAAAGTGTTGTTGTATTATTCCATCAATGAGATCCCTTTAAATAGGGTGAAGTACATACAAACAGGCCTCAGCCAAATCCTATCTAGGAAAGCCCATGAACTAACAGACTTAGGCACACAATGGGTATTATTCCTTTAACAAATTGAAGGTTGAGAGCGGAAAAGTAAGACTTGTTACCGTGTATATTTGCAGCCAAAAATAAATTTTTTAATACCTAAAAAGTTCACATATATAATTATAAACGTCTTAAGATGTTGTTGATCTTGTATATTTTTTATAATTGGTCAATTGACACTCTCACTCCTCTTTATTTGGCCTAGGTCGAGATATTTCATTGGGTCTTAGGTAGCATTATTTTATAGTTCTCTCTTGAGGCAATTTGTATAGTTTTATGTGTAATATATATTGAATAATTTTTGAAAAACGATTACTTGAAAAATAACAGAATATATATATATCGAACATATGTTTTATCTGAATCTTGCAAAAACTCAGTTAGCAAAAAAAACAAGGAAAATTCCGTTCGCGTAAACGATCGAAAGTGTCGCTGTTGAGTCCAGAATATCCGTCTCCTTAAAGCAAATTCGCCCTCACCACGGTGTATGACGTCTGCCTTCCAGGATAAAACAACAGCTCGATGCAGTGAATCGATGATGCGCTGCACCCTCAACGAACTAGAACAACTCTGTATACTATCACCGACTGAAGAAGAAAAACGAAAAAGAAAAAATATCTGGCTGTAAAGGCTCTCAAAAAACCGTTCGTAATAAGTGTGTAAAAAACGAGCCCCTCAAACCGGGTATTTATAGGTGAAGGCTGGAGGAGGTTGTGTGCTGGAGGAACTCTATACCGACCAATATTGGCATCTGGAGGAACTCTTCGAGACGTCGAGATATTTCGCCCAAATCGCCCTTCGACCGAGACCGAGCCGACCCGAGCCGAGCCGAACCGGACGGCGGCGGCGGCGCGCGCGTGTGTGTGTGCGCGCGCGCGAGGGGTGCCTAGTCACACATCCACACATGTTTCATTTTTTGAACATGCCTTTGTCCACATCTCCTTATATACTCACAATTTCTCCCTTCTTTTTCCAATGTGTGATAGCATCCCAAACCCATTTCTAAGGGTTCACTTTGGAACATTATATCTCATTCATACCTCAATCATTTTGAGTGTTCTTACATATTTTGGAAACTTCGTACAGAGTACTACGTATTCCAACTAAGTCCCGACTTTAACTCGTAGTCGAGCCCACTCAAAATTTCCTCTCAAATGGGCTGCTCAAAACATCCCATTTCCTCTATTTTATCTAATATTTCCAACAATCCCCCACATGAATGAGATTAATGGTCCAGCAGCACACGTCAGACACGGAGTTGACTTGGTGATAGTTACTACGGTTAGGCATTACATAGGATAGGTAGAGTATGCTTCTTGAACCTTCCCTCGAAAAGATATATTCTCCTTACTGGCTAGACAGTGTGACTAGATGCCTTTGAACTGTCCGACCGCTTGTGTAAGTGATCGTATATCCTTCACAAGTGCCCTTCCTGATTTGTTCTGTTCTCATTATTGTGCCCATTTTGGCCGTGGACACCGTCCTGGTTCTGCGAGAGTTTCTAAAGAATTGTGCCTTTGCAATTCTCCTTTGAAGCGGCCCCTCTTCTCGCTAACATAGGTGATTCCCTTTAAGTGTTTTGAGTAAACCCGTATTTTACTCCACCCGACTATACATTGTCGGCTTAAGAATCATTAAAAGCACAAGCTTAACCTCTCCCTACGGGTATCACTGTTTTCATCCTAGGAATGGTCGGTTCGGGGTAACCCCCATAGTGATCGTGCCCAGTTTTATGGATCGGTTGTCCCATTAAACCTAGATCTTGGGATCTCCAGTCAGCTTAGGTTGGATATCCTCCATAAAACCATTAGCTCAAGGCAATAGACCCATTCCTCTTGATGATTTATCAACAAGGTCTCTTGATAACCCTTTGGTTACCGGATCCGCAATGTTATCCTTTGATGACACATAGTCAATAGTGATAACTCCTGTTGATATCAATTGTCTAATGGTATTATGTCTCCTCCTTATGTGACGAGACTTACCATTGTACATTACGCTCTGTGTCCTGCCAATCGCAGATTGACTATCGCAATGAATACATATTGCGGTCACAGGTTTTGCCCATCTTGGAATATCTTCTAGAAAATGCTGTAGCCATTCTGCCTCTTCTACACATTTATCTAAGGCTATAAACTCGGATTCCATCGTTGACCGAGATATAAGTGTCTGTTTCGAAGATTTCCATGCCACTGCTGCACCGGCTAGTGTGAATACATATCTGCTTGTAGACTTGGAGTCTTTTATATCGGATATCCAATTTGCATCACTATATCCTTCAACTACTGCTAGATATTTGGTATAGTGCAGCCCATACTCACGAGTACCCCTTAAGTATCTTAGTACCCTTATGATCGCCTTCCAGTGATCCTTTTCGGGGTTGCTCGTGTATCTACTTAGTCTACTAACTGAGTAGGCTATATCTGGTCTTGAACAGCTCATCAAGTACATCAGACTTCCTATTATGCGTGAGTACTCAAGTTGAGATACTCCTTCACCCTTATTCTTGGATAATCTCAACGTCATAAACACTGGGGTTTTAGCTGTGCTCGAGTCATCCTTATTAAATCTTTCAAGGATTTTGTCCACATAGTGAGCTTGACTCAGCATGAGACCTTTCGACGTTCGTGTGATTTTAAAATTACATCTGCGAGTCTTATATCCTTCATATCAAATCTCGACCTTATCATATCTTTGGTTGATTTGATTATTCTTTCATTATTGCCGGTAATGAGCAAGTCATCTACATATAGACACAAAATTATATAGCCATCTTCTGTGTCTTTCACAAATACACATTTGTCGGATTCATTAATTTTGAAGCCACCGCTTATCATGACATGATCAAATTTTTCATGCCACTGTTTTGGCGCCTGCTTCAATCCGTACAAAGATTTTACCAGCTTGCAGACTTTCCTTTCTTGTCCAGGAGCAGAGAACCCCTCGGGTTGTTCCATGTAGATTTCCTCTTCTAAGTCCCCATTAAGAAAGGCAGTCTTAACATCCATTTGATGAACTTCTAAGCCTCGCTGCGATGGCAAGTATCATCCTGATGGAAGTTATTCTTGTCACAGGAGAGTAAGTGTCAAAATAGTCTAGGCCTTCACGTTGGTTATATCCCTTTGCTACGAGCCTAGCCTTATATTTATCAACTGCTCCATCTTTCATTTTCTTCTTAAAAATCCACTTATTTCCTAATGGTTTACACTTATGAGGTAATTCCACTAGTTCCCAAGTATGATTCTGTAATATAGAATCAATCTCTTCTTTGATAGTCTCCTTCCATAGAGGTACATCCGTCGAGCTTACAGCTTCTTTGTAAGTCTGAGGTACTTTTCGAGCAAGTAGGTGATGAAATCTGGTCCATAAGATTTCTCCGTCCTTTGTCGCTTGCTCCTTCTAGGTTCGTCCTCATTATCCAATATTTGGTCTTCATTATCTTCATCAATTAGTTCAGAAGTCTGTTCGGATGAGATAAGAGGCTCACTTGCAGTCTTACAAGGAAAGATATTTTCAAAGAATGGCGCATTCCTTGATTCCATAATCGTATTCTTGTGAATCTCAGGCACTTTGGATTCATGCACAAGAAATCGGTAAGCATTGATGTTGTGTGCATATCCAATGAAAATGCAGTCAACCATTTTTGGGCCTATTTTAACTTTCTTAGGAGTAGGTGTCAACACCTTTGCTAGACACCCCCACACTTTCATGTAATTGTAGGAAGGCTTGACTCCTTTCCACAATTCATAATAAGATTTGTCTCCGTTCTTATGGCATATCTTGTTTAAGAGATAGTTCGCCGTTAAGATGGCTTCTCCCCACATATTTTGCGGCAGACCTGAATTTAGTAATATCGCATTCATCATCTCTTTCAGAGTGCAATTCTTACGTTCCGACACGCCATTTGACTGTGGTGCATATGGGGCAGTGACTTCATGAATAATCCCATGTTGCGAGCAAAATTTGCCAAATGGTTCCACATATTTACCTCCGCGGTCACTCCTCAAGATTTTTATCTTAGCATTCAATTGATTCTCAACTTACGTTTTATAGAGAACGAATTTCTCTATGGCTTCATCTTTGCTTTTAAGCAAGTATACATAACAATAATTAGTACAATCATCCACGAAAGTAATAAAATATTTATTTCCACCTCTAGTTTGAACAAACTTCAAATCACATAGGTCGCTATGTATTAATTCTAAAGGTTTGGTGTTTCTTTCCACTTGTCGGAATAGAGATCGAGTTAATTTTGCCTCTACACAAGTTTCACACTTGTGGTTTAAATCAATTTTAAACTTTGGTATGTGATCTAATGCAATTAGTCTACGCATTGCATTAAAATTAACATGTCTTAATCTAGCATGCCATAAATTAGGAGACTCAAGCAAGTAAGCAGAAGAATTCTTCATTTCATTATTTTTTATTGTCATTACATTGAGCTTAACTAGCCCATCACATTCATATCTCTTGCCTATAAACACACCATTTTTCGACAAAATAACTTTATCGGACTCGAAAACTGATCTAAAGCCGGGTTTCATCAACAAGGTACTAGAAATAAGGTTCTTGCGGATATCGGGCACATATAACACTCGTTTAAGAGTCGCTTCCTTTCGAGACATCATCTTTAAAATCACCGTGCCTTCGCCCAAAATAGTTGAGGTTGCAGAATTTCCCATATACAGCATATCGCCGACATCCGTTTCTTCCAATGAGGAGAACATACTCTTGTTTGCACATATATGCCTAGTTGCTCCAGTATCGATCCACCACTCATTAGGATTTGAGCCAACTAGGTTCACTTCGGAGATCATAGCACATAAGTCAAGATTTTCCACTTGTTCGGTAATCAGATGTGCTGCATTTCCTTCTTTTTTCTTTGGTTTCTTTGGCAGCCTGCAGTCAGCCGCCCTATGACCCATTTTTTTCACAATTGTAGCATTTGCCAAGGAATTTTTCCTTATTTCTCCCAATTCCTCCTTTAGGTCCCAGCTTGGTTCCCTTTCCAGTGTTGCCATTCTTGGATGTCTGTCCAGTTTCCACAACATTGGCCTTTGCCACAACAGCATTTACCTTCTTTTCTGATCCTCGATTATCTTCCTCTATGCAAAGTCTAACGATCAGATCTTCCATGCTTATCTCCTTGCGCTTGTGCTTGAGATAATTCTTGAAGTCTTTCCAAGTCGGGGGCAGTTTTTCGATCACAGCAGCCACTTGGAAGGATTCGCTAATGACCATTCCTTCAGCATGGATTTCTTGAATGATCACTTGTAGCTCCGGTACCTGACTCACCACAGTCTTGGAGTCGATCATCTTGTAATCGAGAAACCGTCCAACAATCCACTTCTTGGCACCGGCGTCCTCGATCTTGTACTTGTGGTCTAGTGAGTCACATAATGCCTTTGCTGAATTAGCACTGTTGTACACGTTGTACAGTGAATCGGCAAGGCCATTCATCACATAGTTCCGACACAGATAGTCGGAAGTTTTCCAAGTGTCAATGGCCATCAGAGTTTGTTGGTCAGTGTCTTCGTCATATTTTGGCGCATCCTCCTTGAGGAATCGAGACAAGCCTAGAGTGGTCAGATAGAACATCATCTTCTGCTGCCATCTCTTGAAATTCTGCCCATTGAATTTCTCTGGTTTGTCGGCATGGTTGACCGGAACCGAAACCGAATTAGTAATCGCAATCGAAGCTGTACCCGATCCAGTTATCAGAGGCGCACCTCCAGAAACGTCCGTAGATAGTGTTTGGTTTTGAGAATCCATATTGCTTAACTTTTCGAAAGTAGATCTCTTTTAATCAAGTAAACAAAAAAAAATTGCTTTAAGATTGTTGAATAATTTTTGAAAAACGATTACTTGGAAAATAAGAGAATATATATATATATATATATATATATATATATATATATATATATATATATATATATATATCGAATATATGTTTGATCTAAATTCTGCAAAAAATCAGTTAGCAAAAAAAACAAGGAAAATTCCGTTCGCGTAAACGATCGAAAGTGTCGCTGTTGAGTCCAGAATATCTGTCTCGTTAAAGCAAATTCGCCCTCACCACGGTGTATGACGTCTGCCTCCCAGGATAAAACAACAGCTCGATGCAGTGAATCGATGATGCGTTGCACCCTCAACGAACTAGAACAACTCTGCATACTATCACCGACTGAAGAAGAAAAACAGAAAAATATCTGGCTGTAAAGGCTCTCAAAAAATCGTTGCCCTTCGATCGAGCCGACCCGAGCGGAGCCGGCCGGCCGCGCGCGCGTGTGTATGTGTGCGCGAGCGGCGCCTAGTCACACATCCACACATGTCTCATTTTTTGAACGTGCCTTTGTCCACATCTCCTTATATACTCACAATTTCTCCCTTCTTTTTCCAATGTGGGATAGCATCCCAAACCCATTTCTAAGGGTTCACTTTGGAACATTATATCTCATTCATACCTCAATCATTTTGAGTGTTCTTACATGTTTTGGAAACCTCGTACGGAGTACTACGTATTCCAACTAAGTCCCGACTTTAACTCGTAGTCGAGCCCACTCAAAATTTTCTCTCAAATGGGCTGCTCAAAACATCCCATTTCCTCCATTTTATCTAATATTTTCAACAATATTTTCTCATGGTTCTCCTATACAGCATATTTGCAAGATCCCCTTGTGTAGTATATTCTTCAGTATAGCTTGTTCTTTTAATTATCCGAGCGCCTGATCTTTTTATAATTTTCTATCGTATGATTTTTTTATAGTTCTTTCGTACAGTCTTATAATTATTCATTTAGCATCTTCTTAAGATTTTCTCGTTTTACATCTTTTATGCTTATCTCGCATCATCATCATCTTCTTATGATTCTCTCATGTAGTTTTTTCTTATGATTGTCTCATGTAACATCTTCTTATCGTTCTTTCATCTAGCCTCATTTTATGATTCTTTAGTATAACATATTCTTATAACTCCATTTAGCACACATGTTCTCCCATGTAGGCTCTTGGTATGATTCTTTATGTAACATTTTCTTATTAGTTTGCAAGTGTAGCAAAATAATATCTTCCTTTACTTGTTCTTTTCATTGTCACCTCTAGAGGTGCCCAACGCCGGGTCCGGGTCCGGGTCGGACCCGCCGGGCCGGCAGGACAGGACCCGGACCCCACCCGTACATATGAAATGTACGGGTTGGCGGGTCGACGGGTCGGCCACGGGTCCGGGTTCGACCCGCCGGGTCACGGGTCCGACCCGTCTCAATTTTTTTTTAAGTATATAAAACTTTTATTTGTTATCATTTTATACACGAAAAATAACTATAAGTGAAAAAGGAAATCATTTGAAAAAATTAGCTTGTATTTAATTTTAAGTTTTTACTTAAAATTAAATTGTCTACGTATCCTCGTGAGGAATCAAAGCCCTACGTAGTTATTTACTTACCTGACTTACCTTTAGTCGAAGTCGATGTCGTCGTCGTCTTGATCATCGGTTTGACTCATTTAACTAGACTCTCCTTCACTAGTGCCTTCTTGATAGGCATCTTGGTCCGCTAATAGGTCATCCCATTTATTTTCTTGATCTCGTAACTCGGCTTTTGTTGCGTCTTTAAGTATCATTTGAGCCTCGAGATTTTTTGGCGTCATTCGGGATCTCCGCTCGTCCAACATATAGCCTCCTTCACTAAAAGCACTCTCAACGGGGACTGTGGATGCGGGCACTGCAAGAATTTCTTGTGCCATAATGGAAAGTATGGGAAATTCGGTCCCCCTTCTCTTCCACCAATCCAACAGATCAAATGTACCTGCATTGTCATCCTCCGGCACATAACTAGTTGCATAATATCTACTAAGGTCATTTCTTTGACCGACGTTACTACCACCCCTATTTCTTGCTATATTATAGAGTTGTTGTTGAAATGGGTTAGTGGGAGTTCTGTCGAATTCCATGTTAAATGTATTTGTAGTCCTAGTTCTTGTTTTTTGAGTTTGAATCTTATCACCATATTTAGAAGAATATTCAGAAAAAACAGTTTCTAAACTATTTTTCAAATCAATTTTTACTTGTTCAACGTGAGGAATATTTTCACATAAAGTTTGACTTTCAACACTATCCACAATATTAGGAAAACCCAAAATTTTAAGAATATTATAATATATTTCAAGTAATTGTTCTACTTGAGCTAAATTCAAATCGGGAGATAAAACTGCACTAATCAAGAAAACATCATGAATACGATTAAAGTATTTTAGCCATTTTAAACACATATTGTAAATAGCATTCGATAATCTTTCGGATTTACTACAAGCATCCATTTCAGATACAATAAAACAACAATAAAATAAAACTTTAGGAGACGTGGGATACCGGTATCCGAACTTTTTTGAAGGTGTGAAAAAAATATTGAAACCGGCATCTCAACGGGGTCTGTTGAGAGATAGATAATATTGAAGGTGTGAAAAAAATGTGTTGGGGAGGGAGGTATTTATAGATAGGAATTTTTATTTTTTTAAAAAAAAAAAACTGCATTAGCCGTTAGACCCGCCGGGTCCGGGTCCGGGTCCGACCCGCCGGGTCCAACGGCCAATTTTCAATTTTTTTTTTTTTTACATTTTTGCCGGGTCGACGGGTCGGACCCGCCGGGTCGCCGGGTAGGGAAAACCTAGACCCGGACTCCACCCGTGTATACCACGGGTCCGGATCGACGGGTCCGACGGGTCAGCCGGGTCCGGGTCCTGCACGGGTCAGCCGGGTCTGGGTCAGCGGGTCGACTCGGCGAGTTGGGTCGTTTTGGGCACCTCTAATCACCTCAAGCAACAATATCAAAATATTATCTCTTGTCTAGCAGAAAAACCTTGCTAAAAAATTTGAGAAGTTGAAAACGGAAAAGTAAGACTTTAATATACATATTACTTATTTAAATGATAAAATATAAAAACATAGAAACTATGATGGTTGCAAATAAAAACTTGTATTTCTACATGAAACAATATTACAAAAGCAATATATCAAACTGAATTTTATATTCAGAATTGCATATTCACGTATATCATTTTTTTATGATTTTATGTTAAGATCATATGAGAAATATTAGCAAAGCATTATAATCCTTGTCGTCAAGCATTATTCATACATATCAGAAAACCTTCTTACGGAAATTGAGAAGTTAAGAGCGGGTAAATAACAAAAATCTATACTATCTAAAGCCTTAAGCCCTTAATTTAATGTGCAAGTGTAATGTGCACAAATGGGTGGTACGGTACAATATAGTTTATGCAACCCCCATCATATATGAATCCCACGCATTAACATGAATTATTTTAATAAGCCAGCTGTTCAGAGTCAAGGTCTTATTTATGCCTCATTCGGTATATATATGGCTGTTCAGATTCAAAATACATGCACAAAAAATGGTATTGTGAAGACAAAAAAAAAACTGGAGGTATCATTGAATGTGAAGTCTTAATGTCTTCCAATGAATGTACTGAATATGAAGTGTTGCTACTGTTTCAAGTATACAAACCATTTTACATTGACAACCAAAAAGAATATAAACCATCCTCCATTTACAACCAAAAAGAGTACAAATCAATTAGTCTGTTCAGATTCGTAAGTTACCCAAAACATTCGGCTAATGAAAAGTATAAATATGTATTTTGATACACCAAACCTGAGACCATCAAAGCCACAATGTCATCACGCAAGCCCTTACTCTGCTTTTGTGCGTGTATAGTTTTATATAGAAGACTAATTTAAGTTGTAGATTGATAATTTGTGCTGCTTTTTTCCTTTTCTTTAAAAAAGAAACAGGTGGGTTTTGAGTTGGTTGATTTGATAGCTGAAGCTGAGGGAATTGCTATGCGCACAATCTCCTTCAGATCTTCTTTCGGAAAAGGTTCTCTTTTTTCGTTCATTCCCTGCTTCCTCTCAAGTGTTTTCACAGTTCAATCTTTTAACAAACCAACCATTAATCTTTTTTTTCAGCACAAAAAAAACCACTTCGGTTCACTGAAACCATCACCAAGATCAATAAAGATCTTCCAAAATGAAAAGAAATAAACAAAAATCTCAGATCTGTCAAACTTTGTTGCAAATCTTTAAAGTTTGAACATACCCATCATTGATCTTGCCACAACAAAACGAAACACAACATGCAAAACCTTACCCGAGACCCTTTTAAATGATCTTGAATCCAAATACGTCGACTAACAAATTGAGCAGAAACATCAAACAGGTGAGTGGGTTGATTTATTTAGGTGTGTGTTCGGTTTTTGATGATGATGGGATGGGATGGGAGATGAAAAGAATGTATTTTGATAAGATGAAGGGGATGAGTTATTTGATGGGAGAGGAGAAGGTGGGAGGCGGATAAACCGAAGTGTGTTTGTGGGATTAGGGTAACTATCTAAACCTGGGTTTATCATTTTGGTAGGATTGGAATTGGACTGGGTATATAATTCATATTGGACTGGGCCTCAATTGAGTTTTGGGTTGAGTAAACAAAATACTTGCTCTAATACGTGATATTTTTAGATCACAAATGTTGCATTACCTATGGTTATATTTTGGCCTATAAACTATATATAAAAGATAAAGTTCGTTTATTTTGTTCTTTTTCTGAAGAAAGACTAAATCAATCTTTTCGCATAGTAGATGATTATCCAGTTTTGATAAATTTGTCATAAATATTAATATATTATTGATAAATTCGTTTCTAGGATATTCTAAAGCCTTTTTTTTTTTACTTTATTTAGTTTCGAGTTAATTAGTTAAATCGTGACGGGTCAAAATCACGAGGAAAATATCCGTCAAAAAAAATTCATGAATTAAATTCGTGATACCCGACAAACAACAAGGACGATTAGATATTGCTCAATCTCTTAATATATCTCAATTATGAAGTTTTTTGAATAACTAATAATCATGTTACAGGGTATTAGTTATTCATATATTTCAGATATTTGTTTGTGACTAACTTTATAAAATTTTATTTGAAGTAAAAGACAAATGAATAGCATTGTACGAAATAATGAATTATAATGACGAAACCATGTTCTCAAGTAGTATAATATTTGATGTGACTTATTAAAAATATTATTTGTAGATTATATGGATTTAGTATGTTAGTTTCTATATAAACAATCAAATAAGTGTTGTCGGCTTAACTTGACGCCTCAATTTTACCTATGTGGAGCTATTATCTCTTTTAACAAGTGAACAAAACCAATCCCCATGTTTAGTAGATGTATAATACTTATCCCACTTAATTTAATGTGGAAGGGGATTTAATTGTAACTTTTAATTGTAAATATATGAAGAGACTATTTTAATTGTAACTTTTAATGTATATATACTAATTTAAATACAAAAGTTATGATAAACATCACAATGCAAATGCACCTTCTAATACACAAGGTGATTAAAATGAACTTTTAAATGATAGTATAAATTACAATATGGTTAAATTTTAGTTATGAAATCTTAGATACAATCGGTGCATCGCACGGACTGAATAAACCAAAAACAACCCCGGAGCAACATACGGGTTAGTAAAGCCTCATTTCATATAACTAATTACATAGACTAAAATAAAAGGACAATAACAATAAAAAAACATATAAACTTCTCTAAAAGGCATTTAAATTCTGCCATCTGCTCATTCAAGCGTCTGCCCCAACATTACGTACAAAACACGTAGATATTCAACCAAAGATCGTGCATCGCACGGGTTGGATAATGCCTCGTATTATAGAAGGGCGAGCAGGTAAAAATTAAAATTCATATTTACTACTCTTTCCTATTTTTAATAAGTGAAGTTTTGACTTTTCTAATTATTTTCAAATAAATAATGTTCTACATTTTTTCACTCTTAATTCATTTATATACCCTTAATTAAGTCATCTCAAAATATTTTCACTCTTTATTAATTATAAATATCCATACTTAGGCTGTGTTTAGCAAAACTAGCTGATAAGCTAGCTGGTAGCTGATTGGGTAGCTGGTAGCTGATAAGCTAGCTGATTATGGGTATGTTTGGATGCATTAACTGATAATCTAGCTGATTGTTGATAATCTAGCTGAAAACCAATAATCTAGATTATATCAGATAATCTAGCTGAAAATTGATAATCTAGCTGTAGTATGGTAATTTAGATTATTGTATTTAAAAGTGTTTGGCAAAACTAGCTATCATACTAGCTGAAATATATAAAATGACATAAATGTACATCTTTTATATTTATTGTTATATTATAATATTACAAAAATAACCTTAATATTTATATATTAACTCTTATGTTGCTTATATTTCTTTGACATTATGCAATATTATTATTTATTTTGTTTTCAACTTCTAATGGTATTTTAGGGGTTTTTTATGTTATCACTTATATTATTATACAAATTTATACAAATATTTATTAAGGGTAAAATCGGAATGAAAAAATAAAATTTGTATATATATTATATATATAAAAAATATACATTAAGGGTAAAATCGGAATGAAAAAATAAAATCTGGTAGCTTTGGGTTGAAAGCTATATTTGAAAGCGTTTGAATTTAATCTAGATTAAGATTATAATCTAGATTAAATTAGCAACATCCAAACAAGATTTTGAAGGTCAAATTAGATTATTTGACCAACTTTAATCTAGATTAAGATTATAATCTAGATTAAGTGGTCATCCAAACATAGCCTATGTAGCTGATTAGGTAGCTGATAAGCAAGCTGATTTTAATGTAGATGTTTAGCAAATTAGCTGATAAGCTAGCTGGTTTTTTCTTTATAATATTACATAAAATGACATCAATTTTATTTTTCTATTTTTTAAACTTTCTCATTATATTTTAACAATAATTGTTATAAAATAAAATAAATAATATCTTTGTCTATTACTATTTTAATATATACTACCTTTAAATTATACATAGAAGCGACCGTACTTATTAAACCATCAACATTGACGTGAATAATGTCCGCATGTGTTGTCAATTTTTATCTAAATATTTTTCATGATTTGTATTCATCTTTGTTTGTAAAAACCTTCTTGTAATATATGAAGCCCTCTTGTCTAATTATTTTCTTTTTTTGTTCAATGTGCAACACTCCCTGTAAAATATCCATTAATATCAGTGAACTAATATTGTTTTCTTTTGGATTAGTATTATTTTCGTTTGTATTAATATTGTTTGATATGCAAAGTAAACTATTTATACACACAATATGTAGTATGTAACCTTTCATAAGGATATGAACGGTTTATTAAATTACTTGCAAAATGAAGCTATTTATGAAAGAGAGTTAATAAATGAGTCCAAAGAATTTTGCCACCGTTTGGGTTTTGTTTGGGTTTTAATATAAATACTAATAAAGCTTTAATGAAGGTGTTTGTAAAAGTTCAGAAAATTAACTTATTGTTATAGTTATGGCAAATGTTATTACAAAATACATAAAGATTTAAATCATGAATACTCAACTTAATTCAATTAGTTGGGCAATAAAATGAGATGAAGCCAAAAAGGTTTGTAACGATTTTTATAAAAATGAAGTGATGGGGCATTCAAGTTCATTCAAATAAAGGAATTTAAGCCGTAAAGATTTAACATGAAACTCAATTTTTAAATAAATGGTAGCTAATTGAATTATAGGATTTTAATTAATACTTTAAGATATGAAACATTTAAGACATGACTTTAATACTTAATATTATTTAATATATTAAATTAGAGGAAATAATTTAATATGAACTAATATTAAATATAAAAATATCCATTAATTAATATCATTAAGACTCCACAATAAATTTAAGGACTCAATCTTTATATATATAAGATAAGATGTACCTTAAATGCAGACAACCAGGAACGTTTCAGCAGGGGATGAATACACTGGCGCGAGAGAAGACGAAATAGCGGTAGTTTTTTTTATTTAGGTCATGAAAATATATTTTTATTTAGGTCACGATGGGTATGTTTGGATGACCACTTAATCTATATTATAATCTTAATCTAGATTAAAGTGGGTCAAATAAGCTAATTTGACCTTCAAAATCTTGTTTGGATGGTGCTAATTTAATCTACATTATAATCTTAATCTAGATTAAATTCAAACGCTTTCGAATATAGCTTTCAACCCAAAGCTACCAGATTTTATTTTTTCATTCCGATTTTACCCTTATTGTGTATATATATATATATATATATAATATACAGATTTTATTTTTTCATTCTGATTTTACCCTTAATAAATATTTGTATAAAATTTGTATAATAATATAAGTGATAACATAAAAAAACCTAAAATACCATTAGAAGTTGAAAGCAAAATAAATAATAATATTGCATAATGTCAAAGAATAATAAGCAACATAAGAGTTAATATAAATATTAAGGTTGTTTTTGTAATATTATAATATAACAATAAATATAAAAGATGTACCTTTATGTCATTTTATAAATTTCAGCTAGTATGATAGCTAGTTTTGCCAAACACTTTTAAATACAATAATCTAAATTATCATACTACAGCTAGATATCAATTTTCAGCTAGATTATCTGACATAATCTAGATTATTGGTTTTCAGCTAGATTATCAACAATCAGCTAGATTATCAGTTAGTGCATCCAAACATACCCGATATATATGGAATATATAAAGATGAGAAGCTAGCTTCTTTTTTTCATAAGCTTGAAAAATTAGCTTATCATCAGCTAGCTTATAAGCTAACTGGTTTGAGAAGCTAGTCGTTTACGAAACGAGCTTTTTTTTAGTCAATGGTCAAATAAGGTCCTGAAGCTTATAAGCTAGCTGATAAGCTAATGCTAAACACAGCCTTAGGGTATGTTTGGATGCATTAAATGATAATCTAGCTGATTGTTGATAATTTAGCTGAAAACCAATAATCTAGATTATATCAGATAATCTAGCTGAAATTGATAATCTAGCTGTAGTATAATAATTTAGATTATTGTATTTAAAAGTGTTTGGCAAAACTAGCTATCATACTAGCTGAAATTTATAAAATGACATAAAGGTATATCTTTTATATTTATTGTTATATTATAATATTATACAAACAACCTTAATATTTATATATTAACTCTTATGTTGCTTATTATTCTTTGACATTATGCAATATTATTATTTATTTTATTTTCAACTTCTAATGGTATCATACTAGCTGAAATTTATAAAATGACATAAAGGTATATCTTTTATATTTATTGTTATATTATAATATTATACAAACAACCTTAATATTTATATATTAACTCTTATGTTGCTTATTATTCTTTGACATTATGCAATATTATTATTTATTTTATTTTCAACTTTTAATGGTATTTTAGGTTTTTTTTATGTTATCACTTATATTATTATACAAATTTCATACAAATATTTATTAAGGGTAAAATCGTAATGGAAAAATAATATATATATATATATATATATATATATATATATAGGAAAGAGATCATATGAAAACTAATTACCTTGTGAAATCTAGAAACTTTTGTAGGCCATTGATATTAGTGATCTAACGGCTGTAGATGAGTAGGATTATATGCATTTATGTATTTTTTTATTGCATTATTATTGCATATACTAGCGACCAGCTTGATGCAACAAATAATAACAAATATGCAATGAAATTGCTTAATAATGCATTTGGTTTCTAGATTTCACCATTAAGAGGGTTTCCACCATATCCAATCCCTATATATATATATATATATATATATATATATACATTAAGGGTAAAATCGGAATGAAAAAATAAAATCTGGTAGCTTTGGGTTGAAAGCTATATTCGAAAGCGTTTGAATTTAATCTAGATTAAGATTATAATCTAGATTAAATTAGCACCATCCAAACAAAATTTTGAAGGTCAAATTAGATTATTTGACCAACTTTAATCTAGATTAAAATTATAATCTAAATTAAGCGGTCATCCAAACATACCTTTAATGACTAATGAGGGTTAATGTGACAGAAGAAAAATCCTTGAGTGGTGTGCAAAAGTCCAAAACATCACTTATCTATATATATATGAAAAGTGGTGATGAAAATGAAAGGAGAGACATGCCACATGGGACAAAATCCTAGGTGGCGAATTCCAGCAAAAAATAAATGATTTAAAATAATTTCAATTATATTTTGCCATCCACGGGTTAGTTTGTTGAGTTTTCCATATTTTTAGGCAAAAGCAAAATCCTAGGTAGCGAATTCCAGCAAAAAATAAATGATTTAAAATAATTTCAATTATAATTTGTCATCCACAGGTTAGTTTGTTGAGTTTTCCATATTTTTAGGCAAAAGCTAAGTTTACGTGAAAAAGATGGACTCTTTTCAAAAGCTTACCTGAAAAAAATGGACTAATGATATCTTTCAAAACACTACCGAAATTATCATTTTGTTGACCTGCTTATCTCTCTGGGTCTTTAAATACTCCCCAACTCTGTGCATTTATCGGACGCAACTATGAATATATATCTTGGGGCGAAAGCAGAAAATTACTAATATATTTTCCATATTCAGTTAGATTTATGAGATTTCTTGGGAGCAGAATTTTTATCACAAGAAAAACAGAGTGCTATATAAAAGATTCGAAATGTTTGATTATCTCAAAATGTTTGATTCGAAGAGAAGGATGATTATCCGTGACTACGCAATTACAAATATGCCACATGATTTAATCATGCGCATTATGGAAAAGCTTGCACGTCAATCAGCCAACGGCTGGGCAAATGCTATCGCCAGGTAATTTGCAGTTTTCTTAGACTCTTCATTCACTGCGCGTTATTGTGTATATATATAAAATTATTGTTTTCTAACCACAAACAATGTTCCCCAGCTGTCGGCTCTTCTATGAGTTGGGTAACACAACAAGCATTTTGCAGCAGCTTAGTTTTGACATGCAACATGATATTTCTCCTTCAATGTTAGATAAACTGGTGGCTTCCAAAAATGCTGAAGCACTATTCAGAAAATCATTGGTAAATTAATATCTAATTAGTTACTAATTATTTTTATCTCATCTTCTCCTAATTTTATTACCATCTCATTTTTTTGTAGTTAAAGTTCTTCATCGAAGAAAATGAAGACGAAGCATTTGAATTAATGATTATCGCTCTAAACCTCAATCACCATGAAGCCTCATACTGTTTAAACTTCATGAAGTTGTTTAGTGGTGATGAAAAACACAGAGAAGAAGGAATTCATGGGTTGTCGATGTTGGAGGATAATTCTAAGAGCGCATACTATGTGACATCATGCAGATGGCATCTGAAAAAAAGACTTTCAAAAATGAAATTTAAGCTTCCTAACTACCTTAGTGTTCCACTGTTCTGTAATTCAAGTGACGAAGAATTTCTATCGCATCTAGAAGGGCAACTTTCGCACGACCAGTGCCCTAGATGTGTTGCTGATATTGAGGTGGTCCATATGAATGCTATAAGTACATGCGAGCACAGCACTAAAACCTAGGAGTATTTCAATATCGTTGTAATTGTCTCGATTCACATTACTAAAACAACTTATATTTGTGAATCATATTCACTTATCTTGGGTTTCAAATTCTGACTTTTCATTTCATGCATGTTTGTATTATTTCAAACATGTTAACCAATTATTTTTATAGATAATGACTTGAAATTTTTAAAAGCTCGAATCAAATTGTAAATTATTCTGATTATAATGACTTATATAATAAAATATCTATCATCTATCTGATTTTATTTTATTTAAATAACTAAAATTCGGATAATCTTAACAATTGACACCAAGGTCCTGAAAACTCTAGAAAGTTAAAACACACTGTTTAAACCACTCGATTATAATGACTTATATAATAAAATATCTATCATCAATCCGATTTTATTTTATTTAAATAACTAAAGTTCGGATAATCTTAACAATTGAGACCAAGATCCTGAAAACTCTAAAAAATTAAAATACACTGTTTTATGATAATTTAAAAGACCGCATCAAATTGAAAATTAACTAACTAAAATTCGGATAATCACAACAATAATTGAAAACCATATCCTAAAGTCTTCCACCGAATCAACTTTCTAGAGAACTAAAAATTCGGGATATCAAGTCATTGAAAATCGTATCCTAATAACCCTACAAGTTTAAACCACTCGATTATAATGACTTAGATAATAAAATATCTATCATCAATCCGACTTTATTTTATTTAAATAACTAAAATTCGGGTAATCTAAATCATTTAAAAGACCACATCAAATTGAAAACCATTTCCTAAAGTCTTCAACCAAATCAACTTTCTAGAGACCTAAAAATTCGGGAAATCTAAATCATTTAAAACAATCATCTTATAAAAACCCTACAAGTTTAAAACACTCGATTATAATGACTTAGATAATAAAATATCTATCATCAATCCGATTTTATTCTATCATCAATCCGATTTTATTTTATTTAAATAACTAAAATTCGGGTAATATAAATCATTTAAAAGACCACATCAAATTGAAAGTCTTCCACCAAATCAAATTTCTAGAGACCTAAAAATTCGGATAATTTAAATCATTTAAAACAATAATCTTATAAAAACCCTACAAGTTTAAAACACTCGATTATAATGGCTTACATAATAAAATATCTATCATCAATCCGATTTTATTTTATTTAATTTAATGTAGAGATAATCAAGTCTTTTGAAAAAGATGGACTGTTTTGATAATTTCGGATAACGACAGAAAGTTCAATGGGTCGTCGTTTTAATAGGCATAAATTAAGATCTGTTCCAAATTAAGACTCCTATAAAATACAGTCACTCGAGGCAAGGGCCTGTACTACACTATAAATAACATAGTACATCTAGGTTTTAATAACACACTATAAAGAAAATATTACAGATCTTACAAACATGTTAAATATATTTGTTCGAGGAATTAACAAGGAGACCAGCAACAGGACCATCACAGTGAAGATCTTGCGTTTATGGATTCCAACTGACCAACAAAAGAAACCAGTTTCGATCGAGGCTATTCTTATGGACAGCGAGGTATAAGGACTCCACAAATTTTTTATTATTTCCATTCAATATTTTCATCATAAACTGAACCGCTATATATCATAGGGATCCAAAATACCAGCTTACGTGAAAAGAGGTTTACTATCAAATTTCAAAAAGCAATTAACCGAAGGAGATACAGTGAGTATTTCTGCTTTTGGTGTTGACGACAACCACTAAAGCAAATGGAACAAGGCCAGAGTTGAATGCTCAGTAAAATTGATATTCAACTATATTACAAAAATGGCCAAGTGCAAGCCAGACAGGCGGATTCAGTCAAATGGACTCGAACTGATTCCTTTTGATGACATTCCTTCCTTTAATGGAGAATATTTTATTGGTAGGTTGTATGTTATTGTATTTTTATGATCTCTTGATAAATATTATTATGCTGATATATTATCAATATTTTTCAGACGTAATAGGACGCGTTATACGAATTGGCAACATTACTTATGTCGACAAGGCACATGCTCGAAAGTTAGACATCGAAATTCAAGATGAAAGGTGACTTAATTTCGATGTTTTTTCTAATTTGAATAGTTATTTTTAGTATTGCATTTTACCTTAGACTGTATGACATTAATGTAGGAATATTAGCCTAAAGGTAGTGCTATGGGAGTCGTACGCGGACAAGCTGCTAGAAATAGCACCTACCAACGATAAGCTTGAAGACGGGCTTACTATAGCACTGCAGTTTGCACACAAGTCCATTTGGCAAGGTCATCAGCATTTCATACTAATTTTAAAGTACATTTCATTATTTTAAACACATACTAATAAAATCACGCACATTTTAACAGAAGAGCTACGTGTGCAAACTACTATGCATGCCACCAAGATGCTCATAAATGGAGATTTACTGGAGTTTGAGAACTTCAATATGAAGTACTGCAGAGCAGTCTATTATACAAGTGTTTTTTAATTATCGGTTTATGTTTTTTATAGACAAAACATTATTTTTTTAACTTAGCTCGCCAATTTATAGGAAGAAGATGTCCGGAAATGATTCAGTTAGTAGATCAATCACATTACGGAGTGAAATTCGTACACTGAAATCAGAGGAATGGTTGAACATAGACAAACACAGGACAACTTCTCAGATCAAGAAAGAAAGTGAGGTAAATAAATCTACTTTATTTGACTTATAATATCTTTGATTCAATTTAATTAATGTATATTTAACATTTTCCAGCCTGGGTCCTATATTCTCTTTGTCAAGTTCACCGACATTGGAGATACATGGTACTACAATTCGTGTGTGCATTGCAAAACAAAGACCGGAGACAAAAAGGCTGAAGACATCTGTCCGAATATAAAATGTGGACGCAAAATGGACTCGATTGTACCTAGGTAATCAGGTCAATTTAAGTCATTTATACTTTATATTAGATACGTTTCTTAGCGATTGATAAAACAGGTTCAGGCTCAAAGTTATAGCAACAGATTCAAAATCAAACGATGAAATTACCGTTATTTTATTTGAGGATATGGTTGCAAACCTTATAGGCAAATCAGCTGCTGCCGTTCTTGCTTCCCTCATTGAGGTATTTTCTGTTTCAATAAGTTTCATTATATATAAACGTCTAGGAAATTACTATTCTGACAATGTTTTTTTCCTCACTACAGGAAGGAGATGAAGAAGCACTGCCCATGGACTTTCATCCAATACTTTTCAAATATTATTTGATAAGAATCCGTGTGTCAAGGGAATATAACATTGTAAAGGGTTATAATGACTACAGTGTGGAACATCTAACAACTGATGAGAAAATCATTGGTGAATATTGTGGTCTAGCAATGAACGTGAGATTACTATACCTATTATATTTTTACATTTAAAATTAATACCATTATTTATCAAACCATTAACATATTATAACTAACTATTTTAGGAGGTTGCATCGGAGTCCAAGAGGTTGATTGAAGGCGCCAAAGAGAAATATGTTGGAAAGGAAAAAGAAAAAGTTGACAGTGAATTTAACGATCAGGGCTCTAACGATATTTCCGAAACAACACTTACTCCTGCTAAGCGTGGCAGAGAGATTGAAATTGATGAGGAAGTCAGTATTATCAGACTGCAAAGTTCTTCAAATAAAGTGGTGGTAAAGAAGGAGAAAAATATTCCATAATTTGAGACAAAGATAGTTTATTTTTTAGATATCTTTTGTTTTGTTTTATGATTTGATTCCGTTCATCACAGTATTTTGATATTTGGGACCTTTAGTAGTAATTTCTTAATGATTAATTGCATTTTGTTTTCTTCGATTGTCCTCATATAATGATCAATTGCACTTTATTTTCTATGATTGCCTTATATACAAACTTATCCATAACAATATAATTTTACTTTGTAATATTCAAATTAAGGAGCCTAATCAAATCTATTTTTGAAAGTGAGAACTATAGCTTGACTCAGATTGAAGGTATGCCCGTTCCCGACAATGTCGTCATAGATAATGGTATGAATAATTTGATTGCCGAAGAAATGTCGTACGATATTGATGAGATGAATGAGTTGCATAGCCGTTTATTGTAACACCCCCGATATATTCGGGAATATTACAGCGCCGTAAATCCTTTACGTAAGGATTTACAAGGCTGAAGAATTGAACAAGTATAAAAAGGTACTAATAAATGGAAATAACGGAATTACAGTACATCAGTTCTGACCCAATACAGGAATAGTACAATTGTTCAACAGAACTCAATAATACATTAACAAATTCAAAACATCACAAATGACTTCGTACTCGAGTACTTATTGAAATAACGAATGAACAACAGATAAATAAACCCGGTCGGGACATCACTCTGCACCCTCGTCGTCATACTGTTCCAGTGGTTGTTTCCCCGCTCTCCTGGATCCTGAACACAAACAAAATGTTCACCCCCGAAGGGGTTAGCACAACGATGCTAGTACAAGTACCACAACATATTATTCATATCTCACGGTGAATAATAATAATAAAGTCAACTACAAAATACCAACGAGTCTTCTACTACGAGAAACTCAAACATAACATACACAACTGATAATCACAACATGATATCAATACATACACATGGTAATTCCATCGATCCAGCGTTCACTGCCTAGAACCCACGATGATCCCGTCAGACCAACCCGTGGTGGAAAAACCCATCCGATGATCCAGCGCACGCTAGCATAGATCCCCCGATGATCCCGTCGGACCAACACGAGGTGGACATACAATAACGACATACATGCACGACAATATGTATAACAACAATACATAAAACAATTAAGGTACTTGCCTCGATTTGAAGACAATAACAATACTTCCACGAAAATGAACACTCGAAGGTCGTCCTCCTCAATCAATCACGTAACGAGACCAAACCTTAACAAAAGAAATGATAAAGGATTTATCTCACGTCGTATGAATGTTAAACAATTCGATTAACGGTCAAAAGTTCATAAACTGCAATCTGCCCGAATAGCTTAGCGCACGCTAAGTACTCTGTGTAGCGTGCGTTACGTGCATCGATAGCGCACGCAAACAACAAAGCCTAGCGACGCTAACGATGCATGGTCGGTACCTCACCGACCGGCCCGATTGACTCGTCGATGGTCTAGCGTACGTTACGTACCAAACGTAGCGCACGCTAACAACTGCCCGATAAGCGCACGTTACATTGCATAGCATAGCGTGCGCTATCTATGCATGGCGATTCTTGGTGAGCGAGAACTGTTCTTGCCATGTTTGAAACAACGAAATCTTGCGTGATAATTCATGTTACTTCCATGAATACTATGTCTACACCCTCATGAATGATTATACGGGTAAAGACAACTTCGGATTCAAGGATATGCATGCCAATATAAAACCATATTCTTTTCCGACTTCAAATCTTCATACGATAATACGAAAAACTAAATGGTTGATATCAACACCTCTATATCAGTCCATATTATCCTACTGAAGTTGATAAACGTCCTATATAAACTAGATAAATCCTTCCATGATCAAACCTTTAGATTTATCTAACAATAAGGATGTTAACGTCTAGTCCAAGATTACTATGAAATCATCTATTAGATTCGGTTAACCAATGATAGAAGCTTCTCTTCACATATCCAGTGTACTAAGATTCGAATCATGATGATTATAATCAAGGTATTCCAGGCTTATACAACTCACTATTCCAAACATGATATACTTGGATAATTCATCTATGAAAATCCATATCTTGTTAACATGATCATCCAAATCGTTAGAATCCAACTCTAAGTCTGGAGATAGATTGAACATACCTTAAAATGACGAAATCACCGAACCGTAAGGTAGAATCCAACTCCGGTTGGTTGTATGCCCTTCCAAGGTGCTATTCCACTTCCATGAACATTCCACGTGGTAACCAATGTATAAACATCAACAATATGTGTTCTAAGTGTATAAGAGTATTTCTACAACTCTCGAACTCTCAAGATTGAGGAAAGTGCGAAAGAAATGCAAGCCAACTCGGTTGATGTCCCATTTATAATTTTACGCATTATTGACAAGTTAGCGCACGCTACTAAGCATCCCTTAGCGTGCGCTAATAATGGTTGACTTGATTTTGTCCGGGTGCGTCGGGAATCTTATCCGGACCCATGTCCCAGGCGCACGAGCCAGTGCCCGCTCAATAATTGAGTCCTTAGCGCACGTTACTCATACCTGCATAGCGTGCGCTAAAAATGGCCCGATAGCGCGCGTTAAGATACATTCTTAGCGTGCGCTATCACAAGGTTGCTTGAGCAATTTTGCATGTTTCTATACTTATGCATAATGATATTAATGCACTAAATATCACACTCCAATAATCAAAATCATCAATCCGAAATAATACATGGTTGAATACAGATGAAATACCGTAATAAATCCGGATATTACATACTCTCCTACTAAAGGAGTTTCGTCCCGAAACTCAAGACGAAAATAACTCGGGATATCTAAACTTCATATCACCTGTGCTTCCCAAGTGGCTTCTTCCGTTCCATGACGTGACCACCGAACTTTGACCAAAACGATTGACTTGTTCCTCGGTTGCTTAACTCGACTCTCGAGTATCTTGGTAGTCTTTCCTCAAACGTCCCATCTGTTCGACTTCGATCTACTTGAAATCGATGATATGGTGGGATCTGGTATATATCTCCGCAACTGGGATACGTGGAACACGTTATGAACATGGCACAATGACGGTGGTAATGCTAATCTGTATGCCAACTCCCCAACTCTCTCGAGGATCTCAAATGGTCCGATATATCTCGGACTCAGCTTTCCTTTTCTTCCGAAACGAAAAATTCCCCGAGTAGGAGAAACCTTCAAAAGTACATGGTCCCCAGTATTGAACTCCAATGGGCGACGACGTACGTCCGCATAGGATTTCTGGCGACTCTGGGCAGTCAACAGCCTTTCACGAATTAAGGCTATCTTCTCTCGAGTCTGCTCGATCAACTCTGGTTCTGTTCCGATCAAGTCCGATGAATCGTCCCAGCATAGGGGCGATCTGCATCTCCTTCCGTATAATGCCTCAAACGGTGCCATCTTAATGGAAGCATGCCAACTATTGTTATAAGTAAATTCAATCAACGGTAGATGAACTTCCCAATCGTTTGACCAATCTAAGGCACAGGCCCTTAGCATGTCTTCCACCGTTTGTATAGTTCTCTCAGATTGTCCGTCAGACTGCGGGTGATAAGTCATCTTGAAGTTGATTCGGTCCCCAAGGCCTTATGAACTGCCTTCCAAAAGTGAGACACAAAACGGCCGTCTCGATCAGAAACAATGGTCTTCGGCGTACCATGTAATCGAACTATCTCTGAAATAAAGACTCGTGCCAACCTCTCTGGTCCCCACGTATCCTTAATGCCTAGAAAATGAGCCGATTTAGTTAAACGATCAACTATCACCCAAATCATGTTCATTCTGTCCCGGTTTTCGGCATATTAGTGATAAAGTCCATTGATATGTCCTCCCACTTCCATTCAGAATCGGGAGCGGCTTCAACATTCCAGAGCCGTTGATGCTCGATCTTAACTCGCGACAAGTCAAGCATTTCAAACATAGTCCGCTACGTCTTTCTTCATGTTTCCCCACCGAATTCTCGCTTCAAGTCCTTATACATTTCTTGGTGCCGGGTGAATAGAATAGGGCGAACTATGAGCTTCCTTCATAATCGTTTGTTTCAGAACATCAACATCGGGAACGCAGAGTCGGTTCTGAAATCTCAAAACTCCATCGTCATGAATTATGAATCCGGGGGCCTTTCCTATGATCACTTCGTCATGCAACCGAATCATCAGAGGATCATCTGCCTGTCTAGATTTGATTTCTTCGGTTAATGACGAAGTTATCTCCATCACGCACAGTTGTCCCTGGACTCTCTGTAACCACACTTCAATCCCTTCACGAATCATCTCTCGCTGAAGGCTAAGTTGGGAGGTCAGTGTCTCCAGCATCTGAATAGAGACAGGCTTGCGGCTAAGTGCATCGGCCACTACATTCGCTTTGCCTGGATGATATAAAATATCCAAGTCATAGTCCTTAATCAGTTCCAACCATCTTCTTTGCCGCATGTTCAACTCTTTCTGACTGAATATGTACTTGAGACTCTTATGATCCGTAAAGATCGGCGGTGAGTCCGTCTGAGATAATGCCTCCAACTCTTCAAGGCAAACACCACTGCTGCTAGTTCCAAATCATGTGTCGGGTAATTCACTTCATAAGGTTTCAGTTGTCGCGACGCATAAGCGATCACCTTATTATTCTGCATCAACACGCACCCAAGTCCTTGATTCGAAGCATCACTGTAAACTATGAATCCTCGGTTCCTGCGGAAGTGATAGAATCGGTGCCGTCGTCAATCTCTTCTTCAATTCATCAAAACTAGTCTGACACGACTCGTTCCACTCAAACTTTTGAGTTTTCTGCAGAAGTCGAGTAAGTGGGCGGGAAATTTTAGAAAACCCTTCCACGAATCGACGGTAATATCCAGCAAGTCCTAAGAAGCTTCGGACCTCTTTCACATTCTTTGGAGGCTTCCAATCCAATATTGCTTCGATCTTCTGAGGATCCACTCGGACTCCTCTAGCTGACACCACATGGCCGAGGAACATTACTTCTTTTAGCCAAAATTCACACTTAGCAAGTTTGGCATACAATTGCTCGTTTCTCAAAAGCTCCAATACTATCCGCAAATGCTGCGCATGTTCTTCCGGACTCTTAGAATACACCAGGATGTCATCAATAAATACGACCACAAATTTGTCCAAATATTCAATGAACACTCTGTTCATCAATTGCATAAATACAGCAGGTGCGTTAGTGAGTCCAAACGGCATCACTACAAACTCATAATGCCCGTAGCGAGTTCTGAACGCTGATTTCGGAACATCAGACTCCTTAATCCTCAGTTGATGGTATCCTGATCTCAGATCGATTTTAGAAAATACTGTTGCCCCTTGCAGCTGGTCAAACAGATCATCAATCCGTGGCAACGGGTACTTGTTCTTAATCGTCATCTTGTTCAGCTCTCGATAGTCAATACACAGTCGGAGCGATCCATCCTTCTTTCGGACAAAAAGAACTGGCGCTCCCCAGGGTGAAACGCTTGGCTGAATATAGCCCTTGTCCAGTAACTCCTCCAGTTGCTTCTTCAGTTCGTACATCTCAGTAGGTGCCATACGATACGGCGCTTTAGAAATTGGTGTCGCTCCAGGTTCCAGTTCAATAGTAAATTCTACATCCCTTCGTGGAGGTAGCCCAGGTAATTCATCAGGAAATACATCTGGAAATTCGTTCACAACAGGAATGGATGAAAGTTCCACCATTTCTTCTTCTTTCTTCACTGCGTAGCACCGTGCATCTGACCTTGTTTCAACAATTTGTGACTTTCATCGCCTTGATCAACTTTCCCGAGCTTCCCGGTTTCCATCCCTCAAACAGAATCTCGGAACCATCGTCAGCGACCAGCGAGATATTCCTCCTTCGGTAGTTTACAATTGCTCCGTACCGATTAAGCCAATCGTCTCCGAGTATCAGGTCATCTCCTTGCATTTCTATCACGATCAGGTTTGAGAGCCACTCTCTGCCTCCAAATGATACAGGGAAATTTCTAGTTTCTAAATTTCCGACAATCCTTTCTCCACTCGGTAAACCAACAACATAAGGTTCACAAGCATGAAAACCGGAAATATTCAAACGATTTACACAAGACAAAGATATGAAAGAATGTGTAGCTCCTGTATCGAATAAAACGCTAACTGGCTGGGAAAGGATCTGGACAGTACCTGATGCGACAGCAGCATCCTGATCGTCTGTCCTCCTCATCTCGTACAGACGTGGGGGAACAGATCCGGCACTCGATGTCCCCTTTCGGTCCCATTGTCCTCTGCCTCGCCCGCGGCCAAAATTCTGAGGCATCTGAACACTTTGCTGCGTCTGTGGAATACTGGCCTCCTACGGGTATTGTGGTGTACGGGCTCTAAAGACTTTGCGCCTCTTCACAAAACACCGCCCGATGTCCCTCTCGTCCACAATCAAAACAAATCACGGCAGAAGGGGGCAATTCCGTCGATAGTGCCCGTCTGGCGCAGCTTAAAGCATTTCTGGTAACATCAAGAAGAGTTGATGTCGCCCAAGTTCTTTCCGTTCCTAGCTGGGTGCGGAGGTTTCTGAAAGAGTGAAAGGATGACTGGGCCTTACGGGCCCCACTGTTCTTGTGCTCTGTAAAAGTACCGAGAGACTTTCTGTTTCTTGGTTTCCAAATTTCTCCATGGCCGCTTCCTTGATCTCATATGCCAACGCCTTATCCCGGTATTGGCGAGTGTGGTACATTCGAATCGGACATGTACCTCCGGACTTCGGTTTCATTCTCATATCGAAGTGAATCATCATTTACGCATCGTTCGACCGGATGTCGAACAAATGCCATTCTTTGGTTAAACGTCTTGATCGCACGGGATACCGCACATCGGAAAGGCCGAGCGGAGAAAAACTCCCGAACTTTGGCTTCCCTCACGGGACGAGGGCAATCGAGCTTCCATCATTAATCTAAACTCTGTCCAATCGGCATCATGGTCTACAGCCGGATGGCTTCCCACCATTCGGACGCTTCCTATCGAGAAAATATTGAGCGATAGAGGCTTTCCTCGTCTGGCGGTTGATTAGCAAAGATTTTCTCCACTCCTTTAACCAATGATCCTGGGTGGGAGTCTCGAAATCGTCGAATTTGGGTGGTTGCATCTTTGCCACTTCTTGCACCCACCGGTCACCTCGATTTCCCATATCCGGGATCCCTTGCATCTCTCTCCTGCTGTAGTCCCACCGCCGATTGCATTCGGTCCACGACACAGGCGACGAGTCATCCGGTTCACCACTTGACGAAGGATCTGCAGTACAGCAGATCTGGTTCATTATTAATAGATTGTTGCGGCTCACGAGCTATGGCCCGGCTTTGGTTAGAAGGCGACGCCTCCCTTTCGGCATTTCTTCGTCCGCGTCCACGACCGCGACCACGTCCACGTCCGCCTCTCAACATACTGTAAGCATAAATACTCAATATACATAAAACAACATCGTTCTAATATCCGAGTATAAAGAGATACAATATGCAAAGAACGAGATAGAGTTTAGGAACTTACAACCACTGTTCGCATGAAGACGTAGGCAGTGCAGTGATGTCATTCACGGCCGGTTACCCCAAAAGACATAAATGACCCCTATTTTAACCCAACGGCCAAGATATCCATAATCTTTGCTCCGATACCATATTCTGTAACACCCCCGATATATTCGGGAATATTACAGCGCCGTAAATCCTTTACGTAAGGATTTACAAGGCTGAAGAATTGAACAAGTATAAAAAGGTACTAATAAATGGAAATAACGGAATTACAGTACATCAGTTCTGACCCAATACAGGAATAGTACAATTGTTCAACAGAACTCAATAATACATTAACAAATTCAAAACATCACAAACGACTTCGTACTCGAGTACTTATTGAAATAACGAATGAACAACAGATAAATAAACCCGGTCGGGACATCACTCTGCACCCTCGTCGTCATACTGTTCCAGTGGTTGTTTCCCCGCTCTCCTGGATCCTGAACACAAACAAAATGTTCACCCCCGAAGGGGTTAGCACAACGATGCTAGTACAAGTACCACAACATATTATTCATATCTCACGGTGAATAATAATAATAACGTAAACGACAAAATACCAACGAGTCTTCTCCTACGAGAAACTCAAACATAACATACACAACTGATAATCACAACATGATATCAATACATACACATGGTAATTCCATCGATCCAGCGTTCACTGCCTAGAACCCACGATGATCCGTCGGACCAACCCGTGGTGGAAAAACCCATCCGATGATCCAGTATGCGCTAGCATAGATCCCCCGATGATCCCGTCGGACCAACACGAGGTGGACATACAATAACGACATACATGCACGACAATATGTATAACAACAATACGTAAAACAATTAAGGTACTTGCCTCGATTTGAAGACAATAACAATACTTCCACGAAAATGAACACTCGAAGGTCGTCCTCCTCAATCAATCACGTAACGAGACCAAACCTTAACAAAAGAAATGATAAAGGATTTATCTCACGTCGTATGAATGTTAAACAATTCGATTAACGGACAAAAGTTCATAAGCGCAATGCCCGAATAGCTTAGCGCACGCTAAGTACTCGTGTAAGCGTCGTTACGCATCGTCCAATCGCGCACGCAAACATCTAAGCCTAGCGCACGCTAACGATGCATGGTCATTACCTCACTGACCAGCCAATTGACTCGTCTGATGGTCTAGCGACGTTACGTACCAAACGTAGCGCACGCTAACAATCGCCGATAGCGCACGTTACATTGCATAGCATAGCGTGCGCTATCTATGCATGGCGATTCTTGGTGAGCGATGGCTATTCTTGCCATGTTTGAAACAACGAAATCTTGCGTGATAATTCATGTTACTTCCATGAATACTATGTCTACACCCTCATGAATGATTATACGGGTAAAGACAATTTCGGATTCAAGGATATGCATGCCAATATAAAACCATATTCTTTTCCGACTTCAAATCTTCATACGATAATACGAAAAACTAAATGGTTGATATCAACACCTCTATATCAGTCCATATTATCCTACTGAAGTTGATAAACGTCCTATATATACTAGATAAATCCTTCCATGATCAAACCTTTAGATTTATCTAACAATAAGGATGTTAACGTCTAGTCCAAGATTACTATGAAATCATCTATTAGATTCGGTTAACCAATGATAGAAGCTTCTCTTCACATATCCAGTGTACTAAGATTCGAATCATGATGATTATAATCAAGGTATTCCAGGCTTATACAACTCACTATTCCAAACATGATATACTTGGATAATTCATGTATGAAAATCCATATCTTGTTAACATGATCATCCAAATCGTTAGAATCCAACTCTAAGTCTGGAGATAGATTGAACATACCTTAAAATGACGAAATCACTGAACCGTAAGGTAGAATCCAACTCCGGTTGGTTGTATGCCCTTCCAAGGTGCTATTCCACTTCCATGAACATTCCACGTGGTAACCAATGTATAAACATCAACAATATGTGTTCTAAGTGTATAAGAGTATTTCTACAACTCTCGAACTCTCAAGATTGAGGAAAGTGCGAAAGAAATGCAAGCCAACTCGGTTGATGTCCCATTTATAATTTTCTGCATTATTGACAAGTTAGCGCACGCTACTAAGCATCCCTAAGCGTGCGCTAATAATGGTTGACTTCAGATTTTGTCCGGGTGCGTCAGCGGGAATCTTATCCGGACCCATGTCCCGCTGGCGCACGAGCCAGCTGCCCCGCTCAATAATTGAGTCCTTAGCGCACGTTACTCATACCTGCATAGCGTGCGCTAAAAATGGCCCGATAGCGCGCGTTAAGATACATTCTTAGCGTGCGCTATCACAAGGTTGCTTGAGCAATTTTGCATGTTTCTATACTTATGCGTAATGATATTAATGCACTAAATATCACACTCCAATAATCAAAATCATCAATCCGAAATAATACATGGTTGAATACAGATGAAATACACTGTAATAAATCCGGATATTACATTTATATCCATGTCTCACGGACGAGCAAAGAAGTGTGTACGATACCATTATGGATGCAGTCGATTCCGGTAATGGTGGAGTTTTCTTTCTATATGGTTACGGTGGCACAGGGAAGACATTTTTGTGGAAGACACTGTGTTCTGCATTATGTGGTAGACGTGATATCGTTCTCCCAGTTGCATCAAGTGGTATAGCTTCTCTACTTCTTCCTGGAGGCCACACTGCTCACTCTAGGTTTAGTGTTCCTTTGCAGGTCGATGAAACAACCATGTGTAGTAGGATAACTCCCAATAGCGATCTGACAGGACTTTTGAAGAGTACAAAGCTAATTATATGGGATGAGGCACCCATGACTAATAAGTTTTGCTTTGAGGCATTGGATCACAGTCTAAGGGATATGATGAAAGATCATCATGGTGTGGTATCTAACAAGCCGTTTGGTGGATTGGTCGTTGTCTTTGGTGGTGATTACAGACAGATATTGCCCGTCATACCAAAGGGTAGTAGGCAGGATATAGTCCACGCATCCCTTTGCTCATCTAAGACAATTTGGAGTTCCTGTCGTGTCCTGAAGCTTACGAAGAACATGCGTCTGCAAGTACTTTTCTAAAATTTTATGCTAGATAATTACTTTTTATATAAATAACTTATTTTAAATGTATATAAATTGTTGACTTTGTCTTTATTAAATTACTGGCTGGCTCATATGATGAGACCGAGAGCATCGGGGAGTTTCTTTGAGTGGTCTTGAAGGTTGGAGATGGTGAAATTGGTGTTGATAATGATGGTGAGGTAGAATTCAAACCGCTGATGATATTCGATTCGGTCTATTGATGAACCAATTGCCGCAATAGTTAAGAGCACATATCCGAGCATATTAGACCATGTCGGTGATGGTCGGTACATTCGAGATAGGGCTATTCTTGCTCCCACTAATGAGATCGTCCAGAAGTAAATGATTATATAATGTCTCTTTTACCCGGAGATGCCACGGAATTCATGAGTTCAGATAGCATATGCCCCGACGAAGATGATACCGTCAATAGAGAAGATGTCTATTCAGCCGAGTTCTGAACACTATAAGGACTTCTGGGATACCAAATCATATAATTCGACTTAAAGTCGGTTGTCGTATAATGCTTCTTAGAAATATTGACCAGTCTGCCGAACTTTGTAATGGAACTAGATTGATTGTTACTGCGATTGGCAAGCACGTTATTGAGGCTAAGACGATACATGGAAAGAACGCTGGAGTGAAGGTTTTCATACCAAGGATGGTACTTTCACCTTCTGATATTACCAAGTTTCCTATTAGATTTCAACGAAGGCAATTTCCTATATCAGTTTGTTATGCAATGACTATCAATAAGAGTCAGGGACAGTCTTTATCTCATGTTGGGCTCTACCTCCCAAAGTCTGTTTTTAGCCATGGCCAGCTCTATGTTGCATTTTTCAGAGTAACAAGTAGAAAGGGGCTCAAGGTTTTAGCATTGGATGAGGAAGGCAATCCCACTGACACGATCACCAACATTGTATACAAGGAGGTGTTTTCAAAACTTTGAGGTATGTTTTTATCATATTAATACACTTTATGTCTAAAGTAGCAATATACATTTATTTGATTTTGTTATTGCTTACTGATTTGTACAGATATCGTTTTGCAGTTGGCGATTATTCAGATGTCTACTGTGATTGTACACGTTGACTTTGCATTCTCTTTCATATTTTTCAATGTACTGAACCTTTGATTCTATTTAATATTATTTATTGTTTGGATAATATTTATTTCACGTATTACTGATTTAAAGAAAATCATGCCGTGGCAACGCCACGGGTTAGTACTAGTTCGGAATTGGTAAAAGTGAGATTCAGTAAAACCTATTAATAGGTAAAAAATAGACATCTATATTTTAAAATATTAAAAAAATGGTAAAGATATTACGTAAAAAAATAAAATACAATAGAAGTGTTGATAGGCATATTCCACAAATGTAAAAAAAATGGTAAAAATATTATGTACATACTGTTACTTATTCTAAATTGTACATATTTAATTTATTGTTACATATTCTAAATTGTACATATTTATTTTACCTAATAATTGTACTAATTTTATTTGTTTCTGTAGATACAACCATTTATAATTAATGTAGATATGAGATATACACGAATAAAATAAAATAAAATATATAAATTAATATTTTCATTGAATGAAAGAAGAATTAGGTTAATATTTACCAGCAATATCAAATGTTGATTAAAAAACTATAAGTTAAATTAATAGTTAATAAATAATTATGGATTTATAAATCAATAAAATTCTATAGGTACACAAAGATTACATTATTAGTTAGTATTTATAATTAATATCATATGTTGATTATAAGAATTTTAATTATAAAAGTAACATTAAATTACCAAGGTATGTTTAGAAATAACAATGGCAAACTTCAGTCCATAGTAGAGCTATTTTGCCTATTCTAAATTGTACATATTTATTTTACCTAATAATTGTACTAATTTTATTTGTTTATGTAGATACCACCATTTATAATTTATGTAGATATGAGATATACACGAATAAAATAAAATAAAATAAAATAAAATAATATTTTCATTGAATAAAAGAAGAATTAGGTTAATATTTACCAGCAATATCAAATGTTGATTAAAAAACTATAAGTTAATTAATAGTTAACAAATAATTATGGATTTATAAATCAATAAAATTCTATAGGTACACAAAGATTACATTATTAGTTAGTATTTATAATTAATATCATATGTTGATTATAAGAATTTAAATTATAAAGTAACATTAAATTACCAAGGTATGTTTATAAATAGCAATGGCAAACTTCAATCCCTAGTAGAGCTATTTTGCCTATTCTAAATTGTACATATTTATTTTACCTAATAATTGTACTAATTTTATTTGTTTCTGTAGATACCACCATTTATAATTTATGTAGATATGAGATATACACGAATAAAATAAAATAAAATAAAATAAAATAAAATAAAATAAATTAATATTTTCATTGAATAAAAGAAGAATTAGGTTAATATTTACCAGCAATATCAAATGTTGATTAAAAAACTATAAGTTAATTAATAGTTAATAAATAATTATGGATTTATAAATCAATAAAATTCTATAGGTACACAAAGATTACATTATTAGTTAGTATTTATAATTAATATCATATGTTGATTATAAGAATTTTAATTATAAAAGTAACATTAAATTACAAGGTATGTTTAGAAATAACAATTATCAATATTGTTTATTATGCGTAATTATATAGTGTTTTATTATTTACTAGATAAGCTTAGAAATTATTTTAGGTGTATATTCGTACTTTAGTTTAGGTAGGATTTATGTAGGTATAACATTAAATTATAGCAACTAATTATCGAAAAACTCTAAGGCTGTCGTTTGGTTCGCAGAATAATTTCTGAAGGAATATAATCTGTCAAAGGAATTGGCATTTGGAAAGAATTGGAATGGAATGTTGTCAGGTTTAACCAATTGTTTGGTCGACAGAATTGAAAAGAAATCTGTTAAATGAATTAGAATCTTTCTATTTGGGTCACAGAATGTAGCTTTGGAATTGGAATGAATTTCTGGCAAATGACCAAAATATCGTTTTTGATCAAATGACTATTAAAAACTTTAAATAAAAAATAAAATAAAAATGTATAAATTATATTAAATAAAAAATAAAAATAAAATTAAAAAATAAAATTGAAATGAAAATATAAATAAAATAAAAAATAAATGTCTTAAATTATATCAAATAAAAATAATAATAATAATAAAATATAAAATAAAAATAAAATAAAAAATAATAAATAAACTAAAAATAAACTAAAAACAAAAAAATAAAATAAAATAAAATGAAGGTATTTTTGTCACTTAGAAAATCATGGATGGAATGGAATTCAATTCCATCCCTTTTAGGAAGGAATGATGAAATCCACGTATAGTGGAATCCTCGGATTTCAATTGCATTCCATTGGTAACCAAACGTCGTACCGGAATTTGGTCAACGGAATTGACCATTCCAACTCCATCCAATTCCGGCGGATTCCGCCGAACCAAACGCAGCCTAAGGATTCCAATCATACTCTTTGTTGAACTCCGTTATATGTGTGACACATCCATACTTAATATTAAAAGAAAGTCGCAAGAAAATCTAAAGAAATATTTGTCATCTCCATGTTAATTATTTTTTTTAAAATCTTAAATAAAATGGATTAGAGGGTTATTTCATTATATATTATCTACCAATTAAAAATTTCTTCTCATTTTATTTTTTTATTTTTAACCTAATAGTTTAAACAATTATAACTTTTTTGTATCAATTTATTTTTGATAAAAAATATATCAAATTAATTTTTACTTCGTGCTCTTTAGTTTGACATCATATAGTATATATAAAGTAATTTAAATATAATTATGATATATTTAGATGATTAAAATATTTCCATAAGAAACTATAAGAATATTGAAGAAAAATATATTTTTAGTTTATTTTCATAGTTTTGTACTTTAACAATTATTTGATTTTTCAGAATTATTTTGTCCTGATTTTAAAATAGTAAAATAATTATATTAATGCCAAATTATATAAAAATTATATTAGTAAGAATATGGGTTGTATACTTTTAATGAAAATTGATAATAATACATACAATTTATTTTATTATTTATAAATATTAGATATAAGACTCATATTGTCCTATATGAAAAACTAAATGCATGTGCTTAGTTAAATTACAGTTTCCTATCATGTGCCCTTAGATCACATGAAAAGAATTTATAAATAAAAGTAAAATAAATAATAATGTATATGTATATTGACTCATGTATATTATAATAACTTTACAATATCACTAAAATTCCATCACATATTATTAATATAATAAAATATTTAATATTTACATGTGCACGGGAGGACATCTAGTTTTAGTAAATTGACGGTACCTATATAATGGTGCACAAAAATACCATTCGTTGGATCTCTTTAGAAACGAGGCATTCGGACCTGCGCGATTCACCGGTCTTGTTTTTCGATAAAAAATGATTTTTTGCTTATGTCTAAAACTCAACTTTTTTAGACGGCCAATATTTCCTCGTAAAAACACATATTAATATTATAGTTTAGGCTTGATTTTTAGTGTTGAAAAGTTAGACGAAAAAGAAAGTTATTCATCCACTACCAAAAATAACACTTTAGCCGACGACTAGCCGGAGAACGGCCGCCGGCCGGCCGAAGTCGTCGGCTAAAGTCAGCAAGTTTAGCCGACGGCTAACTTATTGTCGGCTAAAGTAGTTTAGCCGATGACTTTACTATTTGTCGTCGGATAAAGTCAAGTTAGTCGTCGGCTAAAGTTTTGTAGTTTAGTCAACGACTTGTATACTTTAGTTGACGACATGCCGTCGCCTAAAGTCAAGTTTAGCCGACGGCTAGTATACTTTATCCGCCGACATGTCGTCGGCTAAAGTCTTACATATTTTTTTGTGCAGAATATATCACCATCTAACACTTGAAGAGGTCATTTACAACACATTCGGAAATTACAGAACAAGAAAACGAAAAACAGTAATTTTCTCTGGTTTGATCTTTCAAGAAATCATATTGAATGTATGTTTATTGAATTTTAATATCAGTTAGTTCGTTTTCTCGAATATCTCTTGGTGTGTGTGTGTGTGTGTATATATATATATATATGTTTGGGTTATTCTAAAAAGGGTCTTATAATAAAAAGTGTAGGAAGGATTGTGGGAGTGACATGTGTCATCCCCATTCCACATCATATGACATGTGTCACCCCACCCCACCCACCCCACCCACCCACCCCCCCTACCCCCCAACGAAAAAAAAAAATTCCTGCCAAAAAAATTTTTTTTGGGGGCAAAAAAAATTTTTTTTTTCCCGCCAAAATTTATAAGTGCATCACATTTATAAAGTTACTGCATCACAATTATGATTTTAGTGCATTAAGGTTATAAGTTACTGCATCATAGTTGATGCACTTAACTATAAACTATGATGCAGTAACTTATAATAAAGACGCACCAAAACTTATTAGTGTGATGCACTAATGATATAAAAAAGTGTAGTACTTGTATAAAAAGAATCATATTTAATTAAGCAATTACATACATATATGATGCGAGAGAAACTTAGGATGATGCGATTTCCTATAACTATAATGCGATTACATACATGATTCACTTACTTATAACTATAATGCGATTACATACATGTATGATGCGAGAGAAACTTAGGATGATGCGATTTCTTATAACTATAATGCGATTACATACATGATGCGATTACTTATAACTTATAACTATAATGCGATTACATACATATATGATGCGAGAAAACTTAGGATGATGCGATTTCTTATAACTATAATGCGATTACATACATGATGCGATTACTTATAACTTATAACTATCTGCGATTACATATATATATGATGCAGAAAACTTAGGATGATGCAGTTTCTTATAACTATAATGCAGTAAACTTATAACTATGATGCATTAAAACCCAGGTGCATCACCGTTATGAAATTTGGTGCATCATAGTTATAACTAATTTTTTATAACTGTGATGCACCAAAATAAAATGATGCATCGTAGTTATAAAATTTTGGCGGGAAAAAAAAAATTTCGGGGTGGGGGTGGGGTGGGGTGGGGGTGGGGGTGGGGTGGGGTGACACATGTCATATGATGTGTCATATGATGTGGAATGGGGATGACACATGTCACTCCCACAATCCTTTCTACACTTTTTATTATAAGACCCTTTTTAGAATAACCCCACTCTCTCTCTCTCTCTATATATATATATATATATATATATATGTATTTGACATCTTGAATTCGAGCTATATATGATGATTTTAGTCGTAATTTTTGTATATTCTTGATAAATACGATGTGTAATATTGTTGTTATTTTTGTTATAGGATGGATAAAAGTTGGATTGGTCTGCAAAAATGGGATCCAAGGGTCATAGATGGAATGCGAGGGTTTATTCGATTTGTGAAGGAGCATGATAGTGATAGTATGATTCATTACTGTCCTTGCAATAAATGTAAATGCCGCAGCGATATGTATCGTTTTACACTTGATGTCGTGTGGGAGCATTTGAAAAAAAATGGATTTTTGGGATAAATATACATGTTGGTTTTACCACGGTGAAAGATCGAATTCAATTATTCCCCATGATCACGGACAGTACAGTGGTAGCACATCCAATGACCCCACAAGAAGGTTGATTGACGACGTGTTTGGTTATTGACGACAACTATGTATCCGTCGGCTAAACCTGGAACTATTTTAGCCGACGACTGTCTAACCGTCCCTAGACTCGAACTTTAGCCGACGACCTTCCCTATTTACCGTCGGCTAAACTTTAGCCGACCGACCTCGGCCGACCGGCTTTTATCCGACAACTGGCCACTTTAGCCGATGATTTTCGACTTTAGCCGACGATTTTTTGTTGTCGGCTAAAGTATAAACATTGGTAGTGATCCTAGAATGTTTTTGGCATTGATATTTTTGCATTGTTGATAAGTTTTCTTAACATGGTAATAAAAGTCCAAGGCATTTAAAACATCAACATACATAACCAAATAAACTGCTATAATATTTTTAAACATAAAGATAGAAAATATAAAAGAACTGTTGATCTCCTTCGAGAGCTATATCCGTTCTTTTTTCTTCACAAACTTTAGACCAAAAAATAAAGAAACAAAATTTACATAACTTGTTATGAACAAAGATCTGTGAACTAAACAACCTCAAATCTAAAATGATGAATTTTAATTTTGCATATCAGTTTGTTGGAAGCCAAAGTCACCACTTGGGTTTGGAAGATGATGGATTTTGATTTTCCACATAGTTAAACTACATTGATATCCCATTTTCTGCAAACAATGAGAAATCGTATTCAAATTGATTCTTTTCCAAGTAATTTATCACAAAACTGAAGATTTCTATTTCCTACCTTATCAAAAAAAATATAAAACGCATATGTTGTTGATGTTTTTCTTGTTTCCTTTGTAAAGGAAAACTCCCATTTCTGGCCTCCTTCAAAATGAGAAATTACAAAATCATGTAAAGGTGTTTTCTAAGTTGTTATCACTGTCGACTTTTGTAGCATGAATGGATTCTTTCCCACTTTGTTATTTTCTATTTACTGTCCAATTCAAGTTACCACTATATATATAGACACAAGGGATTGACTATGGTGGAAACACCCTTAATGGTGAAATCTAGAAACCAATTGCATTATTAAGTAATATCATTGCATATTTGTTATTATTTGTTGCATCAAGCTGGTCGCTAGTATATGCAACAAATAATGCAATAAAAAATACATAAATGCATATAATTCTACCCATCTACAGCCGTTAGATCACTAATATCAATAGCCTACAAAAATTTCTAGATTTTACAAGGTAATTAGTTTTCATATGATCTATTATATACACAATAATATAATACACCATTGAAAGGAAGGATAACAAAACTTTGGAATGAAGATGGAATTTAAGTCATTAAATCATTAAGACTCCATTTAATTTTAGGACTTAATCTTTTAGTATACGAGGCATTATCCAACCCGTGCGATGCACGGTCTTTGGTTGAATATCTACGTGTTTTGTACGTAATGTTGGGGTAGACGGTTGAATGAGCAGATGGAAGAATTTAAATGCCTTTTAGAGAAGTTTATATGTTTTTTTTATTGTTATTGTCCTTTTATTTTAGTCTATGTAATTAGTTATATGAAATGATGCTTTACTAACTCGTATGTTGCTCCGGGGTTGTTTTTGGTTTATTCAACCCGTGCGATGCACCGATTGTATCTAAGATTTCATAGCTAAAATTTAACCATCTTGTAATTTATACTATCATTTAAAAGTTCATTTTAATCACCTTGTGTATTAGAAGGTGCATTTGCATTGTGATGTTTATCATAACTTTTGTATTTAAATTAGTTTATTTACATTAAAAGTTACAATTAAAATAGTCTCTTCATATGTAATCCTTTAGCATGAATAAGTGACATAAATCCCTCTTCCACATTAAATTAAGGGGGATAAGTTTTATATAGTATAGATATGATTCCCACTAGGGTGAGGTCACTGCGGTCTGGCCTCTTTGTCTGTTCTTGTGCATCGGATGGAGCAACGCACACACACCGTGCGGGTGTGTGTGATCGGACGATCGAGAATCAATCTTTGTCTTTGGAGATGATCCCAACCCTTCCCACTATTACCATCTAGTCACTTTGTAAAAGTGGTTAAGACCTCTTCATTCTAGTACCAACCGAGGTTCGGACGGTAAATGTAGTGCGAGATAGCGTACAAAAATAAAATAATACGAAATGCAACATTATTGTATAAGATTGATACAAATCCAAATACATACTACCATAAGGTTAAAATTAAATGAAAAATTCTATGTATTATTTTATAAAGTCTAATCTAATGCATATAAATCAGTTAGGCTATCAGTAGCTTATTATTTAATTAAAATCATTTCGTACTATATTAATATCCTACATGTTTTTTTTTTCAATTTAAAACATTCCTTCAAATATTTATGATGTCTAATATAATACATGTCAATTTGTTACGCTATTAATAGTTTATTATCCAATTAATATGATTCTCTCCCCAACTAGTAACCTACATATTTTTTTCAAATTAAATTATTCATTCCAAATAAATATTTTTTCGTATCAACTTTATGAATTGAAATTAAATTTTCATATGAGACGTGTAATTATTAAGACTTACCTTCTTATATATTAATTGTGAGATCTAATTCAACTCAAACAAATCGATTAGGCTATCAATAATTTATTATCCAAATAAAATAATTATCTACTTCAATTAATATCTTAACATATTTTGTTACTACACTAATATCTTATCTCTAAAGTTTTCATTTATTTCAATTAAATCATTCCTTTTGATCGATATTTTCCATATCAGTTGTTATAAATTGATATCAAATTAACATCATTTTCTACACAATAAAATGGTGGGATGATGCAGTTTAAAATGTTGATTTTAACTTGCCTCATCGAGGGGTAAGTGCGTTCATTTTCCACCCGCTCCGCATTGGTCTGCGTCGACCAGCCTCACACACATCTAATAAGAAAAATATTAAAAGAAATGTTGCAACATTGTACTCACTCTGTGGTGTCCGTGCCATCACGCCTCACAAAATTGCAGTGTGGTGCGGTTCTTAATTATGATAATGATTCAGCCCACGTCTGAACTCTTTAATATCCTCGTCACTGAAGTGCTTCGCACCAATGATACCCCGCCTTTTTAAGAACATGTTGCCCCTTTAAATTTCGAAGAAGATACACTCCCTTGATGGTTTGTTTCCGAAATTAAAAATCACTAAATGTTGGATAATATATTTAAAAATAGATATTCAATCAAATTTAAGTGGCGATATAATATTATTTGAAATATTCTTAGCCTCCATCAACAAAATGTGCGGAGCAAAAAGCTGTTTCTCTGACAAGCATATCGTGCTCCAGCAACATTGTCAGCCCCAACAGAATAATGCTAGATCACATGCACAATCTTTCTTTAAATTATCTGGATCAGAAAGCCTTGTAAATTTGTAATGTACATTGATGTAGGCCAACTATAATTTATTGTATAGTCGAAAAAAAAATAACCTTAAATTAGAGTTGCGCAAAAATTATTTACTTTAATAACTAATCCATATAATTAACTTTTTAAATATATATAATACAAATTCTTTTTAAGTTGGACTGACAACAGAACAAATCAGCGATTAGTTCGTTCAAGGATGCATTATTGGGTATTCAAAATATTAAGTCCGACAATTTAGATTCACAAATTCGCTATTTGGATGATATACATCATTTCAATTGTGCTCCGGTTCGCAAAGGGTAGTATATTTCTGTCCATTTGGATGATAAAATTTATGCGAAGCGCGTTGAACATCTGAAATCCCTCCCTCATTAATCGTATTTTGCAACCTAAGAAATTGGCGCCTTATAACAATGAAACATTGAGGGCAGATTTGCAATCAGTTTGGGGCTTAATCTCAGAATGGAAACTGATTCTCCTCGAAAAAGGTACTACAACATCCAATTCAAGAATTTATATGATCGCAATAGAATCTCAAACGTGCTTCATGAGACCTGGATTCTGGTTATATACGACTATCCATTTGGGTTTCAGACTTATCCCTACAAAATTGCTTCAACGAAAGTGCAAGTCTGGGTGCGTATCTGTGAATTGCTTATCGGATTTTGGAATCCACAACTCATTTTTAATATTGCGAGAGCGATCGAAACTCCGATTCAAATTGACTCCAGATTGCTTAAAGGGGGGTTGTCATTTTGTACGTGTTTTTGGTAGAAATTGATCTCAAACAAGAAACTCAAGACAATGTTATGCTGGAGTGTATGGGGCATTCTGTTTTTTCCTCTGTTTTATGAATATTTATCGGAACATTATACGCATTGCAATATTGCTGGCATCGAGTTCATGCTTGTAGAAATCGGTCGCAGCATGAGAGCAAGCATGACAAATCTATTGCTCTGGGACCATCTAGAGGTCGTACAACTCGTCGGGAATATAGAGCATACTGCAACTAATATTACAGAAACATCCCCTATATCAATCTTGAATGCATTTGTTGTCCTCATGGATCAATATTCAGATGAATTACCCTCATGTGACACTACTTCAGTTATGCTGACAACTGATGATGTCGAAAATACGCTTGCATTGGTTGTTGCTTCAAATGAGCAACCCTCTTTTTCGAACATCAATAGTGATCCTTCGGTTATCACTATCATGGAGGTTAGCACTCGGGTTACATCCGCTCAGCACAAGATTCAACCATCACCGAGTTCTGTTCCAGATAATAACACTAGCTTTAGTGGTTCACGAAAAGTGGCTCATCCACACATTTAAATATTGATGTTAATTTTGTTGATGCACTGAATCGTCCTTCTGTTAAGCATATGGCTCAGATCATGGTCACATCCGCTCAACACACGATTCAGTATACTGGTCTTCTTTATTCCCAGCTCGCTAGCTCTGCCGGATATTTAATTATTATTCCACTTGCTCAAATAGACCTGCCAGCTAATGACCAGACCGCCCAACTTACAGGTTAGAGCTGAGGCTCAATTATTATTCCACGATGCATCATGCTTATATGCTTCAGAATATGTTGAGCTGGCAGCAAGGAAATATTAGCTCGATAATATTGATGAACGGGTTGCAGCAGAGGTTGGTTGGACCCCTGTTAAAAGTGTAACATATGCGTGCTTTATTAATAATATATCTTGTTAATGATTGTATTCTGCTGAGAGTTGGTTTGGGAAAGTTTCATATCATACTGTTTGGTGCCTGGAACTGTGTGTATATCGGAGTTGGAATTGGTATGTTAGTAGTTAGTGATTGTCGAGTTATGTGCTTGTCAGGGGGTGTTCGTTCTGACCAACTCCATAGTGGTGATATTGACAAACAGCAGTTAGCGCACGCTTAGACTGTGTTGCTAGTGCGCGCTAATTATGTATTGGTAGCGCACGTTACTTGGCCATGGTAGCACACGCTATTATGGCCGGTCGGTGCATGCAGAGGGTTCTGGGCTAAACTCGAAAAACTAGCAGGTAGCACACGCTAACCCTTACGGGTAGCGCACGCTAGCGCGGCCAGTCCAGAGAGTTCTGCACCGCTTTTCAAAGGCGGTGAGCTGCCTTTTAAGCCTGATAGCCACGCTATGCCTTACCAGTAGCGTGCGCTAATCGCGCCTGGTATAAATAGGACAACGCCGTTCATTTATGCCATTTCCTTTCTTCTTCTTCCTCCTCCCGCGGCTGAGTGTCCCGGACATGGGGAAGGGCGGGTTTTGGCCAGTTTTCACTACCCAACAACGTTTTATAGTTCCTAGAGCAAAGTTAATAAGATCTTAACAGCTTTTATTGTTCGAAGCAAGGTAAATCCTTTGAAACCCAAGTTCTTCATACCTTAGGGTTTTCTTGAAGTTTTATGCTCTAAAGTCCAGATCTAGCCGTGGTTGTGTTGGATTATGATGCTGTAATTATAATCCTTTACTTTTTGTTGAAGTTTATGGATTGAGTTCGAGTTTTCTTCCGTAAACATGTATGATCCGAGCTGACCCTATAGTGTCCGTTTGATTGTCCCTAAGGGCAGAACTTTGGGTAAACCTTTCCGTTTTCGTAGTACTGTATTTGATATAGTGTTGTGTTGTGCTAGGACCTAATCCTTGAGGAAAGTTCGAGCAGCAGGTCCTTTCGTTCACCGTCCCCTGTACCAATGTAAATGAGGCAAGTACTTTGATTGCGTTTGATGTACTTTGTGTGAATATGTGAAAAATGTGATTTTATGAAAAGTGATGATTTCAAAAAATGTCGTTGTGCCATGTGGTTGAGTGTGTGCGAACCGAGTTAAAACCAGTGTGGATCTCCTGGGATCCGTTAGACTGCGAGCTATGCGAATCACTCGGTGGGGTTGTACAACTAGGGAGGGCCTGACGAGGACTTTATGGGGTGTGTATCTCGCGTGAGGTACAGGGCCAGTACAGCTCGGGAGATTGTTTTGAGATGATGATATTGGTATGGTATTCCGGAATATATGATGGCACAGTGATTTGGTAATTTATTCATTTGTTGTACATATTCATAAATCGTTGTACTTGCACCAGCTGTTTGCTGACCCCTTTTAGGGTAGATATACTTGTTGTGTATTCAGGTACAGGTCTTAGTGACAAGCTGGCGCAGGAAGGGTACGAAGATGACGAATAACACTGATATCACATGTCATTGTGAGTTGGTGGTTGTTTTGGCATGGTCAGAGTCGTGTTTTGGTTTTGTACTCGCGCGGGTACTGGCATATGTGCTTTCATGGTAGTGTCCGAAGTCGATGAGGGCAGGAGTGTTGCCGGGCCGTGAACGCCGGTATCACAGTGACCAAGAGAGTTGCTTCGGTTAGCTTCTCGACTGAGGATACTTGTGGTTTAATGTGTTGATGTTGGTTATGGTTGATGTGTTGGATCAGTTAGGAACTGTTGTGTTTGTGATGATTCAACAAGACCATGTATTGGTACGTTTTGGTGATGTATGTTGTCTTGAAAGTTGACGTTGGTTTTAAGTGTGTGAATGTCTCATTTCTATTGATGGTCATTGTTGTCTTTTATGTTGGTCCAGCCTGGTAGGTTCTCCAAAAAGAATCTACGGCGCTGTAATACCTCTGTAAATCATGGGGGTGTTACATAATTTGGTATCGGAGCTTAGGCTTATGGATACCTAGGCTGTTGGTATTTTGGGTATGTCAAAGTTGAGTTGCTCGTCTGTTTGTGATATCATTGGGTTGCTATCATCTCGTGTGACATGCACTGTAAGTCTCTCTGAACTCTAATTTCTTCTGCCAAGATTGTTCTAGTCTGTTTTGAATAGGCTTGGATTTTGAGTTCCTCTTGTGAATCGTGTTCCATTGGAATTGTGTCTGTTGTTTTCCTTTCCTTATACGTCTAAAAAACTGGTGCATGTTGATGTAGGTAGAAGGTAAGTCTTTCGATTGTAAGCTCCCTCCTATCTGTGTGATGGTTGTGTTGTGTGAACTTGATTAGCCCTAGGTTGAGGGGCTGGAATTTGTTGATGGTATTGAGATTGTTGGGATGTGCATGAGTATAATATATGGTCCGCGTGGAGATAGTTACATAATGTATATTGGAAAACCAGAAATGTTATTGATTCCTACATTCCATGAGATTTTAAGTATCAATTTTATCCACTGCGTGAGTATTTTGAAATGGCTTTTGGTACTTTGCAAACTGGGTTTTGTTTTGTAAAACCGATTCCCTAAAGCGAGTTTTGGCATTTTGGCCTTGAACATTTTGACGATATTTTTATGACGGTATATGGTGTCTTATAAATGACTTTGTGAGTATTCGAAAAATATTACCGTCATTGGCCTTTTGGGCGTTTTTGGACGTTTTTGGAAAATAGTTTTTAGCTTGGTGGCTTCCGGCGCGGGGCCCACGGTGCCGTAATATCCCAGGCCGTTTTGGGGATGTTACAGATTATGGTGAAACAATTATAATGGCTTTTGAAACCCTTTCAAATGGTGACAAATCTGCGATTTAGTATCGCTATATCAAATGAGTATGTATTCGGTGGAAAATATTTCTTTTCAATTAAACAACTAGTAGAAGGGGAAGAACTTTCATTTATCCAAATCCGAGGTAGATTTTTGAAATAATTTCGTATTATAGACGTTTTTGAAAATTTTAAAAGTGTAAGTTGTTTCGTGCATTATTTAAAAATGATTTCAAAAATTGAAGTGTAAAATAAAACTTCCTCTTCTAAGGTATTTACGAGTTTTGGGCGAAATGTGACTCGCCCTTATTTGCAAAAGATTATGTTTTGGACATGGTATTGTTATTCCTGTCAGAAGACCAAAAGTTGATTTTAAGCGTAATACGTATGTATATGTATTCTCACCCTTGTATATAGTATACATGCCTCTCAAAATTCGATGTTCTAGTGTTGCCTACTCTGAGCACTCGGAGATGATGATTGTGTTCGGTGGCGTTACTGTACGAAAGAATATTACAAGTCTGAGTATATCGAATCTTGATGAAAGTGAGTATGTTGACGATTGTAGGGGCAATGATGTGATCCAAACGATAACGAATTATGTTGCGGTGGAGGAGTACTAAGGTCGGTCGATGCCCTACGAAGCCTCCTCAGCAACTGAGTTGACAAGTGGGGCAAGCAGATAGAAGACATCTGGAAGATTCTGGGCAATAATGCTCAGAATTGCATTTGAGGTGATGGTATGAACGTTCATGTTAATGGCCTCTCAAAGGTTTCTCGCGTGATGTCGTATACTTACAAACCGATGTGTTCTGATTTGCATTCTGTCGCTTATCAGTAACCTTCGGTTCTGGTGCTATTTGAGAGGTGTTCATGACTGTTTTGCGGAATCAAGGCAGTTAGCGCACGCTACCTTGTGGGTAGCGCATGCTAACACGAGATGCAGAAACTACCGCATTCAGCTGAGAATTCAGTAGGGCACGTTATACGGTTATGTAGCGCACGCTAAGGTGCAACAACGAGCGCACGCCACAGAGAGAGTAACGCGCTAACTAGTAGTTCGAGGGCGGTGCCAGGGCTATTGGATTGAGACTGAAGGTCACGATAGCGCACGATAACGCTTGTAGTTAGCGCACGGTAATCTGTCTGGCATATAAACTGGACAGCGATCGCGATTCCTCATTTCCGCTCTTTTCTTTTTCTCTGTGGGTGACACCAGGATGTGAATCAAAGGAGACGATGGTTCGCAATCTTGACCGATTTTGTTTCGTTCAAAGATGTTTTGGGGTATAACATTTTCTAACCCAATGTCCTTTGTCGGATTGAGGCAATTCCTTGATTTTCCCTTGAGTTGACATTTGTGAATTTTGTTCTTGATCTCATTTCCAACTCGATTCTGATGAATCAAATGATGTTAAATATTATTGTTGGTCGTGCCTTATGAATTGCATACCCATAACTCCGACTCTTTTAATTTGATTGATTCGGAGAAAACGTGAACAATTAATGTGGATCAAATGTCCGTAAACTCTTGGTGAGCAAAACAAGTGATCAAGGGACGTTCCGTACGCCAGATGATGGCAAGTGATGCTTTCTTAATACATTCGAATTGTGGATGCTCCTGACAATTGTGGTTTCCGTCATGTGCTGGTTCCAAGATTTTGTAATATAGCCCCATTGTTGTTGAATATTGGACCATATTTCCTTTGGTGACTCATGATTCTATCCGAGCAAACTGTATCTATTGTGTTGTGCTTCATTTTGATTTCAACCTGTGCCATTAACTGGATCGCGTCACTACCGAGAAATCCTCGCGATATTAGCAGTCATTTCACACTCGTCGGGATGCCCAGAGATTTGGTCATCCGACCTTATGAAATTGCCTGTTAAGTGGATCATGACACCCGAGTTTTGACTACTTTTTCCACCCTAACTTGCTTATGTTCGATGGTATCTTCTGAAATTATTCTGTTCTTTGATTTTTGTCATTCGAACGAGTTGTGACGTTGTTTCAGATGAATTCGTTCACAATTGTGACTTTTCCCAAGTTTGGTTCATTTCTTGTGAGCCATGTGCGAAGTGAGCGTCTTGTAATTCTTACAATTTCAATTAATGTCTCGGACTGGGATGTGTTGTCGTTCGGTTGCTGCCGTCCAGTTGTTGTTGTTCAGCCGATATTAGCCGATCATTGTGGTTCAATTGCTGTTGCTCGATCTTGCATCCTGATTATCGAGCATCTCATTTTTTAAGGTTCAGGTATCTGTTCCAATACGTGATTTTCCAAACCTTTGAAGTTATCGGAATTATATATTTGTTCAGCGTTAAACCCGCATTTTGATTGTTGTGCTATTCGGATTATTAACCATAGTGGTTCATGATCATTGCACTTCGTAAACATTCTTGCATATTGAATTGGACCGCTGTAGGACACGGAGTTTCGTATCCGCTGTTGGCAGGAGTTAACGTATGTTATCTAAAGCGCCTTGCCTTGATTGTTTCATAATCTAAGTTTTGGGATGAAACTTATTTCGAAAGAAGTGTGGATAATAATTTTATTTCCCCATTAGTTCATTTTCTTTCTGATCCAGTTTTCATTTTTTTTTCGGTTCGCTAGTCTCGACGACCGACATATGAGAGATGGTCATCATGCCTTGACATCAAGTGGGAATACCGAGAGTCCGTGATTGTATCTTTTAGTTGACCAATATTTCGGTCGGATTCGTGCCATTGATAAACTCGATCGTTATCGGGAATCTTTGCAAGTTTATCGTCAAGATTTTCATCACTATTATTATTATTTTGGACGGCGAGGGATGATGGACACTAAATGACGGCTCCGCCAAAATAGCGGCTACTGGAAACAACTGTAGCACCGCCAGGACCGCCAACTTAAAATCGGTTTGATGTATATAAGGCCCCGAAAGGTATTTCCATAGTAGACTCAGGACGTTGATCGAAGGAACAGTTGAATAACCTTGTGAGTATGGATCCTACTAAGCATATTCGTTGCTTAGAACATATCGATTACCTAGAAGCCATAACACAATTTCATCGGGACGCGAGTCAGACTGCACAGGAGGCAGATGTACAGGAACGTGAGCGTACAGCGCAGCTGGAAGCTCAGTTGGCTGTAGCACAATGTACTATTCGAGAGGGAGAGGCCCAACACACTCAGGCAAGAGAGGCCCTCCAGGATCAGGTGCAGCAAGAGAGAGCAATGATACGGGCCAACACTGAGGAGATCCTCGCTATCCTCCCAGCGGCCCCAATCCCAGTAGTGGACAAGAAGTTGCAGAAGACGAAGAAGATCCCGAAGAGGACCCGGAAGAAGAGGTCGAAGATAACTCTGTTGTCGTTGACCCATGAGCTGTGCTCAGTGACGGCATGCTGTGTATCGATGTTTTTTATAGATATGTATTGATATAATGTTTACGGTTTGAGAATAAATTTTGTAGGAATACAATTGATGACTCGGACATATATTTCGACGACCCCCTTTCCTATTTCAAGTTTAAAGGATGAAACTTCTTTTAAGAGGATAAGGGTGTAACATCTGCGTGTTTTATTAATAACATATCTTGTTAATGATCGTATTCTGCTGAGAGTTGGTTTGGGAAAGTTTCATATCATACTGTTTGGTGCCTGGAACCGTGTGTATATCGGAGTTGGAATTGGTATATTGGTTGTTAGTGATTGTCGAGTTATGTGCTTGTCAGGAGGTGTTCATTCTGACCAACTCCATATTGGTGATATTGAGAAACAGCAGTTAGCGCACGCTAGACTGTGTTGCTAGAGTGCGCTAATTATGTATTGGTAGCGCACATTACTTGGCCATGGTAGCGCACGCTATTATGGTCGGTCGGTGCATGCAGAGGGTTCTGGACTTAACTCGGAAAACTAGCAGGTAGCGCACGCTAACCCTTATGGGTAGCGCACGCTAGCGCGGCTAGTCCAGAGAGTTCTGCATCGCCTTTCAAAGGTGGTAGGCTGCCTTTTAAGCTCGATAGCGCACGCTACGCCTTACTAGTAGCGCGCGCTAATCGCGTCTGGTATAAATAGGACAGTGCCGTTCATTTATGCCATTTCCTTCCTTCTTCTTCCTCCTCCCATGGCTGAGTGTCCCGGACGTGGGGAAGAGCGGGTTTTGGCCAGTTTTCACTACCCAACAATGTTTTAGAGTTCCTGGAGCAAAGTTAACAAGATCTTAACAGCTTTTATCGTTCGAAGCAAGGTAAATCCTTCGAAACCCGAGCTCTTCATACCTTAGGGTTTTCTTGAAGTTTTATGCTCTAAAGTCCAGATCTAGCCGTGGTTGTGTTGGATTATGATGCTGTAATTATAATCTTTTGCTTTTCGTTGAAGTTTATGGATTGAGTTCGAGTTTTCTTCCGTAAACATATATGATCCGAGCTGACCCTACAATGTTCGTTTGATTGCCCCTAAGGGTGGAACTTAGGGTAAACCTTTCCGTTTTTATCGTACTGTGTTTGATATAGTGTTGTGTTGTGTTAGGACCTAATCCTTGAGGAAAGTTCGAGCAGCAGGTCCTTTCGTTCACCGCCGCCTGTACCATTGTAATTGAGGCAAGTACTATGATTGCGTTTGATGTACTTCGTGTGAATATGTGAAAAATGTAATTTTATGAAAAGTGGTGATTTGAGACTAAGTTGCAGACTTTCAACCGTTACACTAGGCACATATGCCCGACCCGACCCGACCCCAACCGAGTCTGAAATAGTTGGTAACGTAATTTCAAAGCATTAAAAATGTCAATTTATAATGTCAAAAAGATTCAAGTCTATGTGATGAGTCGATTTTTGATCGTCTCATTCTGTTCTATTGAGTCGTGCTTTCGTTTGTTTTTAAGTGTTTTTGCTCTTTTTACGCATGGTATGTTGTGTTTTTATTTTGTGGATAGCCAGACGAAGATTGTGGTGAAATATGCGCTTTTATGGCCAATATTGCAGTTTATGACGATCAAGAGCAAGAACGGGGCCTAAATGATGAAGATTGAAGCAATATCGATCGTATTTTCTAATTTCCAGACTCATTACTTCGAATTAGGATATGTTTTATATATGTATGGATTTCTCGTGAAATCATCTTCATAAGGGTATATTATATGCTAAATTTCGAGGTGTACTGAGGGAGATATGACTTCTAGACCACAGCCTCATAGTCCGGACCACGCGAGGATCGCGATCCAAGTTCAGACCGTGCCTGGATCGTGATCCGGAATTTCGGACCGCATGGCAGGCCACCCTACCGAACACTCAGACTGCGGTCTCCATAATATGGACCGCGATCCTGCTACTGTAGGTGCCCAAGTTTTTTCCCCCGGATCGCGATCCCCCCCAGGTTTTTTAAAAAAAAAAAATCCTGCTCCAAAACACAAAACCGCGGCCCCCTCCCCCTTATTTCCCATCGCCTATCTCTCAATTCCTCATTCCCCTTTCAACTAATCTAATCCATACCAACATTTCATCATTTTTTCTCTGTCAAATTCGGTTAGAAACTCATACATCAACATCTATTTCATCATTTAATTGGAGCAAACCAAAGGTACGAATTCAAAACTCAAGTTTTTCTTCAATTTGGGGAATTTCTATGATATTGAAATTTTGTGCTTACATCTTTGAATTGATGATTGAGAATAGTTTGAAAGTGCTTGAATATGATAGAATTATGATTTGTGATTCGTTTTTTGAGAGGTTTTGTAATCCTAATTCTCTCTCCACAAGCTTAAAACTTTTGTGCACGAAAGGTGTTCGATGAAATGTTTCTATGAACTAGTCTTTCAAATCCCTTGATTGGTGCTACATTTGCTACTTCTTGGAATTTATTAATGCTACATTGTCAATTGTTTGTGCCGAACTAACGAGTCTTACTACTTGATTGGATTTTTCTCATTTACGACAAATCTTTGGTTTGGGGGGGGGGGGGGGGTTTGAACATCATCAAGTTGTGGCTTAACAATTATAATTTTGTAGGAAACATGACTAAACAAAAGGGAACCACGAAACGCCTTCGGACTGGAGGCAATGCCGAACAAGGCCAAGGGTTGAGCCATAGATCGGAGCAACAAGAACACGATGCTATTCTTGCTCGATTGAATGCGGTGGACCGAAAATATTTCCTTGAGTTGAGCAAGCTAAGAGCCTTCCCGGAAAAGGGTGTGCGGAGTGCTCTTGTGGAGAATTTTCCCATTGTCCGACACTTGCTAAAATGCGCAAATTTGGAGGAATTTTTCAAAGGCAATCGGGAATGTGACTTATCAGTGGTGCGCGAATTTTACGCAACCATGGCTCCGACACCCGACGGGAGTCTGGAGGGGAAAGTGCAGGGAAAACAAGTGCTTATCTCGCCAAGATGCTTAATGAAACGCTAGGGTTCCAAGCACCACCTCGCCATAGCGAGGACTTCGTTGATGAATACTAAGAATTCGCCGCCCGGCCCGACCTCTGTAATACCCAGTTGTAACTCAGTAATTATCACTCAATAATTATCATTCAGTATTTATCATTCAGTAATTGATACTCAGTAATTTCATTCATCATTGATCATTTGTCACTCATATTCAGTCATGGTATTCATCATTCAGAGTAATTGTATCGTGTATCAATCGTCATTCATCACTAATCTGATTGGAGTTTCGTGCCGTGTTTATCATCATTGTCATTTTCGTTGCGAGCTGTGCGTGAGGAGTAGCGCACGCTACATACTCCATTTAGCGTACGCTAATTGGGTATAGGTAGCGCACGCTACCACTCAGCAGTAGCGCACGCTAAGGTTACCTTGGCTGCAGTCCAGAAGGTACTGGACTGCAGGTGAGTTATAAGTAGCGCACGCTACGATTGGTAAGTAGCGCGCGCTAGCGGGTTGAAGTAGCGCACGCTAATATGAGGTGTAACGCGCGCTAAGGACGGATCAGGTTGAGTCCAATGGCTCTTGGATCGCATCGATTATTTCATAGCGCACGCTATGTGTTGTTGTTAGCGTACGCAACCGATATATTAGCGCACGCTAATCTATGTTTGTAGCGCACGCTATCACGGTCGAATCGAGGGCGCAGTTTTACGGACTCGATCGGGCATCAATATTTCGTTAGCGCACGCTAATAATGGATCTTAGCGCACGCTAGTAAAATGGCCGTAGCGCACGCTACAAGAAGGTACGTAGCGCACGCTACCGTGTTCGGACAGTGGGTACTGGACTACCCAAATTACTCGTTAGCGCACGCTACGCACAAGGGCTAGCGCACGCTAACCTGGACTGACTATAAATTGGACAGTTAGTCAGACTTCGTCATTTATTCATCTCATTTCACTCCTTCGGTATTTTTTGGGCGATTTCGAGCGTTTCGGAGAGGATTCTTCGAGGTGTAATCATCAATCATCATCTTCAAGCTCATCTTCCGGATTGATCATCATTTCATCATCTTCATCACATCGAATCAAAGGTATTAATCTCTTGGATCTAGAATTTCGGATTTTTGGGTTTTCCTTCCGATTTCTTCGTGTAAGCTTGGATTATCATTGGAATATGTTAGATATGGATTATCTACCTTGGATAAGTATATTCTTACGGATTTAATGGTTATTTTCGGAATTATTTCAAGAACCCTTGGGGTTGACTTCGGTTAATTGGGGATTTTCCGATTGATGTTGTTGTAATCATGAATTATGGATTCCTAATGGATTATTGATATCATTGAAGTGTTTTGTTAGTTCGAAATACTCATTTTAGTGTTGGTTTCGACATATTCGGGATTGGATATTTTCGAAGTCGTGTGGTTGGTTACGTATTCGTTAGAATGCCCCAATGAGTTTGATTATCGTTGTTTCGACCTTTGGGTTAGTCGTGTTTTGTTGTTTGATGCGTGTATTGAACGGTTGTTGGTAATTATTGTTATTCAAGGTTGTTCGAGCGACCGGTATTTCACTTAGGACGTTGGTCGTGGACGGACATTCTTCATCGGTATTGAGTAAGTTGATTCTTACTCGGTTAAAAGGATATTCATTCCTTTTGTTGTTGATCATTCATAATCATAACTCATTCATCATTGTATTAATCATTTTGAGACTTGTAATTGTCGGATAATCATTTCATTAGCGAGGAACGGCGGTTCCAATCATTTCATTGAAAACTATCAATCACTTCATTATCACTTTCGTATCGGTGAGTCATTCTTGACTTTGTCGGATTAGTATTATTCATTGATATTCATTATGGTCATTCTTGTTCATATGACCTTCTGGGTTCATATTGCGTGGCCGGGTGCGGATGTGTGGAATTTTTAGTCGGGCATGTGATGGCCATGTATTGGGAGTGATACATTGGACTGTGCACACAGTAACGATTACCTCCGTGAGACTAATTAGGTACAAGGACGGGTGTGTCCGGTCATCCGTCTTGTACACTTGCACAGAACACTACGGGCGTACTATGATGCTCCTCTTCAGCGTAATTCATAACTAAGGATATTTCATAACTTGATTAAATCATGTTTGTGTATTTTCAACCCTTGAGGATTGTTGTTACGTATGGCCCGGCCCGTTGGGGATTTTGTTTTCAGTCACGGCAAGGCAAAGGCACGGGAAGAGCATGTTGACGGCGAGTCCCGATGATACTAGTAGGGGCCCCGGTCATTCCGTTTGTTGATCATTTTGATCATTTGATTATTTCGTCATTTGTATTTTCATTTGCAAATTCCGTTAGTAATGTTTATTTATTTAGGGTGGTGTATTTTATCTTCATATAAAATACACTAGTATTCAGTATTGTCCTGGTGTGTTGTACTTAAACTCCTCATCGGAGTGTTTGGTAATATAATGTGGTTCGGTACTACAATTATATTATTTAATTCATCATTTTCATTTGCCTGGTGGGTCCCAGTCGGGGATTCACGGCACTGTAATATCCGCCTAGTTTGGGGTGTTACAGAGTTGGTATCGGAGCGTGGTTTTGAATACTACCCTCCAAGTCATGTCTCATTTGAAATCATCGTCATCGGACTAGTATCATTGGACATTCGCGTCACGTGTGACCTGTGCAAATGCCGAGCCAATCAGACCAAGAACTGTAAGATTTCTAATGCCATGGTATAATTTCTGGCATTAATCATTCATTCATAATTCATCTGTTAACAATCCTCAATCATCATTGTCATTTTGACCGGGACGGTCAGGTTAACTTCGATGTCATCAATTCATTTCATTGTTCAGTTTTTGATCAGGAAGATCGAATCATTAATCTTGTTAACTCATTCAAGATGATCATTTCAGTAACTTCATTGGATAATCATGTCACGTCAATTAATCATTCATGTAATCGCTGTATTTGAGCGCGTATGCTCATTTTCGTCATTTCATAATATAATCATAATGTGATACTCATGCGAGATATATAATCATCATATGACTTTCCACTTCAGTATGGAAGGGGCTGGCAGAGGACGTGGAGGACGAGGCCGTGGAGCGGGCCGAATCCCGAGAACTCGTGCGAATACACGTGCAAATGCCAGGAATAATGCTAATTCATCGAGCAGCGACGCTGCCACTCATTCACCTGGACGCGATCATTCACTATCGGGGAGTCGTGCGGACACGGCTCGGTCGAGAGGGTGTCGGATTGACCCACTCGCTTTTATGCGGGGCATGATGGCCCAAATGACCCAGATGGCTCGGTTGATGGAGACAATGCATAACTCCGTCAATCAAAATCGGAGCTCCTCCGCCGCCGCCTCGGAGGCAAGAGAGGAATGTGAGTAATATCATCGGCGATATCTCTCGCGGAGGCCACCTACTTTTGAGGGCTCGTCGAGCGGCAGATATCATTCATTGGCTCGAGCATTTCGAGAAGTTGTTTGCTATGGTAGAGTGTCCCGAAGGACACAAAGTTTCTGTTGCGGCTTACTACCTGGGTAAGAGCGCACATTCTTGGTGGTTATCGTTGAAGCCCACCGAAGGATCTTGTACTTGGGATCAGTTCAAGACTCTCATGATGGAGAGGTATTATCCGGCCCCACTCAGAGAGGCCAAGCTGTCGGAATTGCTCACCCCCGACCCCTCAACAGACGAGGATGTTCTCGCCATTGCCGAGAAATTTCAGGAACTTCTTCCTTTCGCCTCATCCATCATTCATTCAGAGGCGGATAAGATCAAATATTTGACAAGAGGTGAAACCCGTATGAGACTTGATTTACTTAATCATAATTGCACCACGTTGGTGAATTCATTGAGAAAGCTCTCACTTATGAGCTTCGCTAAGGAAATTGCTAAGCGGCAACCTTAAATGCGCTAGCAAGAAATCGAAGAATCGTAATCGGTCAAGGCGGTCGGACAACCTTCAAGAAACCCCGTGCGGGCTCTGCTTTTCGAGCGACCTCAGTGTCGTCTAAACCCATGGAATCTCGATCACGAGCGGCGATTCGCCATCACTGTTACAACCGTGGGGATCTTGGTCATGTCGGCACCAAGTGTCCGAGACAGTCTCATCACGTGTCATAAGCTGTGGAATTGTGGGACATAAGGCCCGTTTTGCCGTAGGGACTCCAAACCTACTCGAGGCGTCATCTCGGGCACCTAAACAGTCGGCCGTTCGAATCAAGCCACTCAATCAGCGTCGTTTAAAACGACGGGAGCGACTAAAGGTGGAGCTTTTAGCCATCGACAGGAGCGTCGGTCTGGGACTAGCAAGCCCCGATTTATGAGAAGAAGAAGACCGATGATCCAGAGGCCCGAATGATCTCGGTACACTCTATATTCTATCTCAACCTTGTGTGTACCCTTTTTGATCTTGGTGCATCACATTCATTCATTTCCGAGTCATGTTTGAGTAGACGACGTCAGGGTAGTGCTACTACTTGTGAGCCTTATGTCATTCGACAACCTGATGGTAGACGAATTATCGTGTCGTGAGATTGAATTGTCGATTGATTTCATGGTCGTGTATGGCCAGCGGACCTAATCGTGGTAGATTTGCCGAGAGACGACGTCATCTTGGGCATTGATTGGATGGATCGTCATGATGCCATCATTAGTGTCCGTAAGCGTATGGTCACTATCATTTCAGACGATGGGGTGGAATGTGTGTTTCAGGGAGGTAATCCCGGCTGTTCTGGTAAGGTCATTAATTTGATGAAAGCAGTAAGATTACTCAATCAGGGATGTGTCGGTTATTGGTGCTATATGGCCAAAACCGAGAAGTCATCAGTAATGTTGACGGATATTCCGGTGGTGAGGGAATATGCCGATGTTTTTCTAGACGAGTTACCTGGTTTGCCTCCACAGAGAGATGTGGAATTCACGATTGAGTTGGAGCCTGGTACGTCCCCGATATCGAAGACACCGTACCGGATGGCCCCGACCGAAATGCAGGAGTTAAAGAACCAACTTGAAGAGTTATTCGAGAAAGGTTATATCCGACCGAGTGCGTCCCCGTGGGGAGCACCAGTGTTGTTTGTCAGGAAGAAGGATGGTTCATTTCGCTTATGTATTGATTATCGGGAGTTGAACAGGGTGACAATCAAGAATAAGTATCCCTTACCCCGTATTGATGATCTCTTAGATCAACTTCAGGGAGCTTCAGTATTTTCCAAGATCGACTTAAGATCTGGATATCATCAGTTGCGGATTCGAGAGTCGGATATCGCGAGGACGGCGTTTCGAACACGCTATGGTCATTATGAGTTTGTGGTTATGCCGTTCGGATTGACTAATGCACCTGCGGTATTCATGGAGTTAATGAATCGGGTCTTCATCGACCTTTTGGATCGGTTTGTTGTTGTCTTCATCGATGACATTTTGATTTATTCTCGTGACCGGGAGGAACACGAGTTTCACCTTCATCAAGTGCTCGACGTGTTGAGACGAGAACAACTTTTTGGGAAGTTTTCCAAATGTGAGTTCTGGATGTCCGAAGTGACTTTTCTCGGACATGTAATTTCATCGACGGAGTTCGTGTCGATCCTCAGAAGACGGAGGCTATTCGGGATTGGCTACCTCCGAAGAACGTTAAGGAAATCCGAAGTTTTCTCGGATTAGCGGGTTATTATCGGCGGTTTGTGGAAGGATTTTCTAGAATCGCTCAACCCTTAACGAACCTTCTGCGGAAGGATAAGAAATACACGTGGTCCGACGCGTGTCAACGGAGTTTTGAGGAACTCAAGAGCCGGTTAATGTCAGCACCTGTACTTTCCTTGCCGCAGGGGACGGAAGGATTTGTGGTTTATAGTGATGCATCCGGACAGGGTCTCGGATGTGTACTCATGCAGAACGGGAAGGTTATTGCCTATGCTTCACGGCAATTGAGACCTTACGAGGTTAATTATCCGACCCACGACCTGGAGCTAGCAGCCGTGGTGTTCGCTTTGAAAATTTGGTGTCATTATCTTTATGGCGTTACCTGTCAGATATTCACCGATCATAAGAGCTTAAAGTATATATTTACTCAGAAGGAGTTAAATATGCGTCGAGACGGTGGTTGGAATTAATCAAGGATTATGATATTGAGATCCTCTACCACTCGGGCAAGGCGAACGTTGTCGCCGACGCGGAGTCGTAAGTCGATTCGGAGCAGATGCTTGCCGTTTAACTTGATTCGAAGGAGCTTGGCGAGAATTCCTTAGATCCGAGATCGAGGTCCGGCTTCAGCGAGTTCGGGGCGCTTTGTATGTTAGAGATTTCATCGTCACTCGAGGAGGAAATCCGAGAGAATCGTGGTTCGGACCCATCATTGTGCGCATCCGAGAGGATGTGGCCTGGGAAAGCCCCTGGATTTGTGGTCCACGAGGATGGACTTTTGAGGTTTAAGAATCGGTTGTGCGTACCGGGGAATGACGAGTTGAAAAACTCGATTTTGAAAGAAACTCATGCTACCCCTTATTCCGTTCATCCGGGGTCTAGCAAGATGTACAAGGACTTGAAACAAAATTACTGGTGGAGTAATATGAAGCGAGAAGTCGCAGAATTTGTTTCGAGATGCTTAACCTGTCAACAAGTTAAGATTGAACATCAGCGACCGGCGGGTATGCTGAAACCTCTTCCTATTCCCGAATGGAAGTGGGAAGACATTTCTATGGATTTCATCACGAGTTTGCCAACGAGTCGTCGTGGCATGAATACGATCTGGGTGATCGTGGACCGCTTAACTAAATCAGCTCATTTCCTTGAGATCAAGGAGACGTGGGGTCCCGAGAGACTTGCTCAACTGTTCATCAAAGAGATAGTCAGACTGCACGGTACTCCTAAAAGTATCGTTTCCGATCGTGACGGACGGTTTGTGTCGCATTTTTGGAAATCAGTTCATCGTGCTATGGGAACCCAGCTTAATCTCAGTACCGCTTTTCATCCTCAGTCCGACGGACAATCAGAGAGGACCATTCAGACATTAGAGGACATGTTGAGGGCATGCGTCCTCGATTGGAAAGACGATTGGGAAGCCCAACTACCATTGATCGAGTTCACGTATAATAATAGTTGGCATGCTTCGATTAAGATGGCACCTTACGAGGCCTTGTACGGTCGTCGTTGTCGATCTCCGTTGTGTTGGGACGACCTATCAGAATCATTGGGCACCGAGCCCGATATGCTTATAGCCGCCCGTGAGAAGGTAGCTTTGATCAGGAGTCGTTTGTTGACAGCTCAGAGTCGACAGAAATCATATGCAGATAACCGTCGTCGACCATTAGAGTTCGAGGCTGGCGACCATGTGTTGGTCAAGGTATCCCCGAGTCGTGGTATTTTCCGTTTTGGGAAGAGGGGGAAGTTGAGTCCGAGATTCATTGGACCGTTCGAGATTTTGGATCGAGTGGGCGAGTTAGCTTATCGATTGGCTTTACCTCCGGCGTTGAGCCGAATTCATAATGTGTTTCATGTCTCTCAGTTGCGGAAGTATGTTGCCGACCCGAGTCACATACTTCAGTTCGATGAAATCGAGATCGCCGACGATCATTCATACGAGGAGCGTCCTATACGAGTTTTAGAGCGGCGAATCAAACAGTTGAGAAATAAGACGATTCCTTTGGTTAAAATTCAGTGGTCTAGACACGGAGTCGAAGAGGCTACTTGGGAAACCGAGGATAGTATGCGAAAGAGTTATCCCGAGTTGTTTTGACCCTTAGTTTCGGGGACGAAACTCTTTTAAGGGGGGGGTGTATGTAATACCCAGTTGTAACTCAGTAATTATCACTCAATAATTATCATTCAGTATTTATCATTCAGTAATTGATACTCAGTAATTTCATTCATCATTGATCATTTGTCACTCATATTCAGTCATGGTATTCATCATTCAGAGTAATTGTATCGTGTATCAATCGTCATTCATCACTAATCTGATTGGAGTTTCGTGCCGTGTTTATCATCATTGTCATTTTCGCTATGAGTATGCGTGAGGAGTAGCGCACGCTACATACTCCATTTAGCGTACGCTAATTGGGTATAGGTAGCGCACGCTACCACTCAGCAGTAGCGCACGCTAAGGTTACCTTGGCTGCAGTCCAGAAGGTACTGGACTGCAGGTGAGTTATAAGTAGCGCACGCTACGATTGGTAAGTAGCGCGCGCTAGCGGGTTGAAGTAGCGCACGCTAATATGAGGTGTAACGCGCGCTAAGGACGGATCAGGTTGAGTCCAGTGGCTACTGGACTGCACTGGATTATTTCATAGCGCACGCTATGTGTTGTTGTTAGCGTACGCAACCGATATATTAGCGCACGCTAAACAATGGTTGTAGCGCACGCTATCGAGGTCAGATCAGAGGGCAGACAGTTTTCTGGACTCCAGTACTGGGCATCAATATTTCGTTAGCGCACGCTAATAATGGATCTTAGCGCACGCTAGTAAAATGGCCGTAGCGCACGCTACAAGAAGGTACGTAGCGCGCGCTACCGTGTTCGGACAGTGGGTACTGGACTACCCAAATTACTCGTTAGCGCACGCTACGCACAAGGGCTAGCGCACGCTAACACGGACCGACTATAAATCGACGATTAGTCAGACTTCGTCATTTATTCATCTCATTTCACTCCTTCGATATTTTTTGGGCGATTTCGAGCGTTTCGGAGAGGATTCTTCGAGGTGTAATCATCAATCATCATCTTCAAGCTCATTTTCCGGATTGATCATCATTTCATCATCTTCATCACATCGAATCAAAGGTATTAATCTCTTGGATCTAGAATTTCGGATTTTTGGGTTTTCCTTCCGATTTCTTCGTGTAAGCTTGGATTATCATTGGAATATGTTAGATATGGATTATCTACCTTGGATAAGTATATTCTTACGGATTTAATGGTTATTTTCGGAATTATTTCAAGAACCCTTGGGGTTGACTTCGGTTAATTGGGGATTTTCCGATTGATGTTGTTGTAATCATGAATTATGGATTCCTAATGGATTATTGATATCATTGAAGTGTTTTGTTAGTTCGAAATACTCATTTTAGTGTTGGTTTCGACATATTCGGGATTGGATATTTTCGGAGTCGTGTGGTTGGTTACGTATTCGTTAGAATGCCCCAATGAGTTTGATTATCGTTGTTTCGACCTTTGGGTTAGTCGTGTTTTTTTGTTTGATGCGTGTATTGAACGGTTGTTGGTAATTATTGTTATTCAAGGTTGTTCGAGCGACCGGTATTTCACTTAGGACGTTGGTCGTGGACGGACATTCTTCATCGGTATTGAGTAAGTTGATTCTTACTCGGTTAAAAGGATATTCATTCCTTTTGTTGTTGATCATTCATAATCATAACTCATTCATCATTGTATTAATCATTTTGAGACTTGTAATTGTCGGATAATCATTTCATTAGCGAGGAACGGCGGTTCCAATCATTTCATTGAAAACTATCAATCACTTCATTATCACTTTCGTATCGGTGAGTCATTCTTGACTTTGTCGGATTAGTATTATTCATTGATATTCATTATGGTCATTCTTGTTCATATGACCTTCTGGGTTCATATTGCGTGGCCGGGTGCGGATGTGTGGAATTTTTAGTCGGGCATGTGATGGCCATGTATTGGGAGTGATACATTGACTGTGCACACAAGAACGATTACCTCCGTGAGACTAATTAGGTACAAGGACGGTGTGTCCGGTCATCCGTCTTGTACACTTGCACGTAACACTACGGGCGTACTATGATGCTCCTCTTCGCCGTAATTCATAACTAAGGATATTTCATAACTTGCTTAAATCATGTTTGTGTATTTTCAACCCTTGAGGATTGTTGTTCAGTAATCGACCGGCTGGGGGATTTTGTTTTCGTGTCACGGCAAGGCAAAGGCACGGAAGAGCATGTTGACGGCGACGAGTCGAGTGATACTAGTAGGGGCCCGCCATTCCGTTTGTTCAGTCATTTTCAGTCATTTCAGTTATTTCTGTCATTTGTATTTTCCGCTGCAAATTCCGTTTGTAATGTTTATTTATTTAGGGTGGTGTATTTTATCTTCATATAAAATACACTAGTATTCGGTATTGTCCTGGTGTGTTGTACTTAAACTCCTCATCGGAGTGTTTGGTAATATAATGTGGTTCGGTACTACAATTATATTATTTAATTCATCATTTTCATTTGCCTGGTGGGTCCCAGTCGGGGATTCACGGCACTGTAATATCCGCCTAGTTTGGGGTGTTACAACCTCTTGCAAACTTTACAAAACCATAAGCGGGCCAGCGCACTCAAATCCTCTCCACCGAATCCAAAATGTTATACCACATTATTTGCAACAGCCTTCTACCGACTCAGGCCACATGCCGAATAGTTATCAACCGCCTTGCTTTGGTTTACTTGATCATTGAATACCACACGATGAATGTTGGGGCTTTAATTTTCAAGGAGCTAGAAGAAATGACCAAAACAAAGACCTTGCAAACCATCTTCTCCCCACGACGATTACATACATGTGCTGTCTTGCTGGGGCCACTATCGAGGACCTCAATCCTTCAAACTAAATGTCGACAAGATCAGCGATCTCACCAGGATCCAGGGCTATGGTGGTCCAGGCAAGGGGCAGAATGAGGACGAAGATCAACAGGAGGACGAGCATATGCATGAAGCGGGTGGCTCAAATCCTCAAAATGAGCCGGAAATGCATTCCGAGGCACCTCCTGCAGATCTCCGCGCATTCATGAATGAGATGCGCAGTTCCATGAACGCCATGCAAGCCTACCAAGAGGAGACAAGAGCGATGCAAATGGCATCTTTGACGGAATTGCGTGATGAGCAACGAGCGTACTTTCATAGGCTACGCAACGAGCAACAACTTTTCTTTGATGAATTCCGAGGCGAATGGCAAAATCGACAAGACCAAATGTCCCGCATGGAGCAACAACTAAAAAATTGGCACGGATCTCAGCATCCCCCTCCGCAAGGGGATTGACCACTTTCTGCAAACGGTACTTTCTTTCCATTTTTTTTGTTTTTGGTATTTTTCTTTCTTTTTTGTGTTTTAGCATTTTTCTCAACTTACTTCTTTTTGCTTGGGGATAAGCAAAGGTTTAGGTTTGGGGGGGTACAATTTCTTTGATTTTTATTTGTTTTTAGTTTGCGTAATGTTTGTTTCTTTTATTTATTTTATCTTTCATGATGTAGCAGTTGGATTGTAATAACCTTGTTAACTGTTGGGTATATGGATGATTAGTCATGTTTGTACTTGACTCGTGGAGTTTTATAAATATAATTGATTACTTGACCTTGCGTGTGAATGTATAGTTTTGGTTACTTGATTTGAGGTGTAAGGAATGAGTGTGGTAGTCCAAAGCCGTGAGTTCTTGTGCCTAATTGAACCGTTCACTTTTAGCAGTAAAATTCTTTCATGTGTGATTTCTATTCTTATGGATTGTATTCTTTAGAACTTGCATGATTTTGTCGGATGATATGTTGATATTTATATACACGAGAAATGATTAGAGCTGCCCATTTTTTGTCTTGAACCTACTTATCTAAAAATACCCATCATTTCATATCAATATCCTTTGCTAGCCTCGTTGAGCCTTTAGCCGTATTTTTGTTCGAAAAACCCGCATCTTATAGCTCTATACCCAAAATCCATAACGTACCCAAGTATTGGTCCACGTAAGAGCATGAGAGAGTATATTTGAAAAACGAAGGTGTATAAAGTTTGTGGTGTATAGAGGCAAAAATCTTCTCTCTCGTTTCCCTGAAAATAATAAGCCCCACAAAAAAAAGGGTGATCCTAATAATAATAATGGGATAGAAAAGATAGGGGAGGACATGAGTGAGCCTAAGAAAAAAAAGGGAATTCGTTGGGTTGTGAGAAATAGGCCAATATCATAAGAATTGCCCTTAACAAAGCCTAGAAAAAAAAGAGATTTATATACGGGAGAATTGAAGTAGAATGATCGCTTTGAGTGTTTATTTCATATATGTGAGGATCGTATATGCTCTACTTGGACTGAACTTGTAACTACTAGCCAAATTTTCCCAACTTGAGCCACAACCCCGTTACAACCAAAAGTATGACCCTATAACTCGTGCTTTGTGAATATTGATGCATTTGATGAAGAGAAGAAGTGCAAGCATATAGTAGAACTTTCCATTCGAATCGAGTTGAGCGTATTGACCTATCTAAACACTTGAGAGATGAGTGAATCGATAAAATTCTGTGAGGGACTACTAAGACTTGTTTTCTTGCATGTTCGATTAAGTGCCATTGCTATCCATTCATTTGTGAGTTTACGCTTCCATGACGAATTACGAGACTTTATGATACTTTTACATTCCCGGTTGATTGTATGTATACCCGATGATTAACTTGATTATTCAACCCTCCTCATTTTCTTTGTCGAGTGTTTTATTTCTTTTTGCTTGGAGACAAGCAAAGTTTAGGTTTGGGGGGATTTGATGAGTCGATTTTTTATCATCTCATTCTGTTCTATCGAGTTGTGCTTTCGTTTGTTTTTAGGTGTTTTTGCTCTTTTTACGCGTGGTATGTTTTTTAGGTAGCTGGACGAAGATTGTGGTGAAATATGCGCTTTTATGGCAAATATTGGAGTTTATGACGATCAAGAGCAAGATCGGGGCCTAAACGATGAAGATTGAAGCAATGTCGGTCGTATTTTATAATTTCCAGATTCATTACTTCGAAATAGGAGGTTTTCTATATATGTATGGATTCCTCATGAAATTACTTTTGCAATAATATATTATACGCTAAATTCTAAGGTGTATTGAGGGATATATGACTTCTAGACCACAGCCTCACAGTCCAGACCGCGCCCGAATCGCGATCCAAGTTCAGACCGCACCCGGATCGCGATCCAGAATTCAGACCGCGAGACAGCTTCTTCCGCTGAACACCCGGATCGCAATCCCAAATGCCCGGATCGCGATCCAACCCCTGTTTGTGCAGAAAATGCGATTTTTTGCACTTTTTGCGATTTTTGACGGGTATATAAGGGAAAACCCTATACACAACTTGGGGGAGAGCCAAAAAACACTATTAGAACTTAGTTTCCATCTTTGTTTTTGGCATTCAAACATCTAGAGAGACAATTGTGAGTGATTTTCATTCCTTGTATGAAGATTTTGTGAGTTTTTGAAGGAAGAAACCTTCCTCGGGCTTCGATTTCGTTTTCGCAAGGGAAGATTTATACCATGTTTTATTCTATGATTTTTGCTATTATTGTTGAAATGATCATGAGTAGCTAATCTTATCATATGGGTGTTTAGATTGAACCACACACATGTTCTTGGTTGTTAGTTTTGATTGATTTTCCGGGTATGAGTTTGGGATTGTTCCTCTTTCTTTGTTCTTCGTAATCTATCGGCGTTCTTGATGATATTTGTGCACGAATATTATTTAGACGTGAGAGAACTTATGATTTAGATCATCAAACCTTTTTCATAGTTGTTGTTATTGTCAAAATCGAGGGTTTTTGTCAGTGTTCACCATCAAACGACCCGATAGATGCGATTGTGAATGTTCTAAACCTTTTTCCGCGATCTTTTAGCGAATTACCCCATCGAAGGTATTTGGATAGTCGATTGTTAGTAGCGATTCATCCCCATCAAAGGAGTTTCTCTTGTTTTCGAAAAGAAAAATCGCTATTTTTAGAATTTGCCGCCATCAAACGGGTTTTCTTTTAATTGTGAGCAATCGGTTATCCCAAACCTTAAATTCTTTGATTATCGAAACTATTGATTGATAACGTGTGTGTCGGTGATTCTAAACTACTATATCATTCTCATAATTGTAATCTCTAGATAATCCAACCTTAAATTCAGTGTTTTTGGCATTTCACTTTTAATTTAATCTTCCGCACTTTTGATTGTAATCTTACTTCTCTATCTAATATTTCACCGTGTTTTAATTTACCTTACTTTTATTAATACGATTATTTGCCAAACATAATCGAACTTCAAACCGTTTCCAACTCCTTGTGAGATCGACCTCGGAGTCACTTTTCGTACACTTGCGAGTTTTCAATTTGTTCATCACTATGAATACGTCAAGTGTGTATATGTTAAATACATGATGACTATGTCATTTTAAGAATGAACTTGAACTAAAAGTCTAATGTACTAAGTGATTTTTACAAGACTAAACATAGCCTACATCGTAAGTGGACTATGTGGATACACAAGTAATCAAGAAACTAATCATTAATTAGTGATTACAATGATATAAAGACATATCAAATTACTTATGTGTATATGTTGCATGATATGAGATATTCAAAAACTATTAACATGATCTAGTAATGCAAATTAGATATTTGACATTATGAATTTAATGTCTAAATAGTGAATATGTTTCACACTAGCTAGTGCAACAATGGAATGGAAATCTTCAATATAGACGGCTATAGACCGATTTACAATGGAATCGGAGTTCATAACCGTAGACAAATGTGCAGAAGAGGCATAATGCAATGCCAACTTGTAGAAGATATTCCAAAATGGGAAAAGTTGTGACCGCATGATGTATTTATTGTGATAGTCAATCTACGATTGGCAGGGCACAGAGCAAAAGTATAATGGTAAGTCTTGCCATATGTGGCAGAGACATAATACCAATTTTGCTATCAATAGGGGTTATCACTATTGACTACGATTAGTCAAGAGATAACATCGCGGATCCGCTAACTAAAGGGTTATCAAAAGACCTTGTTGATAAATCATCAAGAGGAACGGGTCTTATTGCCATGAGATAATGGTTTTATGGATGATACCCAACCTATACTTACTGGAGATCCCAAGATCTAGGTTCAATGGGACAACCAATTCATAAAACTGGGCACGATCACTATGGGGGTCACCCCATACCTACCCATTCCTGGGATGAGTACAGCGATACCCGTAGGAAGAGGTTTAGATTATGCTTTTAATAATTCTTAAGTCGACAATGTATAGTCGGGTGGAGTAAAATACGGGTTTACTAAAAAACATTTACAGAAATCACCTATGTTGGAGTAAAGAGGGGCCGCTTCAAAGGAAAATTACAAGGCATGATTCCTTAAAAACCCTCGCAGAACCAGGACGTGTCCATGGCCAAAACGGGCACAATAATGAGAACAAAATAAATCAAAGAGGGCAGTTGTGAAGGATATACGATCACTTACACAAGCGGTCGGACAGTTCAAAGGCACCAAATCACACTGTCTAGCCAATGAAGAGAATATATCTTTCTGAGGGAAGGTTCAAAGAGCATACTCTACCTATCGTATGCAATGCCTAACCGCTGTAACTATCACCAAGTCAAACTCTGTGTTTGACATGTGTTGTTGGACCATCAATCTCATTTATGTGGGGGATTGTTGGAAAAAGAGGGAAAATGGGCTATTTTGAGCAGCCCACTTGAGAAGAAATTTTGAGTGTGCCAAACTTTGAGTTAATATCATGACTTGGTTGGAATACGTAGTACTCCGTAAGAGGTTTCTAAAATATGTAAGAACACTCAAAATGATTGAGGTATGAATGAGATATAATATTCCAAAGTGAACCCTTTGGGAATGGGTTTGGGATTCTATCCCACATTGGGAAAATTATAAGGAAAATTGTGAGTATATAAGGTGATGAGAACAAACTCTTATTCACAACAACAAGTGAGACATTAGTGGATGTGTGACTGAGTGTCCCTCATGCGCAAACACACACACACGCTTGCCGCCACCGCCATCTGTCCGACCGACTCGACTCGACTCGACTCGGTTTGATTCGGCTCGGCTCGGGTCAGGTCGGTTAGAAATTAGCACCCCACTTAGAATGGTGGATAATATCGTGGAGTAGAGTTTTCAAACTCTTTTGCATTTGCAGAAGTGTAATTAAATTGCGGAAGTTAAACGACACAAGATTTATAGAGGTTCGGCCAAACGTGCCTACGTCCTCTCTCCGTATCTTTTTCTATAGGCTCAAGATCAACCTTTTCCGCCTTATCTTCTATCGGTTCGAGGTAAACCGTTACAATCTCATCTTCTATCGGTCCGAGATAAACCGTTACACTCTTGTCTTTATGTCAATCCAAGATAAACCGTTTTTCTTTTCTATCGGACAAGGAAGCAACCTATCTAACTTTCTATTGGTACTAGACAAACCTCTCTTGGATTTAGATATGATTCTAATAATACTGGATCAAAGATTCTAATAACACCGAATCAATCTACAATCCGTATATTTCCTCTCGTGTATGTTTTTGTGTATGAACACTCAAACACTTATCAATTTAGCACAATTACAACAACAAAGATGAAGATGACACTATATGAAGTGTATAGACTTTGCTTGGAGATGTAGATACCAAATGACTTGGTATTTATAGGCAATTTCTCTCAACTAGCCGTTAGCCTCTGCATCATGTATTACGTACGTTATCTGTAACCCATTACGTACGTTAGCTGTATTACGTACGTTAACTTTTCTTTGTTACGTACGTTAACCTTCATTCTGATCACTCCAGTAGCATTCTGTCTCTTCAATTACGTACGTTAGCTCATACTATTACGTACGTTAAGTGCATTGAGTTGCGTACGTTAAGTAGGAATTCTAGCGTACATTAAACCCATGTATCCGTTGCATGCCTTTTTGACTTTCCACTGAATCTTGACTTTCCACCGAATCTTCTAACGGTTCAATATTTGAACTCAGATTCAAACTACATTACGTACATTAAGCCTTCGTCTTACGTACATTAAAGATATTATGTTACGTACATTAGTCATGTCTCATTACGTACGTTAGCAGATGTCAGCTCACTTCAGGCGAGATTCCATTACGTACGTTATAGCATTTGCATAGCGTACAATAGCTTTATTAATTTTAGCTGATTTGCTTTTCTGACTCTTTTCAGTGTATTCGACTCATTCATTGTTTTGGTTCGTTCTATTGTTTCCTTTGTTGTTTTGGTTTGATCGTCAACTCATCATCAATGTAACACCCCCAATCCGCTCAGGGATATTACACGCCGTAGAACCTTTCCTCAAGGATCTACGAGGCTGGTAATAATATCGAACATCTCAACAATGCCTTTAAGGCTAAAAAGACTCAGTAGACCGATTTGGTCTTTCAATAAAAACATACAACTCAATCTCAATACATGCCCACGCAGGGGTCAAATACAAAATACTCCCGTACCACGGGAAAAGAATACTGCAGTAGAAATAAAATACAACTAAACCAATACGACATCATACGGGTCCTCATGTGATTAGTATCGTTCATCTTTCATCATCCTTCATGCCGACCCTGTGCTATGCTCCCCAAAACCTGAATGCAATACAAACATCCACCCCCTGATTACTCGGGGGTTAGCAAAATTCCACTATTTTGCTAGTGCAAGTACAAAGTACAAAAAGACGAGTCATACAATTCAAGTTCCAAGAATAACAATAACCAGGAATCCTCAAAGATTCAAACACAACGAAAATACTTCCCGAAGCAAGGGTTTGGATAAAACATTTCAAAATCGAAGGATCACAATTCAAGAGAAACAATATGTAAAACGGTTTAATAAGCCATCGGGAGTTTTATTAGGAAACAATTTAGGATTTTCAAATCCCTCTCTTTCCAAAATCAATAGGGGTCACCGCCCAAAGGTTTTGTTTTCACAAATAGAAAACCAACAACAATTCATAAGGTCAAAACCCACGTCACGTGTCCTCGACGGACATAAAAATCAACACAACATACGCAGATCTTGGTCGCTCAACCATATCATAAAACAAATCACGCACATGCATCGCCTAGGACCAGGACGAAGCCACTGATCCCACTCGAGGCCTTTAAGGACCCTCCCGAGCTGGCTAGCGAAACAAACTCGTGAATCCAGAGTGAAGTCATAGATTCCCTCGAGGCCTCGTCGGACCCTCCCGAGGTGAGCAAAACATATTCACAAATCATAAACACACCAGCGTAAACACTTGTCATGGCATCTCACGGTTGGATCAATCACTTGTTGTCTCCTGACCATATGAGCACATGCCATATGTCACCGCAGGTCTTGTCTCAGGCTCTCACGGTTGGATCAATCACTTGTTGCATCCTGAACACAGAGTCACATGCCATGTGTCACTGTAGACCTTCGACCATATCCACACATTCACACAAATAACATAGCACGCCAAGGATATCCGAACAATTCACCCAAAGGCAACAAACACACAGCACGACACGAGTATCAAATCACAACACACCGAAATGAGATAATATATGAATCTATATTATCAAAGCACAACAACAACACCAAGCGTATTCACAGGATTCACATAATCGTTTAGGAAACACACCAATCACAAAATACACACGATTTTGAAAGAGAGCCTTTAACGAGGCTAACCGAATCTTTTGAAAGTTCATTTCAAACAACCAAATAAACATACCAAGACAATTCACCAATCATTATATCCACAAAACGAGAGATCATTATATCCACAAAACGAGAGATGTATGAACAAGGTACTTGCCTCGAATCAACACACACGCGGAGAACCAACCGAAGTATGATGGCATGAACCGACTATGAACCCACCGACTCCGCCGAACGCTAACCTGCGACAATAAACTATGAACAACAATAACAACAATGAAAATGAATTCCATAGCACGACCTAAAGTCGTTGAATTCGAGAAACAAACGACGAAAGTTCAAGAGTTTTCCCTAAAACAGCCAAGAACATGAGTCGACTGATCAAAACATGAAAACGAAATGCCACATCAGGATATGGATGTACAATCCATAGAATATGTTCAACAACATCATTAAACAACAATAAGTTCATCAAAAATCGGATGGAAACAAGATCAAGAACAAAACTCCCCAAAAAGTCAACTCTAGGAATTCAAGAAAAATACCTTGATTCGACGAAGAACACGGATTGGATGATGATATAATCAACAAGAATCTTCCAAAACGCCTTGGAATTGGCCGGAACCGGCCAAGGACTCCTCTCATTGTCTCTTCCCGTTGCCAACCGCCAAGAGACGAAGAAGTGGGTGAGAAATGAGGTCTGGCCAAGCACAGGCCTATATATGGCCGGCAGAGTTACAGCCGTAACCGGCAGTGCCTTACGGTCGTAACTCGGTCAACTGCCGTTAGGGCACGCAATGGCCGAAGCCTTGCGTACGCAACTATCGATCCTTACGGTTACGGCCGTAATCGGCATAACCTTACAGCCGTAACCGAACTCCCAGGGGCCAATGACTGAAACCTGTCGAGTCACTACGGTCGTAACCGGCCAGTGCTTAGCGGTCGTAACAAGCCTTACAGCCGTAACCGGCCAGCCCTTACGGCCATAACCGAGTCCTCCCAGGCCAAGGGGTGCCGACGCCTTACGGCCGTAATCGGCCTAGCCAGCCCTCCGACTGCCCGGCTTGATACTCGACGACGTCTCGATCACACGAACGCACCGGTTATGATCCAAAACAATAACGAACAGGCTAGGAAACTCAACGTACCACAGTACAAGCATGCGATTCCAAATACGTGGACGACAACAGTCCGTTCTACTGAAAAAAATGTAACGAAATCGGAATGAAGATCTCGGGTATTACATTACCATAGCGTGCGCCAACCAATAAGTGTAGCGTGCGCTAACGACTCAGAAGGACAGCAACAGTATTCTCGGAAGTGGGTACGACGACGGATACCCACAACTTTGGGAAATTACAAAACAGTCCCAAAAGTCCGGAAAATCACGATACGACAACGGTTAATCAATCCGAAACTCACAACACGCATGACAACGTTAAATGAACTTACGAGAAACCCGAAATGATAGTTTCGAACGAGATTCGCAAGAATCGAACTCAAGTGCGGAAAAGCCGCTTAAGAACACGGAACTCAACAAAACGATACCGAAACGAACTCGGATGACAAAAGGTGCAGAATTAGTCATTCTCGAAATGACGAAACGGTCACAACAGAGTCGCTAAGATGGACTTCCGCCAAAAAAAATAAAACTACTGGAAATCAAAATTGCGAATATTTCATACTACCCTCCTTAAAAGAAGTTTCGTCCCGAAACTTTAAACAAGTAGGGAGAAGCAACATCCCGCCAGGAAAACTAAACGAGATACACAAGAAATGCGTACCTTTCGCCCATCGGCGAAACTTTAGAAGCAATGCAAAGGAATATACGGCGTGAAAACACGCTCCACGACGACCAACACAACGCCACCGGTAAAGACATAATAAAACCAACAAGTGACAAGCGTCATCAAACAGATAATACAATCAAGTCAATTATCCGAACAATCATAAAACAGGAGGTACCAATATAAGAAAACATGCACCGTCAAGAAAACAGAAAATAAACACAAAACGATTCACAAGGACAATCATAAACAGTTCGGACTACGCCGAAATCCTCAAAAGCTACACTAGGCATCTCTGTGTCCTTTCAGAGCAGAGACGCAACCTCGATCACCAAATCTCTCAGCTACCGTCTCACAATGCACGGCTCGGTGACCCACTTGGCCACACTCAAAACAGCTGATTAACGGTGAACGACAATTCTTCGCGGTATGGCCCGCTCGACTACAGTTGTAACATGTCTTCATACTACTCACATTACTCATTGCAGGGGTACTACTCCTCTGATCACGCGATCGAGGATCCATCTTAGGACGACGAAATGAAGTCCCAACCTTTGGGGGCTCACTCTCCTGTTTTCGTGAAAAGTCCCCAACGGTTTTCTGTTTCTTCGACACAGACATATTCTCGGTCGATAATTTGGATAGCTCATAGGATAACGCCCTATTCTGATAATCTCTCAAGGAAGTACAACTGAGACCTGCCATGTACTGACGAATCTCCGGCTTCATCTGCCTACTAAAATGACAGATCTTGTCCTCATCCGTCTTTACTTGATCCTGCACATAGCTGAGCTGTTTGCTAAAATCGATAATAGCTTGGGACAGTGGTTTCGCCGAAAAGAATTCATTAATCCTCTGATTTCTGATTGGCTCCGGACAAAACTCATTTCTCATGAATCTCTGGAACTCTACCCACGTGATAACACGATCTCGAGGCTTAACAGCCTCCCACCAGTTAGGGGCATCCTTATCGAGAAGATACTGAGCTACCGGTACTCTACGTTCTTCTGGACAATCAACCACCTCGAATATCTTTTCCAACTAGAAAAGCCAACCATCTGAGCCTAATGCATCTGCAGCACCAGTGAAACGCGGGGGATTCGTACGAACCACTTCTCGAAGCCACTGATTTGCACCAGTGTTCTGGGTCACATCTGTAATACGCTGAACTGCCTGAGTCAGCTGAGTTATATGTGTAGCTACCTACTGCAAAATAGTAGCAACACCGATACTGATATCATCATCAGCAGCACGATCCCGATCACGCATCTGGTCGCCACGACCATGATCTCTGCCCCTCGGAATACTGGATAAGCAACCACTCAGCACAACAAAAAATCATAACACGCAACACCTACAACGATTACCATAGTAAAGAAACACACATACAAACATCACAGCAACGATGGTATCGTTCGGTGACCTCAACGGCCCGGACGATAACCAGCACATAATTACCAACATCATGAAACAATCACACATGTACACAATCGTACGAACCCAAGCTCTAACAGCTCGCACGGGTGCGATAACACGCAAATCACCACGAAGCGACGACATTCAATACCAACATCACACCTCTTACAGAGGGCTAACACAACAACTGTGTGGCGAATGACTCAACGCTCACACTACCACTAACGGTAACGCTAACATCGTACATACGTTCCTGGGCCTCACACAGGAAAGATAGGTTTTAAAAAATAAAAACTACCTTTTGAAAAATTTTGAAAACACCAGTTGATCTTTGAGTATCAGTTTTCAAAAAGTAGTACAAACACTATTGTCGAGACTTTGAAAACCATCTTGCGTTTGAACAAAAATGAGGACACTTTTCTTTTAGTGAAAAACTTTCAGAAATATTCGACCCTCGGGTCTAAGCAAAGCATTTCTAAATAATTGAAAATATCTCAAAATATTTTGATCCTCAACTGGACAAATTTTGAAACATATGGCGGCACTCGAAGGCACCTAGAAAGTACCGCGAGAAAATAATTCATTTTAAAAGTACGTCTCGAAATTTATTTTCTAAGATACTCAAGGTTTTCGAAAATCTATTAGGCTAGAATGCCTAAAAACTCACATGTAACAACATTCACTTACATACATCACAATACACACATCAACTCGCTCAAAATCAAGACAACACATGTCTTTTATCGGAAAATAAACAGTCAAATATCACAGTCAAAAGGACATAAATAGCGACAACACTCCTCATATAAACGAAATATGAGAGTCACACAAACGCATCACGAAACCAAGAATTTGCATAAAGATTCCATCACTTAACACATAATCATACTAGTAACTCGTGTCACACGAGGCACAACACAAAGAAGGGAGACTTACATCCACAGGTCGCACGAAGATGATAATCGCCCCACGATACTAATCACGAGAAACCAACTCAGACGACGCGTCGCGACACGACACAGTCAGACAAAATCCGACGAGACAAAACTCAACAGACATCACTAAAACCGACAGCCTAGGTTTCCACAACCTAAGCTCTCATACCATTTATGTAACACCCCAAATCCGCTCAGGGATATTACACGCCGTAGAACCTTTCCTCAAGGATCTACCAGGCTGGTAATAACATCGAACATCTCAACAATGCCTTCAAGGCTAAAAAGACTCAGTAGACCGATTTGGTCTTTCAATAAAAACATACAACTCAATCTCAATACATGCCCACGCAGGGTTTAAATACAAAATACTCCCGTACCACGGGGAAACAATACTGCAGCGAAAATAAAATACAACTAAACCAATATGACATCATACGGGTCCTCGTGTGATTAATATCGTTGATCTTTCATCATCCTTCATGCCGACCCTGTGCTATGCTCCCCAAAACCTGAATGCAATACAGACATCCACCCCACGATTACTCAGGGGTTAGCAAAATTCCACTATTTTGCTAGTGCAAGTACAAAGTGCAAAAAGACGAGTCATACAATTCAAGTTCCAAGAATAATAAAAACCAGGAATCATCAAAGATTCAAACACAACGAAAATACTTCCCGAAGCAAGGGTTTGGATAAAAACATTCCAAAATCGAAGGATCACAATTCAAGAGAAACAATTTGTAAAACGGTTTAATAAGCCATTGGAAGTTTTAATAGAAAACAATTTAGGATTTTCAAATCCCTCTCTTTCCAAAATTTGTTTTCACAAATAGAAAAGCAACAACAATTCACAGGGTCAAAACCCACGTCACGTGTCCTCGACGGACATAAAAATCAACGCAATATAATCACCCAAGAGACGCAGATCTTGGTCGCTCAACCATATCATAAAACAAATCACGCACAGGCATCGCCTAGGACCGGGACGAAGCCACTGATCCCACTCGAGGTCTTTAAGGACCCTCCCGAGCTGGCTAGCGAAACAAACTCGTGAATCCAGAGTGAAGTCATAGATTCCCTCGAGGCCTCGTCGGACCCTCCCGAGGTGAGCAAAACATATTCACAAATCCTAAACACACCAGCGTGAACACTTGTCACGGCATCTCACGATTTGATCAATCACTTGTTGTCTCCTGACCATATGATCACACACCATATGTCACCGTAAGTCTTGTCTCAGGCTCTCACGGTTGGATCAATCACTTGTTGCATCCTGACTACATAGTCGCATGCCATGTGTCACCGTAGACCTTCGACCATATCCACACATTCACACAAATAACATAGCACGCCAAGGATATCCGAACAATTCACCCAAAGGCAACAAAGACACAACACGACACGAGTATCAAATAACAACACATCGAAATGAGATAATATATGAATCTATATTATCAAAGCACAACAACAACAACAACAACAACACCACCAAGCGTATTCACAGGATTCACATAATCGTTTACGAAACACACCAATCACAAAATACACATGGTTTTGAAAGATAGCCTTTAACGTGGCTAATCGAATCTTTTGAAAGTTCATTTCAATCACCAATCATTATATCCACAAAACGAGAGATGTATGAACAAGGTACTTGCCTCAAATCAACACACACGCTGAGAATCAACCGAAGTATGATGGCATGAACCGGCTATGAACCCACCGACTCCGCCGAACGCTAACCCGCGACAATAAACTACAAACAACAATAACAACAATGAAAATGAATTCCATAGCACGACCTAAAGTCATTGAATTCGAGAAACAAACGACGAAAGTTCAAGGGTATCCCCTAAAACAGCCAAGAACACGAATCGACCGACCAAAACATGAAAACGAAATGCCAACCCGGAATATGGATATACAATCCATAGAATATGTTCAACAACATCATTAAACAACAATCGGTTCATCAAAAATTGGATGGAAACAAGATCAAGAACAAAACTCCCCAAAAAGTCAACTCTAGGGATTCAAGAAAAATACCTTGATTCGACGAAGAACACGGATTGGATGATGATATAATCAACAAGAATCTTCCAAAATGCCTTGGAATTGGTCGGAACCAGCCAAGGACTCCTCTCCTTGTCTCCTCCCGTCGCAGCCGCCAAGAGATGAAGAAATGGGTGAGAAATGAGGTCTATCCGAGCAGAGGCCTATACATGGCCGACAGAGTTATGGCCGTAGCCGACAGTGCCTTACGGCCGTAACTCGGTCAACTGCCGCTAGCGCACGCAATGGCCGAAGCCTTGCGTACGCAACTATCGATCCTTACGGCCATAACCGAACTCCCAAGGGCCACTAACTGAAACCTGTCGAGTCACTACGGCCGTAACCGGCCAGTACTTAGCGGTCGTAACAAGCCTTACGGCCGTAACCGGCCAGCCCTTACGGCCGTAATCGAGTCCTCCCAGGCCAAGGGGTGCCGACGCCTTACGGCCGTAATCGATCTAGCCAGCCCTCCGACTGCCCGGCTTGATACTCGACGACGTCTCGATCACTCGAACGCACCGGCTATGATCCAAAACAATAACGAACATGTTACGAAACTCAACGTACCACAGTACAAGCATGCGATTCCAAAGATGTGGACGACAACAGTCCGTTCTACCGAAGAAAATGCAACGAAACCGGAATTAAGATCTCGGGTATTACATTACCATAGCGCGCGCCAACCAATAAGTGTAGCATGCTCTAACGACTCAGAAGGACAGCAACAGTATTCTCGGAAGTGGGTACGACGACGGATACCCACAACTTTGGGAAATTACAAAACGGTCCCAAGAGTCCGAAAAATCATGATACGACAACGGTTAATCAAACCGAAGCTCACAACATGCATGACAACGTTAAATGAACTTACGATAAACCCGAAACGATAGTTTCGAACGAGATTCGCAAGAATTGAACTCAAGTGCGGAAAAGCCGCTTAAGAACATGGAACTCAACAAAACGATACCGAAACGAACTCGGATGACAAAAAGTGCAGAATTAGTCATTCTCGAAATGACGAAACGGTCACAACAGAGTCGCTAAGATGGACATCCGTCAAAAAAAGAAAAATACCGGAAATCGAAATTGTGGATATTACAATCAAAACTATCATTAACATCATTAGCTCATCATCAAAACAAATTTATGATTATGTGGAATAGAATATTCCAACAGGGTCGGGTCGAAGGGCAATTTGGGCGAAATGTCTCGGCGTCTCGAAGTTATCTTTTTACTGCAATTTTATTTGGCAAAATTCATTTTTGTTGGAACATTTTGTTCCATACATAAATTAATAATGTTTTGATGATTAAAGTTGCTAAACAAAACAAAACAACGAAGAGACGAAGCAAGCATCGAAGGAAAACGAAGTGCAAAATGCTGAAGAAAAACAAAGCTAACGTACGTAACAGGAACATGTTAACGTACGTAATATGATGAAGCTAACGTACGTAATGCAAGAGAGATAACGTACGTAACACGGTTCAAACAAGTGAACGTTAGAGGAGTCAAAGTCAGAAAAGCATAAAACGGATATATGACGTCATCAGTGACGTAAGGCTTAACGTACGTAACGATGTCTATACTAACGTACGTAACCCAAAATGACGAAACTCCCTGGACTGTTTTGTGAAGAAGCTTATGTACGTAACCTATGAAGGTTAACGTACGTAACGAAGCTTACGTACGTAATATGAGGATGATAGCGTACGTAATCAGTACACAGGAAGCTAACGGCTAGTTTGAAGGTGGAGCCTATAAATACCATGGTTATGGTATTGTTACAAGCACAACAACTTCAAGCATTCTATACCTTGATCAGAGATTGATATTCATTATATTGTTGTTGTAATATTGAGCTTACATTGAGTGATTGAGTATTATACACAAAATCATACACGAGCGGTAAAAGAAAAGATACGATTGGATTCGGTGTTATTAGGATCAAGGATCCGGCATTGTTAGAATCGCAATCGCTATCTTCGTGAGGTTTATCTAGTACCCAGAGAAAGCTAGAGAGGTTGATTCCTTGTCCTACTAAAAGGAAAACGGTTTAACTTGGACCGACGCAAAGACAAGTACGAGTGGTTTATCACGAACCAATAGAAGACGTGATTGTAACGGTTATACCTCGACCGATAGAAGAGTGGCATAGAGGTTTTTATCTTGATCCTATAGAAAAAGATACCGAGAGAGGACGTAGGCTCGTTTATAGCCGAACCTCTATAAATCCTCGTGTCCTTTATTTTCTGCATTTTATTTACGCTTCCGCAAACGGCGCAAATATCCGAATCCCGTATCCAACAATTGGTATCGGAGCGGTACTCCAATACGAGGCTTAACATCCGAGGAGAAAAAGATCCAATGGCATTTCAATTCTCTCCAGTCGAAGGCCTTGCTCTCAACCGACCACCTTTCTTTGATGGCTCAAATTACTTGACATGAAAGAAAAAGATGTCGATCTTTATTCGTGCCTACGATATAGAGATTTGGAAGATTATTTGTCTCGGCCCAAAAGTTCCTATCAAATCCGACGGTACGCTCAAATCCTTTGAAGAATACGACGATGCCGATTGGAAAAATGACCATCTAAATTGTAAGGCCACCCGACTTTTATTTTGTGCCTTAAATCCGGAAGAGGTCAATCGAATCTCATCGTGTGAGAGTGCGAAAGAAATATGGAAAATTCTAGAAATCATACACGAAGGGACGACTCAAGTCAAGGATACAAAAATCAATATGCTTCTCCATGATTACGAGTTATTCATGATGAAAGGTGACGAGTCCATCACCAATATGCTCGACCGATTCTCGGTCAACACAAATGGACTTGCTTCGTTTGGTAAACCATTATCTGTAACACCCCGAGATATTCGGAATAATTACAGCACCGTAAACCCTTTAAGTAAGGATTTACAAGGCTAATTTTAAAAGAAGTGTAAATATAGAACATCAATATCACGAAAATTCAAGTTTACAAAACCGTACAACTGGTTCAACGAGTAATTAATACAACCATATCGAAATGATATTAATAAGACACGCGTACTCGAGTACTGAAATCAAACCAAGAAAACAAATCACCAACAACAACAAACATCACTGAACCCCTTCGTCGTCACGTCGGTACTGTGGCTGTTTCCCTGCTCCTCGGCTACCTGAACATCAAAACAAATGTCCACCCCCGAAGGGGTCGATGCTAGTACAAGTATCATTTAAACGAATCAAATATGCATCAACAATACATAACAAGATACACCACACGGACTTCCGCTAGTGGAATCCGATAATGCGAATCTATAAGATTCCATTAACACAGCATGGGTATTCCAATGATCCAGCGCCCTCAGCATAGATCCCAAGATGATCCCGTCGGACCAACACGAGGTGGAAATAACCCGTCCAATGATCCAGCGCCCTCAGCCTAGATCCCAAGATGATCCAGTTGGACCAACACGAGGTGGACATCCGATCTAGCGCCCTCAGCATAGATCGCACAACAAACACAAACACAACTCATACATACATATAGGCCAGATCGCCATGTCCATCAACATGAACATACAAACACTAGATAACGAATATCATGACAATTTAACGAAATAAATCTCATGTTCGACATCATGAATAATCATACGCATACTCAAAATTCCAATATTAACATATTATGATACTTGCCTCGAAGATGGCAAGAACGAAACACTTCAATGATCTCAACACACTCGAAGGCCGCCTCCTTCGATCAACGTAGCAAGCTCGAACCTTAACAAAAGAAATGATATACAAATCATCTCAAGTCGAACGATTGCCTAACAATTCGGTCTACGGCCCAAAAGCTCAAAATATGCAATCTGCCTGAACCACTTAGCGTACGCTACGTACTCTACGTAACGTGCGCTAAGCCTGCCTGTTAGCGTACGCTATCGTCTAAGCCTAGCGTACGCTAGCCATGGACTGACAGTTCTCTCTGATCAGCCGACTGACTCGGCTGATATCATAACGTACGTTACGTACCAAACGTAGCGTGCATTGTCTTGTCCCCGATAGCGCACGTTAACTTACGTATGTTAGCGTGCGCTAACCGTGCATGGCAGATTACTACTGGTAGAAAACTGGATCTAATGGTGATGAACTCATGAATTCTATGGTGATAATACAAGTCATCCCCGAGCATATCATGCTAATAAGGTTTGTGAAAGTTCTATACGTACTAAATGACTATGAGATACAAAGATACGTATAATCATCACAACACCATAGTTCATCTTAGATCTTCAAGGGATATCCTGAGTTCAATCCGTTATAAGTCCCAAAACGTATGATCCATTTATAAAAACGTATAAGAACTTGAAAATATCCATATACTGATCAGAAATCGGTTTGAAAATGCTTAGGAGTCAATATACTAAAAAGGTTCAAAGGTTCATACGATGAATAAGTGCCGAAACGTCGAAAATATCCTTCTAACACATGATGATCGATTATAAACGAAATAACTGACTAGCAAAACATGATCAAACGTCCTTTAGAACACTACTAATATTGGTGAAGAATCACCTACCTCAAAGTAGTGAAGAACAAGGAGGAAATCGAAGCAATCCAACGTCGAAGGCTTGAACACCAATCCTCAATGATCTACAATCTTCAACACGAGCTAGGATGCTGATATGAAGTGTTTAGGATGCAGAGAGTAATACTCTAAGTATAAGAATTCGGATGTGGTAGAAGAAAGGATTGAAAATACGAAAAGGATGATGTCCTATTTATAGGAAATGGTTATTAGCGCGCGCTAGTCCATACTCTTAGCGTGCGCTAACGGCTTACTGACTTCACTGTACTCAGCACTTAGCGTGCGCTATTCTCATGTTAGTAGCGTGTGCTAAGGCGTTGACTTGGCTTTTCCCGAAAGCCATCCAGGTTCATCCCGACACAATCCGACCAAGATCCCCGTGCATGATCTCACCTACCACACGTCTCAAGCAAATTGACCACGTATAGCGTGCGCTAATGTTCCTTTGTAGCGTGCGCTATGGATCCATGTTAGCGTACGCTACACATAGATGATAGTGTGCGCTACATATGCAGAATCATAATCTTAAATCACATTCATGAAATTATACGCTCAACAACATCGGATTATGAGATACGGAGAATAATACTCAGATTAAAGTACAACAATTACAATATCACAAGTTCCAAATACATATCAGAAATCTCGGGTATTACATCCTTCCTCCCTAAAAAGAAGTTTCGTCCCGAAACTTAAGATGAAAACAACTCCGGATATCTAGTCTTCATACTGTCCTCCGTTTCCCAAGTGGCCTCTTCAACTCCGTGTCGCGACCATTGTACTTTAACCAAGTGTATTGGTTTATTCCTCAACTGTTTGATCCGACTCTCAAGTATCTTGATTGGTCTCTCTTCGAAGGTGCCATCATTAGCTATCTCGATCTCGTCGAAATCAATGACGTGACTGGGGTCCGGTACATACTTCCGCAATTGGGATACGTGAAACACATTGTGAACGTGACTCAGCGATGACGGTAAGGCCAACCTGTATGCTAAATCTCCAACTCTCTCGAGGATCTCGAATGGTCCGATATATCTTGGGCTAAGCTTGCCTCTCCTCCCAAAACGGAAAATCCCTCATGTAGGAGACACCTTCAACAGTACATGGTCCCCAGCATCGAACTCTAGAGGGCGACGACGTACGTCTGCGTAAGACTTCTGTCGACTCTGGGCAGTCAACAGTCTTTCTCGAATCAAAGCTATCTTCTCTTGAGTCTGAATTATCAATTCCGGTTCCGTCCCGATCAAATCCGAAGAATCATCCCAACACAGGGGTGATCGGCATCTTCTCCCGTACAAAGCTTCAAATGGTGCCATCTTAATAGAAGCATGCCAACTATTATTGTAAGTGAATTCAATCAACGGCAAATGAACTTCCCAATCAGTCGACCAATCTAAGGCACAAGTTCTAAGCATGTCTTCTACCGTTTGTATAGTCCTTTCGGACTGACCGTCTGTTTGGGGATGATAAGCTGTGCTAAAGTGGAGCTCAGTCCCCAAAGCCCTCTGAACTGCCTTCCAGAAGTGCGACACGAAGCGACCATCTCGATCCGAAATAATAGTCTTCGGCATCCCATGCAATCTGACTATCTTCGCAATAAATACTCGCGCCAATCTCTCGGGTCCCCATGTATCTTTAATTCCTAGGAAATGAGCCGACTTGGTTAGTCGATCAACTATAACCCAAATCATGTTCATTCCCATTCTAGTCCTTGGCATACTGGTGATGAAATCCATCGAGATGTCCTCCCACTTCCATTCAGGGATCGGAAGCGGCTTTAACATTCCGGCAGGTCACTGATGTTCAATCTTAACTTGCTGATAAGTCAAGCACTTCGAAACGTACTCTGCTACGTCCTTCTTCATATTCCCCCACCATAAGTTTTGTTTTAAATCCTTATACATCTAACTGCTGCCCGGGTGAATAGAATAGGGCGCGCTGTGAGCTTCCTTCAGAATAGTCCGTCTCAAATCATCATCACCGGGAACGCAAAGTCGACTCTGGAACCTCAGAACTCCATTATCTTGTATCACAAATCCTGGGGCTTTTCCTTTCTTTACTTCATCACATAATCGAAGGATCAGAGAATCATCTAACTGCTTAGATTTGATCTCCTCGACTAGTGATGAAGTCAGTTCCATCACATATAGTTGCCCTTGGATTCCTGGTGCCCATACTTCAATCCCTTCGCGGATCAGTTCTCGTTGAATGCTGGTTTGGGATGTAAGTGCTTCCAACACTCGAAGAGAAACAGGTTTACGCTCAAAGCATCGGCTACTACGTTTGCTTTCCCCGGATGATAGAGAATCTCCAAGTCGTAATCCTTGATCAATTCCAGCCACCTTCTCTGCCTCATGTTTAATTCTTTCTGACTGAAAATGTACTTGAGACTCTTATGATCGGTGAATATCTGACAATGAGTGCCGTACAAATAATGTCTCCAAATTTTCAATGCAAAGACTACAGCTGCTAGCTCCAGATCATGAGTCGGGTAATTAACCTCGTATGGTTTCAACTGCCGAGAAGCATAGGCAATCACCTTATCTCTTTGCATCAACACACATCCCAGACCCTGATTTGAAGCATCGTTGTACACCATGAATCTATCCGTTCCCTCTGGTAATGCTAATATAGGTGCTGTCGTCAGTCTCTTCTTAAGTTCATCAAAAACAGCCTGGCATTTCTCATCCCACGTGAACTTTTGAGTTTTCTGTAACAGCTGAGTGAGCGGACGAGCAATTTTGGAAACTCCCTCTACAAAGCGGCGATAATATCCAGCAAGTCTTAAGAAACTCCGGACTTCTTTCACGTTATTAGGAGCTTCCCATTCCAAGATTGCTTCGACTTTCTTCGGGTCCACCTAAACTCCGTCAGCTGATATCACATGCCCAAGGAAAGTTACCTCCCTGAGCCAGAACTCGCATTTTGAAAGCTTTGCATACAGCTGCTCCTTCCTCAAGGTGCTCAAAACCACACGCAAATGTTCGGCATGCTCCTCTGCGTCCTTCGAATATATCAAGATGTCATCAATGAAGACGACCACAAATTTATCCAAGTATTCCAAGAATACCCGATTCATCAATTGCATGAATACCGCAGGAGCATTGGTAAGCCCAAACGGCATCACTACGAATTCATAATGCCCGTACCGGGACCTGAAAGCAGACTTTGGTATATCCGATTCCTTAATCCTCAAATGATGGTATCCTGATCGCAAGTCAATCTTCGAGAATACCCTTGCCCCTTGCAGTTGATCAAACAAGTCGTCGATCCGAGGTATAGGATACTTATTCTTGATCGTCATCTTGTTGAGCTCCCTGTGATCAATACACAATCGGAGGGATCCGTCTTTCTTCCGGACAAAGAGAACGGGCGCTCCCCAAGGAGAAACGCTAGGTTGAATATAGCCCTTCTGTAACAATTCCTCCAGTTGCTTCTTGAGTTCATACATCTCGGTTGGCGCCATGCGGTATGGTGCTCTGGAAATAGGAGCTGCTCCGGGCTCTAATTCGATAGTGAATTCCACTTCTCTCTGCGGAGGTAACCCATGTAGTTCGTCAGGAAATACATCTGAGAACTCATTCACAACTGAAATAGACGAGAGCTCTACTCCTTCCTCTTTCCTCATGGCATAGCACCAAATTCCATGACATCCTTGCTTCAGTAATTTCACGGTTTTCATTGCTTTGATCAATTTTCCCGAGCTTCCCGGTCTCCATCCTCGGAATAAGTGTTCAGATCCGTCATCAGCAATGATAGAAATGACTCTCTCTCGGTAATTCAGAATAGCTCCATAACGGTTGAGCCAATCGTCTCCGAGAATTAAATCGTCACCGTAGATGTCAACTACGATAAGATTCGATGGCCAATCTCTCCCTCCTATAGACACTGGAAAATCTCTAGCCTCTAGGGTTTCCACAATTCTCTCTCCACTCGGCAAACCCACAACATATGGTTCACAATCAAATAAGCACGAGATTTTTAAACGATTTACACAGTTCAATGATATGAAAGAATGTGTAGCTCCGGAATCGAATAAAACACTAACTGGTTGCAAAAGGATCTGAATTGTACATGATGCAACAGCAGTGTTTTGATCGTCAGATTTCCTCATCTCGTACAGGCGCGGAGGAACGGACCCAGCACTGGATGTCTCTCTATTCCCAATATTCTGCTGCTGAAATCTACTCTGTTGCGTCTGGTTCACACTTATCTCCTTCGGAACTGGCGCTGGAGTGCGAGTACCAAAAGATCTAGTAGCAACTCCACAGAAAGCCGCACAGTGCCCTTCTTGTCCACAATCGTAATAAGTCACAGAAGATGTGGGGCAGTCACGTCGAATATGCCCTGCTCGACCACAATTGTAGCATTTCTTTGATGCGTCCGAAACTGCTGATGTAGTCCGGAACTTCTTTCCGCCTCTGGAAGGATGTGGAGGTTTCCTAGCCGAATAAAAGGAAGACTGGCCCTTGCGGGCCCCACCACTCTTGTTTTCTGAAAAGTTGCCGGTCACCTTCTGCTTCTTTGCCTCCACTGATTTCTCTACCGCCGCCTCTTTCATGTCGTAGGCCAGCGCTTTGTCTTGATACTGTTGCAACGTAGTACACTCGAACCCGGACATATACTGCTGAATCTCCGGCTTCATCCGCATATCGAAATGAAAAATCTTTTCTGCCTCCGTTCTGACCAAGTGTCGCACACAAGTCGGTGATGATTAAAAGTTTTGATTACATCATCACGGATGCTTCGAACTCGTGGTGAGAAAAACTCTCGGATCTTTGCCTCTCTAGCTGGGCGAGGACAATCGTGCTTCCATCATTAGTTTGAATTCCGTCGATCCGCATTATGATTCTCGGGTCGAATAGCTTCCCACCAATCAAAGGCCTCCCAGTCGGAAAATCTTGGGCAATGGGAACCTATACGGTCCTCGGGACGATTAAGACCGCGAATTTCTTCTCTAACTCCTTAAGCCGGTGATCCCAAGTAAATGCCTCGTGAGATCCGTCAAATTTTGGCGGGTGTAATTTGACCACCTCGGCAAGCCATCTGTCTCCCGGTTATCCTCGTGGTCTTTGTTGTCCCATCGCCGTCTACATGCGGTCGACTACAGGCGGCTTGGTTTATCTGCGCCACCACTGTTGAAGCACTCCGGCATGTTAGGATTTGCGTCGTCATGCGGCGATCTTGCCCTCGAGAATGGGAATCGGTTCGACTAGGCGATAGTGCAGGGTAGTTGCGGAGTCCTCCTGTCTCATGTTACCCCGTCCGCGTCCACGACCGCTTCCGCGTCCACGTCCTCCTCTCAACATACTGTAAACACAATTCCTCAATATCCAGGACAAAGTTTTCCAAATAAAGCCCGTCAATACTCACAAAACAGTAATTAAGTAAAATGGTAGTATAAGAGATTAGGAGACTTACAACCACGGTCCACATGACGACTTTTGGCTGAACATTGATGTTACGAACGACTCGTAAACAGACCCAACTTAAAACCCGACTGCCAAGATATCGATAAATATTAGCTCCGATACCATATTCTGTAACACCCCGAGATATTCGGAATAATTACAGCGCCGTAAACCCTTTAAGTAAGGATTTACAAGGCTAATTTTAAAAGAAGTGTAAATATAGAACATCAATATCACGGAAATTCAAGTTTACAAAACCGTACAACTGGTTCAACGAGTAATTAATACAACCATATCGAAATGATATTAATAAGACACGCGTACTCGAGTACTGAAATCAAACCAAGAAAACTAATCACCAACAACAACAAACATCACTGAACCCCTTCGTCGTCACGTCAGTCTTGTGGTCATTTCCTGCTCCTCGGCTACCTGAACATCAAAACACATGTCCACCCCCGAAGGGGTTAGCAAAACGATGCTAGTACAAGTATCATTTAAACGAATCAAATATGCATCAACAATACATAACAAGATACACCACACGGACTTCCGCTACTGGAATCCGATAATGCGAATCCAGAAGATTCCATTAACACAGCATGGGTATTCCAATGATCCAGTGCCCTCAGCATAGATCCCAAGATGATCCCGTCGGACCAACACGAGGTGGAAATAACCCGTCCAATGATCCAGCGCCCTCAGCCTAGATCCCAAGATGATCCCGTCGGACCAACACGAGGTGGACATCCGATCCAGCGCCCTCAGCATAGATCGCACAACAAACACAAACACAACTCATACATACATATAGGCCAGATCGCCATGTCCATCAACATGAACATACAAACACTAGATAATGAATATCATGACAATTTAACGAAATAAATCTCATGTTCGACATCATGAATAATCATACGCATACTCAAAATTCCAATATTAACATATTATGATACTTGCCTCGAAGATGGCAAGAACGAAACACTTCAATGATCTCAACACACTCGAAGGCCGCCTCCTTCGATCAACGTAGCAAGCTCGAACCTTAACAAAAGAAATGATATACAAATCATCTCAAGTCGAACGATTGCCTAACAATTCGGTCTACGGCCCAAAAGCTCAAAATATGCAATCTGCCTGAACCACTTAGCGTACGCTACGTACTCTACTTAACGTGCGCTAAGCCTGCCTGTTAGCGTACGCTATCATCTAAGCCTAGCGTACGCTAGCCATGGACTGACAGTTCTCTCTGATCAGCCAACTGACTCGGCTGATATCATAACGTACGTTACGTACCAAACGTAGCGTGCGTTGTCTTATCCCCGATAGCGCACGTTAACTTACGTATGTTAGCATGCGCTAACCGTGCATGGCAGATTACTACTGGTAGAAAACTGGATCTAATGGTGATGAACTCATAAATTCTATGGTGATAATACAAGTCATCCCCGAGCATATCATGCTAATAAGGTTTGTGAAAGTTCTATACGTACTAAATGACTATGAGATACAAAGATACGTATAATCATCACAACACCATAGTTCATCTTAGATCTTCAAGGGATATCCTGAGTTCAATCCGTTATAAGTCCCAAAACGTATGATCCCTTTATATAAACGCATAAGAACTTGAAAATCTCCATATACTGATCACAAATCGGTTTGAAAATGCTTAGGAGTCCATATACTAAAAAGGTTCAAAGGTTCATACGATGAATAAGTGCCGAAACGTCGAAAATATCCTTCTAACACATGATGATCGATTATAAACGAAATAACTGACTAGCAAAACATGATCAAACGTCCTTTAGAACACTACTAATATTGGTGAAGAGTCACCTACCTCAAAGTAGTGAAGAACAAGGAGGAAATCGAAGTAATCCAACGTCGAAGGCTTGAACACCAATCCTCAATGATCTACAATCTTCAACACGAGCTAGGATGCTGATATGAAGTGTTTAGGATGCAGAGAGTAATACTCTAAGTATAAGAATTCGGATGTGGGAAAAGAAAGGACTGAAAATACGAAAAGGATGATGTCCTATTTATAGGAAATGGTTATTAGCGCGCGCTAGTCCATACTCTTAGCGTGCGCTAACGGCTTACTGACTTCACTGTACTCAGCACTTAGCGTGCGCTATTCTCATGTCAGTAGCGTGCGCTAAGGCGTTGACTTGACTTTTCCCGAAAGCCGTCCAGGTTCATCCCGACACAATCCGACCAAGATCCCCGTGCATGATCTCACCTACCACACGTCTCAATCAAATTGACCACGTATAGCGTGCGCTAATGTTCCTTTGTAGCGTGCGCTATGGATCCATGTTAGCGTACGCTACACATAGACGATAGCGTGCGCTACATGCGCAGAATCACAATCTTAAATCACATTCATGATATTATACGCTCAACAACACCGGATTATGAGATACGGAGAATTATACTCAGATTAAAGTACAACAATTACAATATCACAAGTTCTAAATACATATCAGAAATCTCGGGTATTACATTATCTAGTAGTGAAAAAGTAAAGAAAATTTTAAGATCACTACCCAGCGAATGGGACGGCACCGTGACCGCGATTATGGAATCCAAAGATCTCAACACGCTCGATTTTAGTGCCCTTGTTGGTTCACTAATCAATTATGAGATCGTGTTAAAATCACGAAGTGTCAAGCCAAAGCCGAAGGAACGATCGTTAGCCATGGAGGCTAAAATATCGAGAAAGAAAGAAGAAATCCCGGTGGAGGAAAGCGATGAAGAAGCGGCATATTATGCCAAGAATATTAATAAATTCCAAACCTTATTAAACCGGAGGAAGAAGAATATCTCGAGCGAAACGAAGAAATTCGACAACTCTTGTCGACTATGTGGAAAACCAGGCCACTTCGCTAAGCATTTCCGAGCTAAACCCAAGAAGGAGGTCCTCATAGCTACTTGGAGCGATGAAGACGAAGACGACGATTTTAGCGAACAAAATAATCTCGCTCTCATGGCCCGGAGTTCGTTCGACGACAGCGATGTCGAAAGCCAGGTTAGTACATCCTCCCGTGATGAACTTTTTGATGCATTTGAATTATTACATACGGATTTTCAAAACGCTTTATCCAAAATAAAATCCCTTAAGTCTAAAATTAAATCTTTGGAAATTGAAAATTCCAAAATTATCGAAAAGGGAAAATTTGTTGAAATCGATCATTCAAAGTGTATTGAAAATGAAAATATTTTGAAGAATGATCTCGCTAAAATCCAAACCGAGCTTAAATCTTTAACAAAGAAATTCTCGTGCGGAAACGAGACATTTGAACAAATGCTTGGTGTTCAAAAATTTACTTTGAATAAAGAGGGGTTAGGATTCAAAACTCATTTGAAAAACGAATCCGTTAATTTCAAGATACCCCATTGCGAAAAGTGTTTAAAAATCGGGCATCATATCTCAAGTTGCAAAAGCCCGAGACGGACGATAAAAATTAAGAAAATTTGGGTTCCTAAAGGAACAATCGTTTCAAATATCGTCTACGTTTCTAAACAAAAACCAACTATAGGTTGGATCCCAAACATTAATTTTTGTATTTTACTCAGGCGGAGTAATTTTTTAAAACAGGTAATATTTTCAGGGGGAGTTAATACCCTTATATTTATTTTTGTATATTTCATTATTTATTGATATTTTATTGCATTTTTTTGATGAATACAAAAAGGGGGAGAGATAGAAGAATGGAGAAATAAGTCGAAAATGTGATTAACCGTGAAAGGGGGAGAAAAATCGAAGAAAGTCAATAGATACAAAAAGAATTGGAAAAACGAAGGAGTTAAACAAAAATAAGGAGAAGTCGAAAATAAAGGAAAAGTAAAATGAGGAGACGTCGAAAAGACGATGAAAAATTAAAAATGAGAAAAGAAAAGGAGAAAAGAAAGAAGGAGTTGAAAAATAAATGGGAGAAGAAACTAACGAAATGGACAAAGTCGAAAACTTTGGTCTGTACACATATACATATATTTGTATTTTTGCAGGTAAATCCCTTTGACGAAGTGTTGTTTTGTAATCATCAAAAGGGGGGAGATTGTTGAGACATTTTGTTCCATAGATAATTAATAATGTTTTGATGATTAAAGTTGCTAAATAAAACAAAACAACGAAGAGACGAAGCAAGCATCGAAGGAAAACGAAGTGCAAAATGCTGAAGAAAAACAAAGCTAACGTACGTAACAGGAACATGTTAACGTACGTAATATGATGAAGCTAACGTACGTAATGCAAGAGAGATAACGTACGTAACACAGTTCAAACAAGTAAACATTGGAGGAGTCAAAGTCAGAAAAGCATACAACGGATATATGACGTCATCAGTGACGTAAGGCTTAACGTACGTAACGATGTCTATACTAACGTACGTAACTCAAAATGACGAAACTCCCTGGACTGTTTTGTGAAGAAGCTTACGTACGTAACCTATGAAGGTTAACGTACGTAACGAAGCTTACGTACGTAATATGAGGATGATAGCGTACGTAATCAGTACACAGGAAGCTAACGGCTAGTTTGAAGGTGGAGCCTATAAATACCATGGTTATGGTATTGTTACAAGCACAAGCACTTCAAGCATTCTATACCTTGATCAGAGATTGATATTCATTATATTGTTGTTGTAATATTGAGCTTACATTGAGTGATTGAGTGTTATACACAAAATCATACACGAGCGGTAAAAGAAAAGATACGATTGGATTCGGTGTTATTAGGATCAAGGATCCGGCATTATTAGAATCGCAATCGCTATCTTCGTGAGGTTTATCTAGTACCCATAGAAAGCTGGAGAGGTTGATTCCTTGTCCTACTAAAAGGAAAACGGTTTAACTTGGACTGATGCAAAGACAAGTACGAGTGGTTTATCACGGACCAATAGAAGACGTGATTGTAACGGTTATACCTCGAACGATAGAAGAGAGGCATAGAGGTTTTTATCTTGATCCTATAGAAAAAGATACCGAGAGAGGACGTAGGCTCGTTTATAGCCGAACCTCTATAAATCCTCGTGTCCTTTATTTCCGCATTTTATTTACGCTTCCGCAAACGGCGCAAATATCCGAATCCCGTATCCAACAATTTTGCTAAACCGCCTCAATCATAAAATTCGAATTTTTCGGACTAGGATAAATATCAAGGTGATTAATAATTATCGAATTATTATATTAAGATAACTATCAAATTATTTGGTAATTATCGGACTAATATATTAATAGATTAGGATAAGTATTAAAGAGACTAATCCTAATCGAGTTAGAGTTCATCTAGCGCATGTCTCTCTCGCATCTTCCCCTATAAATACATATGTGGGGTCCGAATTACAGATTAATTTTTGTTTTTTTTCGAATTTCCGAGTTTTTCAGAACAAATTTCTCTTCATATATTCGGTCACGTCGGGGATAGTTCAGATTTTATTCTATTTCGCTGGAGTGCGATGATCGATTTATATACGCATCGAGATGTTGTTTTATCCTGGAGACAGACGCTATACACTGCGGTGGGGGCGAATTTGCTTTAAGGAGACAGATTTTCTGGACTCAACATCGCCCATCTTCGGATTCATTTCCTTTGATTACTTATATTATATATATATATATATATATATATATATATATATATATATTACTTGTTGTTTGCTTTATTAACGAATTTGTCTCTTACTTTGATCTTTCGAATTTACAGCTCATGTAGTAAATTCAAATCATGGTATAATCCAACACTTATAAGAAATTTATTTTATTATTAATTGACTGAATAATTTTTTATTTTTTGATCTTCCGAATAAATCACACGTTAATGCTTCAAAATGCACTTTATTTATTCAAGCCCACTTTTGTATTCATAGTTTTCATTAGAGAAAATTATCAAATTGGTCTCGTATGTGGGATCAATTGGCCAAAAAAAACTATCTATTTCCGGTGGACCAAAAATCCCCACATATCCCCCCTACTTTAGTCAATTTAGTCCTCCGTCAGTCGGAGTATTTTCCGGCCACCGGAGCTGACGTGGACGACACGTGGCAAAAAAAATATAAAAACCTAAATAATATAAAAAAATCTAAAAAAATTAAAAAATCTGGAATATTAAACAACCTAAATTTAAAAAATCTAAAAAAATTTAAAAAAAATTAAAAAATTTAAAATCTAAAAAATTTAAAAAAATATATAAAAACCTAAATAATATAAAAAATCTAAAAAAAATAATTTTTAATTTAATTTAATAATAGAACCTTAGGTAATTATTTTTAATTCTGAAATATTAATATAAATATATTAGAATTTTTTATTTATTTTTTAATTTTATAATTCTGAAAAGATTTTTTTTTTCAGAAAAAAAATCTTTTTTATTCAAAAGATTAATTTTATAATTCTGAAAAAAATCTTTTTAATCTTTTTAATTTCTGAAAAAATTATATTTTTTTTTAATTTTATAATTCTGAAAAAAGAATCTTTTTAATTTCTGAAAAGATTCTGAAAAAGATCGTTTTGATAATTTTCTCATTTTTTTCAGAAATTAAAAAGATTTTTTTTTCAGAATTATAAAATTAAAAAAAATACAATTTTTTTCAGAAATTAAAAAGATTAAAAAGATTTTTTTTTTCAGAATTATAAAATTAATCTTTTGAATTAAAAAGATTTTTTTTCTGAAAAATTCTTTTCAGAATTATAAAATTAAAAATAAAATAAAAAATTCTAATATATTTATATTAATATTTCAGAATTAAAAATAATTACCTAAGGTTCTAATTTTTTTTAAATTTTTTTACGATTTTTCAGATTCTTTAAATTTTTTTAGATTTTTTAAAAAAAATTAAATTTTTTATATTATTTAGGTTTTTATATTTTTTATTTTTTTTTAGATTTTAAATTTTTTTAATTTTTTTAATTTTTTAATATTCCAGATTTTTTAATTTTTTTTAGATTTTTTTATATTATTTAGGTTTTTATATTTTTTTTGCCACGTATCGTCCACGTCAGCTCCGGTGGCCGGAAAATACTTCGGCCGGCGACGGAGGACTAAATTGGCTAAAATAGGAGAGAGGTGTGGGGTTTTTTGGTCCGCCGGAGACAGTTGGTTTTTTTGGCCAATTGATCCCACATACGAGACTAATTTGATAATTTTCTCTTTTCATTAATTCAAGCCGCTATTTCATTAATCCACTTTATTTCGCTATTTTCTTTTGGTTTATTTTGCAATCGTAATGGATTGAATAATATTTTTATTATTATTATTATTATTATTATTATTATTATTATTATGGTAAAGGTTAGTTAAGTTGTCAATAAGTAGTTAATGTTGCCACTTCAAACATTTTCCATACGTCGCCATAAATGTCCAACGAGAAACCCATCTGCCATCTCCCTCTCTCTCTCTCTATTTATGTTCCCCTCATTATCATAAATTCTTTTTAACTACTCCATCAAAAAGTAAAGTAACTTAGAGGACTGGGAGTGGGTGCGGGGTGATGCGGTGCGGTGTGGTTCACGAGCGGGAACACCGCCGCCAGTACCTCCTCACGCACGGGGAGTTCAGAACTGCGTGAGCAGCTCACGCACGGGGAAAAGAAGAAAATTGGAACGTTGATGGATTTTTTTGACCGTTGGTGGAGGCAACGGTTATTTTTTTTTGTATATAAAGGAGTGTGTTGAGGGTGGAAAGCACAAACAAAAAAAACATACTCATATATAAAAAAAAAACTTCCGAGAGAAAAAAAAACAGATTTAGAGAGAAAAAAAATATGGATAGTGGCAAAAAAGTTAGAGATCCTAGAAGAGGTGGTCGTGGATCGAGAGGTGGATCGAGAGGCGCAATTCGTCCTCGAATTTAATCTCAACCCGGTCTCGAATCATCTTCTCAAGCACAACCTTACCACCCCCAAATGTATCCGCAATCTCCACCATTGGTTTTCTACACCCAACAATCGTGACATGAAGTTCGTTATGGAACCGCACGATAATATCCCGGACCCGGAGTTTAAGCAATTCGTCATTCAAAAGAAACGCGAGATATGCGCCAAATACGGGTGGCCGTGTAGTTTGTAGGATTTAATGTTTTAAGTTTAGTTTTAATGGAATTTTAGTTATTTAATGTTTTTAAATAATATTATGTAATGTTTATTTAATTTTAATGAAATTTTAGGTTTTAATAAATTTTAATGGAATTTAATAAAGAAAAAAGAAAAAAAAAAAGTGAGTGAAGGATGAGTGAAGTGGCGCCTGTAATAATATGAGTGAGTGAAGGAAAAAGTGGAGAATGATGTGGCGTAAAGGGATTGGTTGGGAGTGAGTGAAGGGAGAAGAGGTGAGTGAAGCACTCTCTCCCCCCTTAGGGCTGTTTAATTTTGACTTAATGGGCTTAATGGGTTGAACGACTTATTCGTATAGATATTGGTGAGTGTTTATTTACGACTTAAGAAAAATAAGGAGTCTGAATCGCTAAGTGACCCCTCTCTTGTCCCCATACAGACACAAAAATGACACCCGCTACCCCTCTCCTCTTTCAAGACCTGATCCTCCAGTTTGAGAAGAAAAAAAAAGATTTTTTTTTTTAAAAAGCTGAAAAAAATCAGAATTTTTATTTTTTAAGAAGAAAAATATCTGGTAATATTAAAAATCAGAACTTTTTATTTAAAATTCGAAAATAAAAAATAAAAAATAAAAAAAATCTGAAAATTCTGGAAAATTTAAAAATCTGACAAAAAAAATCGGAATTTTTTTTAAGAAAAAAAAATATCTGGAATAATAATGTTAAAAATCAGATTTTTTTTTATTTAAAACTCAAAAATAAAAAGTAAAAAATGAAAAAAAATTCTGACTGGAAAATTTAAAAAATGTGACAAAAAAATCGGAACTTTTATTTTTTAAGAAAAAAGTATCTGAAATAGTAATATTAAAAATCAGAACTTTTTATTTAAAATTCAAAAATTAAAAGTAAAAATAAAATAAATTTTGAAAATTCTGAAAAATTTAAAAAACTGACAAGCAAAATCGCACTTTTATTTTTAAGAAAAAAATATCTGGAATAATAATATTAAAAATTAGAATTTTTAATTAAAATTCGAAAATAAAAAGTAGAAAATAAAAAAAATTTAAAAATTATGGAAAATTTAAAAAGTCTGACAAAAAAATCAGAATTTTTATTTTTTAAGAAAAATAAATCTGGAATAATAATATGAAAATCACAATTTTTTTATTTAAAATTTGAAAATAAACAGTTTGGTAAATAATGTTAAACTTGTTTACTTTGTGTTTGAATATGGCTACTTTGTGTTTGAACTTGACTTCTTTGTGTTTGAAATTGGATTTTTAAATACTTTCTGGATTTATGTTTTGATTTTTGGATTATATCATTTATATGGCTTTAAAAATAAACATCAATTTATAAAACAGCTTATAATTCATATTCAGGGGTAAATCGATCATTTCTGTTATTCAGACAGTTTATTCAGATGAAAAAGTGAACAACAGCATCAGTTTACCCAGACAGACACATTTACCCAGACAGACAAATTTACCCAGACAGACAAATTTGGTAAATAACCCCTTAGTTAAGAATATAAGAAGATGTTTTAAAATAAATCAACTTTTTACTTTACCTATTAATATAAATATATAGACAGTATTCATAAAGACGAGATAGAAAAAGTAAGTATTTATGTTAGAATTTAAATCATATATATTTTTTAATTAAAATGAAAGATATTTTTGTAATGTACTTGAATAATTGTAGAAAAATAAATAAGGAGATTAATTTTCAAAAAAATTAAATAAAAATGAACTATAATAAGAATAACATGGATATATATATATATATATATATATATAAAAGATCATATGAGAATGGTTTTTATGTTGTGAATTGAGAATAAATCTGAATCATTGATTTGTGTGTGATGTTCGGTCCAAATTGGCTAATGCATGCAATATAAGCATTTCATGTATCAAACTTGCAATGCATAAAAACTCTGCATTATATGCATCAAAATATTGATGCACTAGAATATTACATTCTATGCATACGTTTTTGTTAGAATAAATCTCGGTCATCCATTGAATCAAGATCTATGAATCAAATTCATTCTTATTTCTTAACTTAAGTATCATTCTCACCGGAACCCACCATATATCTGTATATATATATATATATGTGTGTGTGTGTGTGTGATCATATGAGAATGTTTTTTATGTTGTGAATTGAGAATAAATCTAAATCATTGATGCATACATGATCTACGGTCAGATTGGGCATCGTACGATATATGCATTTCGTGCATCAAACTTGCAATGCATAAAAACTCTGCATATATGCATCAAAATATCGATGCACTGGAATATTACATTCTATGCATACGTTTTTGTTAGAATCTAGGTCATCCATTTAATCAAGATCTATGGATTAAATTTATTCTTATTTCTTAACTTAAGTATCATTCTCACCAGAACTCTCTCTCTCTCTCTCTCTCTCTCTCTCTCTATATATATATATATATATATATGATCACATGAGAATGGTTTTTATGTTGTGAATTGAGAATAAATTTGAATCATTGATCTGTCTGTGATATACGGTCCAGATTGACTTATGCATGCAATATATGCATTTCGTGCAACGTATGATTGAATGTATTTAATGAAATATATCAATTTTAAATGGATATTTTCTGAGTAATATATAGCACTTCGAACCGGATTGAAGGAATATTCATACATTGACTGATAGACATAACACTGACAAACACTCTCTCACAGAGCATTCAATTAGGTGTTCATATAATTAGAACTTCTCCACAAATGGATGAGTTTTCCACAAATGGATGGATAATTCCTTTAGTGGGTGAAAATGAAGTGGGTGAAAATGCTATTTCCTTCATATTCACGTATGAGTTTTTTTTTATCACCTTCATATGCTAATTCCTTTAGTAGAATGCTATTCGAGTAATGGATAATGATTCAGCAGTAAAAGTACACATTAAGGGCAATTTTATATACCCTAACGGAAGTTACTAGGATTAAATGAAGTGGGTGAAAATGAAGGTATTGGGTGAAGATTATATGGAACATTAGCTATAATTATATCTGTATTATATAAAACTTATCCTCTTTAATTTAATATGGAAATGAGATTTATGTCACTTATTCATATTAAAGGATTACATATGAAAAGACTATTTTAATTGTAACTTTTAATGTAAATAAACTAATTTAAATACAAAAGTTATGATAAATATCACGCAATCTGCACCTGTCTAAGGCGATTAAAATGAACTTTTAAATGATAGTATAAATTACAAGATGATTAAATTTTAGCTATGAAATCTTAGATCTGATCGGTGTATCGCGGGTTGAATAAACAAAAACAACCGGAAACATACGGGTTAGTAAAGTCTAATTTCATATAACTAATTACATGTTAAAATAAAATGACAATAACAATAAAAACACATATAAACTTCTGCAAAGGCGTTTAAATTACGTAAATCTCTCATTCAAGTCTGCGCTAACATTACGTCTGAAAGCACGTAGATATTGAATCGAAAGCGCAGTGCGTCGGCGAGTTGGATAATGCCTCGTTATTATATAAAAGTTGTGATTATATTATTGTATTATATTTTCACAATATTTATATTATATTTAGTCGTGATTATGTCATACCAGTCACAACAGCTGTGATTATTCTACTAACTTATATTGTGTATCGTGTTATGGACTAAACAACACAATATTTGATTGAGGCACTACAATTCATCAATAGTAGTTAATGGAGTATATTTTTATTGTTAGAGTTTGGTAGTGGTAAAAAAGAGTGGTCAAGAATATTAATTTTCTTCTATTCATAGTCCTGAAACAGTTTTACCTTATATTGGTTAAAACGACTATTATATCTACAATTCAATTGATGTTTATTAAAGAACAATTTTATATTGATTAAATAATTTTATTTTTCATTAAATAATAATTAATTAAATTACTTATTTATTTCACCTAAATAAATTTTTATATTAAAATTAATTATGATATTTATTTTAAATAATTTCACTTTTATTACATGAATACGTTTTATAAGTACCAAATTTTGATTATTTTAATAATTTAAGTTAGTATAAATAATTAAGTATTTCAAATAAAAAATATATATTTAGATTAATTAAATGTAAAACATAATTTTGATTGTATTGAGTAATTTCATATATTTTAATTAAATTTTTTTTTTTTGCATTATTCACATTACTAATGTTAGTTTGAGTTGAACATTGTCAATCATGATAATAGTTATTATAGATCTGAACGAAATAATAATGATAAAATGATGATATCATTGTGATTGAGCCCTTAATCAATCCATTGTGTTATTCTCCTAAAATGTATGATATTATATATTTTATTTTGAGATGTAAACCGGATTAGGGATGTCAATGAGTCGGGTAGGGTACGTGTATGCCTCCTCCATATCCTACCCTATTTGATTCGGATCGAGTTCGGGTATTGCCCATCGGGTAATCGGGTACCCAATGGATATTCGGGTACCCATATACCCTATATTTAAGAATATAAATAATTTTAAGATATATCATATATACATATAACGTAATTAGTAAATTCAATATAGTATAATAAATATTTAAAATATAATATTTTATATAATAATATATATAATTTATAATACAATATAATATTTATGTATAATATATAATAATAATATATTTATATAATTCAAATGGGTACGCGGGTCGGGTAATCGGGTCGGGTATTCGGGTAATATACTATACTCATATCCTACCCATACCCGACCATAAAATTTTGGGTTCGGCCAAAATCCGACCCGATTTTGAGTTTATCCGACAGGTAAGATCGGGTACGGCTAAAGTTGACATCCCTACACCGGACATAGAGAAATAGTAGGCTATGTTTTCACAGCTTAATTTCATTGTTCCTATATTTCTTAATTAAGTTTAATAAAATTCAGTTTAATTCAATTTAGCATAAAAATCAATTTTTTATTGTTAATATCATTAGTACTATTATTTTAACATTTCCATTATTATTAATATTGAATAATGTTACACATTACTATTGTTAATCTATTATTTTAACAATATCAATATTGTTGTTGTTGTTGTAATATAATTAATATTATTGTTGTGTATATATTATCTAATATTATTATTGTTGTTGTAATATATAATTATTACTATTGGTGTTGTAATATATAATTATTAATATTATTATTGTTGTATATATTGATATCTAATACTCTAAATTATTATTATTATTGTTGTTGTTGTTTGTTTGTTGTTGTTGATAATAATATTATCAAGAATATTATACACAATTATTATGATTAGTATTATTAGTATATTATTAGTCTATTATTATTATTATCATTATTAGTAGTAATCTTCTTCTTCTGCTGCTGCTTATTATTATTCTTTGTTGTAGTCTATATAATAATTGTTATTGTTGAATATTATTATTAATTAATATATAATATTATTACTTATTATTATTATAATTATTGATCTTAATATTATCACTAATATTATAAGTAATAATAACTATTTTTATTATTAGTGTTGTTTAATTAGATCAACTTCAGTAACTTCAGATCGATTCAATTTAGTAAAATTCAGTCCAGTTCAATCTATTTCATTTTAGTACAACAAATTTTAGCGTGAGGGAACAAAGCCTAACTTGGCAAGCTTAGTATTCCTTCTATACCTATTCGAACTATAATATCTATAATATATAATACTTATCTCTCTTAATTTAATGTGGAAGGGGGCTTAATTGTAACTTTTAATTGTAAATATATGAAGAGACTATTTTAATTGTAACTTTTAATGTAAATAAACTAATTTAAATACAAAAGTTATGATAAACATCACAATGCAAATGCACCTTCTAATACACAAGGTGATTAAAATAAACTTTTAAATGATAGAATAAATTACAAGATGGTTAAATTTTAGCTATGAAATCTTAGATACAATCGGTGCATCGCACGAGTTGAATAAACGAAAAACAACTCCGGAACAACATACGGGTTAGTAAAGCCTCATTTCATATAACTAATTACATAGACTAAAATAAAAGGACAATAACAATAAAAAAAAATATATATACTTCTCTAAAAGGCATTTAAATTCTGCCATCTGCTCATTCAACCGTCTGCCCCAACATTGCGTACAAAACACGTGCACCTTCTAATACACAAGGTGATTAAAATGAACTTTTAAATTATAGTATATATTACAAGATGGTTAAATTTTAGCTATGAAATCTTAGATACAATCGGTGCATCGCACGAGTTGAATAAACAAAAAACAAATCCGGAGCAACATACGGGTTAGTAAAGCCTAATTTCATATAACTAATTACATAGACTAAAATAAAAGGACAATAACAATAAAAAAAACATATAAACTTCTCTAAAAGGCATTTAAATTCTGTCATCAACTCATTCAATCGTCTGCCCCAACATTACGTACAAAAACGTAGGTATTCGATGCACGGGTTGAATAATGCCTCGTTTCACTAAAAAAATGATGCTTTTAGAAGAGTAATATTTCATTAAATACACACAATAAAATCAAATAGTATCAATCGCATAACTTGATATCCACAACGCACTCATTATTAATACTTTTTAATTTTTAATTTCTATCATATTTATCTAGGCATGTCCACGGGTCGGACCCGTCGGGTCACCGGGTCCGACCCGTCGGGTCGTCGGGTCTAATAAGGGGGACCCGAACCCTAACCCGGAAATAAAGACAACCCGCCGGGTCAGCGGATCTCGGTCAGACTTTTTTTTATTTTTATTTTTTATTCATAATATAAAAAATATTTTTTGAAATACAATTGTTAATTTGTTATATAGTTTTTAATGAAGATAATAAGGTTGTTTTTTTAAAAAAAGGGGGGGGGGGGAGTAAAGTAGGAATTGGTATGAGATGAATGAATTAGATTTTGGGTATTTATAGGAAAAATGTGTATTTTTTATAAATTAAAAAAAAAATTTGCACTGCATTGCAGAGTGCAGTGCAGACAGTACCGTTGCAACTTGCAACGGCTTTATGCATGGTGTGGTGACTGGTGGGTGGGGTCAGCAGAAGGGATTTTTTTTTAAAAATGGATGACCCGGTGGGTCGTGACCCGTCGGGTCAGCGGGTAGGAATTAGGTCGACCCTAACCCTAACCCGCAACCCGTACGAGCCTTGACCCGTATGACCCGTGACCCGACGGTCCGGGTCGGGACAGGTTCCCTCCGGGTCGTAACCCGCCGGGTCCGGGTCTACCCTTGACCTTTGGACATGCTTACATTTATCATGGGGTTACTAAACACCGCCCTAAATTACTAGACACCGCCCTTAAAATTTACTTTTTGCCCATTTGACAATCTTTCATTATTTCTACCCAACACACAATTCTTTACCAACACACAAGTTTTTCGAATTGAAATCTAGAAGCAATTTTTCATTTATTCTACCTAACACACAATCAAATATATATCGTCAATATCATCGACAACCACGAAAATGGGCGAGAATTCACATCTGGAGGTAATTTTTCAAAGAAAATGACGCAGGCGTCTGAATATTCTGCCTGACTCATGGCCCGGGCGTCCACAGATTCCGCTTAGACCATGGTACAAGCGTCTGCAACGAACGCTGAGTCCTTGGTCTAGGCGTCTAGACCAGACGCCCGGACCACGGTCTTGGCGTCCGATGCAGATGCCTGTACCATGGTCTGGGCGTCCGATTCAGACGCCTGTACCGTAGTCAGGTCTCCATGCCAGACGCCTCTGCCATGGTCCAGGCGCAATTTCTGGACGCCAGGTCGCTTTTTTTGCATGATTTTTAATTTTAATAATAATATTATTGGTATTATTATTAACATTCTGTCAATTAAAATTTTCAGGTTATATTGGAAGAATTTGAAGGTGACGACATTGATTATAGTGGTTATTTCGTCAATGACGAAATATTCGATAGTGATTGTGATGCGATTGGTTGGGCAACACGACCTAGCCAGGAGATTGTCATTTAGGGGATACATACATATATTTTCTTCGTCTAGATTTAATGCCCAATTTTTATGTACCGTCCATAGTGACTAAACTGGTTTAAATACCATGATAGTAGTGTTGGTGGCTGGGAGAATTTGTATACGAGCAGGACAACAAAATTGAATAGATTAGTCGGTATGATGTAAAAATGAGTTTGTTGTATGTTCCTTAATTATTAATACTTTCATTTTTGTTGATCGTGATAGTTGATTGTTATTACAATGTATGTAGAAGAGAAAAAACAGCAAAATACAAAATACAAAAAAAAAAACTACTAAAATATGAAAAAATATTACAGTGCTGGGTAATACCGTCATATGCAAAGCAAACAAAATACAAAATATTGCAGATGAGAAAAAAATCAGTTGGCCAAATGCCAATCCCTCATGTACTCCTCAAGCATCGTGCCGTCGCCGCCTTAGTCTGGGGAAGGTGTACGTCTGATCTTTGGTAATACCGGCCAATCGACTCACCCACTGTAAAAAATATAGACAATATAATATAATGAGTAATGTATGATGAAATGAAACAAAGTGCAAAGTTAAACAACATATGCGCGGCGACATGCCCATCGAAACTCGGGATAACACTGCCGTCGATAGGGCCACCAGACATCTCCTCAGTAACCATCCATGATGTGTTATCCTCTGCCATACGTCGTTTACTACTGGTAGAACCAGAAGTGACAAACCTCCCCCCTCTCCCCTTCCGAACCCGGCACAAAACGGACGAAGAATCATCACCGCCCTCGTTCATGTCCTGATCGTCGTCCTCGTCGTGCGAATAATACTCGCTCGAATCCTCAGTACCAAAGTCAGTATAAGGTATGTGATCCCTACGCTCTGCCTCCCACTGTCTACGAACGGAAGCATCAACACCACGAGCTCTGGTGTGACGCGCTCCAGAACCCATCAACTCTGTGACTAGCGGCATAGATTTGCCCGCTCCTCCTCTCATCCGTATTTAGCAAACAATACAACTAATGAGTAATAATCATACAAACAATACACATTATTAATTATTAATTGAAAATTTTATTTTTTTTCGAAAAAAGGGCTGGGGCGTCTGGCCAGGACGCCTGCACCAAGGCTGGGGCATCTGGGCAGGACGCCTGCACCAAGGCACGGTCCTGGCGTCCAATGAGGACGCCGATTCCAGCGCATAGGCGTCCGATCTGGATGCCTGTCCATGTTTCAGACGTCCGACCAGGACGTCTATACTAAGGCTGGGGCGTCTGGTCTGGACACCTGCGCCATGGACAGGCAGAATCGGCGGACGCCTATGCCATGGACAGGCATCCTCGACGGACGCCTGTGAAAAAATTCGACCGCCGCATCCGTCGTGCACTCCGGCACGGCGCCCGGCGCCCAAAGTAGCAGAAACCCGAAAAAAAATTTACCGGAGCTTTTCCTTTTCTAGACATGGCGGCGGACGGCGGCTGTGCGGCGACGGCTGGTGGCTTCTTTAGAGTAAGTCGAGAGAGAAAAGTAGTGAGAATGTAATTTTACAAATCTGCTGAATATAAAATAAGAACAAAAATATAATATTATAGGACGTTGACTGGTAATTTAAGACGATTTTTAATAATCTAGTTTATCATCAATACCTTACCTGCATTGCATACAGAAAATATCCATCTGTCACGTGCGACCATTCTTACGAAACACAACACTTTTATACACCAGGACGGAGGAGTATTAATAAAATAAGAAAGTCACCTGCCTGCCGTGCCGTCTGACAGCTTCTGACAAGGATCGTTTGGTAAATTTGGTAAGCTTGTAGTCTTCCCTCACTTCAATTCCAAGTCGCTTCCCTGCAAAGTGTGCTCATCTGTATCTGTCCTGACTGACTCTGTGTGTGTGTTTGAGAGAGAGAGAGAGAGAGAGAGAGAGAGAGAGAGAGGCAAGGAATAAAGTGAATGGTATAAAACCTGAGAAGAACATGAGGACAAATACAATGCAAAACCTTTTTCTGGGCTGTAACTGTTACTGTGTTATCTTCTGAAGATTTCTTGACGAAGCAACCCACCAAATTCTGAGCACTTGGAAGTATTGGGCCTTAAGAGGAGGAACTATTATATTGAGAATGTCCGTGAAGAACAGAGGAGGGGAGCAGGTTTCAAGAAGTGTTGTATCTCATAAATGGACTATTTTCCTTTGTCTTGCTAGTTTCTCTGCTGGATTGTTCTTCACCAATAGGTAAAAGATGGATACAATTCTTATCTATTTTTTTTTTATTTTTTTTAATTTTTACATGAATTTGAATGAATTTATTTTACTCTGTTTGATTGAAAATTGCTTTTGTGGTGGTTTGATTTCTTGTTTCTTGTTGAATTTATTTCACTCTGTTTTGATTTCTTATTTTACTCTGTTTGATTTTTTTTTAATTTTTACATGATTTTTTTTTTGCCATCAATCAAGATCCACACACACACACACATATATATATATATATTAAAATACAAAATTCAATAGTGATTTTAGCTGTTTCTTGAGAAATGTGAAGCTATGGTATTTAGAAGAAGTTGAGCATTTTAATTATTTCTTCGTACTCCCTCTCTCCCTCCTCTCTCCCGGCCAAAGGTTGACAGAAGGAGTATATTCGGTGTATTTTAAGTAATGCTTGTTATTCCCTTCGTCCCAACCGAAGTGCAACATTTAAAGTAAAATTGATGTATTTTAGGAGAATGATTGGATGTGATAGATGTGTAAGTTTTGTAAGTATTGATGGTGAGTGTGTGGTATAGATTGAAAAGTAAAAGGTGATTGTTTGATGCAATTTAATGTATTAATGAAATAGTGCACTTCTAAAGAGACATTTTTTGGACCAAATGTTGGGATGAAATGGAGGGAGTATAAATAATGATGATAAATGTATGGTGGAGATTAAAAAGTAAAAAATATTGATGATAAATGTATAGTGGAGATTAAAAAATAAAAGGTGATTGTTTTATTTGATCGTAAAAAGTGATATATGTAAACTTACTTTCTGATAGAAATATAAATCTTTGGTCGGGACGAAAGGAATATTATTTATTTTGTTCTTGAGTCTCATTTTGATCCTAAGAGCTTTTCTTATGCATTAGCACTTGTAGTCTGTGAAGCACGAATATTTCAAATCAGGAATTTTAGCCGTGTCGTGTCCTGTTTTACGTTAAAATAAGTGTATCCCCGTGTCTCGTTTCCGACTCCCGTGTCTGTGCTTCCTAGCTTATAATGGCAAAAACTTAACTAAAATCCTCGTATAAACTGTGATGCTCTTGGATGCATAGTTCTTATATTAATGAGAAGCACTTGGGAACAGAATATGGATTATACCCGAAGTAAAAGGTTTCACAAGAACAACTTCAGTCGAAGCTGAGAGATTGAAACTTGTTTCAGAAGGTTGCGATCCGAATTTCGTGAGTATTTTCACTCTAGTCCCTAACCTTCCAGATATTTTTTTTGGGCACTATCTTGTGAACATTTAGTGTGGGACCGGATTTCCTGTTCCACTTTGTGTTCCACTATATTGGATGAATAACACGCGTATAAACATGACATCATCATGTACGTACGCGTGTCGTTCATCCAAATATTACGGAACACAGTGTAACATAATAAAAGTGGAATAGGAAATCCTATGCTTCTTTAGTCACTGTTCAAATATCTCATCAACTTTTTTTTTTGGTTCCATCAATTTGCAACAGAATAGTGTAAAGAGGGTACAAAATAAAATCTTACAGGATGTAACCAACAGTGAGAATGGCATACAGTAAGTTCATTTCTTCATGCAGTAAAACTACAGATAGATGAACCGATTTTTTTTTTTTTTAATTTTTGTCTTTATTTATAATCACGTATAATTGTTTTAGGACATTGGACAAGACCATTTCGAACTTGGAGACGGAGTTATCTGCTGCAAAGGCGGCGCAGGAGTCGATTTCGAGTGGCTCTCCCACATCAGAAACTAGTGGAAGGAGAAAATATTTCATGGTTATTGGAATAAATACGGCATTTAGCAGCCGAAAAAGAAGAGATTCGGTTCGTGCGACATGGATGCCACAAGGTTTGCCGTTTGGAATTAATACTTCTCGATCACCTGATCTCCAGCTCGTATCTAGTTTATGTTTTTCTGCTACAATCTTGTATTACAGCATCTGAATGATGTCATCCTTGAAAATTGTTGTATATTAGGAGAAAAACGTAAAAAGTTGGAGTCGGTGAAAGGAATCATTGTTCGCTTCGTCATTGGTCATAGGTGAGAACTCACTTCTATTTGAAATTCGATGGCAATCTGTAATTTTACAATTTCATGATTGGAGTGTACAATTTCTCTGTGTATCTTGTTGAAGCATTAATCCCATTCATCCATTTAACCACTGTTCTAAAATCTCTGCCTAGGCCGATTAATCCTCCGATTAAATCCTAGAAGGCCTTCTACTGATCCGATACAGCCGATTTTGTTAAAATTTCGTAGTAAAAATGTTAAAATATATTAATATATTTATAGTACAGGGTTAAATTATTTAAATTAAATATAAATTTATAAAATAAAGTAATCATATAAGAATAATTATTTTGAGTATATATTTAATTTAGTATACTAAACTATTAAAATCATATTAAAATGCGTCCTATTAACTCTCCCATTAATCCTTTCGATTAATCCCGTTATCCGATTAATAGCTGGACGGTACCTCAACCGCCTAGATCCGCCTAGTGATCATGCATTTAACCTGGTCGTGTTTATTCATTTAAGATCCACTCGTGCTCGTTCATTTAAACCCAGTCTTTCCATCATGCAGTGTAACATTAGGAGGTATACTAGACAGAGCCGTTGAAGCTGAAGATAAAAAGCACGGGGACATCATGAGGCTGGTTAGCAAAAACAATATACTTGATCGTTTTACCCGCATATCTCCTTTCTGGCTGCATTGTACTTGTTTTTTCTTTTCTCTTGTTGAAATTAGGATCACGTTGAGGGTTATCTTGAGCTATCTGCCAAAACAAAGACTTATTTCGCAACTGCCGTGTCTTTGTGGGATGCAGAGTACTATGTCAAAGTCGATGATGATGTCCACGTAAATATAGGTAATAAAAAGAATAATATAAAAAGCTTAAGGGTGTGTTTGGTAGTTTAGGTGATAACCTAACTGATGTAAGCTAGCTTATTATTTTTACAAACATACACTAAATGATCCATCTAATATCACATCTCGGGAGTAATTATAATTTATAATCTCTAGAATCCTTTCCAATATTACCGTTTGTTACTATCTTGATATAGCAACACTGGGAGAAACATTAGCAAGACACAGGAAAGAGCCGAGGGTGTACGTAGGATGCATGAAATCTGGTCCTGTCCTTGCTCAGAGGTTCTGCACCAGATCTTCTTAAGTACTGTGTGGCCCTAATATGCTTTCACACAATTTAACTCGTTTTCTTGAACTGTATGAAACAGGGGAGTACGATACCACGAACCTGAATTCTGGAAATTCGGGGAGCCTGGAAACAAGTACTTCCGACACGCCACCGGACAGTTGTACGCCATTTCAAAAGACTTGGCTAGTTATATATCAGTAAATCAGTTGAGTTTCCCTTTTTTTTTCAACATTTCAAAAGTGATTACTCATTGTATTAGGATATCGGTATCATCGCGAAAGTGATGGTTTTTATGTCTTTCTATACTATGGCAGGCATGTCCTCCACAAGTATGCTAATGAGGATGTCTCTCTGGGATCTTGGTTTATCGGACTTGACGTAAGACATATCGATGACCGGAGATTGTGTTGTGGGACTCCTCCTGGTAAATCTTTTTTTCCACCCTCCCACCCAATTTTAGAAATAATATATGTTTGCCTTTTGAAAAAAATACACAAGAAATAAAAAACAATATTTCAGCAAGAAGCCGGTAGGTTTCGGGGTCCCTTCATTCATCTGCTGGCTATGCCCCTGGTTGTGTCTAGACCTACTTAGACACTGCACCCTAATGCACCAAACAAAAGCCATAGGGACATTACGAATTTGTGTTGCATAGAAAAACTAAGATGGCGTTCTTTTTACGCTAGTCAGTGGTGCATGCAGGATTGATTTTTTATTTTGAGGGGTGGGGGGCTTGGAATTTCGATATCAAAATACACACACATAAACATAAAGATTGGTTCAAATGAGAACCGGTCCTTAAAATGGGAACGTGGTCCAATGCATATTTAGTATCGATTCAGTGCACACATTTAGTAAGGATTCACTATGCATTGACAGAAAAAAATGACGGCGAATCCGTAGTAAATATGCAGACTCACGTTCCCATTTTGAGAATTGAGTTCCCGTTTGTACGATCCACACACACACACACACACACACACACACACACACACATATATATATATATATAATACTACCTACATGAAAAAAATGGGGGGCAGCTGCCCCCACTTGCTCTCCCCTTTGTCCGCCACTGAGGCTAATGGTTCGTTGGTTGTCCGTGCAGATTGCGAGTGGAAAGCACAGGCAGGCAACATCTGTGTTGCTTCATTCGACTGGACCTGTAGTGGGATATGCAGATCAGTTGATAGGATCAAAGAGGTTCATCGTAGGTGTGGTGAGGGCGAAGATGCTGTGTGGAAGGCTACTTTCTGAGATTTGTAAGTCTTAATTCAATTAGATTGATATACATATATATACTATACGTACAGAATGGAGAGAGAGAGAGATTATTGCATGACTTCTCAATTTTAGTAGAGAAGTGCAGCTGCAAATGTAGTCAAGAAGCAAAGCAAGGAGCAGTTGCAGGCTTGAAAGCTACATTAAGTGATTGTAAGAAATGGTACTGGTAGCATCCTTTCTGTATCTATTTTTTTTAAAGAGTCTCAGTTTTGTATTTTGTAAAGAAATGATTGCTTGATTTCAACATCAATAAATCTTATTGTTCCCGAATTAGGGACAACGTGCGGTAGTTGTTACATTGATAAGATAATACACATTTGAAATTTCGTTTAGTCCCACGCAATATACAAGTTGAATGCTTTTTTAATACATACTATTACACAAACGCTAATGTAAGCATATATAAGGCTTGATTACCTTTGTTTCTTGTTAAATTTAATGTTACATGGAATTTTCATTTCCAAGCGTTTTTTGGTGTAGCAAGGATTTTCAGTGTGATTTTTTCTTTTAGTTCAACAAAAACACATGGTGTTGATGTGAGGCGGAACCAAATGAAAGACAATTTAAAATTGAATTGACAATATAATTTCATTGGTGCCAAAATTACAAGTTAGAGGATTATCTGATTACTTTCTTAATAAAATTTGATTTTGTCATTCTAAATTGAACTTTTAAACATACGTGCATTATTTATTGCAAAATTTTTATAAATTGCAAACAAATAGGAAATAAGGCGCGTTTAAAGAAGAATGTTGTTTTGGATGGAGATGTTGCTGTAGTAGCAGACAAAATTTTGAGTATTCTTTGGTATATTTACATATGTGATATATTTACGTACACATCTAATGGTCATTAGGTGTGTTAACCTTTCATGTTTAAGTGTCTGTTGACTAGTGTGTGTGTGACATTTCATTGTCGCACAAGATTTCTCACAACGCACCGGTATTGCTTACGAGGAGACATATTCTCTCGTAATGGACGTTATCATGTTCCACTATTTAATTAGCCTAGTAATTTCCGAAGGATTAGGAATACAACTAATAGATGTGGTTACTACTTATCTATATGGGTATCTAGATACAGAGATATATATAAAAATATCTGATGGCATTTCATTACCCAAATTAAGTGCTTTAGATCATGGAGTGAGTGTTTAGTTCATTTGGAACACCCGCTTTACAGTTTGAAGCAATTCAGAAGGATGTGGTATAATCGTCTATTTGACGACCTAATTGGAAAAGATATAAGAACGATGAACTGTGTCCTTGTGCCTTCATAAGAAAAACAAGTTCTGGATTTGCGATCATCGCAGTGTACGTGGATGACATGAACATAATCGATACTCTTGATGAAATAAGAGAAACCATTAGATGCCTGGTAATTGAGAATGAGGCGAGGGATCTTGGGAAACTCGTTTCTATCTAGGAAACCAGATAGAACTTCGAGCTTGTCAAATTCTCATCCACCAGTATGCATATGTACAGATATTCAGATGCTTTAACATGGACAAAGCACAACCGATTAGCACTTCCATGATCAATCATAATTTGGATGAAAAGCCATTTTGAAATACACACGCAGCGGAATAAAAAAACCAGAAAAGAAATACTCGATTCCCAAAATAATGCCATAGCCAGTATCACCCGGGAAGCTCATCCCTCCACGACCGCTACTAGCTCGATCTCCGAGTAGCTAAAAATAAAGCCCACGACGGGGTCAACCACAATACTTAACAATGATAACGATCACATCATCATAAATAATCACATACCGATATAATATCATTGTAAGGATATTACCAACGTAATCTTACCGTCATAACCTCACCAACCCATCACAATCCATATTAAATCAATCCATACCATAATCCATGTTTTGCATTCTCGAATGACGAAATGAACTTAATTACAACCATTTGTACTGACCAAGAATCCTCAAAACATAATCATAACTCATACATGCAGAATAATTCATCCGTGCCAAATCCTGTCCGTCGGATTGTACCGTCAAATCTCGATCTGGATAAAAACCAATAACACACAATATATCTGTATATCAACTACCATAAAATAATGACAACAAGTCCCGAAACATTGGCGTACAATCCGAACGTTCGTACGATCAATAACAATGATCAACCAATAAATCAACCGAGAATATCATCGACATGATAAACTCCAATACGACCAACCAGAGGCCAACCACAACTAGGAATATCATCAACATGATAAACTCCAACACGATCAACAAAGGATCAACAACAATCGAGAATACCATCAACATGATAAACTCCAACACAATCAACAAAGGATCAACAATAACCGAGAATACCATCAACATGATAAACTTCAAACAGGATCAAATATAATGGATCTCAAAGAAATAACCCTGACTGTCGAACATACCCCTCGGGCGTATGAACAACCAATCATAAACCGTCGAACATACCCAACCATAAATGGAGGATGAACGACCAATCCATATGGCTCAAAGATGGACGTCACAGTACGCCCGATATGGAAATGTGTCCGTGCACAAGCCACCCGGGGTATCGATCAAATACACGTGTGGTCTTGTACCTAATGAGTCACACGAAGTACGTCTCGTGTGCACAGCTCAATGTGAGGACATGAACCCATCACATGACTATACGTGCCCGCCCTGAAAATCCTACATATAACGAATCGGCATGCAGATATGACTCCAGATATGTCACGATGCAACATGACAACAAAACTCAAGGAATCACGTATCCAATAAGGATCAAAAGACTCACAAAAGTGAACAATGACACATGGATAATGAAAGATCGACACGGCCGACAATATCCAAAACAACCAACCTGGGATCACAATCCCCAAGAATGATCAACACGATCAACAATCTCAACACCACAGTCCTGGAATCACCATCCGTCAACGAAACAATCAACACAACCATCAATACCAAACAATGGTCCTGGGATCAACATCACTAAAAAAACAGCCAATACGAATCTCGTTATACGAAACATGAACATACAACATATACAACAATTCAACAGAATAATTATCCTCATAACTGAAAAATACTTAAATTACCTCAATGTCGAAGGAAATATCCTTTCCACGAACAAACATCCCTGAACGAATACAGTTATACGAATAATCTCGATTGAGGTACAGTCCATTAATATCAACAAGATAAACTTTCCTCGATATCCGACATTCCATATCACAGACCAAACGTAACTCACCTCTCCGTCTTTATCAAACATATTTATATCATATACATTATGATTTATCCCAAACCAAAGCATAATATATAAACCATCATCCCGACAACGTATATTTACAATATAATTTCTATATGAATTATAAATGAAATGAAATCAAAACCATTCATGAAATATTATGAACTGAACAAGTAAGAACTTGCCTCGATATCGATACAACGAAGCTGTTACCAATTCCATTGCATTTATCTACGAGCTTCTTATCCCCGACCAAAAGCAAATCTCCGAACTCTTCAACCTCAACCGCAACACAACGATCATAATCAACTGTAATATCCGAGGGTAATTTTTTTTTTTCGTTTCAATGTTGAGTTGTATGTATTCGTTTGGAATTGTAAAATGTTGTTGTATTATATCATTCTTGTTTGTTGAGGTGTGTTTGATTGTGTTTCGTTCATTCGGGTTGAGATCTAATGGAACAACTTGGTTGTCCACTTTGTTGAGCTAACGTACGTTAGCTTGTGCGCTTAACGTACGTTAGGCCTTCGGCATTACGTATGTTATTTTGTTTATGCTACGTACGTAATGAGAGGTAGGTAGAGAGAACCTTCCTCGGAGTCTACTTTCGAACGGTGGGTCCTGGTTATCTTTGATCCGATCGAATATTGCAGTCAACGAGTTCATTACGTATGTTAGGATGTGAGCCTTACATACGTTATTCATGCAGCTTGTTAACGTACGTAAATGGTTGTTGTTTACATATGTTAGGGTCTTCATATTTTTGGTCACTCGGTTCTGGACTAGCATTACGTACGTTAAGTTGTTGATGTAGCATACGTAATGGTCCTTACGTACGTTATGCTTGGTGTATAGCGGCCGTAATGAGCTTCTCAGATTATATATCTTGGTTTCGTATTTCATTTCTTCACGAACCAAAATCGATTTCCTCTCCGTGGAATCGTCCTTCTGGACTTGTTCTTGATACTTAGCCTCTTCCAACTTGATTTGGAGCTTCATAACTTAGATTGGAGTTTAGGAACTTGATGATTGGAGTGGATTCTTGATGGTTTGAGGTTGTTCTTCATTTTTCTAGAGGTATGTTGGTTAATCTTGTGTTTAACTCGAGATTATATTGATGTTGTTGTTGTGTAGTTCGTGTTATGATGATTTGTTGGAGGATAGTATGGTTCTTCATAGTTTTGATGAACTTGTGATGAAGAACATGTTTATATAACTTGAGTTTGATTGTGTTCTTGATGTTTAAGAATACTTGGAGGTTATAATCATGTCTAGGAAGAGTTATGTTAAGATTTCTAGATGATTAACATAGCCTTGAGATGATTATTGTTGTTGGTTGTGTTCTTGAGAGATTATAACTATTTTAGTAAGGATTTGTGATGAATTAGGAAGTGATTATCATAATTCTGAAATGGTTAAGTTAATCTTGTTGATTAATCCGAATTCATGATGAATTGATGGTTGATTATTGTTTAGACATCATGTTTGTGGTGTCGATGATGTTCTTGAGGTGTTAGTGTTTTATTGGTGAGATTATCATTTTAGGATGATTAGTATAGTGTTGTTCTTAAGTGATTCTTGTTGAATTGTCTTCACAAGTGTTAAGAACATTTGATCATACTGAGTATTGAGGTGTTGAAGGATATTAGAATTCATAGTTGAGAACTATGATATTCGTTTGTGGAGTTTAACCAATTTATGGTTGAATCGGGATTGTCTTTGGTGTTGTTTTCCATTGGTTTTGTGTTATTGAAGGAATTGTATTTCATTCAAGGTTGTTCAGGTGCTTGCGATTGTCGGTGGACGCCGTTCGTCGTTTCGTGGGAAGACGTTGATCGTGGAAGGACTTTCTCTCCTTTGGTTTGAGGCAAGTTTTGTACTTGTACTAGTCAATGAGATTAATGTTATCATGTATATGTATGAATGTGTGTATCATTCCGAGACTTGGTCTCTTTATGATTTTGTTGATATCAGGGGATTGTTTGACATGATACCCTTCGGCAAATTATGCCAAATGTTACTATTGTTCGGCAAAATCCATTCAAGGCATTGAGATACTCGTTGTTGATGTTATTATCGATAGCCGGTTCGCGGTATCGATGTATCGATTACTATTGTTTGTATTGATGTCGATTTAAGACATTGTTGTGATCATTGTTATTGATATTGGTGCTTTGCTATTGATGTTGTATTGGCCGATTGAAGGCATTGACGTATTTGATTATCATCTCTGTTTCTGGTGGTCGATTAAAGGCACTAGGACATCTGTTCTAATTGTATCGTTGTTTATCAATTGACCATTCTAAGGTAATCGATGTATTAAATTGGGACTATCGAGGATATTTCCCATCCGTTGAGTCGTTATCGATTAACCTTTCTAAGGTAATCGATGTATTGAATTAGGACTTTCGAGGACATTTACCATCTGTTGACTCGTTATCGATTGACTGTTCTAAGGGAATCGATCTATTGAATTGGGACTGTCGAGGACATTTCCCATCCGTTGAGTCGTTATCGATTGACCATTCTAAGGTAATCAATGTATTGAATTGGGACTGTCGAGGGCATTTCCCATATGTTGAGTTGTTGTTATCGATTGGTCGTTTTAAAGGTAATCGATGTATTGAATTAGGACTGTCAAAGATAGTTCCCATCCGTTGAGTCATTGTGATCGATTGGTCATTCCAAGGCAGTCGAGGTATTTGAATTGGGACCACCGAGGATGGTGCCCATCTGTGAGTTATTGTTGTCATGTTGACCGACTCAAGGCAGCACACTATTATTCTTGTGAATTCGGTAATCTCGGGATCGTTGCTGTTTGTGATTAATTGTGTTTTGGAGGCTAGTCTCAGCTAGTGCTCGAGGGGTAAGTTTGGGGCTTGAACCTTCGCCGTTGGTTTCCCAACACCTACAGTTCAGTAGGTCACGGTCATGTTGATGATCTCATTATGGGTAAGTTTGGGGATTGAACCTTCGCGGTTGGATGCATCTCGTATTTCCATTGTTGTACCGTTTATTCTGCCTTTGGATGCATATCATGTTATACATTTATTTGATATTCATTATCTGGATGACTGACCCCGTGGGGGCGGAACATGTTTTCATGTTTTAGGTGTTTGCGAGGAGAGAGTTGAGACACAGGGGAATGACGATGGCGACGAGGCATTCGAGTGATACTAGTCCGAGTTGTTTCGGTGTTTATGTCGGTCAGATAGTTTGGAGTACTCCAGTTTCGTCAGTTGTTGTCATTTTGTATTATCCGAGCAAGACTCATAGATGTTGTTGTATTTTATTTTGGTCATGTAGGCCCATCATTGTCGTTGAAATTCCATATCGGAATATTATGTCGGATGTTGTTACATGTTATTTTTGTGCACTTTATTATCATTATTTTATCCTTATTTTGGTTTAATTCTGCGTAAATGAGCTCCTTACGCATTGTGTTTACATGTTTTGAAGGAAATTAGAGTCCTGAAGCTTAAACGAAGAAAAACAGGCCAAAAATGTCATTTTTCGATAGAGGGACGCGTCGCACCAAAGCTGGGCCGCGTCACAGGCACAACACGGAGCAACCGGCACAAACTGTACTGGGGGCGGCGGCACACTATCTATGGGCCGCGGCCCATACTGAAATTCTACCCAGACCTGGGCAGCGGTGTGACTAGGGCCGCGACGGCGGGAACCCTGATTTTACCTCGTGATTTTGGCCGTTTTGGGGTCTGACAAGACCTAATTCTCGCGACGCGATTTGGAGGCATGAAAGGGTTATAAAAAAAGAGCAATGATAGAAATCAAGATATTGAAGGAGAACGGAATACCTAGCGGCAGAGAACAGAGGCAAGAGCACGGGGACGAGTTCTTCAATCGTGTTTGAAATTCTCGAACCTTATGTTTAATTCTTGTACTGTTGTGTTATTTTCTAGCATGTCGGGCTAGAATTCTTTATTCTAGGATTGAAATGAAACCGAGATTATGATGAATTAATTCTTGATTTTACATTATTGATAGTTTTCCCTTTTCTATTGAGTTTTCCCCAATTGTTCTTAATGCTTTCAATTGTGTGGCCGATGATTGAATCGTTCTAGCTGCTTAACTTGAATCGGAAGAGGATATTGAGTAGTGATAATTGGGAGAATACCATTTTATCTTGTGAGATAGGAATATACTCATAAGAATTATGAAGCATCGATATTTTGAAGATTATAGATCTTTTTGGCTAATGTCGAATTATCTCACCTAGGAATAGAGTGAATTGTTCGTGTTGAAAAATTCTACTGACCTCGGAAGGGGCATTAGATTAAATTAGATAATCTTCGCTTTCAATTAATTGGGAAATTGCGTAACTTATATAAATCAAGATTAATTTGGATTAATCGAGGTGAATTGTTGATCCTAGATACTTCTCTCATTTGAAACTCCTTTTATTTTAATAATTAATTCTCTTATTTATTTTAGTTTATCACAATATTTATTTATTAATTATTGTTCAACCCCAAATTTTTTGGTCGTTCAAATAAAATTAGAAATACCAATAAATTGGTAATTAGCACATTAGTCCTCGAGGGAACGATACTCTATTTATTACTTTATTACTTGTATATGACAACGTGCACTTGCATTCACGGAAAATACGTTACAAGTTTTTGGTGCTGTTGTCGGGGACTGATTATTTGTGCTAATATCAATTTCAGTATTTCTAGTCTTAATTTGAATATTATTTTATCTTTTTAAATTTTTGTGTAAATTTGTTTTCATTTGTTTTCCTTTCAGGAATTCGTTCAGTGCATGAGAAAATTTGGTAACGAAGGTTTATTTCCTTTGGATACCGAACTCGAACGCACTCTGCCGAAAAGCAGGAATGAGAGACATGATTTATTGATTCCTGATACCATGGGAGACAACACTGGAAATCAAGGGATTGATAACCCAATTCAGCAGGTTCAACAAGCATTGGCTCACCGTGATTATGCACTTCCGCAGATCAATGCAAATTTTTTGGGGATTCAACGCCCGGCCATTCAAGCAAATAATTTTAAAATCAAGCCAGTTATCATTCAAATGGTGCAAGCGAGCCAATTCAGTGGATTGGCTAATGACGACCCCAATGCTCACATTGCTTCATTTCTCGAGATTTGTGACACATTCAAGAATAACGGTGTTACCGATGATGCCATTGGTCTACGGCTTTTCCCATTCTCTCTAAGGGACAAGGCCAAGTTATGGTTAAATTCACTCCCGCCAGGCTCTATCACAACTTGGGCAGAGTTAGCACAAGCTTTTCTGGCTAAGTTCTTTCCACCGGCGAAGACAGCAAGACTCAGAAATGAGATAACCACTTTCGGACAGTATGATATGGAGTCGCTACATGAGGCATGAGAGCGATATAAAGACTTTCTAAGGAGATGCCTCCCCCATGGTCTACCGGATTGGCTGCAAATTCAAACATTCTATAACGGATTGAGTGCCTCTACACGCACTCTAGTGGATGCAGCAGCTAGGGGTGCTTTAATGGGCAAAACTATGGCAGAGGCTTATTCCTTACTAGAAGCTATGGCTGCGAATGCTTATCAGTGACCTTCTGAGCGTGTGAATCCGAAACGAGTTATGGAAATCTCCGACAATGATCCAATATCTGCGATATCGGCCCAAGTTGCAGATTTAACTCAACAACTCCAAGTTTTATCACACGCTCCTTCTACCGGTACCACGGAAACATGTAATTGGTGCAGCGGCTCTCATCCTAGTGCTGAATGTCAAGTCGGGAATCCATTTGAGCAATCTCATATGGAACAAGCTCAATTTGTGGGGAATGGGAATCGTGAAAATAACCCGTACTCTAACACCTACAACCAAGGATGGCGAAATCATCCAAATCTTTCATGGAGGAACGGACAAGCATTGAACAATCCTCCAAAAGCTCAATTCACTCAGCCATAATAGCAGCCTCCTCAACCTTCGAAGGTCTCTTTAGAAGATGCACTTGCTCAAATGGCGGCTAACATGAGTCAATTCATAACTCGCACTGAAACTACTCTACAGAATCACTCCGCTTCTATTTGGAATTGGGAGGTTCAGATGGGGCAGATTGCAAATCTATTATCATCTAGACCCCAAGGTGTCTTACCAAGTGCTACCGAGATGAATCCCAAAGAATATGTGCAAGCTATTGAGTTACAAAGTGGAAGGGAATTACACGAGCAGTCCAAAAGTAGCAAAGAAACGAGCAGCCCCGATGAGAAAGTGAATGATGAGGAGCCCACTCAAGCAGAGACCACTATGTCCTCAAAGCCCAAGTCAAAAGTAGTCTCGACCACTCATCCTACTTATGTACCACCAGTTCCGTTTCCACAGCGTCTGCAAAAGCAAAAGTTAGACAAGCAATTTTCTAAGTTTCTTGATGTCTTCAAGAAATTGCATATTAATATCCCATTTGCCGACGCTTTGGAACAAATGCCGAGCTATGTAAAATTTATGAAGGAAATTTTATCTAAAAAAAGAAAGCTCGAAGAATATGAAATGGTGGCATTAACTGAGGAGTGCAGCGCTATTTTGCAGAAACAGCTTCCACCTAAATTGAAAGATCCAGGAAGTTTCACTATACCTTGCACTATTGGAAACTTGTCGTTTGATAGAGATTTGTGTGACCTTGGCGCCAGTATTAATCTTATGCCTCTCTCTATTTTCAAAAAACTAGGCATTGGGGAGGCCAAGCCTACTACGGTTTCTTTACAACTAGCAGATCGATCCATCAAGTATCCTAGAGGGGTGATAGAAGATGTCCTGGTCAGGGTTGATAAATTCATTTTCCCCGCTGATTTTATTGTGCTCGATATGGAAGAAGATCATGAAATTCCGATTATTTTGGGTAGACCATTTTTAGCTACTGGTAGGACCCTTATCGATGTTCAGGAGGGTGAATTTATGCTTCGGGTTCAAGATGAACAAGTAACATTCAAAGTGTTTCGATCTCTCCCGTATCCAAGCAATGTCGAAAAGTGTTCTCAAATTGAAAGCTTAGATATTTTTGTGAAACACACACACCGAGAGAGTTCTCTATCGGAATATTCAGGATCTGTTTTAGTTGCTCCGACATGTAAGAAAAATTTAGACCGAGTCGCATACCTTAGGCATTTGGACATGTCGTCTTCATCATCCGTTCACCCACCATTAAAAAATTCTCATGCCACCGTAAATTCATCCGTTGAAAAGAAAACTAAGCCGCAAGTGAAACGGTTACCAAGTTATTTGCAACATGGGTGTTTCGGGAAGTTACTATGGTTCGAGTGCTTTCGTAAAGAATGATGGATGTCCAAACCAAAAGTCGAACGGTTAAAAACTAACGTTCAAAAATTTAAAATACGTAATAACGGTTCGATGGACTTTGCAGAGTCCAAATGGTGTTTGCGAAAAGCAATATGAGTTTCAAAAGGTCCGGCTAAAGACTATAAACTTAGCGCTTCTCGGGAGGCAACCCGAGTATTAGTAGTAGATTTTAGTTTTTGTTGTTTTTCTATTTTGGGAGTCTATTTTTCCGGCATTTTCGCTTTACTGTGCATTTCTCATGTGATTTCATTGATTACAGTTGAAGAACCTTCGCAGGAATCACTCCAGGGTCAATTTCCAGTTAGGGCCGCGACACACTAAGTAAGGGCTGCGGCACACACAAACTCCAAGCTAGGCTAAAGTTGCTGTACCGCGGGCCGCGGCACGCATATTCTGAGCCGCGACACACTTGCCCAGGGGCCGCGGAACATTAATCACGGGATGCGGCATGCATAGACTCCAGCCCACGCCCAACTTGCTATACCACAAGCCGCGGCACGCACATTCTGAGCCGCAGCACGCACATTCTGAGCCGCGGCGCACTTACTCTGAATGCTGCAACATCTTTACTTCGAGCCGCGGCACGCGGTGAGACTTTTCGGACGAAAAACTTGCTGTACCATGGGCCACGGCACACTCACATAAGGGCCGCGGCCCGTGCTGGAAATATTAATGCTCCAGACCGTGAGGAAGGCAAACCAAACGAGAGGGATATGAGACAAGTCGGCCGAAACAGGTTTCATCCTAAAAATCCTTTCACCCACGAAGCATGTTCCCCTCAAATCAATTCTTCTTCTTATCATCATCTTTGATCCAACACCAGGTAATCCATATTCTTTAAGTTTATTTTCTGAAACTATTTCAAGAATTGAGAAGTGGGTAGGTTGTCTTTCATTGTTTGATGAATTTGCATTTTTTTTATGTCTAGCAAGATTCTAATCGAAATACATTGAGAATATCGATTGATGTTGATCATGTTTCGTGTGTTGTCATTTTTGTTGGTGAATGAACTCACAAAAAATCAATTTTCTCTTGACTTGAGTTTATGCACGCCAAGTGTTTGACGTAATGCCCAAGTGATACTTGTTTGAACTAAAACATCATCGGTCTTTTGCAATGAATACCTTTATCTGAATAGTATATTCCCCCAGCCCTAATGTTTATTTTGAGTTGAATTTTCACATCTTGTCTCTCGTATGAAGTTAAGTAGTTTTTAATGCTACATCCGTATATATGTTTCTCACACTTTATATGTGTGTGGTTGGTATTTTGTTATACCATTTTGTCGTTTGATATCCTGCTTTTATTTTCCAGGAACTCGTAATGGCTCGAAAGATGAAGCTAAGCTCCAACCGGGCTACGACTCAATCATCTCCCCCGAGAGGGGAAACCTCTCAAAACCCGACAGATGGGCAATTCCAGCATCTTTCAGACCCTGAAGTTCATCAAATCTTCATGAAAGGATTCGCCTGTGGCCCATCATTCCTGAGAGGGGATTCACTCCCGCCCCTCAAGACGGCGAATTATTATCTATGATCATGGAGATGGGCTGGACGCGATTCTTCCCACAGCCCGAACCAACCGTCATTTCTATAGTGCATGAATTCTAAACTCGTGCTTTGCTTCATCATGTTCATGGAGGGCCTATGTTGGGGAGACCAGACATTCGTACGGAGGTCATTGTCTGCGGACAGATGGTTGACTTTTCTGCGGTGGCGATTAGGCGTTTATATGAGCTACCCGAGGTTAATGAATCGGTGTTCACGACGACAATGGGTACCCTCACGAAGGAAGCGTTGTTGGAAGTGCTAACTCAGTCGGAGTCTGTTTGGGAGACGCATGTTCCGGGGTCCGAAGCCTTCTTCTTTAAGAGCTCACGCCTCAGTCAGCTTGGAGGAGCTTGGTTATATTTCCTATGCTCGCGAGTAGACCCTACTTCACAGATCTGCTCTGTCCTACTGCCTTGCGCTTGACTACTCTATTCCATCACCTCCGATATTAGATTCGATGTGGCCCCACATCTGGCCCGGTCCATTTTACAATGCATCAAGGGAGGCGCTAACATAGGACTACAACATCTATCTCCGATCTGCGCTCTATGCCGCTAGTCAGGTGTGATCTGGTCGGATGACGAGCCTACCATCGCACCCCAGGGTCTGATTGACCATTGCATAATTTCTCATTTCGACCAGTGGGGTGGCGCGCGAGCATACCAGCGAGGACAAGGTTTTCTTTTAGATGAGCCACGTGAGCACTCCTCATAGCTTCTTCTTCTTACTCATGATCCGGCGACGGATACAGAGGATCAGACTGAGTCTGCTCCACCCCCAGCGAGAGATCACACTTTACAGGCAATGTTTGATGGTCTGAGGGAGGAGATTTGAGGGGAACATGCTTCACCTGACGAGACTGATGCTAGTGCCTGAGCTTTCTTGTATTCAGGGGAGTACTTGACATGTCTTTTACTGCTTATTCTTATTTGTCGTCCATTGGGGTCAATGTACTTCTCAAGTTTGGGGGGGGGGGGGTAGATTTGAGTTTTTAATTTATTTAGTTTGTCTTGCTTGTCCTCTTTGGTATCGTGGATATTGTTTTCATTTCGTGAGTATGCCGTGCATCCATTTGTAAGACTGAATATATGATACTCATTTCTATTTGAAGAACCAGATAAGTCTAGTCGAGTTCACATTATGCTATTTTATACTCGAGTACTCATTTCGGTATGGTTTTTGGGTAATTGTGGTAGCCTTGGCATTCAGGAAATGAAACATACGTGTTGTAGTTACACGAGCCACCGTATATATGTTTGGCTGCACTATTCATTTAGCTAGTCGCCTAGTAACATTGCCCTTGTAAGCATTAAACTAAGTACCTACGATTAGGCATTGGTTGGACAGTTTTAATTCCCAAAATTTGAGCAGCCTTGCATGTTCTAGGATGGGGAGTCCAGTAACCGGGTGTATTCACGTAACCCGTAGTCTACATTCGCGTAAAATGACAACCTTGAATAGACATGTGTAAGAGGTAGAATAATTGTTCGGAAAAATCGCATCTCCTATGAGAGGAATCCAAGTAACCGGATGTATTCACGTGACCCGTTGTTTACATTCGCGTAAAACAGCAACCTTGAATCAGACGTGCCAAAAAAAGGGATACTCGAGTTTTTTCTCCGTTGTAGAGGGAGACTTAGTAACTAGGAGCATTCATGAGCCCCATGAGTGTCTTTTACGTCAAACAGTTCCCCAATACATGAGAATGGAAATCCACCCTAGGGTTCTTCCAATAAAACATTCCGGGAGTCGAAACCTAACGGTAAACTCGTTGTTCCTATAATCATAATAATTATTAAATAAGAAGGGATTGCTGTCCGGGAATGACATTTATGCTGTATTCCTTATGTTTATGTCACGAGGCTGTGGGACTGGGCGAGTTAGCTTGTCATAACTTCAACATTCATATTGTCGGTCGGCTCATTTCACGTTTGTGATCCTTGAACCTTGACTTTCTTCATGGGCTGAGATTAGCACTAAAAATGGTTACCTTGAGGAATCATTGTCTGTAATGTGACTCACTAGTACGATATTTGTATTATTCTTTGAGATTTTCAGGGTAGTATTAATAAGTTAAGCGTTATGGATTTGCACGATTGTCCACGATACTTGTAGTTTGTTTGAAATTGATTTTTGCTTGAGCACAAGCAAAGGCTTAAGTTTGGGGGTATTTGTTACATGTTATTTTTGTACACTTTATTATCATTATTTTATCCTTATTTTGGTTTAATTCTGCGTAAATGAGCTCCGTACGCATTGTGTTTACATGTTTTGAAGGAAATTAGAGTCGTGAAGCTTAAACGAAGAAAAAATAGGCCAAAAACGTCATTTTTCGGTAGAGGGACGCGTCACACCGAAGCTGGGCCGCGTCACAGGCACAACACGGAGCAACCGGCACAAACTGTACCGGGGGATGCGGCACACTCTCTACGGGCCGTGGCCCGTACTGAAATTCTGCCCAGACCTGGGCAGCGGTGTGACTAGGGCCGTGGCACACTTAATCCAGGTCGCGGCCCGCGGCGGCGGGAACCCTGATTTTACCTCGTGATTTTGTCCGTTTTGGGGGCTGACAAGACCTAATTCTCGCGACGCGATTTAGAGGCATGAAAGGGTTATAAAAACAGAGCAAGGACAGGAATCAAGATATCGAAGAAGAACGAAATACCTAGCGGCAGAGAACAGAGGCAAGAGCATGGGGACGAGTTCTTCAATCGTGTTTGAAATTCTCGAACCTTATGTTTAATTCTTGTATTGTTGTGTTATTTTCTAGCATGTTGGGCTAGGCTCCTTTATTCTAGGATTGATATGAAACCGAGATTATGATGAATTAATTCTTGATTTTATATTATTGATAGTTTTCCCTTTTCTATTGAGTTTTCCTCAATTGTTCTTAATGCTTTCAATTGTGTGGCCGATGATTGAATTGTTCTAGCTGCTTAACTTGAATCGGAAGAGGATAGTGAGTAGTGATAATTGGGAGAATACCATTTTATCTTGTGAGATAGGAATATACTCATAAGAATTATCAAGCATCGATATTTTGAAGATTATAGATCTTTTTGGCTAATGTCGAATTAACTCACCTAGGAATAGAGTGAATTGTTCGTGTTGGAAAATTCTACTGACCTCATATGGGGCATTAGATTAAATTAGATAATCTTCGCTTTCAATTAATTGGGAAATTGCATAACTTATATAAATCAAGATTATTTTGGATTAATCCAGTTGAATTCTTGATCCTAGATACTTCTCTCATTTGAAACTCCTTTTATTTTTATAATTAATTCTCTTATTTATTTTAGTTTATCGCAATATTTATTTATAAATTATTGTTCAACCCCAAATTTTCCAGTCGTTCAAATAAAATTAGAAATACCAATAAATTGGTAATTAGCACATTAGTCCTCGAGGGAACGATACTTTACTCATTACTTTATTACTTCCATACGACAACGTGCACTTGTGTTCACGGAAAATACGTAACAGATGTCATAGTAGGGACTGTGATTCCCCTATTGGTCAGTTTGTTGTGTTTTTAGTCGTGTTCGCCTGGTGGATCTCCTGGTATGGGGTCCACGGCACTGTAATAACCCAATGGGATTTGGGGGTGTTACATCAACGATCAATTATCACAACCTATTGCAATAATCGATTAACACACATTCGATAATAATAAACAACCGATATAACTAACCAATCAAACTCAACGGCTCAACAGTACCTCAATCATATAGAAAACCGAACCATACAACCCAAATAATTACGAACTCATATCCACAATACAAACCGTAACTCGACAATTCATAATTAACAATCAGTGTAGCCGATCAACAAACCCAACAATCCAAATCAATCAATCATGAACTCATAACCATAATACAACTCCACAATCCGAAAATCATAACAACAATAAATTTAACCAATTGTCTAAACATTACCGATTCCAAATTCAATCTTAAATACGAATACAAGTTTCCTCCTTGTAAATTCATAATTAAAACCGATTACCGATTATCATCATCAATCCGGACAATCCAATTAGTTCAACATTATAGATGATCATATTCCAAGGGTGTCAAATAACTCAATCATTCGACTTGAACACTTGTTCAATACGTATGAACTTCCCAACTTAAAGATGAATAATAATCTTATCAACCTTGTAATCATATTCGTATTCCCATACGGATATTGTACCAAAATACATGACTTAGTTCTAGATATGAATATTCCATATTCATATCCAAAACATCAACACTTCTTAAACATATTCATCATATCACATAATCCAAAAGTTCCTTAAGAACACGAATTATTCCGAAATCACATTCATACTCAACAAAAAGACATAATTCGATGTATATCATCATATTCTCCAATATACATTTCACATAACCTCAAGAATCACAATAACACCACTATGACCATCATCATACGAAGAAAAACATCAACAATCAAATCAACAAGGATTGTATCATACTTAATCTGGAATCAACCCCATATCATGATTCATACGAAATCAACATAATTCAGAAATCCATCTTTCATCGGGTTAAACGAATCACAATCCTTACAACAGGAAGAATCTTAATTAACATCCAGAATTCCTTATCACAATTCCAATAAATCTCATATAACATCATCACATGATAATCCAACATGCTCCCTCACTAGTAATCATCCTTTAAAAATGAACCACTATCAAAGGGATACGAGAATTACCTTGTATAGACGAACCAAGAAGAAGAACAATTGAACTCCATTCCAAGAATCATCAATAACTTCAAGAACAAGGCTTTAATCCATGCTTTTCATCTTAATATTATTAAGAACGATCATCTCTCAGTGTTTAGGAACTTCAAGTATCCTCCCAAGGCTCTCTCTATCGAGTGAAGGGAAGAAAATGGACGAAATGCATCTTAACACCTATCTATCCCTTTTTATACTGCACATTACTAGCGTGCGCTAAAACTTGTATTTAGCGTGTGCTACAGCCCTAGCGTGCGCTATCCTACCTTGATAGCGTGCGCTATCAAAGTCCAAAGGCTACTGCCTTGCTTCGCACATCAGCTTACGTACGTAATGCCCATGCAATAGCGTACGTAAATACTCTGTCTAGCGTACGCAAGTCTTTGACCTTAGAATGCGCTATTCGTAGTTGACTTGCTACAGTCTGCACCTACCCGAAGATGCTCGTGCCCCCACATGTCGAAAGCACCCGCGATTACTGGAATTCCCTCTGACCGATCTGAAATTAGCATGCACTAACCTTAGGATTTAGCGTGCGCTAGTCCTTCATGGCAAACATTCGTTGACCTTATCGGGACATGCACCGAAAGTGGCCGGGTCCACACGTAGATTCCCTCTGGTCTGCTCTGCACTAGCACTCGTTATTCTTAGCCTTTAGCGTGCGTTAAGACTGCACATTAGCGTACACTATGTCCACATACTAGCGCACGTTAATTCAGGCTATACTTAGCCAATTCCAACTGTTCCTGTCCGTTGTCTCGACATACCAGATACATATACACGACATACTGAATACACATATTCATTCCAATAATATTCTCATACGATAAACAATATCCTCAATTATAGCTGTCAACCAATCACGTCAATGTACAAATACAACTATCTCAGCCCTCAACTTATTTTATCCAAACTGCATAGACACAAAGCTATCCAGTATATCTCTGATAAAATAACGCAAAAAATTTATACTGAAAATTCGGATATTACATACTACCCCCTTAAAATAAGTTTCGTCCTCGAAACTTGCAATCCTAACACAAACAACAGATCAACCCAAAATTTCCAAACTCATCACAAAAGCAATCAATCGTCGTCACAAGCGAATAACCAAAACAGTACTTACAAGTGCGTGAAGCCGATGATCTCCCGTGATACTAGCACACGACTCCCATGCGAAGTCTCAACACATTATCAACACACACCAATATCGCAATTATAACAATTTTGAAAATATCTCCAAAAATTTTGGAACCTCCAAAAATCGATTTGACTCAAAAGTCAGAGAAAAAAAAATTATTTTCAAAAGTCACGCTACTACCGCACCCGTAGAGCCACATAACATACATGCCCGTATTTCACAAAACCCAAGCACCGATACAATCTTCTGCAACACCCCCAAAACCATCCGGGATATTACAGCGCCGTGGGTCCCGCGCCGGAACCCACCAGGCTAAAAATCATTTTCGCAAACATTTCAAATACGCCAACAGGGGAAACACGGTAATATATTTCCAATACTCAAAACATTTGCCAAAATAGTTCTCAAATACCATCACAAAATACCTTTTGAAAGTACAAGGCGAAAACGCCAAAACTCAACAGTTTCAAAATGTACGTTAAGCCACCACTTATACGTACCGATAAAATAGTTTAGGGAAGGGGTGTAACGAAATAACCCAAGTTTACGAAATACCCAAAAAGGCCATTCTGAAAATTATACACGAGATAGTAAAAATACCGGAAAGCTATTTTGAAATACACATGCTGCGGAATAAAACAACCAGAAAAGAAATACTCGATTCCCAAAATAATTCCATAGCCAGTATCACCCGGGAAGCTCATCCCTCCACGACCGCTACTAGATCGATCTCCGAGTACCTAAAAATAAATCCCACGACGGGGTCAGCCACAATACTCAACAATGATAACGATCACATCATCATAAACAATTACATACCGATATAATATCATAGTAAGGATACTACCAACGTAATCTTACCATCATAACCTTACCAACCCATCACAATCCATATTAAATCAATCCTTACCATAATCCACGTTTCACATTCTCGAATGATGAAATGAACTTAATTACAACCATCTGTACTGTGTTCCAACAATACCAAGAATCCTAAAACATCATCATAACTCATACGTGCGGAATAATTCATCCGTGCCAAATTCTATCCGTCGGATTGCACCGTCAAATCTCAATCTGGATAAAAACCAATAACACACAATATATATGTATATCAACTACCACAAAACAATGACAATAAGTCCTGAAACATCAACGTATAGTCCGAACATTCGTACGACCAATAACAATGATCAACCAATAAATCAACCGAGAATATCATCGACATGATAAACTCCAATACGACCAACCAGAGGCCAAACACAACTAAGAATATCATCAACATGATAAACTCCAACACGATCAACAAAGGATCAACAACAACCGAGAATACCATCAACATGATAAACTCCAACACAATCAACAAAGGATCAACAATAACCGAGAATACCATCAACATGATAAACTTCAAACAGGATCAAATATAATGGATCTCAAAGAAATAACCCTGACTGTCGAACATACCCCTCGGGCGTATGAACAACCAATCATAAACCGTCGAACATACCCAACCATAAATGGAGGATGAACGACCAATCCATATGGCTCAAAGATGGACGTCACAGTACGCCCGATATGGAAATGTGTCCGTGCACAAGCCACCCGGGGTATCGATCAAATACACGTGTGGTCTTGTACCTAATCAATCGCACGAAGTACATCTCGTGTGCACAACTCAATGTGAGGACATGAACCCATCACATGACTATACGTGCCCTCCCTGAAAATCCTACATATAACCAACCGGGACGTAAATATGACTCCAGATATGTCATGATGCAACATGACAACGAAACTCAAGGAATCATGTATCCAATAAGGATCAAAAGACTCACCGAAGTGAATAATGACACAAGGATAATGAAAGATCGACACGACCGACAATATCCAAAACAACCATCCTGGGATCACAATCCCCAAAGAATGATCAACACGATCAACAATCTCAACACCACAGTCCTGGAATCAACATCCCTCAACGAAACAATCAACACAACCATCAATACCAAACAATGGTCCTCGGATCAACATCCTTAAAAAAAACAGCCAATACGAATCTTATTATACGAAACCTCAACATACAACATATACAACAATTCAACAGAATAATTATCCTCATAACTGAAAAATACTTAAATTACCTCAATATAGAAGGCAATATCCTTTCCACGAAGAAATATCCCTTAACGAATACAGTTATACGAATAATTTCGAATGAGGTACAGTCCATTAATATCAACACGATAAACTATCCTCGATATCCGACATTCCATATCACAAACCGTACGTAACTCACCTCTCCGTCTTCATCAAACATATTTATATCATATACATTATGGTTTATACCAAACCAAAGCATAATATACAAACCATCATCCCGACAACGTATATTTATAATATAATTGCTATATGAATTATAAATGAAATGTAATCAAAACCATTCATGAAATATTATGAACTGAACAAGTAAAAACTTGCCTCGATACAGATACAATGAAGTTGTTACCAATTCCATTGCCTTTGTCTATGAGCTCCTCAGCCCCGACCAAAAGAAAATCTCCGAACTCTTCAACGTCAACCGCAACACAACGATCATAATCAACGATCAATTATCACAACCTATTGCAATAATAGATTAACACACAATCGATAATAATCAACAACCGATATAACTAACCAATCAAACTCAACGGCTCAACAGTACCTCGATCATATACAAAACCGAACCATACAACCTAAACAATTACGAACTCATATCCACAATACAAACCGCAACTCGAAAATTCATAATTAACAATCAGTATAACCAATCAACAAACGCAACAACCCAAATCAATCAGTCATGAACTCATAACCATAATACGACTCCACAATCCGAAAATCATAACAACAATCAATTTAACCAAGTGTCTAAACATTACCGATTCCAAATTCAATCTTAAATACGAATACAAGTTTCCTCCTTGTAAATTCATAATTAAAACCAATTACCGATTATCATCATCAATTCGTACAATCCAATTAGTGTTAGGAATACTTGTTAGATTTTGATGATGTCATTAATGTAATTCAAATGTTTATTACTTGACAAAAATGTAAGGAAGAACCAAATGAGTATCTTCCATAGGCCAAATTATGTTAAGTTAAATACTTGGCAAAATGTAAAGAAGAACCAAATGAGTATCATCTATAGGCCAAATAAGTTAGGCTCAAATCGGCTAAGTACAAAGGTACAGCTAAGTACATCAGAGAAGTACAGCCGAGTCAAGTCAGAGAAGTTCTGGTCAACAAAAATTCATCAGAGATGTTTGACCAGACTGCAGTCAAGTGACTTCAGACAAGCCATCTGATCAGGCGAGTCTCAAACAGTCACCGACAGAGAAGTCCAAACTGCAGAGAAGATGACTGTACATCAGCCAACTTGATTTATGAAAGATCAGCCAAGTACTCCAAGTCCACGTACGGAAAGTCACATGCAAGTGTGAAGAGACAAATTGGAGAGATTCCCGCGAGGATATGAATTAAATAATTCATCCAGACCTACCACTGAAGACTTTAATCTTATTGTATTCAAAAGATTCGGTGCCTCACATGCAAAGTCTTCACAACGGTATAAATATGGATTAAAATATGGGAATCCAGCCTTGCAACGTTCAGAAAAATAAACAAACAAGTCTATCTCTCCAACGAACGAATTTGTTACAGGATTTGCAATGGCTATGAAGAATGCTCAAGGATCGACAACTATATATATCCGAAGATTTGAAGATGAGCAGGACGATGCGAACAAAACTCTCAAGCGATCAAAGTTATCAAAGCAATCAAAGCAAACTCATATCATCGTGAAAAGAGCAGTACTCAAAGTTCTTATCTTGAAGAAAGCTCTTAGTCGGAGAAGACATACACTCTTGTCTTAAAACATGAGTTTTGGGTACTTCACTGGTTGAAGTTGCGAGACTGATAGGCATCCAAGGATTTGAAGAATCAAGTGGTACTAGGCAGTCAAAGAGGAGTTGCAACGACGTGATTTCCACTGGTTGAAAGTTGTTGTAGCTAAGTAGTAGAATCACTGTAATATTTATCACTGGTTGAGAATTATAGTGGATTCATCTCCAAGTGGTTTGGAGAAAGTGGATTAGTAGAGGATTACCCCACCTCTGAGACCACTATAAATTGCCTGCGTGTTTTACTGTTTTCAGCATCATACTTAACTGTTGCATTCATTCATTACTATTCCATTTCTTAGTCTTGATTTTGTCATCAGCTGATTTCCGCATATCTATCAGCTGAGAAACTCAATCTTCGTGAAAAAGAGTTTAAGAGTTTCAATAAGTCTATTCACCCCCCTTCTAGACTTATTCCTGAACGACTTGTGACATACAAGTAGTATCAGAGAGGTTGGTTCATTCATTTCACGAACCAGATCCATATATCGAGGATATATATTTTTTAAACTCTCATTGTAAGATGGAACACATGCACTCTAGATTACCTGTGTTTTCAGTTGACGAGTATGATCTTTAGAAGATAAGGATGCAGACACACTTATCCTCAATCCATGATGACACGTGGTGTATCATAGAGGACGGCCCGTTTATATTCGAGAAAGACAACACTCCTGAGGAGATTGCAGCTGGGAAGCCTGAAAACATCCCAAAGAAGCGGACGGAGCTGACCCCAGAAGAAAGGAAACTGGCCAACCTAGACAACCGTGCTAGAGATTTGCTATACCAAACCCTTGACAAATCAACAATGGTCAAGATTAAAAATTGCAAAAATGCCAAGGAGATTTGGGATACCCTTGTTGTGATGTGCGAAGGTACCGAGCTAATAAAAGAAAACAAGTTGTCAATCGACACCCAGAAGTTTGACAACTTCAAAATGAAGACCGGAGAATCCATAGACCAGGTGGACACAAGGTTCACAGAGATCATCAACGAAATCAATTCTCTGGGAAAATTCTATGGCAACAGGGAGATGGCCCTGAAGGTTCTTAGATCACTCAACCCAGAGTGGAATATGAAGGCGGTAGCCATGAGGGAATCCAAAGTCCTCAATAAAATCAAGATTCAAGAACTATTCTCTGACCTGAAGGCTTATGAATTCGAACTCCCAAGTTCATCATCAAACGAGCCTGCAGAGAAGGGAATAGCGTTTGTAGCCGAGTCTCCCGCCAAAAGCCTATCTGAAGTTAAACCTCCAAATCCACTCGATTTCGAGGAAGAAATGGCGTTCATCATGCAAAGGTTCAGCAACTTCGGGAAAAATTATTCCAAATATAAAAACAATTATAAGGAGAATCCCAGAAGAAACCAAAAAGGCGGAAGCTGGAAGGTGGAGTGTTACAACTGCCATAAGACAGGACACATTCAAATCGACTGTCCTGATCTTAAGAAGGATGAGAGCAAGAAGGAGGTGAGCAGAAAAGAAGACCGAAGGAAGGCCCTCATCGGAGAAGATCAAGAGCGTGTAGAGTCAAGCAATGAATTCTTCTCTGATGATGATGAAGAGTATGATTTCCTGATGGCCAACCTAGTTGATGAAGAGGTAACATCAAAACCCTCTGTTTCAAATAATAGTTCAGCCATGTCACAAGATATGGACTTGCACGAATCTGTAAATCAGCTACTTAAGGATTTTGAGACACTAAAATCTGCACACCTATCTGTATCAGCCGAGAAGACTCAACTGCAAGATGAGAATAGGCAGCTGAAAAATGATTTTGAAAAACTCAGCCTAGAATTAAATAAAGTCAAATCTGATCTTGAAAACCAGGCTGCAGTTAACTTGAAAAACCAGTCTGATGTCACTACAGCTGAGATAAAATGATTAACTGTTTTGAATAGTGAAAAATCAGCTGCACTTGCTCATGTCAAAGCCGAATTTACTAAACTGACTCAGGTAAGTAAGACTCAGGCGCAGGAAATAACCTCCCTGAAAGCATCTCTAACTCTGGACGAACTGTGTACTAATAAAAGGCCACTATATTCCAGATCAGGCCTTGGATATGATCCTCACACTCCCTCTAGTTCTACAACCACTTTCATCAAGGGAGAAACAATTGTCTCGTCTGCTGAGCCTATATACAAACTTGTATTTAAAAATAGGTCACAAATCTAGGCTGCAGCCAGGGTTCACAAGGCAGCCACCTAGACGAGCGACTAGGCAATGGCCAAGGCAGAAGCAGCAGCCCAGACAACATGCCCACTATTATCAAAAACTCCCCAAAAACAGATTTCAAAATGGGAGGGGCAAATGGAAACCTCAAGGTTATTCTAACTTTCAAAATGAACAAGTGTGGAGACCTCAAAGATTTAATAAATGGTCTCAGCCAAGGTTTAGAAATGGCCCACACTACCAATATTACAAGGAATATCCGGTATACAATCCTAACAGAGGATATAGACCCAGACCTTACACACCTTATAGGGGTAATAACAACAATTTTCACAATCCAAGGAGAACTCAATTCTCCAGGAAACCATCTAACCCTAGAGGACCCACACAGATTTGGGTACCTAAGTCTCTGCTTGTGTGATTGCAGAAAAGGTGGAAGGACTACTACCACATCTCCACAAATTCAAACTTTGGAGGTGAAGAATGGTTTGTAGATTCCGTATGCTCGAGGCACATGATCGGGAACAAGAAGATGCTGACAAAATATACCAAAGAAAGAGGTCCAGACATAACCTTTGGAGATAGCTCTAGAGGACAAACAAAGGGCTTTGGAGAGCTGCACCGAGGAAATATCATTATATCCAAAGTTCACTATGTCAAAGGGCTCAAGTATAATCTCCTAAGCATAATCCAGTTTTGTGATGAAAAGAATCTAGTAGTCTTCACCATTTGGAAATGTATGGTGATTGATATCCTATCTAGAGAGGTGAAGCTACAAGGATTCAAAAGGAGAGATGTCTACATGATAGATTGGAACACAGGAAATCCTAATACCTGTTTTCTATCTAAGACAGTAGCTGAGAATGGATGGTTGTGGCATAAAAGATTATGTTATCTGAACTTCAAGGCCATCAACAAAATTAGTTCTCAGAAGCTGGTTAGAGGACTTCCAGAGGAAGCATTCAAGAAGGAAGCTCTTTGTGATGCGTGTCAGAAAGGAAAGCAGACTAGAGCATCATTCAAGCCAGTCCAGCCTACAACCCTCACATCGAGGATCTTAGATCTACTTCATATGGATCTATTTGGCACTATCAAGCCGAGGACTCTAAGTGGCAGAAAGCATGCTCTAGTAGTAGTGTATGACTATTCAAGGTACACATGGATTATCTTCCTGTATAAGAAAAGTGAAACCTTGACCAAGCTACTTAAGTTGCTGAGAAGGATTCAGAATGAGAAATCCCTCTCAATCATCAAGATCAGATCAGATAGAGGAGGCGAATTTCTCAACAAGGCGATCACTGATTACAGCAATCATAATGGAATCCAGCATGAGCTCTCTGCAGGCAGGACCCCCCAGCAGAATGGTGTTGCCGAAAGAAGAAACAGAACCCTAAAGGAAGCAGCCAGGTCCATGATTGCAGAAGCAGACCTGCCCAAGAGGTTCTGGGCTGAACCTGTCAACACAGCTTGCCATACTCATAATAGGAGTATGATAGTAGGGAGACATGGCAAAACTCCCTATGAGGTTTGGAATAACAGAACACCTACTGTTGCTTACTTTCATATTTTTGGTTGTAAGTGTTTCATCCACAACAACGGAAAGACACAACTAAATGCCTTTGATGCTAAAACTGATGATGGTCTCTTTATGGGATATTCACAAAGAAGCAAGGCATATAGAGTCTTTAACAAAAGAACCTTAGTTGTGGAGGAAACACCCCATATTGTATTTGATGAATCTACTGTTGAGTACAGGAAACAAGTAGAGCTAATTGAGGATAAGCTCAAATCCGCAACCCTCGAAGAAGTCATTATACATGACACAAGAATGGTGGACTCATCTGCAGATCAGCCTGAAGACCCAACTGTAGCTGCTGAAGACCCAACTGCAGATCAGACAGGAACACCAAACCTACCTGATCCAGTTGCCGCTGATGAAGACCCATCTGTAGCTGATAAAGACTCATCTGCAGACCAGACCAGATCCCAACCTGCAGATGACAAGACGGTAGCTGATCCAGTTGCAGACCAAGGAGACTAGAACCAAGCTGATGCAGACAGAGAGGAAATCTATCAAAGCAAATCTACAGGGGGAACAGACCCAGAAGAAGAAGATATCCCCAAGTGGCTCAAATACCATCCAATCCAACAAATCATTGGGAAGCTTACTGATGGAGTTAAGACAAGACAGTCTACTCTACCCGCAGGAATGGCAATGTTCTCTTGCTTCATGTCTCAGATAGAACCCAAGACAACAGAACAAGCCTTGGAATACTATTCTTGGATCATTGCCATGCAAGAGGAGCTTGAACAAATGGAAAGGAACAATGTTTGGGAACTAATAGACAGACCAGATCATAAGAAAGTTATTGGTACCAAATGGGTGTACAAAAACAAAAGCGACGAAGATGGAGCTGTTGTTAGGAATAAAGCCAGACTTGTTTCTAAAGGATATGCACAATGTGAAAGAATAGATTTTGATGAAACCTATGCACCTGTTGCAAGATTAGAAGCCATCAGACTATTCCTCGCATATGCTGCATTCAAGGATTTTGATGTCTATCAGATGGATGTAAAAAGTGCATTTTTTAATGGAATCCTAAAAGAAGAAGTCTATTTGGAGCAACCCCCAGGATTTGTCAAAGGAGACAAAGTCTACAAGCTGTTGAAAGCTCTATATGGACTTAAGCAAGCACCAAGAGCTTGGTATGAAACCTTCTCTGTATTTCTTGAGAAGAATGGTTTCTACAAAGGGAAAGTGGACAAGACCTTATTCAGAGTGGAGCACGAAGGCCACATATTAATAGTTCAGATATATGTGGATGACATTATATTTGGCTCAACCAACCCAGAGCTGTGTGAGAAATTCTCAAATCTCATGCAAGGAGAATTTGAGGTGAGTATGATGGGAAAGCTTAACTTCTTTCTGGGATTACAAGTCAAGCAGATGGAAAATGGAATTTTCATCAATCAAGCCAAATATACCCGAGACCTCATCAAGAGATTTGGAATGGAATCAGCCGAACCAGCAAGAATTCCTATGAGCACAAGTACTCACCTAGATGCAGATGAGGGAGGCATATCAGTGGATTCAGCCCACTACATAGGACTTATTGGATCATTGCTATACCTCACTGCAAGCAGACCAGATATATCTTATGTCGTAGGAGTATGCGCGCGATTTCAATCCAAGCCAAAGCAGTCGCATCAAGAGTGCAGCCAAGAGAATAATTAAATACCTTAAGTCTACAGTCAATGTTGGACTATGGTATCCTAAGAAAGATAACTTCGAGCTATCAGGATATTCATATGCAGATTTCGCAGGATGCAAAATAAATAGGAAAAGCACCAGTGGAACGTGCCAATTCCTAGGAACCAGACTGATATCCTGGTTTAGCAAGAAGCAGGTTTCTAACTCTATCTCCACCACAGAGTTAGAATACCTAGCTGCAGGTAGTTGTTGTGCCCAGATTTATGGATCAGACAACAGCTCAGGGACTACAACATCATTGCCAATGAAGTTCCTATCTGGTGTGACAACAACAGTGCTATTGCAATAACCAACAACCCAGTATTGCATTCAAGGACCAAGCACATTGATGTTAAGCATCACTTCATTAGAGATCACGTGCTTAACAAGAGATTAAGAGTTGAAAGAGTCAGCACAGACTACCAAATTGCTGATATCTTCACCAAACCTTTGCCAGAAGAAAGGTTTTTAGAGCTGAGCAGAGAACTTGGATTACTAGATTGGGAATCTAGTACAGAAGAAAAAGCTAGCTGAAGCAGATCAGATGAAGGACGAACCTAGCTGATCATAGGAATCTGACCCTACCTGACGCAGACAAGAAGACAAATAACAGACGAAGGAACCTAGCTGATCAAAACCACAGGCGAGAAGTCAAAGGAGTCAACTCACCTAATGCAGAGCAATCAACAGTCAACGGTCAACCAGATAAGTTTTCTAAACCTAACCGACTTCTAAATATTATATTATTATCTGCTATTTATATAATAGTATCATATTATTTTTGGATCACAAGTGGCATAATACTATATGCTTTAAAATACACGTGGCAATCACAGGTTCAATCGACCTCCACTATGACCAATTAAAATCCAACCATCCATTTTCAAACTCAAAACCTGGACCACCGATTAAAATTTGAATTTTAAAAAAAAAATCCTCAAAAGGTGGACCACCGATTAAAATAAATTATTATTTAATTACAGCATCGTTTCATTTTCCTTTTAAGGACGGGAAAGCCCTTTCACTTTACCTTCACCAAACTTTCGAAAACCCTAATTTACAGAGCAGAAATCCTTTCGAACTCTCAATACACTAAGAAATCGTTTATCTTGCAGAAATGGAATCCTACTTTGAAGCCGTAAACCTGAAGGCAGTCAAGGACCAGATCATTTTCTCCCTAGTCGTCGATTTTGAGGGACTCCTGGAATCGAATCTGGAGAACAACGATGTGCTCGACCTTATTCACACGATGAAAATGAATGGGATCTACCCATTTTTGGATATCAGTCCCAAGCACTTGTTTAAGGAGGACATTATTGCGTTTTTCCGAGAGGCCCGAGTGATTGAATCGAGGATTCGAAGCACTGTCGGCGGAATCCAAGTGGACATATCGCCGGAGACGATCGGAAAAGCATTTGGAATGAAGAATCGCGGCGTGGCGGTCGAGGCCTTTAGACAGAGCACATCCGATACTTGGCTGAAGATTAAGGCGGTCGACCAACCAGAGAAACTCAAGCTAACAGCAAAGAGGAGTGAAATTAAAAGGGAATATCGCTATGTGTTGGACATAACCAACAAAATAGTCATGGGCATGGCCGGCAGCTACGACCAACTGTCATCAGCTAAATTCATGGTACTGGGAGCCCTAATCCAAGATATGCCAATTGACTGGATGGACTACATTTACAGGCAGTTGGTGCACAAAGTCAACAAGGCCGAGTGGCTTGTTGAGGAGAACAAGTTTAAATCCAAGCTGGCATTCGGAACACAGCTAAGTTGGATTCTAGAGAAGCTTGGTGTGGCAAAGGGAAATACTGACCCCTTCCACATCAACAAAAGACTTGGTCATCTAGACCAAGAAACTTTGAGGAGGCTAGGAAGCGGAAGAAGAGCAGCCCATATCTTAAAAGAGTTGTCTGATCAGGGACCTACTTACAAATACCCTGAATGATCAGACGAGTCCGACGAGGCTGCAGCCCGCAACCCACCTACAACCCAGTATGATGCAGAATCGGACAATACACCTATTGTTGTTCGCTTTAAGAGAAGGGGACCAGCCCCCGGTGAGCCCTCCATAATTCATTCCTCACCAGAACCTTCTCCGAAGAGACCCAGGCGGTTGCAGTTTAGTGAAGAGGAGCAGCCAGAGCAATACTTCAGCCCTGCAGCTAAGTCTCCTACACATTTGGAGGACCAGCCTGCTCCTGCCAGCCTGGAGACCCAAATTATCCCTCTTCTCACTCCCCAGTACATACCAGAGGAAGAGGAAGTAGGATTGATCATCAACATACCTGAAGCAAACTACAGCTTCAACCTGCTTGACAACAACATCTTCAATCTATCCATAGAGCAGCTCAAATTGGTAAAACCCCTTGCTCTAAAACATTTCTTCGTTCACATTTATGAGGAATGGAAAACTTTTAAATCATATTCTTTCACTCAACTACAATATTTCGTTGAGGTGAGTGGCTGGGAGTATTCCCAGGCCACTGAAGAAGCGCTGATGTATTTTTTAACGAATCAGACGCAATTTTGTTACTTCAGGAAAATTGGTTCATGTCTAATTTTAAAACACACATGGACCAATTTATCCATACCATTATGTATAGTATATTTGATGGTTCTGTTGATAAAGAAGAAGAAGTTGAAGAGAAAGAAATAAGAATAGAGGAATTAGTGCCGGAAGAAGAAGAAATTATTATTATTGATGATGAATAGGGGAGACAGGAAGGAAGAGAAGAAGAAAATATCTTAGTTGAAAAACAATCTGGAGAAGAAGGAGTCGAAAAAACTGTGGAATTAGTGGATGAAGAAGAAGAAGAAGGAGAAGAAGTTGATCAGGAGGATGAAGAAGAAAAAGAGGATGATGAAAAAGATAATGATGATGATAAAAATGATGATAAAGATGAAGATAAAAATGATGATGATGATGATGATGGTAAGGATGAAGGAGGAGAAAAAGAAGCTGAGAAAGAAAAGGAGAATGATGAAGAGGAAGAAAAGGAATAAGGAGAGAAGGATTTGGAAAAGAAAGAAAGAGAAAAAAAGAAGGAGGCAGAAAAGGAAGTTGCATGAGAGAAGGCTTGGTCACCTGCCCGATATACCAGCCTACATGCAGACCTGGCTGAAGACTCCAGATCGGGGACCCCAGAACAGACCCCATATGGTATGCCAGCTACAGACAGGTGGGTCGTCTGCACACCCACCTGCAGGTGTCGAAGGCTCAGGCGAGCACTCTCCACAGACATCACAAATTTCACCTGTGATGACCGAGCTGATCCGACAGATTGTAAAGGACACTGTTGGAGAGATGCTTGGTTCTCAAATCACTCCTGATCTGCAGTCGATCAATGCCAAAATTGACACCTTGCTACAGCGGAACATCCCTCAACCACCTCCTCCTACAAACAACAGAATGCCCCTTGGCATGTCTGACTGGATGCTTAGAATGGAGCAGCAATTGACCACCCCGGTTGATGCTGGCAAAAAGGGGGAAGATGTAACACCCCTGATATATTCAGGAATATTACAGAGCCGTAAATCCTTTACATCCGGATTTACAAGGCTAAAGAGTTGAAAAGGCATTAACAGGAACCAACGAATGAAAATAACGAAATTAAGATACAACCGTTCTGACCAAATACTAAAAATACAAATGTTCAACAGAAATTATTAATACATCACCAAATTCAAATTCATCAAAAGCGATTACGTACTCGAGTACTTATTGAAATAACTAACAAACAACAGACAAGTAAACCCGGCCAGAACATCACTCTGCACCCCCGTCGTCATGCAGCTCCAGTGGTTGTTTCCCCGCTCTCCTGGATCCTGAACATAAACAAAATGTTCACCCCCGAAGGGGTAGCACAACGATGCTAGTACAAGTACCACAACGTATTATTCAACATCTCACGCAGAATAATAATACGTAATTGACAAAAATACCAACGAGTCTTCTCCTACGGGAAACTCAATAAATAACATACACAACTGATAATCACAACATGATATCATAACATACACATGGTAATTCCGACAATCCAGCGTTCACTGCCTAGAACCCACGATGATCCCGTCAGACCAACCCGTGGTGGAAAAACCCGTCCGATGATCCAGCGCACGCTAGCATAGATCCCCCGATGATCCCGTCGGACCAACACGAGGTGGACATACAATAACGACATACATGCACGACAATATGTATAACAACAATACATAAAACAAATAAGGTACTTGCCTCGATTCGAAGACAAGAACGAAACTTCCACAAAAATGAAACACTCGAAGGTCGCCCCTTCAATCAATCACGTTGCTAAGCTCGGACCTTAACAAAATAAGTAATATAGATTTCATTTACAGTCGTACGTGTTGGGTACCAAATCGGATATTTGCGCCGTTTTATGCGGAAGCGAAAATAAATTGCGGAAAATAAATCACACAAGGATTTATAGAGGTTCGGCTATTAACGAAGCCTACGTCCTCTCTCGATGTATCTTTTTCCTTAGGCTTAAGATCAAAACCTCTACGCCTCTCTTCTATCGGTCAAGGGATTACCGTTACAAGCTCGTCTTCTATTGGTCCGAGTAAAACCGTTTTTCCTTTTCTATTGGATAAGGAATCAACCACTCTAGCTTTCTATCGGTACTAGATAAACCTCACTAAGATAGCGATTGTGATTCTAACAATGCCGGATCCTTGATCCTAATAACACCGAATCAAATCGTATCTTTTCTTTTTATCGCTCGTGTATGATCTTGTGTATAACACTCAATCACTCTTAATTAAGCTCAAGAACAACAACTTTAATGTTTACAATGATATAACACGTATGTATGCTTTGCTCAATGTTGTTGTGAGGAATAATACCAACTCCTTGGTATTTATAGCCTTCTTCCTCCTTACTAGCCGTTGCTGCCAGTTGACTAGCTAGCGTGCGCTAGCCTTCCTTATTAGCGTGCGCTATCGCACATTTTTGCTCTAGCGTACGTAAAGGCTTTCATGTAGCGTGCGTTAATCACTTTATATTTCAGTCCAGTAGCTACTGCCCTTAATAGTTAGCGTGCGCTACCACTTCCTTTGTAGCGTGCGCTAATCCAATATATCCGTTGCATGGATTGTCAAAGTGACCGTTTGATATGCTGACTTTGACCTGCTTTTCCCAACGTTCGGATTGACTAGATTCAAACATCTTAGCGTGCGCTAATCATCCTTTGTAGCGTGCGTTAATCATAGAGGGTAGCGTGCGCTAATAATAGAGTGTAGCGTGCGCTATCCATCTGCTGACTTCACTGCAGCTTACTTCGATACTAGGCTGGAATGCAGCTGACTCCTCGTTAGCGTGCGCTAACATATGTCCTTTAGCGTGCGCTAATGCGATCCAGTTGCAATTTTTGCGTCTTAAATGCCTTCGCCGTTTTGCTTCGCCTCGATGTTGTTTTGTAGTTTAGCAACTTTAATCATCAAAACACAAATTAAATATTGTGTGGAATAAATATTCCAACAATCTCCCCCTTTTTGATGATTACAAAACAACTCTTGAATTGGATAATCTGTAAAAAAATAATATCTGTATATTTATACGAATCAAAGTTTTCGGCTTTGATCGTTTCGTTAGTTTCTCCATTTCTTTTCTTTTTCTTCTTCGATTTTTCTCATTTTTATCTCCTCTTCATCTCCTTCTCATTTTTATCATTTTTATCTCAATTCATATCTTTCTCCCCCTTTTTGTTTTCATCAAAAAGTAAAAAAAATATAAAGGATACCAAATGAAATATAAATATGCATGATACCAATTTATGCATTAATAAGGGTATAAACTCCCCCTGAAAATATTATTTCCTTCTCCCCCTTTGTAAAATATCATTTGTCAAAATTTATTTTTGGGGATCCAACCGATAGTTGGTTTTTCTTTTGAAACATAGACGATGTTTGAAACGTTTGTTCCTTTAGGAACCCAAATCCTTTTAGTTTTTATCGTCCGTCTTGGGCTTTTGCAATTTGAAATGTGATGCCCAATTTTCAAACATTTTTCACATCGGGGTATTTTGAAATTGTGGATTCATTTTTCGAACGTGATTTGAATCCTAACCCCTCTTTATTTAGAGTATATTTTTGAACACATAACATTTGTTCAAATTTATCGTTGCCGCACGAGAATTTCTTTGTCAAAATTTTTAGTTCATCTTGAACTTTTAAAAGATCATTTTTTAAAATATTTTCATTTTCAAGGCATTTCGAATGATCAATTTCGACAAGTTTCCCTTTTTCAAGTATTTTGGAATTTTCAATTTCCAAAGTTTTATATTTAGACTTGAGGGATTTAATTTCATTTAAAGCATTTTGATAGTCCGTATGAAGTAACTCGAATGCTTCAAAAAGTTCGTCGTAAGAATTACTTACTTGGCTTTCGACGTCGCTATCGTCGAATGAACTCCGGGCCATGAGCGCGAGATTATTTTGTTCAAGAAAATCTTCATCGGGATCTTCGTCGCTCCATGTTGCTATTAGAACCTCCTTTTGCTTTACTCGACAGTTCTTAGCAAAGTGGCCTGGTTTACCACATAATCGACAAGTGTTGTCGAATTTCTTAGGTTCGCCCGCTTGAATGTCCTTCTTTCTCCAGTTTAATAAGTGTTGGAACTTATTAATATTTTTGGCATAATATGCCATTTCTTCATCGCTTTCGTCCACCGGGGTTTCTTCTTTCTTTTTCGACATTTTAGCCTTGAAGGCTATCGACCTCTCCTTCGGTTTCGGTTTGGCATTTCGAGATTTTAGAACAATCTCGTAGTTGATAAGAGAACCAACGAGAGCACTAAAATCGAGAGTATTTAAATCTTTGGATTCCATTATTGCCGTAACCGTACCGTCCCATTCTCGAGGTAGTGATCGGAGAATTTTCTTTACTTTCTCACTACTCGATAGTGGTTTTCCGTAACATGCTAATCCATTTGTGATAACCGAAAATCGGTCAAGCATAATCGAGATGGATTCATCGTCCTTCATTTGGAATAATTCATAATCGTGAAGGAGCATGTTTATCTTCGTCTCTTTAACTTGAGACGTACCTTCGTGTGTTACCTCAAGCATTTTCCAGATTTCTTTGGCACTATCACACGATGATATCCGGTTGTGTTCTTCCGGATTTAAGGCACAATAGAGAAGTTGAGTTGCCTTACAATTATAGTGATCGTTTTTCCAATCGGAATCGTCATATTCTTCGAAGGTTTTGAGCGTACCGTTGGAATTTGTCGGAATTTTCGGACCAAGGCATATTACCTTCCATAATTCGATATCGTAAGCTCGAATGAATATCGACATCTTCTTCTTCCAAGTCATGAAGTTTGCGCCATCAAAAAATGGTGGTCGGTTGAGAGCAAGGCCTTCGTTGGAGCCATTTGGAACGCCATCGATCTTTTCTCCTCGGATGTTAAGCCGCGTATTGAGTACCGCTACGATACCAATTGTTGGGTACCAAATCGGATATTTGCGCCGTTTTATGCGGAAGCGAAAATAAATTGCGGAAAATAAATCACACAAGGATTTATAGAGGTTCGGCTATTAACGAAGCCTACGTCCTCTCTCGATGTATCTTTTCCTTAGGCTTAAGATCAAAACCTCTACGCCTCTCTTCTATCGGTCGAGGATTACCGTTACAAGCTCGTCTTCTATTGGTCCGAGTAAAACCGTTTTTCCTTTTCTATTGGATAAGGAATCAACCACTCTAGCTTTCTATCGGTACTAGATAAACCTCACTAAGATAGCGATTGTGATTCTAACAATGCCGGATCCTTGATCCTAATAACACCGAATCAAATCGTATCTTTTCTTTTTATCGCTCGTGTATGATCTTGTGTATAACACTCAATCACTCTTAATTAAGCTCAAGAACAACAACTATAATGTTTACAATGATATAACACGTATGTATGCTTTGCTCAATGTTGTTGTGAGGAATAATACCAACTCCTTGGTATTTATAGCCTTCTTCCTCCTTACTAGCCGTTGCTGCCAGTTGACTAGCTAGCGTGCGCTAGCCTTCCTTCTTAGCGTGCGCTATCGCACATTTTTGCTCTAGCGTACGTAAAGGCTTTCATGTAGCGTGCGTTAATCACTTTATATTTCAGTCCAGTAGCTACTGCCCTTAATAGTTAGCGTGCGCTACCACTTCCTTTGTAGCGTGCGCTAATCCAATATATCCGTTGCATGGATTGTCAAAGTGACCGTTTGATATGCTGACTTTGACATGCTTTTCCCAACGTTCGGATTGACTAGATTCAAACATCTTAGCGTGCGCTAATCATCCTTTGTAGCGTGCGTTAATCATAGAGGGTAGCGTGCGCTAATAATAGAGTGTAGCGTGCGCTATCCATCTGCTGACTTCACTGCAGCTTACTTCGATACTAGGCTGGAATGCAGCTGACTCCTCGTTAGCGTGCGCTAACATATGTCCTTTAGCGTGCGCTAATGCAGTCCAGATTGCAATTTTTGCGTCTTCGTCTGCTTCGCCGTTTTGCTTCGCCTCGATGTTGTTTTGTAGTTTAGCAACTTTAATCATCAAAACACAAATTAAATATTGTGTGGAATAAATATTCCAACAGTACGAACATCTAACAATCCAAATCACGGTCGGAAGTTCATAAAATGTAACCTAATCAGTCGAGTCAAAAGTCACCTCGCTGATCAGCCGAGTCAAAAGTCAACATCGCTGATCAACCTAGTCAAAAGTCAACCTCGCTGATCAGCCGAGTCAAAAGTCAACCTTGCTGATCAGCCGAGTCCCGTCGAGACGATCGTTTTAAAAAAAATTCATCCGAATCCGAGTTCGTATGAAGAAGTTATGACCGTTCGAAGGACAATTAAATAGACGGATCATATTGTGCCACGTGTCAACACCGGTTGGACTGGAAATTCAACCTCGCTGATCAGCCGAGTCTGAAGTCAACCTCGCTGATCAGCTGAGTTAGAAGTCAACCTCGCTGATCAGCCGAGTCAAAAGTCAACCTCGCCGATCAGCCTACTTGACTCGCCTAGTTGATGACAGTAGGGTACTGGGTAGAAAACTGAACATACGAAATTCTCAGGTGAAGTTGGGTGATCCAAGATTGATGTGTTAGATTCCAATATCATCATTATATCCAGAAAACATCTAACAAATCCAACTTATATGGAAGGATATAACCTCTGATGATTTATTCATAAGTATAAACATCCCAATTTCTAAAACATGATGATGCTTGGATGATTTTATCAGTGGAACTCAATATCTTGACAGCATACTTCTATCATATTCTTGATAACACGAATCCAAGTAGGAATTAGTATTAACATACCTTAAGATGAAGAAAACACCGAGACGATAAGTAGAATCCAACTCCGGTTGCTTGCTTGCCAGATCAAGATGTTTCTCCACTTCAATGTTCAATCACCAGTGACACCCAATCTTAAAAGATCACAAAAGGGGTGGTCTAAATGTGTTTAAGAGGTAGGGAAAACCCTCTGGACTTTCAGGGAACTAAGAACATGTGAAGGAAGATGAAAACCAAATGAAATGAGGTGTTGTCCTTTATAAAATGTTTCTGGACCCCTGTGCTCAATAATTTCCTACGCTAGATTCCAAAGCTGTCCAGGCTTAATAATTAAAAACTGTCCAGGACTATGTGCTGGCCTCCACCCAACTCCATAATTGATTTCTTTACTTATAATATGCAGCCATACTCAATAATTTGTATTATTGAGTATTTGTATGAGACAAGTAATATGCTGCCATACTCATGCACTAAAATACAAATACGGTAAATACCATATTCCACTTATTGATATTTCAATTCCAACTAATACAGGGTTCAAATACAGGTGAAATACTCGGTAATTAATTCGGATATTACATACTCTCCTACTAAAAAGGAGTTTCGTCCCGAAACTCAAGACGAAAATAATCCTGGATATATGGACTTCATACTTTCTTCTGTTTCCCAAGTGGCTTCTTCCACTCCGTGGCGCGACCACTGAACCTTGACCAATGCGATCAGTTTGTTTCTCAACTGCTTAACTCGACTCTCGAGTATCCTGATCGGTTTCTCTTCAAACGTGCCATCTTGAGCGACTTCGACCTCGCCGAAATCAATGACATGACTAGGATCTGGTATATACTTCCGTAATTGGGATACGTGGAACACGTTATGAACATGGCTCAATGACGGCGGTAATGCCAATCTGTATGCCAACTCTCCAACTCTCTCAAGGATTTCGAACGGTCCGATATATCTCGGACTCGGTTTTCCCCTTCTTCCAAAACGGAAAATTCCCAAAGAGGAGAAACCTTTAAAAGTACGTGGTCTCAAAGATCGAACTCCAAAGGGCGACGATGGATGTCTGTGTAATATTTACGCGACTGGGCGGTCAACCTTTCACGAATCAAGGCTATCTTCTCGAGTGCACGATCAACTGCAGTTCTCCCCAATTAAGTTTGATGAATCGTCCCAACACAGGGGCGATCTACATCTCCCCCCGTATAATGCCTCAAACGGTGCCATCTTAATGGAAGCATGCCAACTATTGTTGTAGGTAAATTCAATCAACGGTAGATGAATTTCCCAATCATTTGACCAATCTAAGGCACAGGCCCTTAGCATGTCTTCCACCGTTTGAATGGTCCTCTCGGATTGTCCGTCAGTCTGCGGGTGATAAGCTGTACTGAAGTTCAATTCTGTCCCCAAGGCCTTATGAACTGCTTTCTAAAAATGAGACACAAAATGGCCGTCTCGATCAGAAACAATGGTCTTCGGCGTTCCATGCAATCAAACTATCTCCGAAATAAATACTCGTGCCAACCTTTCTGGTCCCCACGTGTCCTTAATGCTTAGAAAATGAGCTGATTTGGTTAAACGATCAACTATCACCCAAATCATGTTCATTCCTGTCTTGGTTCTCGGCATACTAGTGATAAAGTCCATCGATATGTCCTCCCACTTCCATTCAGGAATCGGGAGTGGTTTCAACATTCCGGCAGGTCGTTGATGCTCGATCTTAACCTGCTGACAAGTCAAGCATTTCGAAACGTAGTCCGCTACATCTTTCTTCATGTTGCCCCACCAGAAATTCTGCTTCAAGTTCTTATACATCTTACTGGTGCCCGGGTGGATAGAATAGGGCGAACTGTGAGCTTCCTTCAGAATCGTCTGTTTCAGAACATCGACATCGGGAACGCAGAGTCGGTTCTGAAATCTCAAAACTCCATCATCATGAATTACAAATCCGGGGGCTTTCCCCTTGATCACTTCATCACGTAACCGAATCATCAGAGGATCATCTGCCTGTCTAGATTTGATTTCTTCGGTTAATGATGAAGTTATTTCCATCATGCACAGTTGTCCTTGGACTCTTTGTAACCATACTTCAATTCCTTATCGAATAATCTCTCGTTGAAGGCTAAGTTGGGAGGTCAGAGTCTCCAGCATCTTAATAGAAACAGGCTTGCGGCTGAGTGCGTCGGCCACTACATTCGCTTTGCCTGGATGATACAAAATCTTCAAGTCGTAGTCCTTAATCAGCTCTAACCATCTCCTTTGCCGCATGTTCAACTCTTTCTGACTGAAGATGTATTTGAGACTCTTGTGATCCGTAAAGATCTGACAGTGAGTCCCGTACAGATAATGCCTCCAGATCTTCAAATCAAAAACTACTGCCGCTAGCTCCAAATCATGTGTTGGGTAATTAACTTCATAAGGTTTCAGCTGTCGCGACGCGTAAGCAATCACCTTGTCATTCTGCATTAATACGCATCCGAGTCCTTGGTTCGAAGCATCACTGTAAACTATAAATCCTCTTGTTCCCTGTGGAAGTGATAGAATTGGTGCCGTCGTCAATCTCTTCTTCAATTCATCAAAGCTAACCTGACACAACTCATTCCACTCAAACTTTTGAGTTTTCTGCAAGAGTCGAGTAAGTGGGCGGGAAATTTTGGAAAACCCTTCCACAAACCGACGATAATACCCAGCAAGTCCTAAGAAACTTCGGACTTCTTTCACGTTCTTAGGAGGCTTCCAATCCAAAACCGCTTCAATCTTATGAGGATCTACTCGGACTCCTTTAGCTGATACCACATGACCGAGGAACATTACTTCCTTTAGCCAGAATTCACACTTAGAGAGTTTGGCGTACAGTTGCTCGCTTCTTAAAAGTTCTAATACAATTTGCAAATGCTGTGCATGCTCTTCCGAGTTCTTAGAATACACTAGAATGTCATCAATGAACACGACCACAAATTTATCCAAATATTCGATGAACACTCGGTTCATCAACTGCATGAATACAGCAGGTGCATTAGTGAGACCAAACGACATCAATACAAACTCATAGTGTCCGTAGCGAGTTCTGAACGCTGATTTCGGAACATCTGATTCTTTAATCCTTAGCTGATGATATCCTAATCTCAGATCAATTTTAGAGAATATTGTTGCTCCTTGCAACTGGTCAAATAAATCATCAATACGTGGCAACAGATATTTGTTCTTAATCGTCATCTTGTTCAGCTCTCGATAGTCGATACACAGTCGAAGTGATCCATCCTTCTTTCGGACAAAAAGAACAGGCGCTCCCCAGGGCGAAACGCTTGGCTGAATATAGCCTTTGTCCAGTAACTCCTCCAATTGCTTTTTCAGTTCATACATCTCAGTAGGTGCCATACGATACGGCGCCTTAGAAATTGGCGTAGCTCCGGGTTCCAGTTCAATGGTAAATTCTACATCCCTTCGTGGAGGTAGTCCAGGTAACTCGTCAGGAAATACATCTGGAAATTCGTTCACAACAGGAATGGATGAAAGTTCCACAATTTCGTCTTCTTTCTTCATTGCATAACACCAGTATCCGGTACAGCCCTGTTTCAACAATTTGACAGCTTTCATCGCTTTGATCAACTTTCCTGAGCTTCCCGGTTTCCATCCCTCAAACAGTATTTCGGAACCATCGTCAGCGATCAGCGAGATATTCCTCATTCGGTAGTTTACAATAGCTCCATATCGATTAAGCCAATCGTCTCCGAGTATCAGATCATCCCCTTGCATTTCTATTACAATCAGATTTGAGAGCCACTCTCTGCCTCCAAATGATATGGGGAAATCTCTAGTTTCTAAGTTTCCAACAATCCTCTCTCCACTCGGTAAACCAACAACATAAGGTTCACAATTATGAAAACCAGAAACATTCAAACGATTTACATAAGACAAGGATATAAAAGAATGCGTAGCTCCTGTATCGAATAAAACGCTAACTGGCTGGGAAAGGATCTGGACAGTACCTGATGCAACAGCAGCATCTTGATCGTCTGTTCTCCTCATCTCGTACAGACATGGGGGAACAGATCCAGCACTCGATGTACCCTTTCTGTCCCACTGTCCTCTGCCTCGCCCGCGGCCAAAATTCTGAGGCATCTGAACACTTTGCTGCGTTTGTTGGATACTGGCTTCCTTCTGGACTGGCTGTGGTGTACGGGCTCTAAAAGACTTTGCAGCCTCTTTACAGAACACCGCACCATGTCCCTCTCGACCACAATCAAAACAAGTCACGGCAGGTAGGGGGCAATTCCGTTGATAGTGTCCCGTCTGGGCGCAGTTAAAGCATTTCCTGATAACATCAGTCATAGTTGATGTCGCTCCGAAGTTCTTTCCGCTCCTAACTGGGTGCGGAGGTTTCTTGAAAGAATGAAAAGATGAATGGGACTTGCGGGGCCCGCTGTTCTTGTGCTCTGTAAAAGTACCAGAGACTTTCTGCTTCTTGGATTCCGTAAATTTCTCCATAGCTGCTTCCTTGATCTCATACGCCAATGCCTTATCCTGGTATTGACGGAGTGTGGTACATTCAAAACCGGACATGTACCTCTGGATTTCTGGTTTCATCCTCATATCAAAATGGATCATCATTTTTGCATCTGTTCTGACCAGATGTCGAACAAATGCCAGCTGCTGGTTAAACGTCTTAATTGCCTGAGATACTGGCACATCTGAAGGCTGAGCGGAGAAAAACTCCCGAACCTTAGCTTCCCTCACAGGACGAGGGCAGTACTGAGCTTCCATCATCAATTTAAACTCTGTCCAATCAGCATCATGGTCTATAGGCCGGATGGCTTCCCACCATTCGGACGCTTCCCCTATCAGAAAGTATTGAGCGATAGAGGCTCTCCGGTCATCTGGGCAGTTAATTCCGGCAAAGATTTTCTCCAGTTCCTTCAACCAATGGTCCCAGGTGGGAGTCTCAGAAATACCGTCGAATTTGGGTGGTTGCATCTTCGCCACCTCTTGCAGCCACCGGTCACCTCGATTTCCCATGTCCGGGATTCCTTGCTGTCTCTCTCCCTTTGTAGTCCCACCGCCACTTGCATTCGGTCCACGACACAGGCGAATCGAGTCATCTGGTTCACCACGACGAAGGATTTCAGTACAATGAGTTCGGTTCGTTATTGATAGATCTCGTGGCTCTTTGAGCTATGGCGCTTTGATTAGAAGGCGACGCTTCCCTTCACATTCCTTCGTCCGCGACCGCGACCACGTCCACGTCCGCCTCTCAACATACTGTAAGCATAATTACTCAATATACATGAAACAATATCGTTCAAATGCTCAAGTATAAGGAAATGTAACATGCAAAGGACGAGATAGAGTTTAGGAACTTACTACCACCGCCCGCACGACGACGTAGCGAAGAGTTATGTTATTCGCGGCCGGTTACCTCAAAAGACATAAACGACCCCTATTTTAACCCAACAGCCAAGATATCCATAATCTTAGCTCCGATACCATATTCTGTAACACCCCTGATATATTCAGGAATATTACAGCGCCGTAAATCCTTTACATCAGGATTTACAAGGCTAAAGAGTTGAAAAGGCATTAACAGGAACCAACGAATGAAAATAACGAAATTAAGATACAACAGTTCTGACCAAATACTGAAAATACAAATGTTCAATAGAAATTATTAATACATCACCAAATTCAAATTCATCAAAAGCGATTACGTACTCGAGTACTTATTGAAATAACTAACAAACAACAGACAAGTAAACCCGGCCAGAACATCACTCTGCACCCCCGTCGTCATGCAGCTCCAGTGGTTGTTTCCCCGCTCTCCTGGATCCTGAACATAAACAAAATGTTCACCCCCGAAGGGGTTAGCACAACGATGCTAGTACAAGTACCACAACGTATTATTCAACATCTCATGCAGAATAATAATACGTAATTGACAAAAATACCAACGAGTCTTCTCCTACGGGAAACTCAATAAATAACATACACAACTGATAATCACAACATGATATCATAACATACACATGGTAATTCCGACGATCTAGCGTTCACTGCCTAGAACCCACGATGATCCCGTCAGACCAACCCGTGGTGGAAAAACCCGTCCGATGATCCAGCGCACGCTAGCATAGATCCCCCGATGATCCCGTCGGACCAACACGAGGTGGACATACAATAACGACATACATGCACGACAATATGTATAACAACAATACATAAAACAAATAAGGTACTTGCCTCGATTCGAAGACAAGAACGAAACTTCCACAAAAACAAAACACTCGAAGGTCGCCCCTTCAATCAATCACGTTGCTAAGCTCGGACCTTAACAAAATAAGTAATATAGATTTCATTTATAGTCGTAAGAACATCTAACAATCCAAATCACGGTCGGAAGTTCATAAAATGTAACCTAATCAGTCGAGTCAAAAGTCACCTCGCTGATCAGCCGAGTCAAAAGTCAACATCGCTGATCAACCTAGTCAAAAGTCAACCTCGCTGATCAGCCGAGTCAAAAGTCAACCTTTCTGATCAGCCGAGTCCCGTCGAGATGATCGTTTTAAAAAAAAAATTCATCCGAATCCGAGTTCGTATGAAGAAGTTATGACCGTTCGAAGGACAATTAAATAGACGGATCATATTGTGCCACGTGTCAACACCGATTGGACCGGAAATTCAACCTCGCTGATCAGCTGAGTCTGAAGTCAACCTCGATGATCAGCCGAGTCAGAAGTCAACCTCGCCGATCAGCCTACTTGACTCGCCTAGTTGATGACAGTAGGGTACTGGGTAGAAAACTGAACATACGAAATTCTCAGGTGAAGTTGGGTGATCCAAGATTGATGTGTTAGATTCCAATATCATCATTATATCCAGAAAACATCTAACAAATCCAACTTATATGGAAGGATATAACCTCTGATGATTTATTCATAAGTATAAACATTCCAATTTCTAAAACATGATGATGCTTGGATGATTTTATCAGTGGAACTCAATATCTTGACAGCATACTTCTATCATATTCTTGATAACACGAATCCAAGTAGGAATTAGTATTAACATACCTTAAGATGAAGAAAACACCGAGACGATAAGTAGAATCCAACTCCGGTTGCTTGCTTGCCAGATCAAGATGTTTCTCCACTTCAATGATCAATCACCAGTGACACCCAATCTTAAAAGATCACAAAAGGGGTGGTCTAAATGTGTTTAAGAGGTAGGGAAAACCCTCTGGACTTTCAGGGAACTAAGGACATGTGAAGGAAGATGAAAACCAAATGAAATGAGGTGCTGTCCTTTATAAAATGTTTCTGGACCCCTGTGCTCAATAATTTCCTACGCTAGATTCCAAAGCTGTCCAGGCTTAATAATTAAAAATTGTCCAGGACTATGTGCTGGCCTCCACCCAACTCCATAATTGATTTCTTTACTTATAATATGCAGCCATACTCAATAATTTGTATTATTGAGTATTTGTATGAGACAAGTAATATGCTGCCATACTCATGCACTAAAATACAAATACGGTAAATACCATATTCCACTTATTGGTATCTCAATTCCAACTAATACAGGGTTCAAATACAGGTGAAATACTCGGTAATTAATTCGGATATTACAGAAGAGAGGTTACAGGGGGAAGGTAGCAAGCAGGGGGAAATAAGAGGAGTTCAAGAGATGAGGACCAAGAAGAAGCAAGATGTCCAAATGATTACAGCTGGGACATCTTCGGCAAAGAGGAAGGGAGAAGATGAACTAGAACAGGCTGATGATCAGCCTGCAGTCAAAAGAAGGAGGATCAGAATTGGGGACGAGCCTACACTATAATGGGAAGGCAAAGAGTTATGGTATGTTGAAGATTTCCTTCCTATCGAAGCAGAACATATGTGGGGAACTGCAAAGAAAAAGTTCATCAGAGATTTTTATATCTGGGAGTTACTCCAGGATAATAATTGCTCCCCACAGCAGACTTTTATTAACTTCATGGAAGATGCACATCCAAATCTCTGGGATGTCCTACTAAAAAGTGCAAAGGAATGTAATGCATACCCAATGATCCCTCCTTTCAGGCCTAAAGATCCTCCTACCTTGGAAAATGATGAATTGGATGAATTACCACTTCAAAGGAAAATAAAGAAACTTTGTGACGAGCATAAGTTCTCCTCACAAGAAGATCAAGACTTTGCTGCTCGCGTTGTCAGAATAAAATACGGTCTTGCCCCTGTCAAGAAAAGACCAATTGGAGCTAAGCCTATCAGACCTGCCAAGCAGCCTATCCGCAGAGGGAGAGGCAGAGGCAGATGATTTGTTTGTATTCATATTTTTTTATGAAAATTTTGTACTTGTAATTTTTCCTGTAATTGTTTTGATCATTGAAAGACATGTACTTGTAAAACAATACAGAAAATTTTTATAACAGTCTTTTGAATGACAATTCCCAGTTGTCTCAAAACTAGAATGAGTTTAGTTTGTGTCTTGCACTCAAGTGCAGAGTTGTTCATTTGAATAATTTTCTTAAGTTTTGCCATCATCAGAATAGGGGGAATTTGTTAGGAATACTTGTTAGATTTTGATGATGTCATTAATGTAATTCAAATGTTTATTACTTGACAAAAATGTAAGGAAGAACCAAATGAGTATCTTCCATAGGCCAAATTACGTTAAGTTAAATACTTGGCAAAATGTAAAGAAGAACCAAATGAGTATCTTCTATAGGCCAAATAAGTTAGGCTCAAATCGGCTAAGTACAAAGGTACAACTAAGTACATCAGAGAAGTACAGCCGAGTCAAGTAAGAGAAGTTCTGGTCAACAAAAATTCATCAGAGATGTTTGACCAGACCGCAGTCAAGTGACTTCAGACAAGCCATCTGATCAGGCGAGTCTCAAACAGTCACCGATAGAGAAGTCCAAACTGCAGAGAAGATGAATGTACATCAGCCAACTTGAATTATGAGAGATCAGCCAAGTACTCCAAGTCCACGTCAGCATGCGTTGAATACCTGTGGAATCTCAGTCCCGAGTGGCCAGTTCGGCCATCACCTGTTTCAACTGTGGAGAATAGGGTAATTACAGCACTAAGTGCCCGAGGCGGACTATTACGTGTAACACTTGTGGGATTGTCGGGCATAAGGCCCATTTTGCCGAAGAGATTCCAGACCTGCTCCAGTGGCATCTCAGACCCCGAAGCAGTCGGCTGTTCAAAATTAAGCTACTCAGTCCGCGTCGTATAAGACGACGGGATCAAATAAAGACGGAGCCCATAATTATCAGATAGGAGCATCCGGTTTAGGGATGGGCAAGCCCCGAATTTATGAGATGAAGAGGACCGACGATCCGGAGGCCCGAATGATCTCAGGTACAATCGAAATTCTCTCTCAACCTGTCACTCCCCACACCGGGGTTGGACGAGAACGCGACAGTTAATGTAATAAATAACGTTTGTGATAATACATTCCCGTAAAGCATACATATGCCAGATCTCAGCCCGGTGGTTATTCCATAGAAAAGAAATATTCAAGAGTACAACGGAATTATTACCTCAAGTGCAAAAGAGTACATCGGAAACCAAAATACATTTTGACACAGGAATAAAAAGAATCATTAAAGCAACATCCTAATTCCTACATCTTGGCAATACTTTGAGGACGGTCTTCAGTGGTCGTCAGCATCTGTCTCTTCTTCTTCTTGATTCTCTTCATCTAGTGGGGTTTTAGAAAAACAATTCAAAATGGGGTGAGAATAATGGATTCTCAGTGAGTTGGGTTTGAGTATTTAATGAGTTTATTATTTAATAAACATTATGTTTCTCCCACTTTTGAAAAATAGTGTTGTTTAAAATTTGGTGCAAGATTTCAAGAAGAATATTATGAATTTTGACATGAATGTACAGTCAATCTCCGTAGAATGCGGTTGAGTATGAAGAATGCACGGCGTCGAGCGCCCAATGAGTATTTAGCTTTGGGAGGTCGTCTAGATGATTAATCTCTTAGCTTCCTTATAACTTCTTAGACCGTTATCAGTGTTTGACCTTTGACTATCGCCACGACCTTTGGTTTGATAACCGTAGCCTTGGGCGTTTGTCGGACCGTCACTATAACATTGGCCTTTGAGCTTTATCGCTCTCACGCTTGGTGACGTGCTGCCTTATCTCTTATTTGGGCTCGATATGTCCTTATCTTGGGTCTATGACCGGATCATATCATAATCGCGACTATACCCGAATTCTACGACCCAGTCACCTTAGGATCACTCCGTCCTTCGGTTTCAAGGGAATAGGATACGACGGTAGCTTTGCCTAGAACCGCAGCCACACTGCTCGATTCATGACTTAGACTAACCGCCCCTCATGCATGTAAATAGAAAAAGGGACTCTAGAGGTACTCGTACGGACTCCAGCGGTGGCTTCCACCCGAAGTCGTAGCACTTAGCTCCGCACAGCACTTACTCCCGATTTCTATTGAATAACAATTATTGTTGTGATTAACGACGATTATGCATATTATAAGATATCAATATGGTTATTTGATAATAAATAGACTTGGGTAAACTAGAGGAATTAGTTCAACCGGTTGATGATTAGATTGTTATCGAGTCTTAGCATAATTTTATAATAAACTAATAAACTTGAATAGTTCGGTACAGATTGATTATACGGCCGAAAATTACGAACTTTATTGAGAAAAGTCCGTTATGATATGAAGATTGAAGGCCAGAAGTTGCATGAAAGTTTTACCTTTCGGAGATTACAATTCTGCCCTTACGTCTTTTAAGTACTATCATTATTATTTTACTATAATTGTATGAATTTGGATAATTCGGTACGGATTGATTATACGTCCGAAAATTACGAAATTTATTGCGAAAAGTCCGCTATGATATGAGGATTGAAGGCCAGAAGTTGCATGAAAGTTTTACCTTTCGGAGATTATAATTCTGCCCTTCCGTCTTTTGAGTACTATCATTATTATTTTACTATAATTGTATGAATTTGGATAATTCGGTACGGATTGATTATACGTCCGAAAATTATGAACTTTATTGCGAATAGTCCGATATGATATAAGGTTCTGAGATCAGAAGTTGCATGGGGGGTTTTTCCTTCCATAAATTACAATTCTGCCCTTTCGAAATTAAGGTACTATTATTATTATTTTTATTTAGTTTTGTCTTATAATTTTGATTAATTCGTTTGGATTCATTTAAACGTCAAAAATTATGAATCTAGTTGCGATTTTAACCTTATGACTTGTACTTTTAGATTACATTCAGTTTGAATTTCTATTCTTTTAGAAATAATAATTTCACCCCTTCATTTTGCCTTAATCGATATTTTAGTATTCTTGACATATCTTTTTCATTCTTGTCGGATTGACCTCAAATTTTCGGGGTAAGCTCCTTATGTTATTCCGAGTCCATAGAGCTCAACTTTTCTGGAAATTTTATTTTAGAGATAGTAAGTTTCTGTAAATTACAGTTTTGGCCCTGAATTCTTGAAATTTATATTTTTACCCCGATTTTCTATTTTAGTAAATTCCGATTTAAGTGAAATTTTATGGAGAGCTTATTTTTGATATATTAAGACTTACTTTTAGGACATAATACTAGAATTATGGATTTTAACAATTTTACCCCAAAATTTATCTTATTTAAATTATTTTAGTTATCCTTCGAATTTAGGTTCGAATTATCAAATCTTCCGGTGACTAATTATCCTCTTACTAAAGTCCAATATATACTCATATGTTTTTGAGATTTTAATCTCCAAAGATCAGATTTGTCATATTCAACCAAAATTTCCATCAATGAATTAATTTGCACATATAATCAAAATATGACAAACTAAAATTCAACAAATATCAAGACCATTACATGCATGGTAATGAATGTCAATCAAGAATAGATAACTAAAGTTTTAATACTTGCATGCACCATATATTTAACTTGTATAAATTTTAAATAAGAGAAAAGAAGGAAAACAACTTTACCCACCTTAGTTCTTGGAGTCGTGTAGGAAATTAGGTATTAGGCTGGTCAAATCAAGCTTCCTTTGATCTATCCTATTTTCGGCCAACATGTAAACCGTGAGAGTTCATGATAGGACATGATTTAAGTTAGTTCATATAGGATATACATTTTTGTATGTATTTGTATGTTAATATATAAAATGATGAACTTACCTTCTTGAGTTTGGGCCTTTCTTCTTCTCTTCTTCTCTCTTTCCCTTCTCTTTTCTTCTTCTTCTTCTTCTTCTTCTTCTTCTTCTTCTTCTTGGCTTCGGCCTCCCCTCCCTCTCTCTCTAATTTTCATATTTTGCTTTGTATGTGAAATAAGGTGATAGTGGTGTGTATTTTAAGTGTTTAAAAAGAGGTAGTCAAGGCATGGGGAAAGGGAACACAAGACACAAGGTCATGTCTTGCATAAGGAGGACATGAAGACTCTAGATGTCCTCCCCCTCTCCACTTGGCCGCCCATTTTTTTTTTGTGTGTGTGTGTATATTTTTTTTTTTGCATTTTAAGTGTGTAGAATATTAATATAGTTAGTTGGGTATTTGTTTAATTGTAAATGGATTAAGTAGTTGGGTCGGGCCTTCAACTATAAATTAAAGACTTAGGAATTTCATTTGGTTGGGTTTGAGTCCATTAGTGAGTTTATATTAGTAAATGTTGGTACACATAGCCCATTAGGTGAATCAATATTCTACTTTAACTTTCAATTAATTTATTATTTATGAAACAATCAAGTAAAATAAAATGAAACTATATGTAGATTATATCATATCATAACAAATGTTATTAAAATACATCATGAAGTAATAAACCGTACATGTAGTGAGCTATCGAATTTTAGGGAGTTCTACATCTTCCCCTCCTTAGAAGAATTTGGTCCCCAAATTCCTTCTCGAACAACTCGGGATATGATTTCTTCATTTCTTCTTCAGCTTCCCATGTAGCGTCTTCATCTCTATTGTGATTTGTCCAGATGACTTTGACTAACGGTATCTTCTTGTCTTTTAGTTCACGTACTTGTTGACCCACGATCCTAATCGACTTCTCGATATAAGTTAAATCTTCTTTGATTGGTGGTATGTCATGTGTGATGACATGTTCAGGATCTGGATGATATTTCTTCAATCTTGAGACATGAAATACGTTGTGCATTCCAGCAAGATCGGTTGGTAGCTCGAGATGATATACCAATTTTCCAATTCGTTCTAGGATTGTGAAAGGTCCGACATATCTAGGGTTAAGCTTCTCTCCCTTCTTCGAGTTGATCAATCCCTTACGTGGTGATAAACAAAGGAATACTTTGTTGCCCGTGTCGAATTCTAAATCTCTTCTCCTCTGGTCTGCATAACTCTTCTGTCGGCTCTGAGCAGTGTGAATTCGATCCCGAATGATTCGAACCTTATCCATGGCATCTGCAACTAGATCAACTTTTGGTATTGGGTTTCGGTTATGCTTAGTCCTTGGTGTCCATCGGTCGTCAATCTCCCAATGTATTGGTGATCGGCACTTTCTTCCGTATAATGCTTCATATGGAGCCATCCCGATAGTTGTCTGATAGCTGTTGTTGTAAGCAAACTCAGATAAAGGTAGGTGGTGACTCCAGCTCCTTTGAAAATCCAGTGCACATGCCCGTAACATATCCTCAAGGACTTGTATCGTTCGCTCGGATTGTCCGTCCATCTGAGGGTGTGCTGAAGTACTGAAACTTAATGTCGTCCCAAGTTCTTGATGAAGGCTCTTCCAGAATCTGGAGACAAATCTTGGGTCACGGTATGACACAATGTCTACAGGTACTCCATGTAATCTAACAATTTCTCGGATATATGTCCTTGCTAGCTTCTGCAGACTATCATTCTTTCTTACGGGTATGAAGTTGTAATATCCGTAACTTTTCATTTCTAACAGTTTCCATTTTTGGTGTATGTGTATTTTTATCGACTCGCTTGTAACCGTTTCGATATTGTGAATCTACTTTATTCTTGGAGTTTTTCCATTTGGACGAGTTTTGGTGATGTTTTCACGTGATTTCATTTTATGACATGTTTTGCCGTACGAACGTTCGATTCTCGTAAAACTCATTCGTTTTCGTTGTTTCTTGGTTTGTACAAGTTCGTATGATTGAGTTGGTCGTGTTGAGACTTTCGGTTTGTAAATCCGACGTCGTTTCGTGATTTTTGGACACTTGGGCTATTTTTGTAATTTCCTATAAGTTTAGCGAATCATTTTCGTTGTCGCATTTCGGACCCTCCGGTGGTCGGAATTATATTTTATTTCAGCGCTTAACTCCGTTGTCTTTTATATTTCGTGTTCGTATTTCTGGATTCTATCCTTGTCGTGCGTTTTGAGTTTCGTACCTTCGACAGCAGCATTCTGGGCTGGGCAGTGCTGAACTGCTGTGTTGATAGCGCACGCTACTCATTCTCCATTGCGTACGCTATTGATGTGCAGTTAGCGTACGCTAACATGTTACTGTTAGCGTGCGCTAACGAGTGTTATTTAGCTACTGGACTGTTATAAGCCCCGTTAGCGCGCGCTACTTGTGTTAGTTAGCGTGCGCTAACTATGCAGTTTATAAAAGACAGCGGGCAGTTTTAGAACAGCAGTTTTATTCTTTTCTCTTCGTTTTCTTCGACGTGCGACTTCAGAGGCGATTTCTACTGGTACTGGTCGGAGTTCTCTTCAAATTTCATCACCGTAGAGTCGTGTTAGCATATTATCATCAGCATGATCATCCTCCATCGTCTGAATTCAAGGTATTTTCATCTAGAACCCTAACTTGTCAAATTTGGGGGTTTTCGGGTTTTTCGTGATTGATTCCGAATTGTTCACGCATGTTACGAAATTTCTTACCGGTTGTTGTTGTTGAGTGATTCTCAATCCATTTTCCTCGAATTAATTCGTGAATTGTTGATACGAGGAGATTTTGCGTAAATCCTCGCCCGTATCGATTGATCGTTCATTATCGTAATTTGTAATCGGGGTTATGGGTGTATTCCAATCGATTATTGTTGTCCGTTGGGACTGAACTATGTTGATCCTTCATTTAGGAACCGTCGTTTTCCACCCGGACCGTTCGTAGTCGTATTTCACTTCCGTTTCTTCAAGAATGTCTCAAAGGCAAGTACTTTACATTTGTTTACATGTTCTAGTATTTGAATTATGGCTGTATCGTGGTTGTTGTGGATGGATATGTGTATGTTCACCTAGGGACGGTCCGACGGGGCCTCTAGGGATACGTATTGCTGTGTGTGTGCATATCACGAACTGTGGTTAACCACCCAGGGATGTCCGACGGGGCTCTGCGGGGTACGGTGGCCGTGAGTCTCGTACCAAAGGTTAACTTTGAATTGTGATTTGTTGGAGATAAAGTGTTTTGTGATTGTACATTGTAATATTCCGGAATATAAAATGTTTTCTAAAATGATTTTTGGCGCATATATTCACCTGATTAGAATGTAGTTCAAATGGATTGTACTTGCACTAGCAGTTGTCGCTAACCCCTTAAATGGGGGAAATACTTTTTGTATTTCAGGTACCGATCGTGGAGACAAGCGAGCACTTGAGCCGTATGAGGATGACGAGCGAGTATGATACTGTCCAGAAGTTGATTATTGGTGTTCTGTCTGTCGGTTATTATTTATATCTTATTTTGGGATTTCTGTATTATAAAATTGGTTTAAGTACTCGAGTACTTCCTTTTCAAAATTATTAATATTGTGTTCCCGCTTTGGGAAATGGATTGATGTCAGATTCTATTTGTCGGTTTGTAGTCTTTTATTCGAATTGTCGTTTTATTGGAGATTGTATGTCGTTTTCGAATGTCGTGTTGGTACGTTATCCTGGTGGATTCTACAGTGTGGGTTTCACGGCGCTGTAATATGCTCCGATCGTCTTGGGGGTGTTACAGAAGTGAGCTGACTTTGTAAGTCTATCCACGACTACCCAGATTGTGTTATATCCTCCGCTAGTTGTTGGTAGATCTGTCACGAAGTCCATCGTGATTAGTTCCCATTTTCATTCGGGAATCTTGAGTGGTTGTAGCAATCCTGATGGTCTCTGGTGTTCAGCCTTCACTCTTTGACAGGTTAAACACCTTGATACGAATTCTGCTACTTGGTTCTTCATATTCACCCACCAGTAGTGCTTCTTTAGATCCTTATACATCTTATTACCACCTGGATGAATTGTATACAGAGAGCAGTGAGCCTCTGCTAAAATTTTCTTCTTGAGTTTGTCATTATCGAGAACACATATACGGTGTTTGAATTTTAGTGTTCCATCAGCCGACATGCTAAACTCAGATTTCTCACCTTGTGTGACCCTTTCCTTAAGTTTACACAACTTCCCGTCTTGAGTCTGTGCTTTTTGGATTTCCTTAAGTAAGTCCGGCTTCATTGACAAATTAGCGCACACAACGTGTGTCTTAGACTGTCTTGGGTTCCATTGGGTTATTTCTCTCAGGGCATCCCATTCCCTTATCATGAGTCTAGCCACACTCGCTTTCCTACTTGAGGCGTCTGCTACGACATTGGCCTTGCCCGGATGATGCTGAATGGTAAGGTTATAATTCTCAAGAAGTTCTATCCACCCTCTCTGTCTTAGATTCAGCTCCTTCTGAGAGAACAAATATTTGAGATTCTTGTGGTCGGTAAAGATGGTGAATGTAGCTCCATACAGGTAGTGTCTCCATTTCTTCAAAGCAAACACTATTGTTGCTAGTTCAAGGTCATGGGTCGGATAATTCATCTCGTGGATTTTCAGATTTCGTGATGCATAAGCCACAACCTTGCCGTTTTGCATCAGCACAGCTCCTAATCCTTCCTTTGATGCATCGCTGTAAACCACAAATCCTTCGCTCCCTTCGGAAAGTGTTAATACAGGTGCGGTAGTGAGTTTTCTCTTGAGTTCTTGGAAGCTCAACTCACACTTATCGTTCCACTCAAATTTGACGTGCTTCTGCGTCAGTCTTGTGAGTGGTCCTGCGATTTTGGAAAAATCTTTAATGAATTTGCGGTAGTAACCCGCAAGTCCAAGAAAGCTCCGAATCTCAGTGACTGTTTCTGGCCTCTTCCAGTCCAAAATAGTCTCCACCTTTGATGGATCTACTGCGACTCCATCTCCAGATATTATGTGCCCTAAAAATGCTACCTCTCTTAACCAGAATTGACACTTGCTGAATTTGGCATACAATTTATGCTTCCTTAGTGTCTCTAGTACCAATCTCAGGTGAGTTTCGTTATCTTGATCCGACTTGGAATAAACGAGTATGTCGTCAATAAATATCACTACAAATTGATCCATATATGGTTGGAATATGCGGTGCATTAAATCCATAAATGCAGCCGATGCGTTGGTCAATCCAAAAGGTATTACCACGAATTCGTAATGACCATACCTAGTTTGAAAGGCAGTCTTCGGTATGTCATTCTCTTTGATCCTCAATTGGTAATATCCCTGTTGAAGATCGAACTTTGAGTAAACCGTTGCTCCTTGTAGTTGGTCGAATAGTTCGTCAATCCTGGGAAATGGATACTTGTTCTTAACAGTAATATTGTTACATTCTCGATAATCGATGCACAATCTAAGTGTACCATTTCTTCTTTACGAATAGCACTGGTGCTTCCCAAGGAGATATACTCAGTTGGATAAATCCAACCTCTAGCAATTTCTGCAACTGAACCTTTAGTTCTTGCAGTTCCAGTGGGGCCATTCGATATGGTGTTCTAGCCAGAGGTGCCTTTCCTGGTAATATATCAATGCTGAATTCAACTTCCCTATCTGGAGGTAGAGAAGTAAGTTCCGTGGGGAAAATATCACGGTATTCTGATACTACTGGTGTAGCTTCAATCTCCATTTTACTCTTGGGTTTGTTAATGACAAAAGCCAAATATCACGTTGCTCCCTTCGAGATGGCCTTTCTCGCCTTCGTGGCTGATATTATTGGGGTCGAGTTAATTCTAGCATCCCCGTGTAGTTCAACTACTGGGTGATCGGGTTTGCAGAATCGAACTATTTTAGAATGGCAGTCGAGTTGTGCAAAGTGTTTAGATAGCCAATCCATACCAAGTATGAGGTCATACTCAAGTATAGGGAGAAGAATTAGGTCACCAGGAAAACAGTGACCTTTAATGATCATTTCACAATCTCAAAATACTAAATCCGTTTCTCGGCTCGCACCCATAGGTGTGGATACTTCTAAGCTTATGGGTAGTGACTCCATGTCGACATTCAATTTTTGTGCATAATGAGGTGCAACAAAAGAATGCGATGATCCTGGATCTAACAATGCATGAGCAGAGTGGTTTGACACAAGAAATGTACCTTCCACCACGTCTGTTGCGTTAGGGGCTTCTTGTCCAGCTAAGGCAAAAACTCTTGCTGGTGCCTTCCCCTTGCCTTTGCGATCATCCTTCTTAGCTGCAATTTTCTGCTGATTATTGTCATGTGTCTCCCATTTTGGGCATTCCCTAGTTGGGTGTTGATTATATACACAACGCAAGCATCTCCCTTGCTTCTTCCAACAGTCTTTAGATTTATGTCCCATCTTATTACAGTGGGAACATAGCGGTAGGTTATTCGTAGGCCTCTTTCCGGTATTATGTCCAGTAGTCTTGCGTTGAAATTTCTGGGGTGGTCTGGATGATGAATTTGGTGCGGATCTCTTGAACTTCCCACTTGTGCGATCCTTCGCCTGTCCCAACCAGGTCATCCCGCTTTTGATTCGGCCGGCAGCCTCGACAACTTCTGTCATTGTAGTCATTCTCACTGGCAGCAAGCTTTGTTGTAGCGTAAACCTCAACCCGCGCGTAAATTTGTACAGTTTGTCCTCCTATGTGCTCACCAAGTCCTGGCGCGTATTTTAAGAGTCGATTGAATTGAGACTCGTACTGGGCTACAATCATTGCCCCTTGTTGAAGATAATAGAACTCATCACGACGAGCTTCACGAGCAGCCTGAGAAATGTATTGATTACGGAAAGCCTTTACGAAGTTTTCCCATGTTCGGTCAGTAGCTTCCCTTGTCCATTTTCCATTTGTAATCTTCCACCAGTCGTGAGCCGCAGACTCCAATCGAAAGGTTGCGAGCACTAGCTTTTGTTCCTCCAAATATTGTAGGGTTGCAAATATACTTTCTATCCTTTCAAGCCAGTGTTCAGCTATCGTGTCATCTGGTTCTCCAAGAAAAGTAGGGGGTTTGAATCTGAGGAACCTTTCTAATGCCCGATCATGTGTTTCGGGTGTATTCGGGTTCGGTGCAATGTGTTGTTGCAGGAAGGTCACCAATTAGGTAATTGCTTGAGCAGTGTTGTTATCCTTTTCGAATGGATTTCCATCTCCTCCGTGTGGTTCTTCATTCTTCCACGTCAACGTCGATCAGCCATCTATCGCAGTTAATGGTTATTATAGTTGCTTAATTCGAGTGGTAAATATAGATGATTTAAATGGGCACACATTATTTTAAATCTTATTATCATAAAACACGAATAACATATCATCATAGTTGATACATCCTGAGGGTCTACCGTGACATAGAAAATTACAGTTTCGGATAGGGATAAATTAGAAAATTACCCTACCTAACCATCGCCCCACAATACTTAAGAACTAAATATCAAGTACATCACATCATTATTATAATAGTTAAACATCATAATAAAAACATAATAACAGCACTCTCAGTCCTCTCCTGGCTCCATCAGGTCCTCTTCAGGGTCCTCTTCCTCAGAGCTAGAGGATACTGTGGTCGTCCCTCCTGGTGGGGTAGTAAGCAGACTTGGAATCAACTCAGCTAACTTGGTCATCAGCTCTCTCATCGAATCTGAAAACTCCATATGTCGCAGGCGCTCAGTAGCCAGGGTACTTTCGAGAGTCTCCACATGAGAATTGAACTATGAACATGCATGTTGGAGGTTCTGAATGGCGGCCTCTTGTATCACGACATAATTACTACACTCGCATAACGCTATCTCCAAGATCCTGCATTCTTCTCGACGAAACTCGAGTATCCGCATTGCCTCATTCCTCTGGATGCGATATGTGCTAGCCTCCTGCTTAGCTCTATTCAGCTCTTCTGTTAGGGTTTGAATTCTCTGCTCGAGTGTCTCGATCCGATCTTGGTCCTTTAGCTTTGCTCTAAATTGATCTGCCCATCTCTCTCGCCAGTGAGTGGCCTGTTCTTCTAAGAGTTTGCCCCTTTCTTTCAGACGCATGATCTCAGCGACCATCTCCATTTCGGAATCCATGCCTACCAAACCAAGGTCTAAGTCAGTAGCTAACACGATTCTTATCGTAAGTAGCATCCCAGTGAGGCAACTGAAATAGACAGACATATATATATATATATATATATATATATATATATATAATTATTAAGGAGGTAAGTCTTAATAATTCAATGCGAATCTTTTGAGTTTTTGCGAGTTTTAGATTTTGCCTCATTCGGATGGTCGAATATTCTGAATAATTCCTTGCAATATTGGCTTTATGCTTTCCGAACGAATATCATAGCTAGATTGACTAGAATGTACATAGCAACATGGAACTTGTAATAAGTTGAAATTAGTCATCACTATTCCAAATGAATAGTATAGCGACTCAATTGATTTAGACAATGTTAATTGGCGACGCTTACTCTGAATGAATAGCAAATTATTTGGAATATCCAATAATAAAACTCTATTAAGCATGAATTATCATCAAGGTTGTGAACTTAATGACTCAACAAATATGCTTATACGACACCAGCAACCAAGAAATAATAATACCCCATTTTGAAAAGTAATGAGGTTTAGCGGACTCCAGAGGATCTGATCAGCTATGTCCGTTTCAAGAGTTCAATAGGAGAATTGATTTAATCGGGGAATTGTTGTGAATACTTAATCAAGTATCTTGGCCAATGACTTAGGAAATTTGAATTTGACTATGCATATTTCAAGTGAATAGCGACAAGTCGAAAGAGATCTTAATGAGAATTGACTCGAGAAATCTACATTAGGTCTCATTTCTATGGTTCACTTCGCCCTATGTGGAATTCCCATCTAAGTCCGAAGAATCTTATCCTAGAAAGCTTGATGTAAGTGTCCTTCTTACAAACCAAGCTCTAATACCACTCCTGTCATGCCCCACACCGGGGTTGGACGATAACGCGACAGTTAACGTAATAAATAACGTTTGTGATACTACATTCCAGTAACGCATACATATGCCAGATCTCAGCCCGGTAAACTAAGACTGGTTATTCCATAGAAAAAAAATATTAAAGAGTACAGCAGAATTATTACATCAAGTGCAAAAAAGTACATCGGAAACCAAAATATATTCTGACACAGGAATAAAAAGAAGCGTTAAAGCAGCATCCTAATTCCTACGTCTTGGCAATACTTTGAGTACGGTCTTCAGTGGTCGTCAGCATCTGTCTCTTCTTCTTCTTGGTTCTCTTCATCGAGTGGGGTTTTAGAAAAACAATTCAAAATGGAGTGAGAATAATGGATTCTCAGTGAGTTGGGTTTGGGTATTTAATGAGTTTATTATTTAATAAACATTATGTTTCTCCCACTTTTGAAAAATAGTGTTGTTTAAAATTTGGTGCAAGTTTTCAAGAAGAATATTATGAATTTTGACATGAATGTACAGTCAATCTCCGTAGACTGCGGTTGAGTATGAAGAATGCACGGCGTCTAGCGCCCAATGAGTATTTAGCTTTGGGAGGTCGTCTACATGACTAATCCCTTAGCCTCCTTATAACTTCTCAGACCGTTATCCGTGTTTGACCTTTGACTATCGCCACGACCTTTGGTTTGATAACCGTAGCCTTGGGCGTTTGTCGGACCGTCACTATAACATTGGCCTTTGAGCTTTATCGCTCTCACACTTGGTGACGTGCTGCCTTATCTCTTATCTGGTCTCGATATGTCCTTAGCTTGGGTCTATGCCCGGATCATATCATAATCGCGACTATACCCGAATTCTACGACCCAGTCATCTTAGGATCACTCCGTCTTTCGGCTTCAAGGGAATAGGATACGATGGTAGCTTTGCCTAGAACCGCAGCCACGCTGCTCGATTCATGACTTAGACTAACCGCCCCTCATGCATGTAAATAGAAAAAAGGACTCTAGAGGTACTCGTACGGACTCTAGCGGTGGCTTCCGCCCGAAGGTCGTAGCACTTAGCTCCGCACAGCACTTACTCCCGATTTCAATTGAATAACAATTATTGTCGTGATTAACGACAATTATGCATATTATAAGATATCAATATGGTTATTTGATAATAAATGGACTTGGGTAAACTAGAGGAATTAGTTCAACCGGTTGATGATTAGATTGCTATTGTGCGAGTCTTAGCATAATCTTATAATAAACTCATAAACTTGAATAGTTCGGTACGGATTGATTATACGTCCGAAAATTACGAACTTTATTGCGAAAAGTCCGTTATGATATGAGGATTGAAGGCCAGAAGTTTCATGAAAGTTTTACCTTTCGGATATTACAATTTTGCCCTTCCGTCTTTTAAGTACTATCATTATTATTTTACTATAATTGCATGAATTTGGATAATTCGGTACGGATTGATTATACGTCCGAAAATTACGAACTTTATTGTGAGAAGTCCGTTATGATATGAGGATTGAAGGCCAGAAGTTGCATGAAAATTTTACCTTTTGGAGATTACAATTCTGCCCTTCCGTCTTTTGAGTACTATCATTATTATTTTACTATAATTGAATGAATTTGGATAATTCGGTACAGATTGATTATGGGTCCGAAAATTACGAACTTTATTGCGAAAAGTCCGTTATGATATAAGGTTCTGAGATCAGAAGTTGCATGGGGGGTTTTCCTTCCTTAAATTAAAATTCTGCCCTTTCGAAATTAAGGTACTATTATTATTATTTTTATTTAGTTTTGTCTTATAATTTTGATTAATTCGTTTGGATTCATTTAAACTTCGAAAATTATGAATCCAGTTGCGATTTGAACCTTATGACTTGTACTTTTAGATTACGTTCATTTTAAATTTCTATTCTTTTAGAAATAATAATTTCACCCCTTCATTTTGCCTTAATCGGTATTTTAGTATTCTTGACATATCTTTTTTATTTATTGTCGGATTGACCTCAAATTTTCGGGGTAGGCTCCTTATGTTATAAAGAGTCCAGAGAGCTCAACTTTTCTGGAAATTTTATTTTCGAAATAGTACGTTTCTGTAAATTACAGTTTTGGCTCCGAATTCTTGAAATTTATCTTTTTGCCCCGATTTTCTATTTTAGTAAATTCCGATTTAGGTGAAATTTTATGGAGAACTTATTTTTGATATAGACTTACTTTTAGGACATAAGACCAGAATTATGAATTTTAACAATTTTACCCCAAAATTTATCTTATTTAAATTATTTTAGTTATCCTTCGAATTTAGGTTCGAATTATTAAATCTTCCGGTGACTAATTATCCTCTTACTTAGTCCAATATATACTCATATATTTTTGAGATTTTAATCCCAAAGGTCAGATTTGTCATATTCAACCAAAATTTCCATCAATGAATTAATTTGCACATATAATCAAAATATGACAAACTAAAATTCAACAAATATCAAGACCATTACATGCATGGTAATGAATGTCAATCAAGAATAGATAACTAAAGTTTTAATACTTGCATCACCATATATTTAACATGTATAAATTTTGAATAAGAGAAAAGAAGGAAAACAACTTTACCCACCTTAGTTCTTGGAGTTGTGTAGGAAATTAGGTATTAGGCTAGTCGAATCAACCTTCCTTTGATCTCTCCTATTTTCGGCCAACATGTACACCATGAGAGTTCATGATAGGACATGGTTTAAGTTAGTTCATGTAGGATATACATTTTTGTATGTATTTATATGTTAATATATAAAATGTTGAACTTACCTTCTTGAGTTTGGGCCTTTCTTCTTCTTCTCTCTTTCCCTTCTCTTTTTTTTTTCTTCTTCTTCTTCTTATTGGCTTCGGCCTCCCCTCCCTCTCTCTCTAATTTTCAGATTTTGCTTTGCATGTGAAATAAGGTGATAGTGGTGTGTATTTTAAGTGTTTAAAAAGAGGTAGTCAATGCATGGGAAAAGGGAACACAAGATACAAGGTCATGTCTTGCATGAGGAGGACATGAAGACTCTAGATGTCCTCCCCCTCCCCACTTGGCCGCCCATTTTGTGTGTGTGTGTATATATTTTTTTTTTGTATTTTAAGTGTGTAGAATATTAATATAGTTAGTTGGGTATTTGTTTAATTGTAAATGGATTAAGTAGTTGGTGTAACACCGCGAGATATTCGGAATAATTACAGCGCCGTAAACCCTTTAAGTAAGGATTTACAAGGCTAATTTAAAAGAAATGTAAATATAATCCAATCGTACAACTGAAGTTCAAAATACAGATTTGATTCAACCGATCAAATGAGTTAACTTATACAACCATATCGAAATGACATTATTAAAACAGACCTACTCGAGTACTAAATGAACCAAGAAGACAAATCACAATAACAATAAACATCAACCACATCACTGAGCCATTTCATCGTCCTATCGGTACTGTGGTTGCTTCCCCGCTCCTCGGCTACCTGAACATCAAAACAATGTCCACCCCCGAAGGGGTTAGCAAAACAATGCTAGTACAAGTATCATAATACATAAATCATCAATGCATCATAAAACATGCAAAACGGACTTCCGTCACCGGAATCCAACGATGCGAATCCTCACGATTCCATCAACACAAGACAGGTAATCCAAATGATCCAGCCCTTGGTATAGATCCCCATAATGATCCCGTCCGACTAACGCATGGTTGAAAACCCGTCCAGCGATCCGGCGCCTCAAGATAGATCCCCATGATGATCCCGTGACCAACGCATGGTGGACATTCGATCCAGCGCCCTCAGCATAGATCCTCATGATCCCCTCGGATCATTTATACCATAAATCAATCAATTATGCATACATATATGCATTTCAATATGTTCATCAATACGAACAATTAACAACGAATACCATGAGAAATTACAGAAATACATCTCATATTTGACAACATGAACAAAACCATAAGCATGATTCCAGGTTCCAATATAAATCAAACTCAACATATGATACTTGCCTCGAAAATGGTAAGAATGAAATACTCCAACAAATGACACGCGTCCGTATGCCACCGCCCTTCGATCGTCTCCTATGAAAGGCTCGGACCTAAGAAATAATAAAGAATTACTCTCAAGGTGTACGAACGTCTAACAATCCGGTTTACGGCCGCAAGCTCTAAAAAAAAGAATTCTGTCTGAACTACTTAGCGTGCGCTACGTACTCTACGTAACGTGCGCTAAGCCTGCCCGTTAACGTACGCAAATGACCAGGTTTAGCGTGTGCTAGCCGTGGTATCGACGCCTTCTCTCAATGACCGATCGCCTCGCACGATGATATAACGTACGTTACGTATCCAACGTAGCGCACGTTACTCGTTCCCGATAGCACACGTTAATATATACATCTTAGCATGCGCTAATCGTGCATGGCAGTCACTACTGGGTAAAACTTGAGCTAAAGGTGATGAAAACTCATGAAATCCTCAGTGTTAATACATGCCAACTCCGTGCATATCATGCTCATACGGTTTATGAAAGATCTTTATGGATTAAATGACTACGAGACACAAGGATACGTATCATCATTACTATACCATAATTTATCTTGATCTTCAAGAAAATATTCGAAGTTCCGTTCATTCCAAGTCCCAAAACATATGATTCCTTACGTAAAACATACGAACTAGGTAATCTTCATATACTGGTCATGATCGGTATTGAAGATACATAATATGCTTAGGAGTCCACATACTAAAAAGGTTCAATGGATCATACGATGAATAAGTGCCGAAACGTCAAAATATCCTTCTAACACATGATGTTCGACTACTAACGAATTTATCTGACTAGATAATCATGATCAAAACGCCCTTCATACTAGTACTTAGTATTGGTGAAGAATCACCTACCTCAAAGTAGTGGAGAACAAGGAGGAATTCGAAGCAATCCAACGTCGAAGGCTTGAACACCAATCCTCAATGATCTACAATCTTCAACACGAGCTAGGATGCTGATATGAAGAGTTTAGGATGTAGAGAGTAATACTCTAAGTATAAGAATTCGGATGTGGGAAGAGAAAAGACTGAAAATACGAAAAGGATGTTGTCCTATTTATAGAAAATGGTTATTAGCGCGCGCTATTCCATACTCGTAGCGTGCGCTAACGGCCATCGACTTCATCAGACTCAAGACTTAGCGTGCGCTATTCTCATATCAGTAGCGTGCGCTAAGGCGTTGACTTGGCTTTTCCCGAAAGCCGTCCAGGTTCATCCCGACACAATCCGACTAAGATCCCCGACCTGATCTCACCTACCAACACGTCTCAATCATATTGACCATGTATTGCGTGCGCTAAGGTTCCTTCGTAGCGTGCGCTATGGATCCAAGTTAGCGCACGCTACACTTAGATGATAGCGTGCGCTACATGCGCAGAATCAAAATCTTTAAATCACATTCATGAAATCATACGCTCAACAACATCGGACTATAAGATACGGAGAATAATACTCATATTAAAGTGCAACAATTACAATATCACAAGTTCCAAATACATATCAGAAATCTCGGGTATTACATCCTTCCTCCCTAAAAAGAAGTTTCGTCCCGAAACTTAAGATGAAAACAACTCTGGATATCTAGCCTTCATACTGTCCTCTGTTTTCCCAAGTGTCCTCTTCAGCTCCATGTCGTGACCATTGTACTTTAACCAAGTGTATTGGTTTATTCCTCAATTGTTTGATCCGACTCTCAAGTGTCTTGATTGGTCTCTCTTCGAAGGTGCCGTCATTAGCTATCTCGATCTCGTCGAAATCAATGACGTGACTGGGGTCCGGTACATACTTCCGCAATTGGGATACGTGAAACACATTGTGAACGTGACTCAGCGATGGTGGTAAAGCCAACCTGTATGCTAAATCCCCAACTCTCTCTAGGACCTCAAATGGCCCGATATATCTCGGACTTAGCTTACCTCTCCTCCCAAAACGGAAAATCCCTCGTGTAGGCGACACCTTCAATAGTACATGGTCCCCAACGTCGAACTCTAGAGGGCGACGACGTACGTCTGCATAAGACTTCTGTCGACTCTGCGCAGTCAACAGTCTTTCCCGAATCAAAGCTATCTTCTCTTGAGTCTGAACTATCAATTCCGGTTCTGTCCCGATCAAGTCCGAAGAATCATCCCAGCACAGGGGTGATCGACATCTTCTCCCGTACAAAGCTTCAAATGGTGCCATCTTAATAGAAGCATGCCAACTATTATTGTAGGTGAATTCAATCAATGGCAAATGAACTTCCCAATCAGTTGACCAATCCAAAGCACATGCTCTAAGCATGTCTTCTACTGTTTGTATAGTCCTTCTGACCGACCGTCCGTTGGGGATGATAAGCCGTGCTAAAGTTGAGCTCACCCCAAATCCCCGTGAATCGCCTTCCGAGTGCGACACGGCGACCATCTCGATCCGAAATAATGGTCTTCGGCGTCCCATGCAATCTGACTATCTCTGCAATAAATACTCGCGCCAATCTCTCGGGTCCCCATGTATCTTTAATTCCTAGGAAATGAGCCGACTTGGTTAGTCGATCAACTATAACCCAAATCATGCTCATTCCCGTTCTAGTCCTTGGCATACTGGTGATGAAATCAATCGAGATATCCCCCCACTTCCACTCAGGGATCGGAAGCGGCTTTAACATTCCGGCAGGTTCGCTGATGTTCAATCTTAACCTGCTGACAAGTCAAACACTTCGAAACGTACACTGCTACGTCCTTCTTCATATTCCCCCACCAGAAGTTTTGTTTAAGATCTTTATACATTTTACTGCTGCCCGGGTGAATAGAATATGGCGCGCTGTGAGCTTCCTTCAGAATTGTCCGTCTCAAATCATCATCATCGGGAACGCAAAATCGACTCAGAAATCTCAGAACTCCATTATCTTGTATCACGAATCCTGGGGCATTTCCTTTCTTTACTTCGTCACATAACCGAAGGATCAGAGAATCGTTCAACTGCTTAGATTTGATCTCCTCGACTAGTGATGAAGTCAGTTCCATCACATATAGTTGCCCTTGGATTCCTGGTTCCCATACTTCAATCCCTTCGCGGATCAGTTCCGCCGAATCTTTGGTTTGGGATGTATTTGCTTCCAACACTAGAAGAGAAACAGGTTTACGGCTCAAAGCATCGGCTACTACGTTTGCTTTCCAAGGATGATAGTTAATCTCCAAGTCGTATTCCTTGATCTATTCCACCACCTTCTCTCGCCTCATGTTTAATTCTTTACATTGAAAATGCACTTGAGGCTCTTATGATCTGTAAAGATCTGGCAACGAGTGCCGTACAAATAATGTCGCCAAATTTTCAAGGCAAAGACCACAGCTGCTAGCTCCAGATCATGAGTCGGGTAATTAACCTCATACGGTTTCAATTGCCGAGAAGCATAGGCAATCACCTTATCCTTTTGCATCAACACACATCCTGCACTGATTTGAAGCGTCATTGTATACCATGAATCCACTGGGTTCCATCTGGTAACGCTAATATAGGTGCTGTTGTCAGTCTCTTCTTAAGTTCATCAAAACCAGTCTGGCATTTCTCATCCCACGTAAACTTTTGAGTTTTCTGCAACAGCTGAGTGAGAGGACGAGCAATTTTGGAAAACCCCTCTACAAAGCGGCGATAATATCCAGCAAGTCCTAGGAAACTCCGAACTTCTTTCATGTTACTAGGAACTTCCCATTCCAAGATTGCTTCGACTTTCTTCGGGTCCACCTGAACTCCGCCAGCTGATATCACATGCCCAAGGAAAGTTACTTCCCTAAGCCAAAACTCGCATTTGGAAAGCTTTGCATACAGCTGTTCCTTCCTCAAGGTGCTCAAAACCACACGCAAATGTTCGGCATGCTCCTCTGCGTCCTTCGAATATATCAAGATGTCATCAATGAAGACGACCACAAGTTTATCCAAGTATTCTAAGAATACCCGATTCATCAATTGCATGAATACCGCAGGAGCATTGGTAAGTCCAAATGGCATCACTACAAATTCATAATGCCCGTACCGGGACCTGAAAGCAGACTTCGGTACATCCGATTCCTTAATTCTCAACTGATGGTATCCTGATCGCAAGTCAATCTTCGAGAATACCCTTGCCCCTTGCAGTTGATCAAACAAGTCGTCGATCCGAGGTATAGGATACTTATTCTTGATCGTCATCTTGTTGAGCTCCCTGTAACCAATACACAGTCGGAGGGATCTGTCTTTCTTCCGGACAAAGAGAACGGGAGCTCCCCAAGGAGAAACGCTAGGTTGAATATAACCCTTCTGTGACAATTCCTCCAGTTGCTTCTTGAGTTCATACATCTCGGTTGGCGCCATGCGGTATGGTGCTCTGGAAATAGGAGCGGCTCCAGGCTCTAATTCGATAGTGAATTCCACCTCTCTCTGCAGAGGTAACCCAGGTAGTTCGTCAGGAAATACGTCGGAGAATTCATTCACAACTGGAATCGATGAGAGCTCTATTCCTTCCTCTTTCCTCATGGCATAGCACCAAAGTCCATGACATCCCTGCTTCAGTAATTTCACGGATTTCATTGCTTTGATCAATTTTCCCGAGCTTCCCGGTCTCCATCCTCGGAATAAGTGTTCAGATCCGTCATCAGCAATGATAGTAATAACTCTCTTTCGGTAATTCAGAATAGCTCCATAACGGTTGAGCCAATCGTCTCCGAGAATTAAATCGTCACCGTAGATGTCAACTACAATAAGATTCGATAGCCAATCTCTCCCTCCCATAGACACTGGAAAATCTCTAGCTTCTAGGGTTCCCACAATTTTCTCTCCGCTCGGTAATCCCACAACATAAGGTTCACAATTATACAAGCACGAGATTTTCAAACAATTAACACAGTTCAAAGATATAAAGAATGCGTAGCTCCCGAATCGAACAAGACACTAACTGGTTGCAAAAGGATCTGAATCGTACGTGATGCAACAGCTGTGTTTTGATCATCCTTCTTCATCTCGTAAATACGCGGAGGAATGGACCCAGCGCTGGATGCCTCTCTTTTCCCAACATTCTGCTGCGGGAAACCGCTCTGCTGCGTCTGGTTTACACTAGTGTCCTTCGGAACTGGTACAGGAGTGCGAGTGCCAAAAGATCTAGTCGCATTCCCACAAAATGTTGCGCGATGTCCTTCCTGTCCACACTCGAAACAGGTCACAACAGGCGCGAAACAGTCACGTCGAATATGCCCCGCTTTGCCACAGTTATAACATTTATTCCGTGTGTCTGAAACGGTTGGTGCTGCCCGGAACTTCTTTCCTCCTCGAGAAGGATGCGGAGGCCTCCTGGATGAATGAAAAGAGGACTGGCCCCTGCGAGGCCCACTACTCTTATTCTCCGTGAAGTTGCCAGCCACTTTCTGCTTTTTTGCTTCCGTCGATTTCTCTACTGCTGCCTCCTTCATATCATAGGCCAACGCCTTGTCCTGCTACTGTCGCAAAGTGGTACATTCAAATCCGGACATATATTGCTGAATTTCCGGCTTCATTCGCATGTCAAAATGGAAAATCCTCTCCGCCTCGGTCCTGACCAAGTGACGCACATAAGTCAACTGGTGATTAAAGGTCTTAATCACGTCCGTCACAGATGCTTCTGAATTTTGTGGTGAGAAAAACTCCCGAACTCGGGCCTCTCTAACTGGGCGAGGACAATACTGCGCTTCCATCATTAATTTGAATTCCGTCCAGTCAACATTATGCTCCTCCGGTCGAATGGCCTCCCACCAGTCGAAAGCCTCCCCTGTCAGAAGATACTGGGCGACCGGAACCTTTCTATCGTTGGGACAGTTAATCCCCACAAAAATCTTCTCTAATTCCTTCAACCAGTGATCCCAAGAAAGCGTCTCAGCCGAACCGTCAAATTTCGGAGGATGCAATTTGATCACCTCGGTAAGCCATTTATCTCCCCGATTATCCACGTTATGCTGCTGTCCCATCGCCGTCTGCATGCGATCCACAACTTGGGCAAACTGGTTTATCTGGGCAACCACCTGCTGAAGCACTCCCGACACGTTAGGATCTGCATTATTATTTGCTGATCCCTGTTATCCCCCGGAATGGGAATCCGTTCGGCTAGCGGTTATTTTTGGGGTAGACACCAAATCTTCTTGTCTCACATTTCCACGTCCGCGTCCACGACCGCGTCCGCATCCACGACCTCCTCTCAACATACTGTAAACACAAATACTCAATATCCAGGGCAAACTTTCTAAAAGGAAGTCCATCAATGTTTACAAAACATGAATTAATTAAAACGGTAGTATTTGAGATTAGGAAACTTACAACCACGGTACACACGACGATGCTGGCTCAGCAGTGATGTTACGAACGACCAATAATCAAATAACGTAAACAGACCCAACTAACCCGACTGCCAAGATATCCATGAATCTTAGCTCCGATACCATATTCTGTAACACCCTGAGATATTCGGAATAATTACAGCGCCGTAAACCCTTTAAGTAAGGATTTACAAGGCTAATTTAAAAGAAATGTAAATATAATCCAATCGTACAACTGAAGTTCAAAATACAGATTTGATTCAACTGATCAAGTGAGTTAACTTATACAACCATATCAAAATGACATTATTAAAACAGACGTACTCGAGTACTAAATGAACCAAGAAGACAAATCACAATAACAATAAACATCAACCACATCACTGAGCCATTTCATCGTCTCCTGCCGATCGTGGTTGCTTCCCGCTCTCGGCTACCCGAACATCAAAACAATATCCACCCCGAAGGGGTTAGCAAAACAATGCTAGTACAAGTATCATAATACATAAATCATCGATTGCATCATAAAACATGCAAAACGGACTCCGTCACGGAATCCAACGATGCGAATCCTCATGATTCCATCAAAACAAGACAGGTAATCCAAATGATCCAGCCTCAAAGATAGATCCCCATGATGATCCGTCGGACCAACGCATGGTGGACATTCGATCCGCGCCTCAAAGATAGATCCTCATGATCCCCTCGGATCATTTATACCATAAATCAATCAATTATGCATACATATATGCATTTCAATATGTTCATCAATACGAACAATTAACAACGAATACCATGAGAAATTACAGAAATACATCTCATATTTGACAACATGAACAAAACCATAAGCATGATTCCAGGTTCCAATATAAATCAAACTCAACATATGATACTTTCCTCGAAAATGGCAAGAATGAAATACTCCAACAAATGACACGCGTCTGTATGCCACCGCCCCTCGATCGTCTCCTATGAAAGGCTCGGACCTAAGAAATAATAAAGAATTCCTCTCAAGGTGTACGAACGTCTAACAATCCGGTTTACGGCCGCAAGCTCTAAAAAAAAGAATTCTGTCTGAACTACTTAGCGCGCGCTACGTACTCTACGTAACGTGCGCTAAGCCTGCCCGTTAACGTACGCAAATGACCAGGTTTAGCGTGCGCTAGCTGTGTACTGACATTCTTCTCTGAATTGACCGCCTCGCACGATGATATAACGTCGTTACGTATCCAACGTAGCGCACGTTACTCGTTCCCGATAGCGCACGTTAATATATACATCTTAGCGTGCGCTAATCGTCATGGCGATCCTCCGGGTAAAACTTGAGCTAAAGGTGATGAAAACTCATGAAATCCTCAGTGTTAATACATGCCAACTCCGTGCATATCATGCTCATACGGTTTATGAAAGATCTTTATGGATTAAATGACTACGAGACACAAGGATACGTATCATCATTACTACACCATAATTCATCTTGATCTTCAAGAAAATATTCTAAGTTCCGTTCATTCCAAGTCCCAAAACATATGATTCTTTACGTAAAACATACGAACTAGGTAATCTTCATATACTGATCATGATCGGTATTGAAGATACATAATATGCTTAGGAGTCCACATACTAAAAAGGTTCAATGGATCATACGATGAATAAGTGCCGAAACGTCAAAATATCCTTTTAACACATGATGTTCGACTACTAACGAATTTATCTGACTAGATAATCATGATCAAAATGCCCTTCATACTAGTACTTAGTATTGGTGAAGAATCACCTACCTCAAAGTAGTGGAGAACAAGGAGGAATTCGAAGCAATCCCACGTCGAAGGCTTGAACACCAATCCTCAATGGTCTACAATCTTCAACACGAGCTAGGATGCTGATATGAAGTGTTTAGGATGTAGAGAGTAATACTCTAAGTATAAGGATTCGGATGTGGGAAGAGAAAAGACTGAAAATACGAAAAGGATGCTGTCCTATTTATAGAAAATGGTTATTAGCGCGCGCTAGTCCATACTCGTAGCGTGCGCTACGGCTTACTGACTTCACTGTACTCAGCACTTAGCGTGCGCTATTCTCATATCTGTAGCGTGCGCTAAGGCGTTGACTTGGCTTTTCCCGAAAGCCGTCCAGGTTCATCCCGACACAATCCGACTAAGATCTCCGGCCTGATCTCACCTACCAACACGTCTCAATCATATTGACCACGTATTGCGTGCGCTAAGGTTCCTTCGTAGCGTGCGCTATGGATCCAAGTTAGCGTACGCTACACTTTGATGATAGCGTGCGCTACATGCGCAGAATCAAAATCTTTAAATCACATTCATGAAATCATACGCTCAACAACACCGGACTATAAGATACGGAGAATAATACTCAGATTAAAGTGCAACAATTACAATATCACAAGTTCCAAATACATATCAGAAATCTCGGGTATTACAGTTGGGTTGGGCCTTCAACTATAAATTCAAGACTTGGGAATTTTATTAGGTTGGGTTTGAGTCCATTAGTGAGTTTATATTAGTAAATGTTGGTACACATAGCCCATCAGGTGAATCAATATTCTACTTTAACTTTTAATTAATTTATTATTTATGAAACAATCAAGTAAAATAAAATGAAACTAGATGTAGATTATATTATATCATAACAAATGTTATTAAAATACATCATGATATAATAAACTGTACATGTAGTGAGCTATCGAATTTTAGTGGGTTCTACACAACCTGTGTGTATTCTTTTTTATACTGGCGCATCACATTCATTCATTTCCGAGTCATGTTTGAGTAGACTACACCTGGATAGCGCTACTAGTTTCGAACCTTATGTCATTGGTCTACCAGACGGTAGAAGAATTGTCGGAAGTCATGAAGTTAAGAACTGTCAGATTCAGCTTAATAGTCGTGTATGGTTGGCGGACCTAACCGTGGTAGACATACCTAGAGATGACGTAATCTTGGGTATTGATTGGATGGATCATCATGATGCCACCCTTAGTGTCCGTAAGCGTATGGTCACTATCATTTCAGACGATGGAGTCGAGTGTGTATTTCAGGGAGGTAACCCCAGCCGTTCCGGGAGAGTTATTAATATGATGAAAGTAGTGAAACTACTCAATCAGGGGTGTGTCGGTTATTGGTGTTATATGGCCAAGACCGAGAAATCATCAGTGACGTTGGAGGATATCCCAACAGTGAGAGACTACGCCGATGTGTTTCGAGATGAGTTACCTGGTTTACCTCCGCAGAGAGATGTGAAATTCAGGATAGAGTTGGAGCCTGGTACGTCCCCATTATCGAAGGCACCGTATCGTATGGCCCCGACCGAAGTGCAGGAATTGAAGAATAAACTAGAGGAATTGACTGAGAAGGGTTATATCTGACTGAGTGCATCCCCGTGGGGAGCACTAGTGTTATTTGTCAAGAAGAATGATGGTTCATTCTGCTTGTGCATTGATTATCGGGAGCTGAACAGGGTGAGGATCAAGAATAAGTATCCCCTACCCCACATCGATGATCTCTTAGATAAGCTCCAGGGAGCTTCAGTATTTTCCAAGATCGATTTAAGATCTGGGTATCATTAGTTGCGGATTCGAGAGTCGGATATCACAAGAACGGCGTTTCGAATGTGCTATGGGCACTACAAGTTCATAGTTATGCCGTTTGGGTTAACTAATGCACCTGCGGTATTCATGGAGTTAATGAACCGAGTTTTCATCGACTATTTAGATCAGTTCGTCGTTGTTTTTATAGATGACATTTTGACTTATTCTCGTGACCAAGAGGAGCACGAACTTCACCTTCATCAGGTTCTCGACGTGTTGAGACGAGAGCAACTCTATGGAAAATTTTCCAAATGCGAGTTCTGGATGTCTGAAGTGACGTTTCTCAGACATGTGATTTCATCAGATGGGGTACGTGTCGACCCTCAAAAGACAGAGTCTATCCAAGATTGGCAACCTCCGAAGAATGTTAAGGAAATCCGAAGTTTTCTCGGATTAGCAGGCTATTACCGGCGATTTGTGGAATGGGTTTTCTAAAATCGCTCAACCTATGAAAAGCCTTTTGCGAAAGGATAAGAAATACACGTGGTCTGACGCGTGTCAGCAGAGTTTGAGGAACTCAAGAGCCGTTTAACCTCCGCTCCTGTCCTATCTTTACCACAAGGACGGAAGGATTCGTGGTTTATAGTGACGCATACGGACACGGCCTTGGGTGTGTATTAATGGAGAACGGGAAAGTGATTGCCTATGCTTCGCGGCAGCTGAGACCTTATAGGTCAATTATCCGACCCACGACCTGGAGCTAGCGGCCGTGGTATTCGCATTGAAGATTTGGCGTCATTATCTTTATGGCGTCACCTGTCAGATTTTCATTGATCATAAGAGTTTAAATTATATATTTACTCAGAAGGAGCTAAACATGCGACAGAGACGGTGGTTGGAACTGATTAAAGATTATGATATTGAGATACAATACCACCCGGGTAAGGCGAACATTATCGCCGACGCCTTGAGTCGTAAGTCCATTCAGGAGCAAATGCTTGCTCGTTTGACTGTTCAGAAGGAGCTTCAACAGGAGTTCCTAAGGCCTGAGATCGAGATCTGGTTACATCAAGTGCAAGGGCAACTTTGCATGTTAGAGATTTCATCGCCACTGGAGGAGTCGGTCAGAACGAAGCAGGATTCAGACCCATTTTTGTTGCGCATTCAAGAGAATGTGGCTCAAGGGAAAACCCCTGGATTTGTGGTCCACGAGGATAGACTTTTGCAATTTAAGAACCGGTTATGCGTACCGACGGATGACGAGTTGAAAAACTCAATTTTGAGAGAGGCTCATGCTACCCCTTATTCCATTCACCCGGGATCTAGCAAGATGTACAAAGACTTGAAACAAAATTATTGGTGGAGTAATATGAAATGAGAAGTCGCAGAATTTGTTTCGAAATGTTTGACCTGTCAGCAAGTCAAGGTAGAACATCAGCAACCAGCGGGTATGCTAAAACTGCTCCCTATTCTAGAGTGGAAGTGGGAGGATATTTCAATGGACTTCATCATGAGTTTGCCAACGAGTCGTCGTGGCATGAACACGATTTGGGTAATTGTGAACCGTTTAACTAAGTCAGCTCATTTCCTTGAGATTAAGGATATGTGGGGTCCCGAGAGACTTGCCCAGTTGTTCATCAAAGAGATCGTGAGATTGCACGGTACTCCTAAGAGTATCGTTTCTGATCGTGACGGGCGATTCGTGTCACATTTTTGGAAATCCGTTCATCGTGCCATGTGAACTCAGCTAAATTTCAGCACAGCTTTTCACCCTCAGTCCGACGGACAATCAGAGCGAACTATTCACACGTTGGAGGACATGTTGAGGGCATGTGTTCTCGACTATAAAGATGATTGGGAAGCCCAACTACCATTGATTGAGTTCACATACAACAACAATTGGCATGCTTTGATTAAGATGGCCCCTTACGAGGCCTTATACGGCCGTCATTGTCGATGCCACTTATGTTGGGATGACTTATCAGAATCAATCGGCACTTAGCCCGATATACTTTTAGCCGCCCGCGAGAAGTTAGCGTTGATCAGGAGTCGTTTGTTGACCGCTCAGAGTCGACAGAAATTATATGCAGATAATCGTCGTCGACCATTAGAGTTCGAGGTGGGTGACCACGTTTTGGTCAAGGTATCCCCGAGTCGAGGTATTTTCCGTTTCGGGAAGAGAGCAAAGTTGAGTCCGAGATTCATTGGACCATTTGAGATTTTGGATCGAGTAGGCAGTCTGGCTTATCGATTGGCTTTACCTCCGGCTTTGAGCCGAGTTCATAACGTGTTTCACGTCTCTCAGTTGCGGAAGTATGTTGCCGACTCGAGCCACATACTCCAGTTCGATGAAATTTGGATCGCAGTTGATCATAGGTATGAGCAACATCTTGTACGAGTCTTAGAGCGGCGAATCAAACAGTTGAGGAACAAGGCGATTCCTTTGGTAAAGATTCAGTGGTCTAGACACGGAGTCGAAGAGGCTACTTGGGAAACCGATGATAGTATGCGGGAGAGCTACCCCGAATCATTTGACCCTTAGTTTCGAGGACGAAACTCTTTTTAAGGGGGGGAGTATGTAATACCCAGTTATGAATTCATTTATTATCATTCAGTAATCGTCACTCAATAACCTTCACTCTTGAATAATCATTCATCATTTATTTCCATTCAACTGTATTTCATCGTGATTGGTAGTTTTGTATCAGAAGTATCATTTACTGTGTGTTATTGGACTTACCATACTCATGCAAGTTATGTATGTCAGATCATTCATCATTATATCGTGAAGACTGAATTGACATACTATTTGTAGTTACAGCAGTTAGTTATGGCCGTAACTTATTTTGTATTACGGCAGTAACATACGTTCGCGATTTTGTGTTTTTGTCCGAAGTCGAGATACGGCCGTAAGTAGGGGCAAGCTACGGACGTAACATGCGTACATTGGTTTAAGGACGTTTTTGACGAAGCCAACTTACGGCCGTAAGTGTTACAGGATACGGTCGTAAGAAATATTTTTAGGTGTTCTGGGTGTTGCCAACGAAGGGGAGTTACGGCTAAGATAGTCTGGTTACGGCCGTAAGTCGAGAAGTTGGACAGTATAATTTTTCTACGAGGCGTAGTTACGCCTGTAAGGGAATTTGGTTACGGCCGTAAGGCTGTTGACTTGTATTGGTTACGACCGTAAGATGGGGGAGTTACGGCCGTAACTCTGTGCAGTATTTAAGGACATGGACGGGACTTTTGTGCTCATTTCTCCACTTCTTCATTTGATTCCGAGAGAGAGGTTCTTGGGAGAGGATTTTTCATCATCAAACACTTGTGTGTTCTTGTTCTAACCTTCTACTTTCGATTGTGGAGCTTAGAAAGTCATTTTAACGCGAGTTCAATGGATCGACAGTTTGGATCTTCAAAGGTAATTTCTCCAAAACCTTAGAATTCGATTTTGAGATGGAATATGATGTTTGGATGTTATAATCATGATATATGAAGAGGTATACATATGATTATGAGTTTCTATGAACTATCTTTGGATTATTGGGGAATTATTCAAGAAAACTTTGAATGTTGGTTTTGGAATTAGGGGTTTCAATTAGATGTTGTTGAAATCTCGATTTGTGTGTTCCTATTGGATTATTGATTCTATTGAAGATGTTTTGTTGGATTGAATCACTCATTGGAGGTTAGGTATCGATATAATTGGGGTTGGTTGTGAACAATTTAGGATTGTTCACAACATGTTTGTTTAAATGTCCCAATGAGTTTTGGTTTGTTGTACCGACTTTTTGAGTTGGTTGTGATCTTGCCTGATTCGTATTTTAAGCGATGTCTTGGTAATCATGTTATTCAAGGTTGTTCGAGCGATCGATAATCCATTAAGGACGTTCATTCGAGGAAAGACTTTTCTTCACCAGTAATTAAGGCAAGTAAATTCATGCTCGGTTAAAAGGATAATCATTCCTTTCGTTGTTGTTCATTCATACATATAATTCATTCATAGTATATCAATAATTTTGAGGCTTGTAATTATCAAACTAATCATTTAATTCGCGAGGAACGATGGTTCCAATCATTTCATTTGAGCTATCACTCATTGCGTTATTAACTCACCACGGTGAGCCATTCTTGACCCTTGTCGGACTTCTATTCATTATCATTCATCATGGTTACTCTTGCTCTTGTGACCTTCCAGGATCGTATTGCGTGCCAGATGGTATACGTGTGGAATTTTTAGTCGGGCACACTATGGTCATGTGTATATGCGGGTATCCGGACACATTGGATTGGGCACACGGTAACATGCCTCCGTGAGACTAATTAGGCCAAGTGGTGTGTGTATATACGGGGCGCCGGACACTCGTCTACTTGTGCACTTGCACGTCCCATTTCGGGCGTACTATGATGCCCCTCTTCCAGATCTAATTTCATAACTAATCATGTGATCATTGTATTTGTTCAACTCTCGAGGATTGTTGTTCTGTGTAACTGACCCCGTTGGGGATGTTGTTTTTAGGTCACGGCAAGGCAAAGGCACGGGAAGAGAACGTTGACGGTGAGGAGTCCTAGTGATACTAGTAGGGGGCCCCAGTCCTTTCAGTTATCCATGTTTTCTTCATATGTATTTTTCGCTGCAGTTTCCGTTTGAATTTTCATTTCATTCAGTATTGTGTATTTCATCTTCATATGAGATATATATATGTATTCCGTATTCCTGGGTGTATTGTACTTGAAACTCCTTATCGGAGTAATTGGTAATATAATGTGGTTCGGTACTATAGTTATATTATTTAAATTATTATTTTTTATTCGCCTAGTGGGTCCCAGTTGGGGTCCACGGAACTGTAATAGCCGCCTAGTTTGGGGTGTTACAGAGATTCCTAAGATAGTAGGAATATTAAATTCGCAACATGTATTATTTGAGTTAGAAATATCTCAAAATAGTCTGGTGGAACAACCGACTAAACGAATTCCTTCTGAAGAGGATATATGAATTATCTGATGGAGAAATTTTATCCATTTAGCTACCTAATGGTTGTCTTGCAACTTGACGTGGACAAGAACTCATGTAGACCTCAAGAAGATAAAAAAGATATACAGGACCAGAAGTTCCTTACTTGTGTATTATTGAAGCACTACTCTTATCAAACTTGATATTGAAGTTAACATGCTAGCAAGATTTAATGTTTCTCCAAGGAGAATTTGTTACGGTGTTAATCATAGTGGTCTATTACATGAAAGAAATCGAGATTCGGTATTGGTGGCTATTTGGATGTTATTATATGATCTCCATAACATTTCATGTATGACTTGATATATATTCTCCTATTTTGTGTTGCACATCATGTTTGGATAAGTAAGAGGAAAATATATTTTTCCACATGAGCTCCAAAAGAGCGGTAGTGATAACCTAGCTGATTCATTCACTAACTATATCTATGTATGAAAAATATATTCATGATATTGGAATACAAGATTGTTATCTTGAGGGGGAGATACAAGATTGTTATCTATCTGTTTATGAATGAATATTATTAAAATTTACATACCTGTTACAAGATTGTTATCTCTATGTTCATTCATATATCTGGAAGACTATTGTCTTCAGGGGGAGTGTCAACATCGAAAGAATATGTAGATTGGATCATGAAGATCAATGATGGTACTCCTTTTTCGTTTGACTAAGTTTATCCCTCTAGATTTTTCTATCGAGATTTTCGTTCAGCATGAACATTAAAGCGTAATGTCTAAGGGGGAGTGTTGTAAATATATTATTTTATGGACATTACTTGCAGAATAAGATATTTAATGGGCTAAGATGCCTAGTGGGCTTTTAAGGTTACATCCCTATTTATTAGTATAAATATATCACTTTTGATTGTATTCTTGTACTCAGAAACACACAAATTATTCTGACGAACTTCGTCAATAAATCTGTTCTTGTTATAAACATGAGAGAAAAAGAGAGAAATTGGAAGAGAAGAAGAATAATGTGTGTATTCTTATGAGGGCCAAAGGCCTTTATTTATAGGTACACATCTAGGGTTTCAGGGGTATAAAGGTCATTCATTAGTAAATACATTAATTACAACACTCCCCCTTGAATGACCTTTAATACATGCTGCCTCATTAAAACCTTGCCGGGAAAACCCAGTGGGAAAAAACCCGATCGAAGGAAAAAGAGTACAGCTACTCCCCCTGAAATCGATTACATAAGATCTTTGAGTTAACGCATTCCGATCTTGTGTACTAGTCTTCTGAATGTTGATGTCGGCAACGTCTTTGTGAATAAGTTCGCCAATTAATCACTTAAGTGAATATTTGATGTATCTACCTTTGAGATACAAGTGATATCGTCTTCATACAATACTTCCTCTTGAATATTATGATGTTCATGCCTCATCAAAACTCCTTGAAAAAACCCCGTGGGAAAAAACCGATAGAGAAAAAGAGTACACAGTATAAATTTGCTCATGTGTTGCATTGGTTGCCTCGTTAAAAACCTTAACTAAGAAAACCCGGTGGGAAAAAACTTAGAAAGGGAAAAAGAGTACAACCATTTGGTGACCTTTTGACCTTCGAGTCGACATAATCTTCAAGCTAATTTAAAAGTTATCACTTCTCCCCTCAAGATAACAATCTTGCACTCGATACCATGAATATAATTTTCAGACATGGAGAGATTTAGTGAATAAATCTGCTAGATTATCATTATTGCTCTTCTGAAGCTCGTGTGGAAATAAGTTTCATCTTACTTGCCCAAACATTATATGCAACACATAAATGGAAAATATTTATCATCATAATAAATAGGCAGTATGAAATCATAATCCCTAATAGCCACCAATATCGAATCTCGATCTCTTTCATGTAATAAACCAATATGGTTAACACCATTCCACATTCTCCTTCTTGGAGAAATATTAAATTTTGCTAGCATGTTAACTTCAATTTGTATGATGTAATGCTTCAATAGCATACAAGTACGGAACTTCTGGTCCTCTTATATCTTTGTTATTTTCTTGAGATCTATATGAGTCGGTATCCACTTCAAGTGGTAAGACAACCTTTAGGTAGCTAAATGGATAAAAACTTTCCATCATATATGCTCGATCTACAAGTCGAGACAATACTAATACTTAGTTTTATCTAAGTTTTTCATTTTGAACTTGTATTTAGACACGAGTTCAAATAATTCACATATATCCTCTTCAGGAGGAATTCACTTAGTCGGTTGATCCACCAGACTATTTCAAAATGTATAAATATTTATAACTCAAAATAGTACATGTTGCGAATTTCACGTTCCTATTACTTTAGGAACCTCAAGTCCGTCAGAGACTTTCATATAGATATTCGCGTCCAATGACCCATAGAAAAATGTGGTGATGACATCACTAATTGAATATCTATATTCATAATAATTGTCATATGTATATTAAATGACGAAATTTAGTGCCAACGGGAGAATATGTTTTGGGTATGCGCTTAAACCCTTGATATACTAATATCGCTTATCTTTCACCACTTTATTTTATTTTGCGAGTTAAGCTCTGTCTCAATTGTTTATATTTTATTTAGTTCTTCAGGCACTCCACTAGCAATTGTTGAGACACAAAGTGTTGTCGACAACTATCATTCCTATAAACAATTCTCCCATATTCACAAAGTCAATGACAACTTCAAAATCAAATATTCAACATTTCCCATAACATTTGATTTGGTCGTCCCATAATCCAATACTGTAATTATTTAGTGCACGTGCAAATTAAGGTATTGAGATTCTCATCTTCGGGATGATCCTCTTCAGGAGGTTTTTGAAGTGATGTTGTAGTTTAATCTATTTGTATTCCGCGGATTTTATCTTTAATACCAATAAAGAATACGTCTCTCACGCTTCTGGCGTCGAGGAGTATCAACAAATATATTTCGTTCACATTCGACTTTAATTCTTTATGGTACATATACAACTGGTATATGAGATTTCATCACTCATTTGGCAATCAATAACTTATTGAACTTCGAGTTCATAGTGCGTAAATTTAAATATCCAACCCAATGAGAATTTTACAACTTTCTCTTATTTATATTTCATATCTCCCTCTAATGTCGGAGATAGTTGGAATTGGATTATAAAATCAATCCTCTTCAGGAGGTGCACTAATAACAGAGGACGTGACTTAAATATTGTGCCTTTGATATGGATACTTGAATTTGAAATTCATCGCAACATGATCATTGGATAAAATATTATATCGCTTATAATTAATTCGATACTCATTGAATAAAGCTCCTTTTAGAGCCGACAATAAGAATATTGCCATATGAAATTATACCAATCCTTCGGGGATTGTCTTTCCATTCCTCAAGTAGAAATTGAACGAATCAATATGACATAAAGTTATGTATTTTTCATTTGAAATAAATACATGCAACTTCAAATGTAAATTGCTCTCCAGGAGCATGTATTTTTCTTCAAAAATATTAATTGTGCTAACTCAGGAGCAACAATTTAAATCAAAGATAATCATATATTACCGAAAATATGAAGTACTCATCAAGAGTATGTGATATTTTTCAAAAGTATCAATTATGCTACCTTGGGAGCAACAATTTATAAGCATATAACACCCAAAATATAAATTACTCTAAAGAGTATGTAAATATTAATTAAAAATATTAATTGTGCTACGTCATGAGCAACAATTTATATCAATGTGGTGATAATAAAAGCAATTCAATAACACAAGGCCATATAGAAAATATTCAAAATAATGCCTTTTTTTTGTTTAATATTCTTCATGAATATTTAATTGATGTGTTTATCATAAATACTATCATAAAAATATGACTATATATCGTTGTTTTATCAAGAACATCAACCATTTCTTTTTAATAATCTTCTGGATTATTAAAATTACAAATTCATGTTTCTTCAGGAAACCATGAAAATATATTAATGTAATGTATTAAAAGAATCATAACAAATAATTTTATATCATTGATACAAGTATTATCATCAATATAATATGTAATAACTATCGTTATTACTCTTCTTCCAGAAAAAAGTGCAATAATTATTATGCAATTAATCCAACATCTATAAGATGTTGATGAAAATTGGTCAACTCAAAATAATAAAATTTTAATTGTATAAATGTACTTCATGATATTTACTAGTAATTTATGATATTTATCATACAATATGTGTGAATTTGTATTAATATATCTTCATGATATATATCATAAATAAATATATAGTTAAATAAAATATAAAAATAATATAAATAGACTTTAACACCAAACACGTAAATTTAAACATGTAAATATTGAAAGTATTGGGATTAATAGACTTCTGGTCTAATAAGTGGTGAATATTATTTACATTGATATTTTTTCTAATACCAATTTCTTTTCTTCTTCAGAAATTGTATATGTCATTTGTCTCACTTGTTATCGCTGAATCATACATATTTCAAGCGATAGTTTAGAAATCCATACATTTATCGATACATAGAAGATAATGGTACATAATCATCGACCCTGTAGGAAGGAATTTAGTGGTTCTTCAGGAACTGTCAATAAATTTAGCACTACCTTTTTTTTCATACGAAAAGTATCATTCTAGAGATATCATGCATATTTGCATTTTGATGAGACAATAAATCATGACGACTATTTAATCCCAAGAACTTGGCATTCTATTCACAAAAAGAAGAAACAAGATAAGCCAAGAATTTGAATGATACAAATATCTTCAGGATATTTGACCCTTTTATCACTAATTATATAGCAACGATCAATTCAAATCATACTCCAGGTATGACATCATATCTTATATTGATAAAAACTCACAATATATCATAAGAGATAATAAAATATTAAACTACACAATATATAAGATTATATATTGACATATAATCTTAAGATTATCATTTTCGTGTCCTTATCATTAACCGTTGATATATCAACTCCACGAGATAAAATTTATAAATAATTATCCGTTACAAGGATAAACTCTAAATTTTATCTACTTCGGGAGATAAAATTTGAGCCATGTAATATTAAAGTTTTTAATTTAATATTGTTCACTTCCGGGAACAACTTGATAGGAATATTCGACCACTTACTAATCTTGCTATCATTGGAGCACGGTCGGAATATGATTGTGGAGTATATCATATCTTGTACAATCTCGATAGAGGATATTCTCAAATCATATTAATATTTTTTATTTGAGATATAAGTTATATTTTCCTTCAGGGATAATATCATGCTACATCAAGGGCATAATGATTTAATTATGCTATTATATTTATAAATAACAAATCAATATTCTTTAGGAATATTGTATCATCACATAATTTATGTATAAATAAGAATTATTCATTTAGAATAATAATATTCTTCAAGAATATTACAATTAATTGTGCTACTTCGGGAGCAATAATTTTAAGATCCATAATTGAATATACAAAGGGTAAAAAATAGTACGAGAATTAATCAAGGCTCGAAATAACTAAATTAAAATAGTTGCTTCTTCAAGAGCACTTACAATATTCTTCAGGAATATTATTTTGTATTTTTCATTAGGAATTGCACAAATTATTAGATCTCATAGTGTTCTTCATGAACACATCATATTCAACTAGAATATGACGAGACAACGTTGTCCTTCTTCAAGGACTACAACAAATCTTTTATCTTAATAATCTTCTGGATTATTAAGTATTGTTGAATCGTGTTTCTTCCGGAAACAAAGAGAAATATGATTTGATAATAAATTTTGAGGTCATCATATATATTATTTATATATGATGCACACAAAAATATAAAATTTAATAACTAAATATAATATATTTTTCCTCAAAATCATCATATGCAAGAAAGTTTTTGAAGGAGTAAATAGAATTAATACATTTCACCAATGTAAAAAAGACTATTTCGTTGGACTTTTTTTTATGCATGCAATACATTTTAGAATCCGATCTCCACCGTTGAATTTGTAGATGGCATGTCGGAAGATATCGTAAAAATTCATGATGATCCAACGGTTAACAAAACGGGAATCGCGATCTCGCAGTGCAGAAAAGTTGCTCGCGTTTTTTTTTTTTTTTTTTTTTTTATTTCGAAAATAGCAGAAAAAAAAATTACTTTAGAAATATCGTCTTGATAACGTGTTATAAGCATGAGAGAAAAGAGAGAAATTGGAAGAGAAGAAGAATAATGTGTGTATTAACATGAAGTAGCGCTTTATTTATAGAGTGCATATAGGGTTTCAGGGGTATAAAAGTCATTCATTAGTAAATACATTAATTACAACAATTTTTTTTATTTTTATATTTTATAAGAGAGAGATGGTAAATTATTAGTATTATCGTCTATCATCTTCCAGCGCGCCGCCTCCGTCTCCCAGGTTAGCCCTAGTTTGTCTCTCAATATTCTTGCGATCTCTATCACGACAATTTGAAATTGTTTCTTATAATCATAATAATAATAATCAGGTTAGGGTTCTTACTGGAAAGATTCCTCTTTCAATTATCGGCGTGATGGGTGAGGGCCGACAATCGTTTGATGGCGCAGTAGTGCAGAAGCAGAAACCATACATTCCAGCGAAGGTATGTATTGTTTGCCGTTTCATTTCGAGGCATCGTGACGGTGATCATTTCCAAGGCTACCATATCTTTGTTGTCGACATATCTGAATTGGTTGATGGATTTAAGGGGGTTTTACAACCCAATATCCTACTTGAATATGGTGTTGGCATGTCAGTTTGTGGTCTTGATTCCACACTTTATTTTACTGATTCTGCTCTGCTTTATACGAACAAGAGTAAGAAGGTATACTCTCTTGATATCCAAACCCATGATCGACAATTGAAGCTAGGTGCTGCTGATTTACACAGCTTACCTCCTATGTGGGGCACCAAACGCGCGGCTCTGATAACATCAATTCCTGGCACCAAAAAAATTCTAGTATTTTCTACTTTGTACTATGTGCATTGTTTCAATCCTGACTTGTTTATTGATGGTTGTGATTTTGCTGATAATGGTTGTGATGATGAAGATATAAACGTTGATTTTGAGATGTATGATGTTGAAACCAATTCATGGAGAAAACTACCTGAACTTCTTATTCGAAGCTCCTATGCTAAAAGCTCGATGTATCCTTCCTACTTTTTGCATGAGTCTTATATGGATAAAGAAGGAACAGAAATACCTAGGAATTCTAGGGATGAAAATTTTCATGGATTTCAGATCTCTCGATATACTTTCATCGATAAGGATACATTATTTCTAGTGCAACTTACTTGTGGGGTAATGCTTACTCTTGATCTCAAGTCCCCCTCTAACGGCTGGAAACTGTACAATAAAGGTATGGTAACTAAGCCTACTTCCGATCAAAATCTTTTCGTAGTTGCGGAAAAAAACCAAATGTCTTGGTGTGCTTCTGAGATTGTAGGAGATAGAAAATTTGGAAATGTTGTTTCATTTCCACTATCATCTTTCGGTAAAGATGATCCACTAAAACCTCGTATTTGCTCATCACTCACTCCTCTGGAGGATGACAAAGGTAAGGGTCATGTGTGCATTGTACAAGGAGGTGTCAGTCGAGATTCAAAGCATCCTCAAGTCATTATGGATGTAGTGGATGTGCAGGCTAAGAATCAGGCTGAGCTTGTTGCTTCTTGTAGATTTGTGGTGATGCATAAGTGCAGGCGTTTCTTGCCTTTCTGCATGTTTGTTTACCATCCAAAGGTAATTATCGTCCTTGTTGTGCATTAATTTTTTTTTTTGCATAGCTCTCCTTGTTATATTAATTTAAGTTTATGTTGTTCACGTTTGCAGTGACACTGTTATATGCGTTTGTGGATCAAGGTTGCTGGTCGTGTTGATACCTGCCTCATCTTTGGTCATATTTATATCCAGCTTAGCCCTTTATGGATCCATTTATTTCTGTCTCGGATTAGCTGTTAAAATATCTATTTGCATAATATCCGTGCTCCATTGAAGTTTCAAGACTTGGAGGCAAGTATATTTTCTAGCTCTCTGAATGATTTATGTCGCCATGTTCTCACCTTGCCCCATTGAAATTCTGAAATATTTATCTTGCGAGTTTTGACCCCCCCCCCCCCCCCCGATGTATAAGTTGTATGTCATTAAACCTTGGTGCATTTGTAAGGGAATTGTATTTCTTATATTTTTTGTTACTTGGGAAGTTAATGTTTTGAGTTCAGTATAACTCATGTCTGAAAGTATCAATGCAAGCCAAAAAACGGAGTTTAAATTTGCTCACAGATTTGTAGTAGGTATGTTGTGAAACATCGTTTCCGAATTATTCACTATATTTCAAACAACTGTATCTCAATTTGCTCACAAAAGAGAACAACCTATTATGGAAATGCACATTTCCTCAACAACTGACATAGGCTGGAAATTCATATTTCTCAACAACTGTATTATTGCTGACGCTCGCAGTAAACCATGTCTCTGATATTCTGTTGTTAACGTAGAGCTCACTTATCCTTTACATACAACTCTTAATAATGGGGGAAAAATAACTTGTAATTTCCCCACGCTCTAAATTTCCCAACAATCCACAATTTCGGGCTCAATTAAAGATGAACAACTATTAAGTGATGCATATTAACATGAAGCAGCCTATTTCCTGAAACCAGAAATGCAAACAAAATTTTGTAGATCATCTTCCCATCACATCTTCTGTAGTTATGTTCTCTCATATTTTGGGTACTCCACACGAGAGAGGCGTCACTGCAAATTTACGAAACTGGCAGATGCTGCTGCAATCAGCTCATTGATCTTATCAAAGTAAAGGGCCTTCATATATATATATAAAATAAAGCCATACCTCTGCATTTTGTTTAAAAAACACAACAATTAGTCAAGAATAAAATTCATTTGTGGGTACAGTGCCACCTATTTTTTGCTAAAGTAAAAATCAAGAATATAACAAACCTTGAATCTGTCTTTAATATTTTACAATATGTGGATCACTATATCGTAATATTGACACTACAAAATTGTGATCCAAAATCTTCAAGATCGAGTTACAAAATCTGTAATAAGCATTCCAATCTCTAATAGTTTTTTTTTTTTTTTTTTTGTTGAGGGGGAGACGAGAAACTCCCCCACTTGTATCAGAGGTCCCTTTGACCAGGCGGGTGTTTAATCGAAGGATGTGCACTAATGGCAGCCCTGTTAGGGAGATGACCAATGAGACACGAACCCAACAACAAACATTGCAATATTTCAGCTAAGTATTGTCACCATACGGATTCGAATCCGTTATGTCGGAGTGTTTCTACCCCAATCACCTTGCAACTTACCATCAGTCTATACCCTAGAATCCAATCCATAATAGTTGCACACCTGTTCTGAATGTTGATTAGGTAGTGCGCAATCTCCAATGAACGTTACTTTACTTTTTTCTTTTTCTTTTTTTTTTGGCTTCCCTTAGTGGTGCAACTTCTCTCTCTTCCACATCACTCCACAGTCTCCACTGTCATCAGTTATCAATAATCATAACACCATAAAAAAAAAAAATCATCATAACACCATAACATTTTACTTGCAATAGTGACTCAAGGGGGTGGGATCCCTGCAGTCTGTGTCTTTGTCTGTGTCTTGTCCGTCAGATACACACACTTGTGGCCGTGCGGGTGTGTATGATCGGAGGCGGGGAGTGCGCGCGTAGTCTTTGTGATCATCCTGCCCGTGACTCAAGTCATCAGTTTCTCTCTCATACTTTTTACTACACCCACTATATTTTCTCTTTCCTAATCATCTCTATAACAATTATTATCATTATTCATATTATTTTATTATTGTTAATTATTAATGATAATAAAAATTTATCTATTATTATAATGTTTTAAAATATTAATTATTAATTTAATTAATATTTAATAGTTTTTTTATTATCGATAAGCTAATAACATAAAAAATATCTACAAAGACAATTGAAATTTAAAAATTGCATAATATTCATACAACAGAAAAATTAAAATTACAATAGGATACATTCTCACACAATGTGTTTCACTCGCCTATTTTAAACACTTCATTTGTTTTTTTTTTTTTTTTTTGATACCGAGGTTCCAAACTACTGCAATAGTCGCCGGGACTGACAGATCCGGCAGCGATCTGCTACCCAGGTTAAATCGCGAGATGTGTATCGGCTCCCAGTTCTTAAATATCCTCAACTACCGCGTGCGAGTCGTCCCAGTGATTGCTCATGCTGACCCCAAATCCAACCGAGTTCAAAGATCGGCCTCCCCGCTGCCTTGAAGCCCTCAATATTTAATTGTTCCACCAACAGTATGCTTGGGAAGTGCCAACCCTTAGCCCAATCAGTAAGGGATCATGGCCCTTGAGAAATTGATTCAAAGTGTTGCCACTAGGAATTGAATCCCTGACCTTCAATCATGTGGCCAACTGCGCCAGGGCAGTTGGTTAAACACTTCATTTGTTGTGTGTGCATCAACCGAGAGTTGGATGGGGTCCACTTTTTTGAAAGCCTTGGGAGTCTTCTGTGGGCAGGCTCCTATGCCAACTCAGCACAAGTCTGCCACTTTTTTCTCTTCTCTGCAAACTGACAAAATAAATAAGAAAACAATACATCAACCAAATTTACAACTCTTAAACACGCAAATTTAATGAACATATAGAGTTGAGTTTCTGTTACCAGCTTAAAATTATAGCTATTTTCACGATTTCCTCTCGCGGAGGGAATTCCTTTTCTGTTTCTTTTCCTTCAAATATGTTTGTTCAGCTGCATATTGGATTTAGTTATACACACCAAAAAATCAATATTTGGATACAAGAAAGAGTGTATCAATGAAGAATGTTTCGACTATATAGATGCGGTTCAACTCAGGCATAATATACATACGTTAAGGCCAAACAGATGGATAGAAAACACATACAGTGTCAAGTTGTTTGAAGTATAATATGAGACATACCTTAGTTACAAAGACTCCGTCCGGTCCATGTTGTGTACGTGGGGATAAAACAACCGTCTTATCTCGTCCAAGGATCTGTGAAAGTGATCCCTCTGAAGCGAATGAATCTGGAACCAAACAGAAGATTATCAGAATCATAAAACATTCATTTATCTGAATCATTCTATGAGATAAGTCATAGACAACACTCCAGACGTGCGAAATCAAGGCCACAGTTTAACATCCCTCTTCTTGAGTGCATAATCGATGGCTGCTTCATTTTGAAACTCCGGAAGTAGAGAAAATGAGAATAGAATGCAGTAGTATATCCAATCAGGGGCGACTTTTTTCCATTAGGCCTATAAAGCAATTGCTTTAGGCCTCCAACTTTCATAGGCCTCCAAATATATATATATATATATATATATTATTATATAAACAGTTTTAGAAAAGGAATTATTTTCTCTATGTCTTGATGATCTAAAAGAATCTCATAAAGAGTTAAAAAAAAATCATTATATTCAAATTATATTTACTAATATTTGTATGTCTATCTTTAATTATTTGTATTCTCTTTCTTTATTATCTCCGTGCAGTTAATACAATTTTTGAAAATTGTGAAAGTAATAACTTTTCAATATTCATTGTAGTCTCTCGTTCACTTTACATATACTTCTATTAAAAATATATGCCACTATATTAACCTCTCTTGTAGTATAATTTAAATAACAGAGGAAACAACTTTTAATAAATAAAACAAATTCTATTCAGACGTAGTATTAGTTCATTACAAAACGTGGTTCCCACTGATTTTTAAAACATTAAGTTGTTTTGATTTTTTTAAAAACATTCGATAAATTAAAAATAATGATATTCACAATCATTACCTTATGCAAAATGAGTTAATAAATTTATTAGGATGTGAAATCCAAAACAAAATCGTTAATAAAGTTAAAGCAAAAGAATTTTCTATTATAAAGAATTTATCCAACGAGGTGTTGCGGCGCAGCTTGTTGCCCGTTTGCCTCGTATGTTTGTAACTTAATATTATTTTATAAAAAATAAAAAATAATTACCGCATTATAAAGTCATAAAGAACAAATGAGACGTTTCGATGTTTCATCAAATCCTATTAATATTGAGAGCACTTTTCAGATTTTTTAGAAGTAGATGATACAACAAAGGTCTTTTGATACTATTGTGGATGAAACAAAAAACGTTGAACTGAAGTTAGATGATAATGAGAGGATAGAGCTACAATAATGGATCTAATATGAAGGGTAACTACCAATGTATACAAAAATGATTTTAGAAATTAATCCTAGATCATTTTATATTCCATTGTGGTTCTTTAAATTTAGTAATATATGATACGACTAATTCTTGTATCAAACCATTGACTCTTTTTGGAGTGTAACTGCGTATATAATCAATATTCTCTTCCAACAAAAAGATAGAAAATTTCACAAGATTATGTACCAAACATAACTCTTAAATTATTATCACAAGCACGCTGGGAAAATCGTATTGAAAGTGTTAAAACAATACGATTTCAAGTACCACAACTAAGAAATCATTATTGACATTATATGATAGTGTTGGAGATGCTAAAGTTCAAAGCGAGGCTAAATGTTTAATAACATATGCACTTGAAGATTTTGAGTTTAATGTTTAATAACATATGCACTTGAGGATTTCGAGTTTTTGTTAGGAATGGTTATTTGTTATTAATACATTTAGTAAAGAATTACAAGCAAGAGATATATTGATGCTATAGAATAATTGAAAGGTCTTATTTGTTCTGGAAATTATGATCTGTTCTGGCAACTGCAACGCTCCCTGAAAGGTCTAAATAATACTGATTAAACTAGGTATCATAGATGATAGAGATTCTAGATCTTTCTAGAGGTAATATGATTATACTTGAAGACTTGAAGTCTTTCCTAGTAAGAAATCTTATCTATGGAAGGAGTCTCATTGTAAAGCCTATATAGGTCCCTCAATTAGTGTTATTAATACGATGATCTATATCTTTTGATATCTACTTCTTTACTACGTTTCCTAAAATACGTTATCAACAGGTTGCTCTAGTAGTAGAATTTTTCTTTCTCTCTGAATAAAAAAATATCACGTTTCTCGTGCATCAATTTTTTGCACTGCAAGGCCGCATGAAAAATGTGTTTCCTGCTTCGTTAACCATCGGATCAACATGAAATTTTAACAGCACATCCTTGACAAACAGATCTGCATATTCAACGGTGGATATCAGATTTCGGATCGTATTTATCAATGAAACCGTGCTCAAACAACAGTAGTTTCTTATAAGAAAAATCTTAGATCCTCCATAGTTTGAACAGATCCGATCCGATCAGGCACCAAACTACATCACCATCTGCGTCCATGTGTGTGACTGTTCTGATCGAGTCATAGTCCGTGCCTCATGCCCAATAGACTGATTGATCTCGATCCGACCTACATCGTCGAACATATCTTGTGTCGGGTATACACTGTGCTGACCCGATCGACTCACAGCCCGGTCTGACTGCTCCTTCGTGATCGGCTAGTCCAATAGAGCCCAGCGACTCACCCAATCACCCGGATTCGGTCGAAATCACGCCCCTATAGCCTGATAGATTTGGTCCAGTCCAATCAGCCCGGCCCGACCGTATCGCATGGCCCATCTCTATTGTGGGCCAATTTCGAGCCCATTAGCTCTTTTCGGGCTTCTCAAACTCTCTTTTTCCTAATTCATGATACATATATTTATTAATTTGTATGCATCTAACTATGTTTATGCTTTATGTGGCATATAGAAAAATATATTGCTCATCATATCATGATGATATGCATGTTATTGAGAGAGGCCATATTTAGCATCTCGTTTAAGGATCAAAGAAAACATGGAATGGAGTACGCACTAAAACATATCGCTTGTCATATCATGATGACGTGGAATATGAGTTTAATCTAACCATATTTTGTTGGAAATTTGCAACATTGTAGCATTGGTCTACAATGGAATTGTATATGACTCCAGTATAAACAAAGTGATAGCTGGAGCAAGATCACATTCCTAGTACTATATGTAGATGACATTTTACTCATGAAAACGACGTGGGGTTGCTCAGTTATGTGAAAGTTTGACTTTCAAATACATTATGCATGAAAGCCTTAGGAGAAGCTTCTAATAATCTGGGAATTTGCATCTGCCGGGATAGAGCGAAGAGAATGATAGGACTATCCTAAGCCCTCTATATAGAAAAGATCCTAAAGAGATTTAGGATGGAAGATTCTAGAAGAGGGTTCTTACCCATGCGACATAGAATAAAATTCTCCACTGACATGTGTACTCAAAATGAGGAAGATAAAATGGAGATGAGACAGGTATCATATGCCTCGGTAATGGGTAGCCTCACGTACACAATATTGTTCACAATACCGGATATTGCATACGCTGCCAACCTAGTCAGTCAGTTTCAAGCTAACCCGGGTAAAAAATATTGGACAGCCATTAAGAGCGTTAAGTACCTTAATTGGACTAAAGAAATGATTCTTACATATGATGGTGGAGAATTAAGAGTGGATGGATTCACGGACTTGTATTTTGGAGGAGATTTGGATAAAGGAAAGTCCACTTCAGGGTACATATTTAATCTGGATGGTGGAGCAGTTTCTTGGATGAGTTCCAAGCAAGCTGCGAGTGCATATTCCACCTGTCAGGTGGGTTTCCAAGCTGCCTCATAGGCATCAAAGGAAGCATTATGGATCAAGAAGTTTCTTTAAGAACTTCAAGTGGTCCCTAATATAGAGTTGCCAGTGCCGCTTTACTACAACAATGAAGGAGCTGTTGAGCCCAGGTCTCATCACAAGACCAAGCATATTGAGAGAAAGTATCAGATTGTCAGAGATATGGTGAATAATCTGTAATATCCATATTTTCTGGTTCTATATTTCTTTATATTTGTTGGATTATGAGTTAAGATGGTGATTTAGATGTTAGAACACATATTAGGTTATGTTGCTTTGATGTTTATGAACAAAGTAATGTTAATTGAATATGGTTATGATCAAATTGTGTTATTGAATAAGTTCTTGGTGTACATAACACGATTGATTATACGTTGATGTGTCAGTGAGAATAAGATTTGGACATTGTCTGGAAAGTGTTGTGCATAAGGTCCGACCTTGAAAAATTACCACCAATCTAAAAATTCTGAAACTTAACAGTATGATAGAGCGTTGATTTTGCTTTCTAATTGTTGGACACAATATACAATTATACAGCTTAGAAGGGGTGGGGGTGGGGGTGAATAAGATATATTCTTTTTCGAAGTTTAAGTTTGCGTAGCGGAAGTCTGAAACTAAGTTGTTACAAATACAACAACTGTATAATATTCTGTAGCTTGGTGCTTGCAAGATTTTCAAGATAAGTATACTAAAATCACAGGCAGTATGAAAACAATAAAAATATTAAGTAAAGACACATAGTTTAATATGATTCGAGGTAATCCCGTCTACGTCTACAGGTCCTCCACAAAGGAGTAAGAAGTATATTAAAATCAAGGCGTACACAACTCCATGATTTTAACTAAACTTAGCGCTATATCGTGTACACAGATTGATACAGACGACTTTAGCTTTGGCCATTCACACAGATTAGCTTGGGCTTCTTCAACTCGCTTCTTTTCACATAGATTGAAGCTTCATCCTGAACTCTATTCCTCCCACACAGGTCGAAATAGCTTGACTTAGTCCACACAGGGCTAAGAATCTCAATAGTAAGTCTTATGATGTATCACGAATTGAACAACAGCTGTAGGCTTCGTAAGCTTCACTGTAAATTTGCTGTTCTTTGTTGAGGACTTGTATATTTCTTCATTCAAGATATACGTTGTATGCTTGAAGAAATATATTGATATTTAAGCTTGATGATCAGTTTTCAATTCTCAGTAGTTCAATCGTTGAGAGTTATTCAGTAGTGAGCAATGTCCTCTTGCTTGAGCTATTTATAACCTTGGAAATAGATTTATAAATGTAGCCATTGGCCGGTTGGTGAGATTATTGTAATATCCGCAATTTCGATTTCCGGTAATTTTCTTTTTTTGGGCGGAAGTCTATCTTAGCGACTCTATTGTGACTGTTTCGTCATTACGAGAATGATTAATTCTACACTTTTGTCATCCGAGTTCGTTTCGGTGTCATTTTGTTGAATTCCGTGTTCTTAAGCGACTTTTCCAAGTATGAGTTCGACTTTGTAAAATCACCATCAATTCTTGGAAACTCCAAAAGTTTTGACTCTTTTTAGTATTATAGAGCATAAAGTTAGCTTTTCAATGGTTCAAACGGTGAGTCAATCGGAGTCCGGACGAAGGAGTTATGGTCGAAATAGCTAAGACTGCACCGTGCGCCTTATGATGCTGGAGCCAGATGTACCGTGGGCCGCGGCCCTCTGCTGGCTGGGCCACGGCACTAAACCATGTTGGGCGTTATTTTTGGCCGCGGGCCGCGGCACACTCAGTCCGAGCCGCGGCACGCGAGTCAGGTTAGCCTTTTTTCAGCAGGAGTTTGGGAGAGGGTTTCATTTCCTCTCCTCTCTTCTTCTTCCTCTCGTTTTGGGCGATTTAGGGGCGATTTTTGGGCGATTTATCTCAGTGATATCCTCCTCCTCAAGTTCTGCTTAACAACATCAATTCATGTTCTTCGTCATTGATACGAGGTATTTTCTTGATTCTTTAGAGTTGACCTTTTTGGAAGTTTGTTCTTGATTTCATTTTCCATCCAATTTTGATGAATCGATTAGTGTTAGATGTTGTTATTAAACATGTTTTATGGATTGTATATCCATATCTTCAGTTTGTTTCAACCCGAAGGATGATTTTGGTGTTCTTGAGGTGTAGTGAACATTTGATGTTCGATCAAATGTTCGAATGAGTTTTCCTTCGATAGTTTGTTGTAATCTCCGTTGTTTTTGGTCTTGATCCTTGCCATAATCATGTTTTTGTTGTTCCTTCTGGAGGATTATAGGTGCTCGAGGATTCCGAGTTGAATTCCATTTGGTGATTGATAATTCGTGTGGTGTTGTTCTCGTAGTATTCGCGGTGCTATCGTGTTCTTGATAGTGTTCGGGAGTTCAGGGCTGTTCGACCGCATCCCATCCGTCGTCTCGTTTCGATCATGGTTTTGAGGCAAGTATTTTCTTATTCGTTTTGTGTCCTCCAAATAGAGTTTTACATGTTGGATTTACGATGGTTGGTTTACCCTCGTGAATATGATTTGTGTGAGTTGATTATGATTTGATTATATTGAACGTTGAAGGTTTTAATGATACCCCCGCTTGTTTAATGTTGTGGAATCGTGTATTCTGTATTTAATCGTGTTGTTGTATTGTGAAGAGTTTGATAATGGTGTCGGATAAGTGGCCATCTCTAGTAAGTATTCTTAATGAACTTACATTCTTAGCATATTAGTATTGCATGGGTAATGTGTGTGTGTGTATGCTCACTATGGGTTAGATCCGACGGGGTCTCGGTATGGGTCCACGGAGGTGTGGATCGACGAGCTTTGCTTTTTACCACTATGGGTTAGATCCGATAGGGTCTCGGTTGTAACACCCCAAACTAGGCGGATATTACAGTGCCGTGGATCCCCGACTGGGACCCACCAGGCGAATGAAAATGAATGAATTACACAGGGTAAATGTAGTACCGAACCACATTACAACAACAATTACTCCGATGAGGAGTTTAAGTACAACACACCAGGACAATACCGAATACTAGTGTATTTTATATGAAGATAAAATACACAACATTGAATGAAACGGAGTATCCAAATGAAATCTGCAGCGGAAATTAAAGGACAACAACATGAATAACTGAAAGATCGGGGCCCCCTACTAGTATCACTGGGACTCCTCGACGTCAGCATGCTATTCCCGTGCTTTTGCCTTGCCATGACCTGAAAAACAAAATCCCGGTAGGAGTCGATTACGTGAGAACAACAATCCTCAAGAGTTGAATAAACACAATCATATATATGTAGTATAAACCACAAGTTTGATCAAAATGAATCGGTTAGATTATAACCCAATCTTGTTGAAAACATACGCAATCAAACATGCTGTATGAATCAACTAACAGTACAACTCAAAGGGTGGCGCCACACTACGCCCGGGATGGAAATGTGTCCGTGCACAAGCCACCAACGAGTATCGATCGAATACACCTGTGGTCTTGTACCTAATCAGTCTCACGAAGCAATCGACTCGTGTGCACAGTCCAATGTGAGGCCAACGACCAACACACGACTTAAATGTGCCCGACATGAAAATCCTACACATACCAACCGACACGCCAGTATGACCCGGAATGCCACGATATAACAAAAGTGACATCGGAAACGAATAATGACTCACCGAGATGAAATGATAGAGAAATGAATGATAGCTCAATGAAATGATTGGAACCGTCGTTCCATGTGACTGAAGTGATTAATTGACAATGACAAGTTTTGATACGGTTAATACAATGATGAGTGAGTTATGATTATGAATGAAAAACAACAAAAGGAATGAATATCCTTTTAACCGAGTAAGAATTAACTTACACAATACCGATGAAGAATGTCCTTCCACGAACAAACGTCCTAAATGAAGTGTCGGTCGCTCGAACAACCTTGAATAATACAATTACCAACAATCCGCTCAATAAACGAATCAAACACGATTATAACGAACTCAAGGCGTCAGAATGACTAAACCAAGTTCATTGGGGCATTATATCGAACACTTTGTGGCCAACTTCGATTGTTCATAACCAAACTTCAAAAATACCAACATCAAATCCCCAAAAAGTGTTTCAAATCAACAAAACATCTTCAATACGATCAATAATCCGTTATGAATATCCAAAATCGTGATTACAACGACAATTAATCGAAAACCCCCAAATCCAACTTAATATTCAAAGTGTTCTTGAATAATCCTTCAATAATCCAATGAATAATCATACATATTCATAATCACGCGCACATCACTTCATACAACATGATTTTAACGGCTAAAACATCATATCTCAATATAAAATCGAAATCCAAGATGTTGAAGAATATTACCTTTGAAGATCTAAACACTTCGATCCGATGAAAACGTGTAAAATCGACTATCCAAGCTTCCCAACGAATCAAGATGATGAAATCCGAACACACAAGTGATTGATGATGACAAAATATCTCCCTCAAGCTCTCTCTCTCGGACAAGATGAAGGAAATGAGAAAAATGAGGAAAAGTCCCGTCCAAGACATATACAAACTGCCGGAAGTTACGGCCGTAACTCGGCATTCTTACGGCCGTAACATTCCAGGTCAACGGCCTTACGGCCGTAACCGGCCAACTCGTACGGCCGTAACTCGGCTTCGTCCAAAAACCTGCCGACAGCCTTACGGCCGTATCCGTCCTGACTTACGGGCGTAACTCGCCCTCGTCTAAAACATCTGCCGACATCCTTACAGCCGTACCCGCACACCTTACGGGCGTAACTCGAATGATACGGCCGTATTTGGACAAACTTACGGGCGTAAGCCCCCTTCGTCGAAAATGACCAGGCACCCTGCCTGTAACGTACAGCCGTATCCAGCCAAGCCTTACAGCCGTACCTTCCTCGTCTTACGGCCATATGCCGCAACCCTTACGGCCGTAAGTCCCTCTCGTCCGACACATCCTGAAAAACACAAACACTCCTTACGGCCGTATCCTGTCCCTCTTACGGCCGTAACTCGCCCTTCGGCCAAAAACATCCGGACACCCTTCTCGACTCATATGGCCGTAACCGGCCAAGCCTTACGGCCGTACCTGCTCAACTTACGGCCGTATGCCTCAATCTTACGGCCGTAAGTCCCGTTCGTCCATAATGGCCTGAAACCAATGAACACCTGTTACGGCCGTAACTTACCATTCTTATTGCCGTAACTCGTTGCTGGACAAGATGAAAATCTGACAACTCCGATTCCTCGCTACGATTGATGAATGATCCGACATACCATACGTATGTGAAAGTGAACAAGTCCAAAGATGAAACTTCCAGCACAAGACTACCAATCACAATGATAATGATAATGCTCCCGTATCGATCCATAAACGGAGATGAAATGACGATCGGTAACTGATACATGGTTACAACACGCCCATAATGAACGCAAATGAATGAATCATGAATGATGAATGACTATTAATGAGTGAAAAAATTACTGAGTGACAATTACTGACTGATAATTACTGAATGATAATGAATGCATTACGATCGGGTATTACATACTCCCCCCCTTAAAAAGAGTTTCGTCCTCGAAACTAAGGGCCAAACAACTCGGGATGACTCTCCCGCATACTCTCTTCGGTTCCCCAAGTAGCCTCTTCGACTCCGTGTCTAGACCACTGAATCTTGACCAAAGGAATCGTCTTGTTCCTCAACTGTTTGATTTGCCGTTCTAAAAATCGTACAGGACGCTCCTCGTACGAATGATCATCCGCGATCTCGATTTCGTCAAACTGAAGTATGTGACTCGGGTCGGCAACATACTTCCGCAAATGCGAGATGTGCAATACATTATGAATTTGGCTCAACGCCGGAGGTAAATCCAATCGATAAGCTAACTCGCCTACTTGATCCAAAATCTCAAACGGTCCAATGAATCTCGGACTCAACTTCCCCTGTTTTCCGAAACGGAAGATACCTTGACTCGGGGATACCTTGACCAAAATGTGGTCACTCATCTCGAACTCTAGTGGTCGACGATCATATGCATATAATTTCTGTCGACTCTGAGCGGTCAACAGACGACTCCTGATCAAACCTATCTTCTCCCGGGCGGCTATAAGCATATCGGGCTCGGTGCCGATTGACTCTGATGGGTCATCCCAACACAAGGGAGATCGACAACGATGCCCGTACAAGGCCTCGTAAGGTGCTATCTTCATCGCAGCATGCCAACTATAATTGTACGTGAACTCAATCAACGGTAATTGGGCTTCCCAATCGTCTTCTAATCGAGGACGCATGCCCTCAACATGTCCTCCAATGTCTGGATAGTCCTCTCTGATTGTCCGTCGGGCTGAGGATGAAAAACGGTACTGAGATTAAGCTGAGTTCCCATAACACGATGAACTGATTTCCAAAATGAGACACGAATCGCCCGTCACGATCAGAAACGATACTCTTAGGAGTATCGTGCAATCTCACTATCTCTTTGATGAACAGCTGGGCAAGTCTCTCGGGACCCCATGTATCCTTAATCTCAAGGAAATGAGCTGACTTAGTTAAGCGGTCCACGATCACCCAGATCGTATTCATGCCCCGACGACTCGTCGGCACTCTCGTGATGAAATCCATAGAAAAGTCTTCCCACTTCCATTCTGGAATAGGGAGCGGTTTCAGCATACCCGCCAGTCGCTGAGGTTCAATCTTGACTTGTTGACAGGTTAAACATCTCGAAACAAATTTCGCGACTTCTCGCTTCATATTACTCCACCAGAAATTTTGTTTCGAGTCCTTGTACATCTTGCTAGACCCCGGATGAACAGAATAAGGGGTAGCATGAGCTTCTCTCAAAATCGGGTTTTTCAACTCGTCATTCACTGGTACGCACAACCGATTCTTAAATTTCAAAAGTCCATCCTCGTGGACCATGAATCCAGGGGCTTTTCTCTGAGCCACGTCCTCACGGATGCGCAACAATGCTGGGTCTGAACCCTGATTCTCCCTGATTTCCTCCTCAAGTGATGATGAAATCTCTAACATACAAAGTTGTCCCTGAACTCGCTGAAGCCAGACCTCGATCTCGGGTCTAAGGAATTCCTGCTGAAGCTCCTTCTGAACTGATAAACGAGCAAGCATCTGCTCCTGAACGGACTTACGACTCAAGGCGTCGACGACAATGTTCGCCTTGCCCGGGTGGTAAAGGATCTCGATATCATAATCTTTGATTAGTTCCAACCACCGTCTTTGTCGCATATTTAACTCCTTCTGAGTAAATATATACTTCAACTCTTGTGATCAGTGAAGATCTGACAGGTGATGCCATAAAGGTAACGACGCCAAATTTCCAACGCGAAAACCATGCCTGCTAGCTCTAGGTCGTGGGTCGGATAATTAACCAGCTAATCCGAGGAAACTTCGGATTTCCTTAACATCTTTCGGAGGTTGCCTATCTCGGATAGCCTCCGTCTTCTGAGGGTCGACACGAACTCTGTCTGATGAAATTACATGCCCGAGAAAAGTCACTTCGGACATCCAGAACTCACAATTGGAAAACTTTTCATAAAGTTGCTCGCGTCTCAACACGTCGAGAACCTGATGAAGATGTACCTCGTTTTCTTCTCGATCACGAGAATAAGTCAAAATGTCATCGATGAAGACAACAACAAACTGATTCAAAAAGTCGATGAAAACCCGATTCATTAACTCCATGAATACCGCAGGTGCATTAGTTAGCCCGAACGGCATAACTACAAACTCATAATGATTATAGCGTGTAGAAATGCCGTCCTTGCAATACCCGACTCTTGAATTCGCAGCTGATGATATCCAGATCTTCAGTCGACCTAGGAAAGTATTGAAGCTCCCTGAAGTTGATCTAAGAGATCATCAATACGGGGTAGAGGATACTAATCTTGATCATCACCCTGTTCAACTCCTGATAATTAATACACACACGAGACGAGCCATCCTTCTCCTTGACAGATCACACTGGTGCCCCTCACGGGGACGCACTCGGTCGGAGATAACCTTTCTCGAACTATTCCTCAAGTTGAATCTTCAACTCCTGCATTCTGGTCGGGGCCATCCGATACGGTGCCTTCGATAACGGGGACGTACCGGCTCCAACTCACTCCTGAATTCCACTACTCTATGTGAAGGCAACCAGATAACTCGTCTGGAAATACATCGTCAATCGATGACAATGATACTATGAATGATTGAACATTTTGATTGCCCTAGAATGGTCAATCGATAAAAAAGTGATACAATGAATGATGGAACAACTTGATTGCCTTAAATCGGCCAATCGATGAAAATGATACAATGAATAATTGAATAACTCGATTGCCTTAGAAAGGCCAATCGATGAAAATGATACAATGAATGATTGAATAACTCGATTGCCTTAGAAAGGCCAATCGATGAAAATGATATAATGAATGATTGAATAACTCGATTGCCTTAGAAAGGCCAATTGATGAAAATGATACAATGAATGATTGAATAACTCGATTGCCTTAGAAAGGCCAATCGATGAAAATGATACAATGAATGATTGAACAATTGCACATGGGTCATCATGGCCTGCATAAAAGTGAGTGGATCAACCCGAACATCTTCTGATCGAGCCGAGTCCTGGGCACGATTTCCCGACAGCGAGTGATTATTTCCCGGGTTTCGGCCCGCACCGCGGCCTCTCCCCGTGCATCCCCTGACACCTCTCTCCATACTGAAGTAGGAAGGTCGCATAATCATTATATTTCCCTCATGAATATCATGTTATGATTATGTCATGAGATGATGAAGATGAGCATACATGCTCTAACTTAGTGATTACATGAATGATTTACTGAAGTGACATGATTATCTGATGAAATTCTTGAAATAATTATCTTGGACAATTTAACATGGTTAATAATATGATCGTCCAGCTCGACAACTGAATAATGAAATGAATTGAGTAATTAATGAGTTAACATGATCGTCCTAATCATAATGAATGATGATGTTTGAGGATTGTTAATTGATGAATGATGAATGAATGATTATTGCCAGAAATTATACCATGGCGTTAGAAATCTTACAGTTCTTTCGGTCTGATTGGCTCGGCATTTGCACAGGTCACACGTGACGCGAAAGTCCAATAATACTAGTCTGATGATGATGATTTCAAATGAGACATGACTCGAAAGGTAATATTCAAAACCACGCTCCGATACCAACTCTGTAACACCCCAAACTAGTCGGATATTACAGTGCCGTGGATCCCCGACTGGGACCCACAAGGCGAATGAAAATGAATGAATTACACAGGGTAAATGTAGTACCGAACCACATTACAACAATAATTACTCCGATGAGGAGTTTAAGTACAACACACCAGGACAATACCGAATACTAGTGTATTTTATATGAAGATAAAATACACAACATTGAATAAAACGGAGTATCCAAATGAAATCTGCAGCGGAAATTAAAGGACAACAACATGAATAACTGAAAGATCGGGGCCCCCTACTAGTATCACTGGGACTCCTCGACGTCAGCATGCTATTCCCGTGCTTTTGCCTTGCCATGACCTCAAAAACAAAATCCCCAGCCGGGGTCAGTTACACAGAACAACAATTCTCAAGAGTTGAATAAACACAATCATATATATGTAGTATAAACCACAAGTTCGATCAAAATGAATCGGTTAGATTATAACCCAATATTGTTGAAAACATACGCAATCAAACATGCTGTATGAATCAACTAACAGTACGGCTCAAAGGGTGGCGCCACACTACGCCCGAGATGGAAATGTGTCCGGGCACAAGCCACCAACGAGTATCGATCGAATACACGTGTGGTCTTGTACCTAATCAGTCTCACGAAGCAATCGACTCGTGTGCACAGTCCAATGTGAGGCCAACAACCAACACACGACTTAAATGTGCCCGACATGAAAATCCTATACATACCAACCGGCACGCCAGTATGACCCGGAATGCCACGATATAACAAAAGTGACATCGGAAACGAATAATGACTCACCGAGATGAAATGATAGAGAAATGAATGATAGCTCAATGAAATGATTGGAACCGTCGTTCCTTGTGACTGAAGTGATTAATTGACAATGACAAGTTTTGATACGGTTAATACAATGATGAATGAGTTATGATTATGAATGAACAACAACAAAAGGAATGAATATCCTTTTAACCGAGTAAGAATTAACTTACACAATACCGATGAAGAATGTCCTTCCACGAACAAACGTCCTAAATGAAGTGTCGGTCGCTCGAACAACCTTTAATAACACAATTACCAACAATCCGCTCAATAAACGAATCAAACACGATTATAACGAACTCAAGGCGTCAAAACGACTAAACCAAGTTCATTGGGGCATTATATCGAACACTTTGTGGCCAACTTCGATTGTTCATAACCAAACTTCAAAAATACCAACATCAAATCCCCAAGAAGTGTTTCAAATCAACAAAACATCTTCAATACGATCAATAATCTGTTATGAATATCCAAAATCGTGATTACAACGACAATTAATCGAAAACCCCCAAATCCAACTTAATATTCAAAGTGTTCTTGAATAATCCTTCAATAATCCAATGAATAATCATACATATTCATAATCATGCACACATCACTTCATACAACATGATTTTAACGGCTAAAACATCATATCTCAATACAAAATCGAAATCCAAGATGCTGAAGAATATTACCTTTGAAGATCCAAACACTTCGATCCGATGAAAACGTGTAAAATCGACTATTCAAGCTTCCCAACGAATCAAGATGATGAAATCCGAACACACAAGTGATTGATGATGACAAAATATCTCCCTCAAGCTCTCTCTCTCTCGGACAAGATGAAGGAAATGAGAAAAATGAGGAAAAGTCCCGTCCAAGACATATATAAACTGCCGAAAGTTACGGCCGTAACTCGGCCTTCTTACGGCCGTAACATTCCAGGTCAACGGCCTTATGACCGTAACCGGCCAACTCGTACGGCCGTAACTTAGTTTCGTCCAAAAACCTGCCGACAGCCTTACGGCCGTATCCGTCCTGACTTACGGGCGTAACTCGCCCTCGTCTAAAACATCTGCCGACATCCTTACGGCCGTACCCGCACACCTTACGGGCGTAACTCGAATGATACGGCCATATCCGGACAAACTTACGGGCGTAAGCCCCCTTCGTCGAAAATGACCAGGCACCCTGCCTGTAACGTACGGCCGTATCCGGCCAATCCTTACGGCCATATCTTCCTCGTCTTACGGCCGTATGCCGCAACCCTTACGGCCGTAAGTCCCTCTCGTCCGACACATCCTGAAAAACACGAACACTCCTTACGGCCGTATCCTGCCCCTCTTACGGCCGTAACTCGCCCTTCGGCCAAAAACACCCGGACACCCTGCTCGACTCGTACGGCCGTAACCAGCCAAGCCTTACGGCCGTACCTGCTCAACTTACGGCCGTATGCCTCAACCTTATGGCCGTAAGTCCCATTCGTCCATAATGGCCTGAAACCAATGAACACCTGTTACGACCGTAACTTACCATTCTTACTGCCGTAACTCGTTGCTGGACAAGATGAAAATCCGACAACTCCGATTCCTCGCTACGATTGATGAATGATCCGACATACCATACGTATGTGAAAGTGAACAAGTCCAAAGATGAAACTTCCAGCACAAGACTACCAATCACAATGATAATGATAATGCTCCCGTCTCGATCCATAAACGGAGATGAAATATCGATCGGTAACTGATACATGGTTACAACACGCCCACAATGAACGCAAATGAATGAATCATGAATGATGAATGACTATTAATGAGTGAAAAAATTACTGAGTGACAATTACTGACTGATAATTACTGAATGATAATGAATACATTACGACCGGGTATTACATCGGTAGGGGTCCACGGAGGTGTGGATCGACGGTTAATTGTGGTGCATTTTGAAAATGTGTTTTTATATTGGCATTTCCAAAAACGAGTGGTTTTCATGATTGCATGCATTGACTAAGTGTGTAAGAGGTAAGTTGTTCGTTTGGCTTACTTGGCTAGGATGGCACTAGAGTATTTGTCGTTTGTGTTTAAACCTTTGGTTGTGGGTGTTGATGTTGGAAAACGGACCTTGTTATCGTTATCTTGTACTGTGATTTGATGAGATTTGGGATGAGATCCCAACGGTTTTGTAAAGGTCGTTTTATGGAAAGTGATTTTTGGGCCGAGACCCATTCGATTTTGAAATGGTTATTTTTCAACTAAGGACTTGAGGTCCAACAAGGTTTCTACTTTTAAAATCCCCGAGATGAGGAATCTATTTTCAAACACTTCATTGATTTCTTTCTAATGAATAAAACCTCTCGGGAAGGTTTTGGTGGTTAATTGTCGTATCTGATTCGTGATTTATATTTGTTTGTTACAATTCGTATGATTATGTACTTGCACTAGCAAAATAGTGGAATTTTGCTAACCCCCGAGTAATCGGGGGTGGATGTCTGTATTGCATTCAGGTTTTAGGGAGCATAGCACAGGGTCGGCATGAAGGATGATGAAAGATGAACGATACTAATCACATGAGGACCTGTACGTTGCTGTATTGGTTCAGTTGTATTTTATTTCCGCTGTAGTATTCTTTCCCCGTCGTATGGGAGTGTGTTGTATTTTGACCCCTGCGTGGGCACGTATTGAGTTGTATGCATTAATTGAAAGACCAAATCGGTCTACTGAGTCCTTTTAGCCTTAAAGGCGTTGTTGAGATGTCTGATTTTTGTTACCAGTCTGGTAGATCCTTGAGGAAAGGTTCTACGGCGTGTAATATCCCTGAGCAGATTCGGGGTGTTACATTTATGACAACTCTGATTGGCGGCTTCAGAATGTTTGAATTAAAGGTGTTTTGCATTTAATATTTCAGTCATTCTCTTTGATCTGCATTAAATACTATTCTGTCTATAGTCTCTTCAGCAGCATTAAATGTTGTCCTGTCAGCATTAAATGCTACTTTAAAACCGTGAACACTTTATGAATAAGAAAAGTTTGTTTCACAATGGTTTAAAGTTCCTTCTCAGTCCTGTTGGTTTTGTATTTTATTTATCCTAATTAAAACACCTACAACATTGTTTGTTGTAGCCAACGACTCCTTTTGCTGTATTCTGAAGGCTTAGCTGTATGATTTGTCTTCTTGGGATGTTGGATGACTTTATGTTGTACGGACAGGATATAGGGTGCATTTACCGAAACACATAGTATTATATCTCCCAACAATTTTCCTCTTTTTGATAATGTCAACACCCTTAAACACACGAGGTTGTCTTCAAGTCTTCTGTCGAATGATCGAATCTTTGAGACTTAGACTAAAATTTGAACTGCTCACAGGGAAGTTCTAAAATTATAAATCCTACAAGACTAACTGTATTACAACTTAAATTATTATTGGTTCGTAGGCATAATCTTACAGTACGTGTTGGGAGTATGCCCTCGAATGCCACTCAGAGGATGTTGAGTGAGGGCGTTGTACTTGTAATTATGTAAATCATTAATATAAGGCAATGGAAGTTTCTTTATTTACTGGTAGTTACTGGCATTCCTAACTCGTAAATATAAATATAGAAACTAGTCCGTGTATTTGAGAGCAAAACGTTCCACTCCTTATTGGATAAGGGGGTCGGCACTGGAAAGGTTTATAGCTCAAATACTTAATCATTCGCAAGTCGATGAAACTTGACTGGGCGTTAAGTTTATGTGAAGACTTGTATGACATGTTCTTTGACAAGGAGAGTGCCTGTCGAACGCTAATGGTTAGTGGGAGCACACGTTATAGGTATGATAATTAGATTAGTATACTCGAACCGACTCACCCTCGATTTGTCACACGGATTTCACTCCGGGACAGTCAATGACGGAATCGAAAGGTTGTGATAGGTATTCGTGAACCTTCGACTTGAGGATTTAGTAGGGATGTGCTTGTGACGTCAAGATTTTCATTAGAGTAGTTCGACCCTATAAACCAGAAGGTGTGGGTCAACCTCGACGTGCATCTTGACGAGCAAGTAGCAGGTCCTACTGAATACTAAGATAGAATTCTTTCTCCTGTTAGTGAACGGGTTATATGTCCTATGTGGTTATTGGCAGATGAGATCATAAGTCTTTGGCCAAAGCATTGGAGCTAGCTGTATTAGATACACGAGAGCTCGATGATCTCGGTTTGCATTAACGCATGCATAACGTCAAGTACAGATAGGGTTTGACTGACCGTGACCCTATAACTTGATCGGGACATTTGAAAGAAGGGTTTATCGTTCTTGGTATTCACGAATGGTTCTTGAATGATCCCATCATTCGTTCTCGGTTAAGTGCAGTGTAGACCGCCAGGCTGGCTAGGTGGTGCTACTACTCTTTGGTTCCTCCCATTGCTGACTGAGACGAACCTACCGAGTCGCGCAATAGGATTGACGACAGAATGAATCAAGCTAATTCTCTCATTATGAATATTAGATATTGGATATCTAAATTTGGGACATTGGATGTTTAAATTGATTTATTGGATAAATTGATTTACGGCCTAATGAATTAAATATATCATTGGGTGATTAATTTAATTCATGAATATAATTATTTCTTGGAGAAATTAATTATGTTATTTTGTATTTGATATGTTTAATTAATTGGATTAATTAAACGATATAAATACATTGGAACGGAATTGGACTTTATCTGTTTGGACTCTCGGGAGTCCGAAACGAACAGGATTCGTCCTAATCCTTCTAGATTGGCCGCCCCCCCTCACTTTCCATCCACCTTCCCATCTTGTTCTTTTGTGTCCATTTTATAAAGGATGAAAATGACTTGTAAGGAATATCATGTGCATGAGATGTACATGTGAGTGGAAAGTAGAATAAGAAGAGAAGACTTTCACTCTCACCTCACTTGATCCAAAACGTGAGAAAGAGGAAGTAGAGAGAGAAAAAGAACTTAGAGTTCATTTCATGGTCTTCAACTTCATCTTCATCTTCTTCATTCTTTTCCTTCAATTTTCTTAGAGAAATATTGAGAGAAAAATAGAGAGTAAGATTAAAACACTTAGAGTGTAGTAATCTTTACATATATAGCCTCATCACTTAGCTCTAGCCGTATCCTCAGAGGATAGCAAGGTGATCGTCGTTCCGGTTGTTTCTCCGGCGCGTGGCAAGTAGAGACGCGGTACTTTCGGCGTTGGATCGTTCAAGGGCTTGAAGCGGAATAGATTCGTAGAGATCAAGCAAAGCTTGGGGAATAGCTCAAGAGAAGGTTATCCATCTAATCAACGGTCTACAAGGGTGAGTTTCTATATCTCTTGTGTATTCGGTTTTTGATATTCGTATATACGTAGCTCGATCGATCCACGTAGGGATTCGGATCGAATTAATTTTCATTTTACCACTTTCGCTGGGCCTTCGTTTTAGGCACCGAATCCCAAGAGTGGTATCGGAGCGTAGGTCTTGCAATCGTATATACGATATTAGCATTTGGAATGCTTGATTAGATGGTGAATGATTTGGAATCATTTTAGTCATAATCGTGGTATATGTTTTTACGTTCGTTGTAGTTATATTTTTCGAAAGTTTATGTCTAAATATAAATCTTAATTTCTTGGAAATATGATTTATATTGAAGATATGAATGTTGGAAAATATTGATATTGGATATCCGGTCGAAAATCGAGCTCCGAATCGTCATCGGACGACTTTTCGGACAAAGGCGAGAAAGGCTGCCGGGGTGACTCGGCGTGTGCGGTGACCGCGGGCGTGTGCAGTGACACGGGCCGTGTCGGCATTGGCGAGCCCGCGCGGGCGGACGGCCGTGTCGAGCGACACGGGCCGTGTCTGGCGGCGGCTTCGGAGTGACTCGGCCGTGTCGGTGACACGGCCGAGTCTGGCGAGAAGGTCTAGGACACCTGCCACGCGACCGGCCGTGCCATTCGGCCGCAGGCCGTGTCCGGCCGGCGAGGATGCCGGCGATGACTTCGGCCATGGCAGCCAATTTCACCCCTCGATTTTTAGTGTATTCTTGAAAATTAATCTCCCACATGTTAAATTGGATTTAATATGATTAAAATGAATTATGGTATTTCATTTTATGAGGGAAATTTGATTAATTGGAATATTTATGGTCGACCGAATTATTTTGAATGTTATCATATTACCGATTGTGTGAATCGATTGGATCGGTTCGTATTGTTGATTGGATCAATGTATCTCTACGCTTTTCATTTATATAGTATTTATTGGATGAATGCTTTTGAATGGGGATGTGGTTCGTGGACTTAGTTTTGAATCGTTCGTTTTATTCGATTGGGTTGTAAAGGCCGTTTTGAGCCTATTTATTTTACTAGAAATGTTTGTATCTAGGATGCAATTTTCGATGTAAAATTTATATGTAATGACGAAGACCGGAGGAAGATACATTTCGAGAAGACGAAGATTCAAGACAAAGACTTGTAATTAGATTACGGAGTTTTTGTTTTCTAGGAACGGTCCATAAACCACATGTTGGTAGCAACTAGGTTGTGAATGGTTGTTTCATGTTGTATGAATGCCACAAACGCGCTTAAACGATTAATGTGCAAAGTGTAACGTTAATCGCGATAATTCTCCCACAACAAATAATTATGTTTATAAGTTTTCAAGGTTTTCCTTCCCTCTATCGATTTTTCGGGAAATTCAAATCCAAACCGGATGTGCTATGCTTCCGAGTTATCGGGGTAGTCATTCGGGGAGGATGGATAAATTACCGGGAGTGCATTGGATGCCTTCGGTTGGAGCAAATTTTATCCCTAGAAACCTGATAGGTTGCCGGATAAGATTCAATTGTGAAACTGATTTGCGTCGATGGTATAAACTTAACTTGTTCACGAACCATAGAAACCGTATAGGTTGAGGGGAGTGAACAAGGGGAAAAAGAAGATCGAATCATCCATTAGATGAGTTGGTGTTGGACACCACTTTATGAAAATTAATAGACTAGAAACCTGTTCGATTGCCCTCTATTAAGATTTATAAAGAATTCGATCACCACTATGAAGTAGAGCGACGATACTTCCGGATTTCACATGGGAGTATGTTATTCCGATAAAATAGTGGGAGCTGGGTAACAATAATAGAAAAGACCTTAATTCTATACTAAGAACATAATTGAATGAGTCACTAATTAATCTGTTATACTTAATGCAGACAAATCTCAATATGACAATGAATCCACTCGCAATTCTACTCGAAAAGAACACCTTAATGGGACCTAACTTTGTGGATTGGCTCCATGATCGATGATTGTCCTCGGTATAGAGGCCTTTGGGATACGTCTTGGAGACGGACATTCCGGCGCCTCCTGTGCGGACCCGAGCCAATCAGGAAGAGATTGAAAACCACGAAAAGTGGGTTAAGGATGACGTGAAAGTCAGTGCTTATATGATGGCTTCCATGTATAATGAGCTTCAGAGAGCTCATGAGAAAATGACTTCTGCTAGGAAGATTCTATCTCACTTAACCGAGCTTTATGGTGAGCACAGCAGAACTGCTAGATATGAGATATCCAAGCAACTGTTCGGTGCAAGGATGAAGGAAGGTGAGAAGGTTGGGGAACACGTCCTCAAAATGATATCCATGATCGAGAGATTGGAGGCTTTTGATTTTAAAATGGATACTTCTCTCCAAACCGACCTTATCCTACAGTCTCTCCCTGATTCCTTCTCACAGTTTGTTATGAACTTCAACTGCAATGAGATTGCATGTAACTTAGCTGGGCTAATGAACAAGCGGTGACCGCTCGGTCTCAAATGAAGACCCATGAGATGAAGGAGTCTCGCACTTGTGATTTCTTCTGGACTTCGGAAGTCTAAGAATAAGAAGAAAAAGACCAAGAAGCGGACTGGACCACAAGCTAAGGACCTTAAGGGAAAGGGCAAGGCCCCATTGGTTCCGAAGAACAAGAAGAAGAAGGATGCTTGTCTCAAGTGCGGTGAGTTGGGCCACTGGGCTAGAGACTGTCCGATTCTTCATGGCACTTGGTCTGAGAACTTTTAGTTTTGGAAACAAATTGTTCTGCTACTGTATTTTCTACTTCCTGGATACTTGATTCTGGTGCTAGTTCTCATATTTGTACCGTGAATCAGGATCTGGAACAAAGTAGGAAGCTTGGAGCTGGAGAAGTTACGATCACAATCGGAAGCGGGCATAGTGTCGAGGCGACCGACATAGGATCACTTCTTTTGGGTTTAGAATCCGGCTTTGTTTTGAGTTTAGAAGATGTACTTGTTTTGCCCAAGGGGCACAAAAACATTATATCCATTCCGGTCATGGACCCTAAAGACTTTTCATTTTTCATTGGTGATGGATCCTGCAAAATTTATTTTAGAAATAAACTAGTGGGTACTGCTACATTGTTGAATGGATTGTATCATCTAAATCTCAGCAACAAAGTAGTTGTGAATACTATGACTAGAAAATATGGTAGGGATGAAACCAATCAAGTTTTGAAATGGTATCTTAGACTTGGTCAAGTTGGTCAGACCAAGGTTTACAAGATGGAAAAGGATGGACTTATGGGTCCATTGGGATCGGATCCCTTTCCTACTTGTGAATCTTGCCTTAAAGGCAAAATGACTAAGTCCCCCTTCACAGGGACTTTTGAAAGAGCCGCTGATAAACTGGGATTAATCCATACTGACGTTTGTGGTGCTTTGAAAGCAGTACGTGACGGATATCAATATTTCATTACGTTTACAGATAATCATACTAGGTATGGTTATGTATACTTAATGAAAGATAAATCCGAGGCCTTTGAAAAATTTCAGGAATTCAAGGCCCTAGTCGAGAAACAAACTGGTAATCATATCAAAGCACTTCGATCGGACCGAGGTGGCGAGTATATGAGTATGGAGTTTGACGAGTTCCTTAAGGAACATGGAATAGTTTCACAACTAACACCTCCAGGTACTCCTCAGTTAAATGGTGTGTCAGAAAGAAGGAACCGGACCTTGTTGAACATGGTCCGTTCCATGCTGGGCTATACTGACTTACCAATTTACCTATGGGGGTATGCACTCCTGACTGCCGCCTATATCTTAAACAGATGTCCTTCCAAATCCGTTCCTAAAACTCCACATGAGATATGGGAAGGAAGAAACCAAGTCTTAATCAAATTAGGATTTGGGAATGTCCCGTCTATGTCAAGAAGACTAAGGTGGAAAAGTTGGAAGCTAGTTCTGCGAAGGGACGTTTCATTGGATTCCCGTATGGGTCAATGGGATATCTATTATACATGCCCGAAGATCGAAGGATCGTTGTTGCTTTACAAGCACACTTCCTGGAAGATGAGTTCATTCAGGAAGGCGGAGCAGGTAGAAGTATTTCTTTAGAAGAATACAATGAAACTCCTCGGGAGACACCTGTGCAAGAAACTGGAACCAAACCTTCTGAAACACAAGTACAACGACCTCGTTGGTCTAATAGGGTGTCTCATTTACCTGAGAGGTATAGTTTTATGCACTTGGAGGAACTGGGTTTCCCTGAGGTTCCAAGTGATAAACAAGAGACCGAACCGCGGCCAATGACCTAGAAATGGTGGATGTAGACTCCATGAAATGGACTATAGCAGTCTTCATGTAGTTGGGACCTTCAATTTGACGATACGGTCAAAGAGTTTGACTTCGTGCAAAATGAAGAGGAATCTTGTGTATACAAGAGGGTTAGTGGGAGCAAGATCACGTTATAAGTACTATATGTAGATGACATTCTACTAATAGGAAATGATGTGGGAATGCTCAATTCTGGGAAAGCTTGGCTTTCGAGTAATTTCTCCATGAAATACTTGGGAGAATAAACCTATATTCATGGGATTCGACTCTATTGGGATAGATCGAAGAGAATAATAAGTTTTTCTCCCAAGCCCTCTATATAGATTAGATCTTAAAGAGGGTTCCATCCGATGCGACATGGAATAAAACTCACCTTGAAGATGTGTCCTCATAGTGAGGAACAATAAAAGGAAATGAGTTATATACCATATGATTCGGCAGTGGGTAGCCTTACATATGCTTTATTGTGTACGAGACCTGACATTGCGCATGCTGGAAGTGTGGTAAGTAGGTTTCGGGCTAACCCAGTCAGGGAACATTAGACCGCCGTAAAGAATGTTCTCAAGTACTTTAGAAGTACTAAGAGATCTGATTCTTATATATGGTGGTGGAGAACAGAATGTGGTGGGATTCACTGTATTGGACTTCCAAGGACAGAAAGACAATTATATGTCTACTTCTGGCTACATTTACTCTTAATGGAAGAGCAGTATCTTGGTATAGTGCCAAGTATAGCGCGACTGCTAATTCCACATGTTAGGCTGAGTATAAAGCGGCCTCGGAGGCATCCAAAGGAAGGGTTAAGAAGTTACTAGGTAAACTTCTCGTGACATCTTGTGCTGCGCTGCCAGAGCGGTAGCACAGGCCTACGAGCCGAGGTTTCACAATAGTACCAAACATATTGAGAGAGTATCATCTCATAAGAGTATTTGTTCGCAAAGAGATACATTGTGCTGCATAGAGTAGAGTCAGCCGACTACATCGCTGATCCACTGGCCAAGCCACATTCTCAGATTAGCTTAGAGCATAATCTGGAGAACATGGGTATTAGATACCATAGTGTGGTGGCATTGAGTGCAAGTGGGAGATTTTTGGGAGTATGCCCTCGAATGCCACTCAAAGGATGTTGAGTGAGGGCGTTGTACTTGTAATTATGTAAATCATTAATATAAGGCAATGGAAGTTTCTTTATTTACTGGTAGTTACTGGCATTCTTAACTCGTAAATATAAATATAGAAACTAGTCCGTGTATTTGAGAGCAAAACGTTCCACTCCTTATTGGATAAGGGGGTCGGCACTGGAAAGGTTTATAGCTCAAATACTTAATCGTTCGCAAGTCGATGAAACTTGGTAGGCGTTAAGTTTATGTGAAGACTTGTATGGCGTGTTCTTTGACAAGGAGAGTGCACGCCGAACGCTAATGGTTAGTGGGAGCACACGTTATAGGTATGCTAATTAGATTAGTATACTCGAACCGACTCACCCTCGATTTGTCACACGGATTTCACTCCGGGGATCAATAGCGGAATCGAAAGGTTGTGATAGGTATTCGTGAACCTTCGACTTGAGGATTTAGTAGGGATGTGCTTGTGACGTCAAGATTTTCATTAGAGTAGTTCGACCCTATAAACCGGAAGGCGGGGGTCAACCTCGACGTGCATCTTGACGGGCAAGTAGCGAGTCCTGCGAATACCAAGATAGAATTCTTTCTCCTGTTAGTGAATGGGTTATATGTCCTATGCGGTTATTGGCAGATGAGATCATAAGTCTTTGGCCAATGCATTGGAGCTAGCTGTATTAGATACACGAGAGCTCGATGATCTCGGTTTGCATTAACGCATGCATAGCGTCAAGTACAGATAGGGTTTGGTAGCCAGTGACCATATAACTTGATCGGGACATTTGAAAGAAGGGTTTATACGTTCTTGGTATTCACGGCAGAATGGTTCTTGAATGATCCCATCATTCGTTCTCGGTTAAGTGCAGTGTAGACCGCCAGTAGCTAGGTGGTGCTACTACTCTTTAGTTCCTCCCATTCTTTGATCGAGGCAGACCTACCGAGTCGCGCAATAGGATTGGCAATGAGAATGAATCAAGCTAATTCTCTCATTATGAATATTAGATATTGGATATCTAAATTTGGGACATTGGATGTTTAAATTGATTTATTGGATAAATTGATTTACGGCTAATGAATTAAATATATCATTGGGTGATTAATTTAATTCATGAATATAATTATTTCTTGGAGAAATTAATTATGTTATTTTGTATTTGATATGTTTAATTAATTGGATTAATTAAGCGATATAAATACATTGGAGCAATTGGACTTTATCTGTTTGGACTCTCGGAGTCAAAGCGAGCAGGATTCGTCCGAATCCTTGTAGATTGGCCGCCCCCCCTCACTTTCCATCCACCTTCCCATCTTGTTCTTTTGTGTCCATTTTATAAAGGATGAAAATGACTTGTAAGGAATATCATATGCATGAGATGTACATGTGAGTGGAAAGTAGAATAAGAAGAGAAGACTTTCACTCTCACCTCACTTGATCCAAAACGTGAGAAAGAGGAAGTAGAGAGAGAAAAAGAACTTAGAGTTCATTTCATGGTCTTCAACTTCATCTTCATCTTCTTCATTCTTTTCCTTCAATTTTCTTAGAGAAATATTGAGAGAAAAATAGAGAGTAAGATTAAAACACTTAGAGTGTAGTAATCTTTACATATATAGCTTCATCACTTAGCTCTAGCCGTATCCTCGGAGGATAGCAAGGTGATCGTCGTTCCGGTCGTTTCTCCGGCGCGTGGCAAGTAGAGACGCGGTACTTTCGGCATTGGATCGTTCAAGGGCTTGAAGCGGAATAGATTCGTAGAGATCAAGCAAAGCTTGGGGAATAGCTCAAGAGAAGGTTATCCATCTAATCAACGGTCTACAAGGGTGAGTTTCTATATCTCTTGTGTATTCGGTTTTTGATATTCGTATATACGTAGCTCGATCGATCCACGTAGGGATTCAGATCGAATTAATTTTCGTTTTACCGCTTCCGCTGGGCCTTCGTTTTAGGCACCAAATCCCAACAGTACATACTCTTACTTGAATACAACTTATCTATGAACTGTTCGCAGACAAGTTCTTACAGCTTGAGACTTATCAATGTTTTATAATATTCCACTATGAATCATAATCAAAGCAGTAACTGAAGATTACGAGCTGTAATCTTTTTGATGTAAAATAAGTTTTTCATTGATAATTTGGATTAGAGTGCTGTTTAGAATTGAAATAATACATCAGAGAGCATACAAAAAGGAAAATAAATATAGCTAATACAAGTTATCCCCTATAATGCTGATGCTTCTAAGACTTTCGAGAGGGGTCATGCTAGGTTCCTTTCGATCAGTTAACTAAGGGGTCTCTGCCTCGGCCCCTATAGATGCTTCTTTCTTCATGGGAGACATCGTAGGCGAGAATCCAGTCTTCTGGATGAGTTATCCGATCACCCCTTCAGATGTTTAGACTTCAGCTTCAGTTGCAAAGGGAGCTTTCCTTCTGTCAGGAGCCTTGAGAACTCCTTTGCAGCATCCTCCAGTGTTTTGAAGTGGTTGAACATGGTAGATTCCTTGATGAGAGTAGAAAAGTTTCTCAGCAATTCATTATTCTTCCATGCCTTCAGATTTTCAGCTGATGTCTGCTTGTCTGTAGGGAGTAAGATCTCGACGGGCTTCTGCACTGTATTTTTCCACAGAAAATTAGGATCCTGGAACTCGGGATGAGAATAAATTACTTTGTATCATCTTGATCCTTGACCTGGCCCAGGTCCGACCAGTCTTCTAATGGCTGTAGCAACACTGTTCTCAAGTATGGCTTCCATCTCTGTTTCTTTTTCCATCCTCTATCTCCTTACAACCTTAGGGACCTCTTCCCTCTTTTTGGTATTATCAAGATCAGTGACTTTAACATGAATATCCGAAGTATATCCATCGACCGCTTGTCATTTATGATCTTTCACCAAGTCTATTAGACCGACGACCACTGCTATTAGATCGTCAATTTTCTGGTCATGAGCAATGAGTCTGGATCCAGTGTACTCGAGGGAGGCGATCATCTTGGCTTCCGAAACTCTCAACTTTTCTTGCTCTTGCTTCATGATATTCTCTTAATGCTGTTTAAGCTGGTTCAGTGCCTGCCATAAGGCGTTCGACATGAGGCAGAATGCTTTTTCAACATCATGCATAACTCTTTAGAGCTTGGGGAGTTCATCCTGAGCAATTTCTCTCATCCAGTCGAGTTCCTCGCTGACATCATACAGAGCTTTGACAGCATCCTGTAACAATACGGTTTGGTGACCGATCTGCTGAAGTTGATCTATTCTAGCTTCAGTTCGGGGAGAGTGAGGATGAGCAATTTTGGAGTCAGAGGGCTCTCCTAGATGTTTGAGGGCGACATTATGGTTTGGCTTTTGGGGTCTTTCGTCAGCTTGGAAGTCCTCATTGGATTCGAATGGTGATACTATAAGGATTAGAGTCGATACTTGTTCGGGAGCTGGAACATCGAATGGTTCAGCCGGTGTTGCTGTCTGGGAGACAGAAGGGATTGTTCCTCCCGCCTCGTTTCGGTGTCTGTAGCCCTTTGTACATGAGGGATTAGTTCCTCATATTGCCTCTCAACTTCGGCCTATTCCTTAGAAGGGACTGAATCCTTGTGTTGGGCGGTGCAGGATTCATCTTCCTTAGTCGGAGGAACTGATTCCTCCTGAGCGGTAGATGATGGTTTCTCCAGTTACTGGCCTAGTGTAGCTTGACCGGATGAAGTTTCCTGGCGCTCGACGTCCTTGGACTTAGCAATCTCTTCCGTGTGAGCATCTTCATGGCTCATCTTCATACCTGTTGGAAGGGCATTCTCATCCCCATATGAGTTAGGATCTGAATGATGGATGGAGCTCCGAGTCTTGTCGTCAGACTGTTTCTTCCCTTTCAATCGAGCCTTTTACTTTTCCATGAAATATGATGTGATCAGCTCATGGCAAAAGGGATCATCTAATCTGATCAGGGCCCCCATATTCTGGGTGTCCGTGACTTCCAGGACAAACGACTCTTCCTCCTTCCAGTCCTCCCAGTTATACAAGGATTTGTATGGGGCGATCCTGTATGCTTTCCATATTTTGAAGCATTCGAATGCTTCATTGATCTGGGCTTGTAGAACTGTTTAATTAATAATTTCTGTGGGGGAGGTATTCCAAACACTAGAGGGTTCTAATATCCGGTCGGGATCCTCTGCAGTTATGGGAGCCTGTTGAGGAGAGAGATCCCTGACAGGGTGGGATTCCCTGTTGGGGAAGGGACTCCTTACAGAGGTAGGGGCCCTGTTAGGAGTGGTGGTTGTCGGCTCGGAAGGGGCAGCCGATTTACCATTAGCTTCCAACAAATGACTGGTCATCCATCATAGACGTCACAAGCTCAGGAAATACTGTGGGAGCAGCAGTGTTTCTTCCATAGGAGTTGTGTCATGTGGGTTAGCTACTGCGCCAGAGAATGTAGTAGGCGGAACTACTGCAATGATCGATGTAGTCACTTGGGGTGCTGTTCCGACTTGGAAGACTTCTTTGTATTCATTATCTTCCTCTTATTCTCGGTAGCTGTAGGAGAGCTGCTGTCGGGAATAGATCTCTTTTTGCTGACGAACTTTTTCTTGCTCTCATCAGCCTTGGTATTCGAGAAGTGATCGGTAACATCTCGTGGATCAATCGACGCTGGTAGAGATAAGAGGCTAGGCATGTCGGCAAGAAGAGTCTCTTTGTTGAATACAGTGGGCTTGGAACCACCTAAGGATTTTCCAGCATGGATCTTCTTGGCAGTAGGTGACTGCTGTATGCCACAACAAGTTAGAATATAGTTCAGAATCAGGACAAAAGACTTACTTGTAGAATCTGGATTGGAAGCCTCCTCCTGAAGACGTTTCATGATCACTTGGCACCAATTAACTTTTTCTCCAGACATGAAGGCGACCATCATACGAAACCTCGGATTAGTGCACATCTCGAAGGCTCCAGTGCGATTCTCCACAACTCTACAACAGAAATCATGAAGATAGAGGTAGGGAAGGTAAAGTTCCTCTTGTGGCATGACAGATGGACTTGATATGGCTTGTAGTTGCCGGTGAAAAGATTCAAGTAGGCGACCAACAAATCTCGAGAGCCAAAGGTTTTTAGCTCCTCCAAAGTCAGTCCATCAGAGGGAAACTTGTACAGTTTCTCAAGGAGTTCAATGGAGATATCATTCTCTTGCACAAAACTCACAATAGCAGTAAGGGCAGAGCCCGTATTTTCAGATGCATAATGGAATTCAGCATCCACGAAGAATTCCTCCATGATTTGTTCATCGTAGTTTTTTGGGTGAAGACTACCCAGTTTGTACAGACCGGTTTGCTTGATGTGAGAAATAACCAGATTCATTCCAGTCATATCTTCATCCTCTGAAATTATTTGCTTTTGAAGAACAAAGCGAGCGAAGATTCATACGTCAATAATGATGTCCTTCTTCTTTAGAGAAAGGGATGAAGTTTGTGAAGAAGACATTTTGCAGTGAGAGAGAGAGTAGATAGAATGATTAAACATATATAAGCTGTATGATGTAGGCTCGTTTAATATGCAAAAAGCGTAAAGAGTATGTGGATCAACATAATGGCCCTTTTATAGTATGCGGGAAGGCTATGTTACAGTGAACGGTCAGATTTAAAGGATGGGAACCGTATTTGAATAAACGTACATGATGAATTCAGATGTAACTGGTATATGTAATCCATTAGTTTTTGAAATTGATGCCCGTCCCACTTGTGACACACTTCAGCTTCCACTATTACATGTTTAGGCAGTTTGAATTTTAAAATGCGGGATTTAAGGTATTAAAGTTCAAATGTCATCTCAGTATTGAAAGATAAATCATTTTAAATTCAAACGATGCATGTGGACTTGAAACTATTTTGAAAAGGTTTAAGTGTATGAAATGATACGCTTAAAATATTAATTAATGTGTGTGATGTATCCGTGAAAGTACAACATTCCTCCTTAAAAGGTACATACAAGATTCAATTCTTACAACAATTGATGATTAATGTTGTATTCTTGGGTCCTACTGTGTTCCCCCTTAATTAATGCACACTTTATCTGTAGAAAGACGATTTTACCTTGTTCTTCCTATAGTAAGAATATAACTCGTAGTTATGCGTGTACAACTAATTAAAGTGGACACTATATTCAGGGGTCTTGCAACATTCCCCCTCAATTGATGAGTTAAATTAAAAACATACAGGGAGCCTTAGTCAAGCTGGAGCATTCTCAATTCTTGGCAGAGCATACAGAACCTTGTGGTGCTGAGAGGCTTTGTAAAGATGTCAGCTAACTGAATATCTCTATGATTTTTCTTGATTCAAACATCTTTATTCAATGTGCTTGGTCCTCGAGTGCAATACAGGATTCTTGATTGTGATTGCACTTGTGCTGTCTCACATGATTGGACTTTATCTTGCCTTAATGCCATAGTCCTGTAGCTGTTACTACATCCACAGGATCTGCATACAGCAGCTTCCAGCAATATAATATTCTGACTCAGCTGTGGAAAGTGAGTCGGCCAATTGTTTCTTACTGAACCATGACATAAATCTAGGTCCAAGGAAGTGATCCCGCTCGTACTCTTCCTATCCAACATACAGCCTCCAAGATCCGAGTCGTTGTAGCCCACCAAATCAAATCCTTTAGAATACCACAAACCTATATTGATTGTTCCTTTAACATACTTAAGAATTCGTTTGGCTGTGGTGTAGTGTGACTCTTTAGGTGATACCTAATACCGAGCACACACTCCTACAACAAATTGGATATCGGTCCTGCTGGCTGTTAGGTACAGAAGTGAGCCTATAAGCTTTTTGTAGAGTGATTGTTCAACCGTCTTTCTAGCTTCGTCAACACTTATCTGTTTGGAAGTGCTCATGGGGGTGGATGAGGACTCAGAGGTATTCATCCCGAACTTGTTTAGCAGCTCCTTGCTATATTTCTTCTGGTTGATGAATATACATTTAGGAAGTTGTTTAACCTACAACCCTAAGAAATAGCTAAGTTCTCCCATCATACCCATTTTAGATTTACTTTGCATGAGATGAGAGGACTTTTGACACGTATCAAGGTTAGTTGAACAAAAATTAATATCATCTACATATATTTGCACCATAAGAAGATCACCACCTTCTTGGATTTTGAAGAGGGTTTTGTCAGCTGCACCTTTCTCAAATCTATTATTGCTGAGATACAGTGACAAGGTTCCATACTATGCCCTGGGCGCTTGCTTAAGCCCGTATATCGCTTTTTTAGCCTGTACACAAGACCTCCTCCTTATGTGTTGCCAAACCCTGGAGGTTGTTCAACGTATACTTCTTCGTCTAAGTCTCCATTTAAAAATGTGCTCTTTACATCCATTTGATATAAGATGAAATTCTTATGAGCCGCAAAAGATAGAAATATCCTAATGGCTTCTAGTCTGGCTACAAGGTAAAATGTTTCATTATAGTCTATTCCTACTTCCTGTCTATAGCCTTCGACAACTAATCTGGACTTGTTCCTTATGGCAAAGCCATTTCATCCTTTTTGTTCCGAAATACTCATTTGGTTCCTATTACAATTTCATGGGTTGGTCTAGGGACTAGGTACCAAATATTGTTTCTTTGGAAACCATTGAGTTTTTCTTCCATAGAAGTGATCTAGTGAGAATTATTAAGAGCCTCATTTGTCGAGACAGGTTCAGATTAAGCTAGGAATACAGCTAGAGTGCATATGGCAAGTCTGCTAAGTTCAACTTGGGATTTCCATATAGGGAATTAAGACTTTTCAGAACTGGATTATGTATCTTATTGTGCACAAAGTACAGTGTTAGGAATACTTGTTAGATTTTGATGATGTCATTAATATAAAATCAAATGTTTATTACTTGGCAAAATGTAAGGTAGAACCAAATGAGTATCTTCCATAAGCCAAAATATGTTAAGTATAAAACTTGGCAAAATGTAAAGAACCAAATGAGTATCTTCTGTAGGCCAAAAATTAGTTAGGCTGGAAAACGACAAAGTACTAAGTACAGCTTAGTCCATCAGAGAGGAACAGCCGAGTCCAGTTAGAGTAGCTCTGGTCAACAAAATTTATCAGAGAAGTTTGACGGTGTGGCGAGGTACCTCGGGAAGTCACTGACCGGATAAGTCACAAGCAGTGAGCAATGCCGAGAGGACCTATCTGCGAGAGATGTTAGGCGCATATCGGCTACTCGAAGCGACCAAGTACTCAAGTCCACGTCGGCATGCGTTGAAAAGTCAAGTATTACGGAAAGCTCACATGCAACGTGAAGAGACAAATTGGAGTGATTCCCGCAAGAGATATGATTTAAATAAATCATCCAGACCCACCTTGAAGACTTTAATCCTTTTATATTCAAAAGATTCGGCGCTCACATGCAGAAGTCTTCTAGCAGTCGGAAGATAAAATAAAATAATGGGAATCCAGCCTTGCAACGTTCAGAAAGATTAAACAATGAAGTCTCCCTCCAACGGACGGATTTGTTCAAAAGATTTGCAACGGCTACAAGGAAAAAGCTCAGAGATCGTGACCTATATATATTCGAAGATTTGAAACTGAGCAACTACCGGTGCGAACATACATTCAAGCAATCTAAAGCAATCCATAGCATCGTGAAAAGAGCAGATCTAAAAGTTCATACTTAAGGAAGCTCTTAAGTTGGAGAAGACAAAAACTCTTGTCTATAATCTTGAGTACGGAGTACTTCACTGGTTGAAGTAAGAGACTGTAAAGGCATCCGAGGATCGAGGATCAAGAGGTGTAAGGCAGTCAAGTGTGTACAACGGCACGGATTTCCACTGGTTGGAAGCTGTTGTAGTGTGGTTTGAATCACTGTAATATTTATCACTGGTTGAAAATTATAGTGAATTCATCTCCAGTAGTTTGGAGAAAAGTGGATTAGTAGAGGATTACCCCACCTCCGAGACCACTATAATTGCTGCGTTATTCTTGTTTCTTGCATCATACTTTAACTGCTGCATACATTGTTAAGTGTTTCATTAAGTTGATTTCTATTCGTCATTAGCTGACTTCCGCACATATCCAAGAACAAACGACTCCAAGTCATTTGTTTAACTATCAGTTGAAGAAACTCACTCTTCGTGAAAAAGAGTTCAAGAGTTTCTACAAGTCTATTCACCCCACTCTAGACTTGTTCCTGGACGACTTGTGACCTACAAGTGGTATCGGAGAGGTTGGTTCATTTATTTCACGAACCAGATCAGATATATATATCTTAACTCTCACTTTATAATGGAACACATGCACTCTAGACTCCCTGTCTTTTCAGTTGACGAGTATGATCTGTGGAAGATAAGGATGCAGGCACACTTATCTTCAATTCATGACGACATGTGGTGCATCATTGAAGATGGTCCATTCATCTTTGAGAAGGACAACACAGCAGAGGAGATCGCAGCTGGGAGGCCATAAAAGATTCCTAAGAAGAGGACGGAGCTGACTCCCGAAGAAAAAAAGCTGGCCAATCTTGATAACCGGGCCAGAGATGTGTTATATCAAGCTCTTGACAAATCCACCATGGTCAAGATCAAGAATTGTAAGAATGCTAAAGAAATTTGGGACACATTAGCCCTAATGTGTGAAGGAACGGAGCTGATCAAGGAAAACAAGCTGTCAATTGCTATCCAAAAATTTGACAACTTTAAAATGAAGAATGGTGAATCCATAGATCAAGTGGACACAAGGTTCACTGAAATTATCAATGAGATCAACTCCCTGGGCAAAACCTATGGCAACAGGGAAATGGCACTAAAGGTTCTCAGATCTCTTAACCCCGAATGGAGCATGAAGGCTGTGGCCATGAGAGAGTCCAAGGACCTAAATAAAATAAAGATTCAGGAGATGTTCTCTGATCTGAAGGCTTATGAGTTCGAGCTTCCAAGTTCATCCTCAACTGAGCCTGCAGAGAAGGGAATCGCATTCTTGACGAGTCCCTGCCAAGAGCCTATCTGATGTGAAACCTCCAAATCCACTAGATTTTGAGGAAGAAATGGCTTTCATAATGCAAAGGTTCAGCAATTTCCGAAAGAACTACTCCAAATATAAGAAAAACTATAAGGAGAATCCAAGAAGGAACCAGAAGGCTGGAAGCTGGAAAGTAGAATGCTACAACTGTCACAAAATAGGACACATCCAAATGGATTGTCCCGAGCTCAAGAAGGACGAAACCAAGAAGGAGGTGGGCAGAAAGGAAGATAGAAGAAAGGCCCTCATCGGAGAAGACCAGGAGCATGTGGAATCAAGCAGCGGTTTCTTTTCTGATGAAGACGAGGAGTATGATTGCCTGATGGCAAACCTAGCTGATGAAGAGGTAACTTCTAAACCCACCGGTTCAAATAATAGCTCAGCCATGTCACAAGATATGGATCTACATGAATCGGTAAATCAGTTATTTAAAGACTTTGAAACACTCAAATCTGCACACCAAGTGTATCAGAGAGAAGACTCAGTTGCAAGATGAGAATAGGCGGTGAAAAATGATTTCGAAAAACTCGGCTAGATCTGAATAAGGTTGAGACAACTACGGTGACTTTAAAAACCAGGCAAATGTTAATACAATTGAGATAGATCGGCTAACCATTTTACTTAAAGAAAAATCAGTGCACTTGCTCATGCCAAAGCCGAGTTTGCTAAGTAGCTCAGATAAATAAAACTCAGGCGCAGGAAATAACCTCCTGAAGGCGTCTTCAACCACGGGAGAATTGTGTACTTATAAAGGTCACTATATACCAAATCAGGCCTTGGATATGATTCTCACACTCCCTCTAGTTCTGAAACCAAGTTTATCAAGTGAGTAACAATAGTCTCGACTGCTGAGCCTGAGTATAAACCGGTAGACAAAATCAGGCAACAACCAAGTCAATCGACTAGAGTGCTGATCGAGTTACACTGAGACCACCTAGACGAGCGACTAAGCGATGGCCCGAGCAAAGCGGCGGCCAGACAACATGCCCACTATTACCAACAACTCCCCAAAAATAGATTTCATAATGGGAGGGGCAGATGGAGACCTCAAGGTTATCCTAATTACCAAAATGAACAAGTGTGGAGACCACAAAGGTTTAATAAATGGTCTCAGCCTAGATTTAGAAATGACCCACACTATCAAAATTTTGAGGAATATCCGGTATACAATCCAACCAGGAGATTCAGACCTCGACCACAGACACATTACAAGGGTTATAATAATGATAATAACAATTTCTATAATCCAAGGAGAAATCAATTCTCCAGGAAACCAACTAACCCCAAAGGACCCACACAAATTTGGGTACCTAAATCTCTGCTTGTTTAATTGCAGAAAAGGTGGAAGGACTACAACCACATCTCCTCAAGCTCAAACTTTGGAGGTGAAGAATGGTTTGTAGACTCTGGATGCTCGAGGCATATGACCGGGAACAAGAAGATGCTGACCAAATTCATCAAAGAAAGAGGTCCCGATGTAACCTTTGGAGATAGCTCTAGAGGACAGACAAAAGGCTTTGGAGAGCTGCATCGAGGAAACATTGTCATATCCAAAGTTCATTATGTCAAAGGGCTCAAGTACAACCTCCTGAGCATAAGCCAGTTCTGTGACGAGAAGAATTTAGTAGTCTTCACCATCTTGAAGTGTATAGTAATAGACATCTTATCTGGAGAAATAAAGCTTCAAGGATTCAGAAGAAGAGATGTCTACATGATTGATTGGAACACAGGAACACCTAACTCCTGTTTTCTATCTAAGACAGTAGCTGAGAATGGATGGCTGTGGCACAAAAGACTATGTCACCTAAACTTCAAAGCCATCAACAAGATTAGCTCTCAGAAGCTGGTCAGAGGACTTCCAAATGAAGCATTCAAGAAGGAAGCACTCTGTGATGCATGTCAGAAGGGAAAGCAGACCAAGGCATCGTTCAAGCCAGTTCAGCCTACAACGCTCACAACAAGGATCTTAGATCTACTCCACATGGATCTATTTGGTCCTATCAAGCCAAGTACTTTGAGCGGCCGAAAACATGCCCTTGTAATAGTAGAAGATTATTCAAGGTACACGTGGATCATTTTCCTATACAAGAAAAGTGAAACCCTGACCAAGTTACCTGAGCTGCTGAGAAGGATCCAGAATGAGAAATCCCTCTCCATAATCAAGATCAGATCAGATAGAGGAGGAGAGTTTCTCAACAAGGCGATAACTGATTACAGCGATCAGAATGGGATCCAGCATGAACTCTCTGCAGCCAGGACGCCCCAGCAGAATGGTGTTGCTGAAAGAAGGAACAGAACCCTGAAGGAAGCAGCAAGGTCCATGATTGCAGAAGCGGACCTACCCAAATGGTTATGGGCTGAAGCTGTTAACACAGCCTGTCACACCCAGAACAGGAGTATGATAGTAGGGAGACATGGCAAAACTCCCTATGAGGTTTGGAATAATAGAACTCCTACTGTTGCTTACTTTCATGTCTTTGGTTGTAAGTGTTTCATCCACAACAATGGTAAAACACAGCTAAATACCTTTGATGCTAAAACTGATGACGGTCTCTTTATGGGATATTCCCAAAGAAGCAAGGCATATAGAGTTTTTAATAAAAGAACCTTAGTTGTGGAGGAAACACCCCATGTTGTTTTTGATGAATCTACCGTTGAGTACAGGAAACAACTTGAGCTAATTGAGAACAAGCTCAAGTCAGCAACCCTTGAAGAAGTCATTATACATGACACTGGAATGGTGGACTCACCTGCAGACCAGCCTGATGACCCAATTGCAGCTGATGAAGACCCAGCTGCAGATCGACAGGATCACCAAACCTATCCGATCCGATTCTTTGAAGAAGACCAGTAGTCGACAAAGACTCATCTGCAGATCGTAACCAAGCTGCAGATGACAAGGCGATAGTGATCGATTGAGCAGAACCCAGTGATGCAGATAACCACGTGGCAATCCAACAGGGGAACAAACCCAGAAGAGGACGATATCCCCAAATGGCTCAAGGATCACCCAATTCAGCAAATTATCGGAAAGTTGACTGATGGAGTTAAGACGAGACAGTCAACCCTACCAGCAGGAATGGCGATGTTCTCATGTTTCATGTCGCAAATTGAACCCAAGACTACAGAACAAGCCTTGGAAGATTATTCATGGATTAATGCCATGCAAGAGGAATTGGAGCAGATGGAAAGAAACAAAGTTTGGGAACTAACAGACAGACCTGATCACAAGAAAGTTATTGGCACCAAATGGGTGTATAAAAACAAGAGTGATGAAGACGGAGCTGTTGTTAGGAATAAAGCCAGGCTCGTAGCAAAAGGTTATGCACAGTGTGAGGGAATAGATTTTGATGAAACCTATGCACCTGTTGCAAGATTAGAGGCCATCAGACTATTCCTCGCATATCCGCATTCAAGGACTTTGAAGTCTACCAGATGGATGTAAAGAGTGCGTTTCGAACGGAATCCTAGAAGAAGAAGTCTATGTAGAGCAACCCCGTGTTTTGTCAAAGGAGACAAAGTCTATAAGGCATTGAAGGCTCTGTATGGACTCAAGCAAGCACCAAGAGCGTGGTATGAAACCATGCGTGTTTCTTGAGAAAAATGGATTTTGCAAAGGGAAAGTGGACAAGACCCTATTCAGAGTAGAGCACGAAGGCCACATATTAATAGTCCAGATTTATGTGGATGACATCATATTCGGGTCAACCAATCCATAGCTATGCGAGAAATTCTCAAACCTCATGCAAGGAGAATTTGAGATGAGTATGATGGGAAAGCTTAACTTCTTTCTCGGATTACAAGTTAAGCAGATGGAAAAAGGAATTTTCATCAACCAAGCAAAGTATACCAGAGATCTTATCAAGAGATATGGAATGGAATCAGCCAAACCCGCAAGAATTCCAATGGGCACAAGTACTCACCGGATGCGAGGCAGGCGGGCATATCGGTGGACTCAACCCACTGAGAGGACTCATTGGATCTCTTACGTACCTCCTTGCAAGCGAGCCGGACATATCATATGCGGTTGGAGTTTGTGCAAGATTCCGATCAAGCCGAAGCAATCACACCTAGATGCAGCCAAGAGAATAATTAAGTACCTAAAGTCTACAATTAATGTTGGACTATGGTATCCCAAGGATGACAACTTCGAGCTATCAGGATACTCAGATGCGGATTTCGCAGGATGCAAAATCAACAGGAAGAGCACTAGTGGAACGTGTCAATTTTTAGGAACCAGAATGATATCTTGGTTTAGCAAGAAGCAGGTTTCTAACTCTATCTCCACTACAGAGTCAGAATACCTAGCTGCAGGTAGCTTTTGTGCACAGATTCTATGGATCAGACAACAGTTAAGGGACTATAATATTATTGCCAACGAAGTCCCAATCTGGTGTGACAACAATAGTGCTATTGCAATAACCAACAATCCGGTTTTGCACTCAAGGACGAAGCACATTGATGTTAAGCACCATTTCATTAGAGACCATGTGCTTAACAAAAGGGTTAGAGTTGAAAGAGTCAGCACATACTACCAAATAGCTGACATCTTCACTAAACCCTTTCCAGAAGAAAGATTCCTAGAGCTGAGCAGAGATCTTGGATTACTAGATTGGGAATCTAGTACTGAAGCAAGTTAAAGCATAGGAGACGAAGGACGGACCCTCAGAATCAGTCTAGCTGATGCAGGCGAGAAGATGAAGGCCAGACGAAGCAACTTAGCTGTTCAGAATACCAGGCGAGAAGTCAACTAGCCTGTTGCAGAGTGGTCAACAGTCAACAAAACAGACCAGCTAAGTTTTCTAAACTGACCTCTGAATATTTAATTATTATCTGCCACATTTATTAATTTTGGCTAACAAATGGCATTTAAATATACATTTTTATAAGCCAAGTGGCAATTTTAATACACGCGTCAAACGCCTATTAAATCAACCTCCACGGTGGCCAATCAGAATCAACCGTCGAATTTTAAATTGGGCCACCGATTCAAATTTGAAATTCAAAAGAATATCAAAAGGCGTACCACCGTTCAAATATATAATAAACTAATACAAACGTCTTTTCATCTTCTTTATAAGGAAAGAAGACCTTTCACTTTACTCTTTACGCTTACAGAAATCCTAGATATTTCAGAGCAAAAATATACACTAAAATCCTCTATTTGCAGAAATGGCATCTTTCGAAGGAGTGAATTTGAAGGCGGTGAAAGACCAGATCATTTTCTCGATGGTTGTCGACTTTTAAGGTTTACTAGAAGCCAATCTGGAGGACTACGACATGTTCAATCTGATCCGGGCAATGAAGCTTAATGGGATCTACCCATTTCTCGACATCAACCCGCAACATCTGTTCAAAGAGGATGTCGTCGAGTTCTATCGCAATGCTTATCTGATTCAAGACGGAATCCACAGCAAAGTCGGCGGAGTACCTGTCAGCATATATCGAGAGACGATTCGTTCTGTCTTCGGGATGAAGCACCGTGGTTTAGCGGTCGAAGCTCTCAAGCAACCCGCCGCCGAAACCTGGAAAAAGATTAAAGTCGAAAATATCCCAGAAAAATTGAAATTTACAGCCAAGAGGAATGAATTAAAGAGGATTTACCGTGTTGCGTTGGATATTACCAACAAAATAGTCATGGGGACGGCGGGCAGTTATGATCAACTGTCATCGTCGAAGTTTATGGTGTTGGGTGCATTGATTCAGGAAGAGGAAGTCGATTGGGCAGACTACATCTTCAGGCAACTCGTGCGCGAGGTGAACAAGGTCGAGTGGCTTGACGATGAGAAGAAGTTCAAGACAAAGCTGGCGTTTGGAACGCATCTCAGTTGGTTTTTGGAGAAGACCGGAGTGGCTAAGGGAAACACTGACCCCTTCCACCCCAATAAAAGGCTTGGTCATATGGACCATGAGAAGAAGAAAGTCGGAGGCACTGGGAAAGCAGCTCAGTTGTTGAAGGAGCTGCCGGACTCAAGAACATACCCAAGATACTACTCATCAGAAGAGTCGGACAGACTTGCAGCTAATATCCCAACTGCAGTCGAGTCCGACGCCGAGTCCGACGATACACCCATTGCAATCAGATTCAAGAGACGGGGACCAGCCCCTGAAGGACCCTCTACTCTGCAGTCATCACCGGAACCCTCTCCTAAGAGGCCAAGGAAACTGCAGTTTAGCGAGGGAGAGAAGTCTGAACACCTTGCCAGCCCCTCAGTTCGATTACCAACTCATCCGGAAGACCTGCCTGCATCAGACACCATTGAAACTCGGATTGTACCTGTTCTCACCCCCCCAGTCTACATATCCGAAGAAGAAGAAGCAGGTCTCATAATCTCTATTCCTGAAGCTGATTATACTTTTAACCTGTTAGAAAATAATACCTTCAACCTTTCAATTGAACAACTCCAGCTTGTTAAACCACAAGCAATAAAACACTCTTTTATACATATTTTTGAAGAGTGGAAATCTTTCAAAACTATGACTTTTACAAATCTTCAAACCTACATTGCAACTAGTGGTTGGGAATATCCCCAAGCTACTGAGGAGGTTCTGATTGAATTTTGCAAAGAATCAGACTTAGCTTTAATCCTCCAGGATAAATGGTTCATGTCCCATTTTAAAACAAACATGGACCACTTTATCCATTCTATCATGCTCAGCATTTTTGATGGCATTTTTGGAGAGGAGGAGGAGGAAGTTAAAAAGGAGATTAGGATTGAAGAAGTAGATGGAGATAATGAAATTATTGATTTGGTGGCTGAAGAAGATGAAGAAGAGAGAGAAACAGAAGAAAATATTCCAGTTGAAAAACAGCCAGAAGAAATTGAGAAGACAGAGGAATTGGCTGATGAAGGAGATGAAGAAGAAGGAGAGGAGGTAGAACAAGAAAAGGATGAAGAAGAAAAGGAGGATGAAGATGATGAAGGAGAAAAGAAGGAGCAGGATGATGATAAGAATGATGATGATGATGATGATGATAATGATGATGGAGGAGATGCAGGAGCAGCAAAAGAAAATGAAAAAGAGAAAGATGAGGATCAGGAGAAAGAAGAAGAGAAAGAGGAAGAGAGAGAAGCAGAAAAGGAGCGGTAACTGGAGCCGGAACCAGGCTATTCCCGAAGGCTGCAGATAGATCGTGGTACTGCCCGTACACACCTAGACGCAGAGTGGTCAAGACTCAGTCGGGGACCCCGGAGAAAACTCCCTCTGACCTACCAGCTGCAGACAGGAGCCTGCAGTCTAGTGGTTCCTTTGCAGAAGGCTCAGGAGAGCACTCTCCATCAGCTCAGATATCCCCTACCATGACTGAGATGATCAGGCAAATCGTCAAAGATACCATTGGAGAGATGCTATCATCTCAGGTCACTCCTGACCTTCAATCAATAAATGCCAAGATAGACACCCTTCTTCAGAGAGAGAGATTCCTCAGCCCCCTCCCCCTACCAACAACAGAATGCCATTTGGCATGACTGATTGGATGAGCAGAATGGAGCAGCAATTAACTATTCCTATTGATGCTGGCAAAAAGGGGGAAGAGAGAGTTTAGGGGGAAGAGAGAGAAATTAGAAGCAAGAAGAAGCAGGATGTCCTTCAAATTGAAGGACCCTCAAGTCTGAAGAGAAAGGAAGCTGTGGATCCAGATGACCAGGCTGTCCAGCCTGAAGGAAAGAGAAGAAGGACTAGAGGTGGCTTTGGACCTACTCTAGAATGGGATGGGAAGGAGCTGTGGTTTGTTGAGGACTTTATTCCATTTGAAGCTCTTGAGATGTGGGGATCTGCAAAGAAGAGGTTCATCAAAGACTATTACATCTGGGAACTACTCCAGGATGATAAACTCTCCCCACAAGAAATTTTCATAAACTTCATGGAAGAAATCCATCTGAAGCTTTGGGCTGTTCTGAAGAAGCACGCTAAAGATCAAAATGCTTATCCTATGATTCCCTTATTCAGGGCAGAGGAAGCACCGACCCGTCTGGACGGTGAACTTAATGAGTTAGCGCTTCAAAGAGAGATCAAGCAATTGTGTCTTGAGAACATATTCACATCCCAGCAAGAACAAGACTTCGCAGCACTTGTTGTGAAGAGGAAATATGGTCTTGCTCCAGTCAAGATAAGACCAATTGGAGCTAAACCCTTCAAACCTGCCAAGCAGCCTATTCGAAGAGGCAGAGGAAGAGGCAGATGACTTTTAGTTATTTCTTTTACTTGTAATGTCTTATGTACTTAAACCTTCTTGTTAAATTTCAATAATAAACAAAGTCAGGAAATCTTATAACAGTCTGTTGAATGACAATTCCCAGTTGTCTCAATATTAGACTGACTTCAGTTTGTCTTGCACTTAAGTGCAGACTTGGTCATTTGATTACTTGCTTAAAAGTTTTGCCATCATCAAAATAGGGGGAATTTGTTAGGAATACTTGTTAGATTTTGATGATGTCATTAATATAAAATCAAATGTTTATTACTTGGCAAAATGTAAGGAAGAACCAAATGAGTATCTTCCATAAGCCAAAATATGTTAAGTATAAAACTTGGCAAAATGTAAAGAAGAACTAAATGAGTATCTTCTGTAGGCCAAAAATTAGTTAGGCTGAAAAACGACAAAGTACTAAGTACAGCTTAGTCCATCAGAGAGGAACAGCCGAGTCCAGTCAGAGTAGCTCTGGTCAACAAAATTTATCAGAGAAGTTTGACCAGACTGTAGCCGAGGTACCTCAGGGAAGTCACCTGACCAGATAAGTCACAAACAGTGAACAGCCGAGAGGACCTATCTGCAGAGATGTTAGCTGCATATCAGCCTACTCGAAGGCAGCCAAGTACTCCGAGTCCAGTCAGAGTAGCTCCGATATCGAAGGTGTTTAACGTACGTAAATGGATATGTCTAACGTACGTAATGAGAATTCAAACAAGACACCCGTTAGAAGATTCTGGGTCAAAGTCAAGCACTCAATGGATACTTTGACAAAAGCAGGCAATGGATATATTGACTGATTAACTCACGCTACAAGGAAGGATTAACATACGCTATAGCAAGCATTTAACGTACACAATCGATAAAGCACAACGTACGTAATAGTATGGACAAAAGCTACTGGACTAAAGTTGCAAGCAGTTAACGTACGTAAGCGAGAAGACTTAACGTACGTAACGAGGTTAACATACGCTATGCAGGAGGGCTAGCGCACGCTAAAGAGTCAAGAGGAGCTAACGGCTAGTTGAAGGAAAATGGCTATAAATACCAAACCATTTAGTATCAATCCACACAACAATCTTGAGCAAATTATATATACTTGTGATATCATTGTAAACATTCTTGTTGTTTTATTTGAGCTTATATTTATAAGTGTTTGAGTGTTATACACGAAAACATACACGAGAGAAAAAAAAGGATAAGATTGGATTCGGTGTTATTAGGATCAAGGATCCGGCATTGTCAGAATCACAATCTATATCAGAGTGAGGTTTGTCTAGTACCCATAAAAAGCTAGATAGGTTGATTCTTGTCCTATAGAAAAGGAAAATAGTTTAACTTGGACCGACAAAAAGAAAAGTGAGTTACGGTTTATCTCGGACCGATTGAAGACGAGAATTGTAACGGTAATCCCTCGACCGATAGAAGAGAGGTGTAGAGGTTGATCTTTAGCCTATTGAAAAAGATACTGAGAGAGGACGTAGGCACGTTCTATAAATCCTGTGTCGATTTATTTTCCGCACCTTTAAATCACTTCCGCAAAGCGCAAAGAATTTTCGTAACTCTAAATCCAAAATATCAATACCGATAATCTTGCTCCAACAATTGGTATCGGAGCGGTACCTCCTAGAAGCGGCTTAACATCCGAGGAGAAGACAATCCAAATGGCGTTTCAAATTGCCCCAGTCGAAGATTTTGCTCTAAATCGACCTCCATTCTTTGATGGATCTAACTTCATGACATGGAAAAAGAAGATGATGATATTCATTAGAGCCTACGACATCGAGCTATTGAAAGTGATATGTCTTGTTCCGAAAATTCCAATGAATTCCAACGGTACGCTTAATCTTTTGAAGAATATGATGATTCCGATTGAAAAAATGACCATTATAATTTCAAAGCAACGCAATTATTATATTGTGCATTAAATCCGGAAGAACACAACCGGATATCTTCGTGTGATAGTGCCAAAGAGATATGAAAGATGCTAGAAGTCGCACATGAAGGAATGTCTCAAGTCAAGGAGATGAAAATAAATATGCTCCTACATGAATATGAGCTATTCCAAATGAAAGACGAAGAATCCATTCTTATCATGCTCGACCGATTTGCGGTCATTACAAATGGATTGGCTTGTTATGGAAAACCACTGTCAAGTAGTGAGAAAGTCAAGAAAATCTTACGATCACTACCTAGCGAATGGGATGGCACCGTAACGGCGATCATGGAATCTAAAGATCTCAATACGCTCGACTTTAGCGCCCTCGTTGGTTCGCTAATTGATTATGAGATTGTTCTAAAATCACGGACCAACAAGCCGAAACTGAAGGAAAGAACAATAGCTTTAAAAGCTAAGATGTCAAGAAAAGAAGAAATCCCGGTGGACAAAAGTGATGAAGAATCGGAAATTTATGCCAAATATATTAATAAGTTTCAAAACTTATTAAACCGGAAAAGAAAGACATCAAGATGGGCGAATCTAAAAAATTTGACAACAACTGTCGAATCTGTGGTAAACCAGGCCACTTTGCAAAGAATTGCCGAGCATCAACATGAAAGAAAGAAGTCTTAATTGCCACGTGGAGTGACGAAGACGAGGATGAAGATTTCATCAATCAAAACAACCTCGCTCTTTTGGCAAGAAGTTTATTCGACGAAAATGACGTCGATAGTCAAGTAAGTAATTCTTACGATGAATTATTTGAAGCATTCGAGTTATTACATACCGATTATCAAAATGCTTTAACCGAAATAAAATCCCTTCAATCTAAAAATAAAATTTTGGGAGACGAAATCTCCAAGTTTGAAAAAGGGAAATCTCTAGAAACCGATCATTCAAAATGTCTTGATATTGAAAATAATTTGAAGAATGATCTTTTGAAAGTTCAAGACGAACTTAAAGTTTTGACAAAGAAATTTTCGTGTGGAAATGAGAAATTTGAACAAATGCTATCGGTTCAAAAATTCATTTTGAACAAAAAGGGGTTAGGATTCAAACCTCATATTAAAAGCGAATCCGTAAATTTCAAAATACCCCGTTGCGATAAATGTTTAAAAATTAGGCATCATATTTCAAATTGTAAAAGTCCACGTCGGACGATTAAAACTAAAAAGATTTGGATTCCTAAAGGAACCACTACTTCGAACACCGTCTACATAAATGAAAGACGACTGACTTTCAGTTCGATCCCCAAAAATTAATTTTCATCAATTGGTATTTTACTCAGGAGAATTTTAATGGGAGATATTTTTGTCAGGAGGAGCTTACACTTTATGCATATTTATCATGATGTTATAATATTATTATTTATACACTTTTTGCTGATAACAAAAATGGGGAGAAAATAGTAGAATGGGAGAAAGACCAGAAAAGTGTCATGGAAGAATGACGAGCAAAACAAAAAAATATATATGAATGATAAATGGAGGAGAAAAGAAAAAGACGAAGAAAAGTCGAAAAGACCCGAAAAAGACGAAGAAGTTGAAAAATGAAAAGAAGAAGTCGAAAAGGGGAAAAAGGAAAGATGGGAGAAACGAACGAAACGAACAAAGCCGAAAACTTTGATTCGTAGAATATATATATATATATATATATATATATTGCATGTTTTATCACATTCAAGGTGTTGTTTTGTAATCATCAAAAATAGGGAGATTGTTAGAATATTTTATTCCAAATATTCATTATCGAGTTTTGATGATTAGTTGTTAAACAAAGAAAACAACAAGGAAGCAAAACAAATCAACGAAGAAGTTGAAGACGCAAAAAGCTGGAAATAGCAAGCATAACATACACTATGAAGCATGCATAACGTACGTAATATAAAGCTACCTGATCAGACGAGTCAGAAAAGTCAACTGCAGATAACATGCTTAACGCACGCTATATGCATTGTATAGCGCACGCTATCGAAGGTGTTTAACATACGTAAAGGGATATGTCTAACGCACGTAATGAGAATTCAAACAAGACACCCATTGGAAGATTCCGGGTCAAAGTCAAGTGCTCAACGGATACTTTGACAAAAGTGATAACACTCATTTTTACACATATATTTACATCGATTTTCTGGGTTTTAAGATCCTAAAATGTGTAGAACTGTGTCATTTATACTCGTATTATGTTTATTGGACTCGATCACGCTTGGGTACGTTTTATTGATTTTATAGGTACTTTATGGACATAAATCAAGCAAGAACGAAGTCTTCAACCCCAATACATATCAAGCAATGCGGAAACGAGAGATCGGGCTTAAAAAGGAGTCAAAACGGTGTCAAAACGAGCCAACACGAGCCCGGCCGTGTCAATCGACACGGGCCGTGTCATTATCCCGGCCGTGCCATATCGACACGGTCGGGTCTATCTCCCAGGCCTTTCGTGCTTATTTTGACGAGTATGACACGGGCCGTGTCATTTGACACGGTCGTGTCATTTGCTCGGCCGTGTCATTTGACACGGTCGAGTTCCTGTCGGCGAGTTTTGGGCTTTTGAGCATACTATGACACGGGCCGTGTCATTTGACACGGCCGTGTCACTTTTCGTGGAAATATCTCCTTTTGACATTTTGAGAGATTTTTGTGGAAAAAGTGAATGTTTTATCTTTATAAAAGGGATATATGGGGCATGATAGGAGATATGCTGAAAATTTGGGAGATTAGAGAGAGAGAATAACAAAAGATCAAAGGACTTTTATTCCAAAAAGAAGAGGTTTTGAAGAAATTCTTGAAGAACACTTCAAGAACATTTGAAGGTTTCAACCGGGATCGATCAAGACACACCACGAGTTTTATCTTCTTCCTATCTTTTCTTCATTTTGTTGTTTTTATTAGCATGAACATGATGATTATCTATCTTCCTTTCAATTCCATGTCGGCTAAACTCTTTAGATTAGGGCATGGGAGTACGTTGATTTACTATGATTTTGAGGGATTGATAATTATATTTACCTAGTGTGATTTCTTTATCAAATACTTGGTTTGATTCATGTTTAGACACTTGATCAATGTTTTTACATGTTAAACTTAATTGCTCATAATTCGAGAGAAGAGGGCATTAATAGGTTTCGAGTATTTGACGTAGTAAATTACGAGATTGAGAAATCGGTGATGAACTATGATGATATCTAAATCTTATGAACATTTTGGAGTTAGATAATTTATAGTAAACGGAGACGTTGTTGTAAGTTGTTTAATCTACGTTTTAATGCATCTCGAGAGGGACTTTAGAATATTGTTGTGATTATCATTTTGGAAACGCACTTAGAACTTTTGAAATCAATCCCGACTAAATTTAGTAATCAACGGAAACCTAGCCTTGGAATCTACCGTTCTAAACTCTTGCAATTCGATTCCATTCGGATATTTTCAATCGTTTTAATTTATTGTGATTATTGTATGTTATTTCATTAATCGTCCATTTTACCTTTCGATCGTCTAGATAAGTCGAGAACACTACAGTCTAATACTCAACACAATAAAAATATTTAGTCTCTGTGGAATACGACCTTGCTCGCCGCTTTCTACATATTTTCCGTACACTTGCGGATTGGTTAAAAATATAGCGAACAAAAAGATGGCAACATATATATTGACTGATTAACGCAGGCTACGAGGAAGGATTAATGTACCCTACAACAAGCAGTTAACGTACGTAATCGATAAAGCACAACGTACGTAATAGTATGGACAGAAGCTACTGGACTAAAGTTGCAAGCAGTTAACGTATGTAAGCAATAAGACTTAACGTTCGTAACGAGGTTAACGTACGCTATGCAGGAGGGTTAGCGCACGCTAAAGAGTCAAGAGGAGCTAACAGCTAGTTGGAGGAAAATTGCTATAAATACCAAACCATTTAGTATCAATCCACACAACAACCTTGAGCAAATTATCTATACCTGTGATATCATTGTAAACATTCTTGTTTTTGTATTTGAGATTATATTGATAAGTGTTTGAGTGTTATACACGAAAACATACACGAGAGGAAAAAGAAAGGATAAGATTGGATTCGGTGTTATTTGGATCAAGGATCCGGCATTGTTAGAATCGCAATCTATATCTGAGTGAGGTTTGTCTAGTACTCATAGAAAGCTAGATAGGTTAATTCCTTGTCCTATAGAAAAGAAAAATGGTTTAACTTGGACCAACAAAAAGACAAGTGAGTTACGGTTTATCTCGAACTGATAGAAGACGAGAATTGTAATGGTAATCCCTCGACCGATAGAAGAGAGGTGCAGAGGTTGATCTTTAGCCTATTGAAAAAGATACCGAGAGAGGACGCAGGCACGTTTGGCCAAACCTCTGTAAATCCTGTGTCGATTTATTTTCCGCACCTTTAAATACGCTTCCGCACAATATCGCGTATACCAATATTGCTCCAACGCTTCTGTTCTTACTACAGTAGGGTTAATCTCTAGATTTACAACAGGTTCTTCTAGAGACTGTGGGATTTCCTCAATGGATAGCATCTGTAAGCCTTGGGTTAGGTCTTCTATTCTTGTAGGGTCACAATGGCGTTCATCAAAGACTACATGGACTGACTCCTATATTGTCAGTTTCCTTTTGTTGAATCTCCCAAGCGCCTTGCTGACAGAGGAGTATCCAACGAAAATACCTTCATCTGATTTTTCATCAAAGGTCTTGAGTTGATCCTTCCCATTGTTAAGAACATAAAACCTGCATCCAAAAATATGAAAACACTCAACCATTGGGGTTTTATTATTCCATACCTCATATGCAATTTTGTTGTGCTGCTTGTTGACGATACAACAGTTTTGTGTATTACATGATGTATTTGTTGCTTCTCCCAGAAACGTTGTGGCAACATGCTTGCAGCTAACATCGTTCTTGTTGCTTCCTTCAGCGTTCTGTTCTTTCGCTCGGCAACACCATTTTGTTGAGGAGCGCGGGCTGCTGAGTATTCATGCTGTATGCCATTGTCCGTATAGTACTGCTCTATAAAGCGATTTTTGAATTCTGTACCTATGTCGGAACGACTAGATATAATACTCAGCCCTTTCTCATTTTGAAGCTTTTTCAGGTGTTCTGGCAGCTTTGTGGTTGTCTCTTTCTTCTTATTCAGGAAGATGGTCCAAGTGTACCTAGAAAAATCATCAACAATGACAAGACAATATTTCTTACCTCCCAGGCTCACAGGGTCTATAGGACCCTAAAGATCCATATGTAGCAAGTCCAGGACCCTGTGGGTCGAAAGATATGATTTGCTCTTCAGAGAAGTCTTGAATTGCTTGCCTATCTTATAGGGTCCACACATGCTGTTCCTATGAAATGATACATCGGGCAACCCTCTGACCATTCCTTGTTGAGCTAACTTGTTGATGGTATTGAAATTGATATGAGACATTCTTTTGTGTCATAGCCAGCTTTGATCTGCAGTGACTTTGGCAACAAAACAAGGAATTACAGTAGTTGTCGGTTTCCAGTAAGCAATATACATGTTATCTGACAGGCTTCCTGTAAGGACAATTTGTTTGTTCTTTATGTCCTTCACCCTACAGTGATCTACATAGAATTTGTCCGAGAACTGTTTGTCACAGAACTGACCAATGCTAAGTAGATTATAATGTAGTAGGGTTCCTTTCCCTCTTGTTCTTCCTTTTTATTTGTCACCGAATCGCACCTTTGAACCACGACCTTCTACATAATATGACAGCTTGGTGAGATCTCCTATCATGTGGCGAGAGCATCCGCTATTGAAATTCCATATGTCATTCTCCTTGACATCATGTAATCAAGAGATTAAGTATATTTAGGTCCCATTTGATTTAAGGGTCCTTGATTATTAGTGCCTTTAGGTACCTATATTTTCCTGACAACAATGGGTATGCTGTAGGTTTTATTAGATCCTCTTTTGCGAGATTTACGTGGGGCGGGCATGTAATCGCTGTAGGCATTGTTATTATGCATGTAAAATTGAGATTTTTGGCTCCAGAACGGTTGTTGTCCAGGATGAAGAACCATATTTTTTTGCCTTTGCTTGCCTTCAGGGTTTTCAGTTGGATTTCCAGACCTGCCGTTAGTAGAAATGCGCGGCAGCTTGTTTATGGGGCAGATACTTAGTTTCATGTACCTAGTATCTAAGAGCATTGTACTATTGGTAGTACTGAGGTGCATGCTATTGATGGTACTTAGGTACAACCTTCCTTCTATCCTGCTACTGACGCTGTTGGTATGCTCGAGGAGCATACTATTGATATTCAGTATTGCGTCTTATTGGTCTGTAGGACTGTGTCTTCCTCTGCTTATGATATGAGGTTGGTGGCGGAATGACAGCCTTTACTTTCCGAGAAGGGGTATCTATAGCCTTTACAAGAGCATCCTTTTGGGCTTCTTTGGTTTCTGGAAGGGTTCCACTCCTTTGACTTTGCCTTTGTTAGAGAACGAGTCATATCCCATAACAAGTTTGTCATGGACATGTTATCCAGTGATTAGGATGTTTTTCATCCTCCTCGATGATTTCTCAAAGGATTTAAGGATGGTCTTGAGTTCTCCTTCTCTTTTCTCGAGAAGCTATAACTCAGCCTTTAGTAAAGCATAATCATTTGTCTTACATTGACTATGAGTTTTTACCTAATTTAGTTCGGTTGCAAGTTAATGATTGCTTTCCATGAGTTTTACATGAATAATATTATTGTTTGCATAATCCAGGGACATACAGTCGTAATTGTTTTTCAGCAGATCATTTTGTGAACTTCTGAAATTTGTGCATGAGTAAGGCCATCTCATCCTGTGATAGGATGTCATCATTACTGTCAGCTTCCTTGGATGTGGCTTTGGATGTGTTGGGGGCAGAGCTATGTATCCTATCGGATACAGCAACGAGGGTTGTAGTCTTTGCAAGTGTCTCTTTAGCTTTTTCTCTCCTGTCAATATCATACTCAAAAGCTTTGAGGTCACAGAAGAGATCGAAAGTATAGATGTCATTTAAATTACAAGACACATGCATAGCTGTGGTCTTAATGTTCCACCGGGGAGGGAGTGATCTGAATATTTTAAGATTTTTCTTCTTTTGGGTATTCAATTTACCCTATACTTCAAGTTCACCAATAATGCCAGTAAATATGAGGTCAAATTTCTCAAATGTTTTAGAATATTTCATTTCAAAAGATTCGAATTGCTGAATGAGTTTTCAAATCTTGTTTTCTTTTAATAGCTCAGTTCCGTCACATATTAACTTGAGTTTCTCCCAAATTTCTTTGACTATTTTTCAGCTCTTTACCTTGGAGAATGTGCCTTTGTGCAAATAACGTATTCTTGGCGACGTTGTCTAGATTCGCACGTTTGCGATCATCGGCTGTCCACTGTTCCCTTTCATTCTCAAAAATTTCTGCATGAGGTTGTCCTTATATTCTAGCGGTTAGATTGACCTTCATGATTCTGATAAGTTCTTCTTGAATGACAAAAATTATTTATGTGCATTGCGTCAAGATGGGTTTCATCCCGATTCTCCAGTCATCAAATTCATTAATAGAAAATATGGGAATTTTGCTGACCATAGATGTATCCATGGTAATAGTAAAATGAATGATAGATATATAAAAATATTTTCAAAAGTTAGTGATTTGTGGATCTGATTCAGGTTAAAATTGACTGATTCTTTGTAGAATCAACCACTCTTAGTACACAATTATACAGCTTAGAAGAGAGAGGAGGGGGCTGAAAAAGCTGTATTCTTTTTCAAAGTTTAAGTTTGCATAAGGGAAGTCTGAAACTAAGTTGTTGTGAATACAGCAACTGGACAATCTCCTGCAGCTTGATGCTTACAAGGTTTTCAAGATAAGTATACTAAAATCATAGGCAGTAGGAAAACAATAAAAATAGTAAGTAAATACACCCAACTTAATGTGGTTCGAGGTAATCCCCTATAGATCCACAGGTCCTCCACATAGGAGTAGAAGTTTATTAATATCAAGGCGTACACAACTGTATGATTTTAATTAAAATCGCCGCTGTATCGTTCACATATATGGATACAACCGACTGTAGCTTTGGCCGTTCACACAAATTGGCTTGGGCTTATTCGACTCGCTTCTTCTCACATAGATTGAAGTTTCTTCCTGAATTCTAGACTTCCCACACAGGTCGGAATAGCTTGACTTAATCCACACAGGGCTAAGGATCTCAATAGTAGGTTTTATGACGTATCACGAATTGAACAACAATTGTGGGCTTGGTAAGCTGCATTTTAGATTTACTGTTCTTTGTTTAGGACTTGTATATTTCGTCACTCAAGATATACGCTGTATGATTAAAGAAATATATTGCTCTTTAAGCCTGATGTTCAGTTTTCAGTTCTCAGTAGTTCAATCGTTGAGTTATTCAGTAGTGAGAAATATCCTCTTGCTTGAGCTATTTATAACCTTGGAAATAGATCTGTTACAAATGTATCCGTTCGCCGCTTGGTGAGAGTAAGATAGACCTTATTGGTGGTTCATAATGTTTGAATTAAAGGTGTTTCGTGTTTAATGCTTCAGACATTCTCTTTGATCCGCATTAAGTGCTCTTCTATCTATAGTCTCTTCAGCCGCATTAAATACTGTCCTGTCAGCATTAAATGCTACTTTAGAACCATGATACTTTATAAATAAATACAATTTGTTTTACAATAGTTTAAAGTTCCTTCTCAGTCCTGTTGGTTTTGTGTTTTACTTTTACTAAGTAAAACACCTACAACATTATTTGCTGTAGCCAACGACTTCTTTTGCTGTATTGTGAAGGCTTAGCTGTAGGACTTGTCTTCTTGGGATGCTGTATGATTTTTCGCTGTAGGGACATGCTGTAGGGTAAATTTATCAGAACACAAGATATTATATTTCCCAACACTAATAGTTCAAGCGGTGAGTCAATCTGAGTTCGGACCAGAAAGTTATGGTCAAATTAGTGAAAACTATCTGCAGAAATCCAATGCGGCCGTGTTGTCTGGTAGCAGGTAGTTCTGCACAGGGACACAGCCGTGTCCGAATCTAACTCGGCCGTGTCTTCTGTAGTAGTATAAATACCATTGGGGATCAGTTTTTTTGACCCTAACCCTTCTCCCTTCAGCTCCCGGCACCCCAAACACCATTTTTCACCCTAAAAACATAGATTTGCTAATAACGTGTAACATCTAGGAGGACTCTATATGAATATTAATCATCATTCAATCCCCCCATCTTTTCCACGTCAAGATAAATCTTCATGAACCTTATTTTGGATTTTTGGGGGTGATTTTGATTTTAGTTCGATTTTGATGAACCGATTAGTGTTATTCACTGTTGTTAATTATATTATATTATATTATATATATATATATATATATATATATATATATATTCTTATATTGATTTTGATCAACCCAGATTTTGATTTGGGTTTTCTTGAGGAAACCCTTGAACATTAAATGTTGATTAAATATTTCAAGGGGTTTCCATTCAGGTTTTGGGGCATTTTTTATCGTAATTGATTATTGTATTTGTAGTGACTATATTTTGTTGTATCTTCATGTTAGTCATAGGTTTCGAGGCGTTCATCCGACCCATGTTCTTCGGAGTATTTTCATATCGGTTATCGAGGCAAGTATCTTGCCTATACAATTCGTATCTTGTGAATTAAAGTTGTGAATTTCAGTTTGTGATGGTTTGTCCATTCACATTAAATGTGATGTATGTGATTTGTTCGTTGTAGATGTCTCGTTGTTTTGATGTTGTTCTTGAATATTTCTTGTTATGGAATTGTATTGGTTGGTTTAGATACTTGGATGTGTAATACCGTGTTGTTGATCGGTGGATATATTGTGAGATGGTTGTGTATTATTTGTGATGGTTGCTATGCGTGTATATTGTGGTGTGATTAAATGTGAATACGTGGTGTTGTTGATATACTTTGTGGACTGTTATGTTATTATGTGGAACCAGGTACGGTCCGATGGGGCCGCTGGAGTTTGTTACTTGATGAGTACGAACATTATTTGTGTGTTCCAGGTAGGGTTAGATGGATCCTTTATAGTTCGTTACTTGATGAGTTGGAACAGTATTTGTTTGTACCAAGTATAGTTCAACGGGGCCTCTAAAGTTCGTTATTTGATGAGTACGAACCATATTTATGTGATGGCATGTAGGGTCGGAGGGGCCTCTGGAATTCGTTACTTGATGAATACGAATAATGTTTTGTTGTTGGGTTGTGGACCCGTGATTATATTCTAATTGTTGAGAACTGAATGAACTTTGATCTAAGGCCCTAATGATTTTGAAAAGGTTTATAACTAAGGAATGGAAGTCCTAAAATATTTCTATTTTATAAAATCCCGAGATGCTGAAATGTTTTTTCTTAGTTATGTTTTCTAAAGTGTAAAACCTTTCGGGAATTCCTCATTAGGGTTTATCTTTGTTTTGATTGATAGATGATATTTGCGCGGTATATTTTATTACTAGCATACTTGTACTAGCAAATTCCAATTACTAACCCCTTAAATGGGGAAATGCGTTCTATGCATTTTAGGTACTCCTAGTTCGTGGGAGCAGTCACAAGGTCAGCACGAAGGATGGAAAGGCGATGATGCCAATCACATGAGAGTTGGTGTATCTGTCGTTTATTGAGTGGTATATCCTTTCGTTGTGTATTCTTACCCATGTTTGGGTATTATGTTGTATTTGTACCCATGCGTGGTAATGATTTGTATTGGAGTAGCATTATGAACTAATTACTATTATGTCCATTGGGTGGCCTTGGCGGACCATTTACGTCAGTTATTGACTTGTTGGTCTATTTTATGGAGTTGTTAGACCCTGTCGGTCAGATTTTGTGGTCAATAGTTGTTGTTCAGCCTGGTAGATCCTTACGAGAAGGGTTTACGGCGCTGTAATATTCTCGGACCGGACGGGGGGTGTTACATAATATGGTATGAGAGCTTAGGTTGTGGAAACCTAGGTTGTTGGGTTGAGTCAAGTCGTGTTTTATCGTGTCACTGTAAGTGTCGACTGTTGAGTTGTGTTATGAGCTGACGTGCTTTGCACCCGAGTTTTCAATTGTGATTAGTATCGTGGCGCGGCCATCATCTTCGTGCGACTTGTGGATGTAAGTCTCCCCTTTTTCGGGTTGTATTTTGTATAGCATAAATTGGTTTATGTATATGACTTGTGATGTGACCTATACTTGATGCTTCTGGTGCGCTGAACTTGAAGTGTTTGAGATGTAATGATAAATTGGACCATGAGTTGTGATGTATGTTTTGATGAATTTTCTGAATGTGGGTGCACCTTGAAAAGGGCTTACCGACCGTAAGACTTGTTGAGAACTTAGTCTGATCACACTGATCTTTGTTGAATTTGGTATCAGTGAAAAGTATGTTTGTTGAACTGGTAATCCTGCAATATCATATAGTTATTCGTTTGGGAATCGAATATCTTGATTGAATGTTATTATCCCTTATAAATGTATTTTCACTGTTAACGATATCCGTCGCGTGCGTAATTTAAAATGGTTTTCTGGTATTTTCTGAACTTGAGTATAATATAAGATTAAAAAAATGACTTTTCTAAAATGCTTTGCTGGTAAGCGGTCGCTTAACATACATTTTGAAGGTTGATTGAGTTTTGACAATCTGGTTGTGTATTTTCAAATGAATTCTTATGACGGTATTTGAAAATGGTAATTTACTTTTTATTCTCAAATGCACTTTTTTTTTCAAGCTTGTATTAGAATGATATTATCTATGCTATGGTTGACAAGGAATCTTAATTATTATGGATGAATTAAATATTTACCGTTTCATGTATATTTTTAAAACCGGTTCCACTATTTTTCAAAAAAGAATCAGAAAGTTATGCAAGGTATTTTAAATTACCTCATCTACTGATTTATAAATAGTATTTGTAAAAGTTGTGTATTCGTTAATTGATTTCTTTGTTGTACTTGTGAGAATACGTTTCGAAGGGAAAACGGCCATATATTTTGATAAAGCGATTTATCTAGCCCTCAGGCAATATTCGTAAAATAGTGCGAAAATGATTTTTTGCAATGTAATGTATTAGTCGGTGAGTTCTTCTGTGGAGCTCATGGTTTCATCCTTATAAAAATAAGGGTGATAGAGAATTTTCCAAATTGCAAGATGACTTTAATTGTCGAAATTGTTGTTTTTATAGTTAATTCTGAATGTAATATATGCATAATGTGATGTTATCTTTGCTTGGAATATTATTTTAGATTTTGATGATATCATCCCTGTATTCATGATTAATTCAAATGTATGTACAAAGTACTTGGCATTGTAAAGAAGAACCAAATAAGTATCTTCTATAGGCCTTTAAAAATTAGGCTAAGTATTGATCAGTTAGAAAATCGGCTAAGTATAGAACTGTCAATATATCAGATGAGTTTTCAAACAAGTTCATTATCAAGCGAGTTTTGGTCAACAGAAATATCAGACGAGGTTTGACCAAAACTCAGCTGCAGCCGAGTTCTGAAGAAAGCAGTATATCAGGCGAGTTCTGGTCAAACGAAGTATCAGAGAAGTTTGACGGCATGCAAGATATCAGATGAGATACTATCAGGCGAGATACTATCAGACTAGTTCTGGTCAACACAATATATCAGAGAAGTTTGACCACAGGCAAGTTATCAGCCGCACTTTCAAACAACGAACATATCAGGCAAGTATTACTCCAACTAAAAGCAGACAAGTTTTCGGTCAAACAAGAATATCAGATGAGAGTTGACCACAAACGAGTTATTTTTCAGCCGAGGTTTTCGGTCAAACCAAACATCAGTGGAGGTTGACCAAACCATTACTGCAGCCAAGTTTGTAGAAGCACAGTCCACATCAGCAAAATAAGAGTGTTCTATGACTTGGGCTTCCTTGTAGAAACAAATCACAGCCTCCTTGAAAAGCTGCTTTGGGGATATGTCCAGAAAACGATAGATGCCGTTTTCTTCATCATCCTGATAACATACGCCATTTCTCCTGTTTCATTTGTCGCCAGCAAACCTTCGAAGTCGACAACTATGCTGAATATGATTTGGTCCTTTATGAGCTTGAGGTTGACGCCTTCAAATTAAGTTTCCATTTCTGCAAAAAGTTTTCGCTGAGTCTAGTGTATATTCAAAGAGTTTTACTGCTTCTGAAAAATTAGGGTTCTTTAGCTTGAGGACGGTAAAGTTTGTGAAATGATTTCCACCGCCTTAAATACCCAGTTGAAATGACGCTTTGAATTTTAACAATAAAATAATCAAACGGCGGTACGATTTTTGATGGTTTAAGGAATGACGGTTGAATTTGATTGGACACCATGGAGGTAGTGTGAACGTGTGTTTGTCCACATGTATAAAGAAAATAATATAATAATTGAAGTCGGTCTAAGAATTAGAAACTTAGCTGGTTGACCGTTTGACTTCTGACGCAGCTGTAGATTCTCATTTGATCTGATCAGCTAGCTTTCCATCTCTTCTGCATCAGGTAAGATATGTTGTCTGTGGTCAGCTAGGTTTCTTCATCTATCCTTCGGCTTCTTGTCTGGTCTTATCATATGGGTTCCTTGTTTGCTCTGATCAGGTAGCTCTTCCTTGTCTACATCAGGTAACTTCCTCGCCTGCTCTTCATATCAGGTAGCTTTCTTTTCCGTCTGAACTGATCATCAGGTAGCTTTCTCGTCTGTACTAGATTCCCAACCTAGTAGACCAAGTTCCCTGCTTAGCTCCAAAAATCTTTCTTCTGGTAAAGGTTTTGTGAATATGTCAGCAATTTGGTACTCTCTGCTAACTCTTTCCACTCTAACACTCTTATTTAGCACACAGTCTCTGATGAAGTGATGTTTGACATCAATGTGCTTTGTCCTTGAGTGCAATACTGGATTGTTTGCTATTGCAATTGCACTATTGTTGTCACACCATATTGGAACTTCATTTGCAGTTATGTTGTAGTCCCTTAGATGTTGTCTGATCCATAGAATTTGTGCACAACAGCTGCCTGCAGCTCAGTATTCTGACTCTGTTGTTGATATTGAGTTAGATACCTGCTTCTTGCTGAACTATGATATCAGTTTGGTTCCTAGGAATTGGCACGTTCCACTGGTGCTTTTCCTGTCAATCTTACATCCTGCAGCGTCTGCATCCGAGTAACCTGATAACTCAAAATTATCATCCTTGGGATACCATAGTCCAACATTGATTGTAGATTTAAGGTATCTGATAATTCTCTTAGCTGCTTCCTAGTGAGACTGCTTCGGCTTTGACTAAAATCTTGCGCATACTCCCACTGCATATGAAATGTCAGGTCTGCTTGCAGTGAGGTATAGAAGTGGTCCAATAAGTCCTTTGTATTGGGTCGGATCTACTGAAATGACTCCTTCATATGAATTAAGGTGTAGGGATGTGCTCATTGGTACTCTTACTGATTGGCTGAATCCATACCAAATCTTTTGATTAAATCCCTTGTATACTTGGCTTGATTGATGAAGATTCCTTTATCCATTTGCTTGACTTGCAAACCAAGAGAGAAGTTTAGTTTGCCCATCAGACTCGTCTGAAGTTCTCGTTGCATGAGATTTGAGAACTTCTCACATAGTTCCGGGTTGGTTGAGCCAAATATGATGTCATCCACATATATTTGAACTAATAATATGTGGTCTTTATGTTCCACTCTGAATAGGGTCTTGTCTACCTTTCCTTTGCTGAAACCGTTCTTCTCAAGAAAAACATATATTGTTTCATACCAAGCTCTTGGGGCCTGCTTGAGTCCATATAGAGTTTTTAGAAGCTTGTAAACCTTGTCCCCTTTGACGAATCCAGGGGGTTGCTCCACATAGACTTCTTCTTCTAGAATTCCATTGAGAAAGGCACTTTTCACGTCCATTTGGTAGACTTCAAAATGCTTGTATGCCGCATATGAAGGAATAGTCTGATGGCTTCCAATCTTGAAAAATGTGCATACGTTTCAAAAAAATCTATTCCCTCACATTGTGCATATCCTTTAGAAATTAATCTGGCTTTATTCCTAACAACAACTTCATCTTCATCACACTTGTTCTTGTACACCCATTTAGTACCAATTACTTTCTTGTGATCTGGTCTGTTTGTTAGTTCCCATATATTGTTTCTCTCCATCTGGTTCAGCCCCTCTTGCATTGCATTTATCCATGAGTAGTCCTCCAGAGCTTGTTTAGTTGTTTTAGGCTCCATCTGAGACATGAAACAAGACAACAATGCCATTCCTGCAGGTTCTGTAGATTGCCCATTCTGACTCCATCAGTTAGGTTTCCAATTATCTGTTGAATGGGATGATCTCTAAGCCATTTGGGGATATCTTCTTCTTCAGGGTTTGTTCCCCCTATAGAGTTGCTTTGGTGGACTTCGTCTCTCTCTACATCAGATAGGTCCTGGCCTTCTTGTTCTGCAGCTGGATCAGCTACGGTCTTGTCATCTGCAGGTGGGGATCTTATCTGCTCTGCAGATGCATCTTTGTCAGCTACAGTTGGAACAGGTATGGTTGGATCTGCAGTTGGGTCTTCAGATGAGTCCATCCTTCCTGTGTCATGAATGGTAACTTCTTCCAGGGTGGCGGTTTTGAGCTTATTCTTAATTAAGTCCACCCGTTTCATGTACTCAATAGTAGACTCATCAAACACAACATGAGGTGTTTCTTCCACAACTAAGGTTCTTTTGTTAAATACTCTGTATGCCTTGCTTATTTGTGAGTATCCCATAAAGCGACCATCATCAGCTTTAGCATCAAAGGCATTCAATTGGGTTTTACCATTGTTGTGGATGAAACACTTACAACCAAATATACGAAAATATGCAAAAGTTGGTGTTCTGCCATTCCAAACCTCATAGGGAGTTTTGCCATGTCTCCCTACTATCATACTCCTGTTCTGAATATGGCATGATGTGTTGACAGCTTCAGTACAGAACCTCTTTGGCAGGTCAGCTTCAGCAATCATCGACCTGACAGCTTCCTTTAAGGTTCTGTTTCTTCTTTCAGCAACACCATTTTGCTGCGGATTCCTAGCTGCAGAGACTTCATGCTGGATTCTATTCTGATCACTGTACTCAGTGATTTCTTTGTTGAGAAATTCTCCTCCTCTATCTGATATAGTCTGATGATTGAGAGAGATTTCTCATTCTGAATCCTCCTTAGCATCTCAGGTAACTTTGTTAGTGTTTCACTCTTTTTATAGTGAAAAACAACCCATGTTAATCTTGAGTAGTCATCAACTACTACTCCTTCCACTCAATGTCCTTGGATTGATGGGGCCAAAGAGATCCATGTGTAGTAGATCTAGAACTCTTGTGGTGAGAGTGGTAGGCTGAACTGGCTTGAATAATGCTCTGGTCTGCTTTCCTTTTTGGCATGCATCACAGAGAGCTTCCTTCTTGAATACTTCTTCTGGAAGACCCCTGACCAGCTTTTGAGAGCTTATCTTGCTGATGGCTTTGGAGTCCAGGTGACATAATCTTTTGTGCCATAGCCATCCATTTTCAGCACTTGTCTTAGATAGAAAACAGGTGTTTGGAGTGCCTGTGTTCCAATCTCTCATGTAGACATCTCTCCTTCTGAATCTTTGAAGCTTCACTTCTCCTGAAAGGATATCAATCACCATGCATTTCCAAATGGTGAAGAATACTAGGTTCTTCTCATCACAAAATTGAGTTATGCTCAATAGGTTGTATTTGAGCCCTTTGACATAATGAACTTTGGATATGGTTATATTTCCTCTGTGCAGCTCTCCAAATCCTTTTGTTTGACCTCTAGAGTATCTCCAAAGGTTACATCTAGGCCTCTTTCTTTCATATAATTTGAGAGCACCTTCTTATTCCCTGTCATGTGCCTTGAGCATCCAGAATCTACAAACCATTCTTCACCTCCCATAGTTTAATTTAAGGAGATGTGGTAGTAGTCCTTCCACCTTTTCTGCAATTAATAAAGCAGAGATTTAGGTACCCAAATCTGTGTGGGTCCTTGGGGGTTAGTGGGCTTCTTGGAGACTTGATTTCTCCTTGGATTATGAAAAATATGTTGATTGCCCCTATAAGGTGTGTGTTGTTTAGGTCTATATCCTTGGTTAGGATTGTGTACTGGATATGCCTCATAGAATCTGTGGTGTGGGCCATTTCTAAATCTTGGCTGAGACTATTTGTTAAATCGTTGGGGTCTCCACACCGGTTCATTTTAGAAATTTGGATAACCTTGAGGTTTCCATTTGCCTCTCCCATTTTGAAATCTGTTTTTAGGGAGTCGTTGGTAATAGTTGGCATAATGTCTTGGCTGCTGCTTTTGCATTGGCCATTGCCTAGTCTCTTGTCTAGGTGGCTGCCTGGTAAACTTTGGCTGTTGCCTAAACCTTTGACTGGTCTGCTGCCTATTTTGAAATACGGGTTTATATGTAGGCTCAGCAGCTTGGAAAATTGTTTCTCCCTTGATGAAAATGGTTTTTTAACTAGAGGAAGTGTTGGGGTCATATCGAATGCCTGATCTGGAATAAAGTGACCTTTTGTTCATACACAGTTCATCCAGGGTTATAGATGCCTTTAGAGATGTTATCTCTTTAGCTTGTGGACTATTTAACTGTTTCATCTTGGATAGCTCAGCTTTGACATGAGCGGGTGCAACTGACTTTTCACTATTTAAAACAGTCAGCTTATGGATCTCAGCTGCAGTATTTTCAGTTGAGTTTTTCAAGGAGTTTTAAGATCGTTTTTCAAGCTCAACTATAACATTTTTAAGTTTTTCTTACTCTTGGCTGAGCTTGTCAAAATCATTTTTCAGCTGGACTTTCTCATTCTTTAGCTGTGCATTCTCGGTTGTCACAGTCTGGTGAGCTGATTTAAGGGTTTCAAAATCTTTTAGTAACTGGTTTGCAGATTCATGAAGATTCATATCTTCAGACATGTCAGAGCTCAAACCCTCAGTATTTTGAGGTTTAGAAGTTATCTCTTCATCAGCTAGGTTGGTCATCAGACAACTGTATTCATCATCATCATCATCAGAGAAGAATCCACCGTTTGTTTCTACTCTTTCTTTAATCTGATCTTCAATTATGAGCGCTTTTATCTTGTCTTCCTTCTTGCCCATGTCCTTCTTGGCTTCATCCTTCTTAAGATCAGGACATTCAAATTGTATATGTCCTGTCTTATGGCAGTTGTAGCATTCAACCTTCCAGTTTCTAGCCTTTTGATTCCTCCTTGAATTGTCTTTGTAATTCTTCTTGTACTTCGAGTAGTTTTTACGAAAGTTGCTGAATCTTTGCATTAAGAATGCCATCTGTTCCTCAAAATATGAAGGATTCGGAGGTTTAATTTCAGATAGGGTCTGGTAGGGGACACTGCTGCAAATGCTATTCCCTTCTCTGCTGGCTCAGTTGATGATGAACATGGTAGCTCGAACTCATAAGCCTTAAGATCAGAAAACAGCTCCTGGATCTTTATCTTGTTGAGATCCTTTGATTCCCTCATAGACACAGCCTTCATGCTCCATTCGGGGTTGAGGTATCTTAGAACTTTTAGGGCCATCTCCCTGTTGCCATATGTCTTTCCAATGGAGTTAATTTCATTTATGATCTCAGTGAATCTTATGTCCACTTGGTTAATTGATTCACCATTCTTCATTTTAAAGTTGTCAAACTTTTGAGTAGCAATTGACAACTTATTTTCCTTTATCAGCTCGGTTCCCTCACACATTATAGCTAATGTGTCCCAAAATTCTTTGGCATTCTTGAAATTTTTTATCTTGACCATGGTTGATTTGTCAAGGGTCCGGTACAGCACATCTCTGGCCCAGTTGTCAAGGTTGGCCAGCTTCCTTTCTTCAGGGGTCAGCTCTGTCCTCTTCTTGGGAATCTTCTCTGGCTTCCCAACTACAATTTCTTCAGGTGACTTGTCCTTCTCAAAGATGAAAGGACCATCTTCAATGATACACCACATGTCGTCATGGATGGATGATAAGTGTGCCTGTATTCTTATCTTCCGGAGGTCATATTCATCAACAGAAAATAGAGGTAATCTAGAGTGTATGTGTTGCATGTGTTCCATTCAAAATGAGAGATTAAAATATATATCCTCGGATATATGGATCTGGTTCTGTAAAAATTGAACCAACCTCTCTGATACCACTTGTAGGTCACAAGTCGTCAGGAATAAGTCTAGAGGGAGGGGTGAATAGACTTACTGAAACTCTTTTCTTGAAAATCAGGTGAGTTTCTCAGCTGTGATAAGTATATATGACTTAAAGTCGTCTGCAGACAAGTTATGCGGAAGACACAGCTGATGACGATAGCACTGCAGATAACTATCTAATGGAACAGTAAATATGTATGCAGCAATTAAGTATGATGCTCAAAGCTGTAAATGACACAACACTTATAGTGGTTTCAGAGGTGTGGTAATCTTCTACTAGTCCACTTTTCTCCAAACCAGTTGGAGATGAATTTCACTATAACTTTCAACTAGTGATAAATGTTACAATGATTCACACAGTCACAATAGCTTCCAGCCAGTGAAATCCCGTGGCCGTTGCAACTCCCTTTGACTGCCTAGCACCTCTTGATCGAAAACCCGTGGATGCCTCAACAAATCTCGAGCTGTCTATCACCTTCCAATCAAGAATCCTTATATGCCTTATTAGTCGCAAACCTTCTGAAAACCTCGTTTACAGAAGTACCCCGTACTCAACTTTTGAGAAAAGAGTGTTGTCTTCCCCAAAAAAGAGCTTCTTCAAATATGATCTTTTAAGCTTGCTCTTTCACGATGCTATAGATTGCTTTTGATTGCCTTGATTGCTTAGATCGCTTGTAAGTATTGTTCGCATTGTACTTTGCTCAATTCATATCTTCATATATTTATAGTATGATCCTTGAGATTTCTTCATAGCTGTTGCATCATTGTAACAAATCCATCTGTTGGAGAGTGGACTTCTTTGTTTATCTTATTAATCCGTTGCAAGGCTTGATTCCCCTTTCAATTCCTATTGTTTGAAAGACTTTCTTGTAAGTGCCATTATTCTTGATTAGAATAAGTATAAAGTCTTCAGAACGCGGATCTTTATGAATATTTAATTCCTTGCTATCCGGGAATCTTTCCAGTTTGTCTCCTACGTCTTGCATGCGGCTTTCCGTGATTGTTGATTTTCAACTCTTGCTGACATGGACTGAGTATCTTGGTTGATAACTTGACTGAGAAGCTGTCTGATATTTCTTGGTCAAAGCTGCCTAAAGTGCAGTCAACCTTCTCTGATGTACAGTTCTCTGATGTGAAGTCCTCTAAAGTTCTCTGACTTGAACTTCTCTGAGATAAATTTCTCTGCTCTGAAGTTCTCTGCTCTGGACTTCTCTGATCTAAACTTCTCTGAGATAAAGTTCTCTGCTCTGAAGTTCTCTGATATGAACTTCTCTGAGATAAAGTTCTATGCTCTGAAGTTCTATACTTAGTCGATTTACAACTGATCAACAATACTTATCCTAAACTTATAAGGCCTATAGAAGCTACTCATTTGGTTCTTCTTTACAATTTTCCAAGTACTTAAAACATACATTTGAATAAAAAATTAATATAGGGATGACATCATCAAAATCTAACAAGTATTCCTAACATGTTATTCTTCCCACACAGGTCAGAACATCAAGGGCTTAGTTTACAGAGTGGCTAAGTTGATCTCAACATAAGGATTGGGTAGAACAAGTTCAAACAGCAGTTGTATGCTTTGACAAGCGTTCGCTGTAAGATGTGCTGTTTGCGTTGAGGAATTTATATTTCTTCACTTGGTAAAGTTGTATGCTCATGAAATATAATGCTTTTTGTTAGCTTGATATTCATATTGTCAGAGCTAATGCCTCAGATGTATTGCGCGAGATAAAATGAACTTTGTTAGCAATGTTCTATTGCTTGGGGCTATTTATAACCTTGAAAATAGATCCGCTATAAATGTAGCCATTGGCCGGTTGGTAAGATTGAGACAACTCTGATTGGCAGCTTCAGAATATCTGAATTAAAGGCGATTCATATTTAATGTTTCAGACATTCTTTTTTACTTAACATTAAATGCTATTCAACGTGTTGAGACTGTAATCTCTTCGGCCGCATTAAATTTTATCCTATATGCATTAAATGTTACTTTAACCGTAAATACTTTATGAATAAACAATGTGACTTTCACAACGGTTTAAAGTTTTTCTTCAGTCCTGTTCGATATGTGTTTTACTTTTCCTAAGTAAATCACTTACAACATGATTGTTGTATCCAACTTTTTTCATCTTTGCTGCATAATGGTGTAAGTGTTGTAGGAACGGACTTCTGACTATGCTAGAAGATCTCTTGCTGTATAGACAAGCTGTATGAAGTTTCTTAAGAAGATCTCTAGAAGATCTGGGCAGAGAGGTTTCTGAGGTTCTGGACTCGGGGAGGATCGGCAGGTAGCGCACGCTACTATCGGTCGTGGCGCACGCTAATCGGCAGGTGTAGCACATGCTGTCGGCCGACTAGCGCACGTTACCTGGCCAAGTAGTTTAGTCCAGAGAGTTCTGGACAGGTCGGCTAGCTCACGCTAGCGTCCGCGCAGTGCGCGCTATCGCGGTCGGGCAGGCAGGTTCCGGTCGGAAAGTTGGGTCAGCAGTACTGGGTCATGCGTGTAATACCCAGTTGTAATTCAGTCATTATCATTCAGTAATTATCGTTCAGTAATTGTCACTCAGTAATTTTCACTCATTGATGATCACTTGTCACTCATATTCAATCATTGTATTCACCGTTCAGAGTAATTGTATCGTGTATCAATCATCATTCATCATCAATCTAGTTTGAGAATCATGCCGTGTTTATCATCATTGTCATCTTCATAGTGGTCTGTGTGCTAGGAGTAGCGCACAATACCAACTCTATTTAGCGCGCGCTAATTGAGTTCGGGTAGTGCACGCTACCTCTCAACTAGCGCACGCTAATATAGTTTAAGCAGGCAGTCCAGAAGGCACGGGGCTGCAGTTGGGTTGTAAGTAGCGTACGCTACGAATGGTAAGTAGCGCGCGCTAGTAGGTCAGAGTAGCGCACGCTATGCAGTCGGTGTAGCGCGCGCTAAGGTCGGATCAGGCAGAGTCCAGTGGCTACTGGACTGAATTGGATTAATTCCTAGCATATGCTACGAGTAGATATTAGCGCACGCTAATCGGTGTCAGTAGCGCACACTGAATTTGGTGTGTAGCGCGCGCTACCGCGAACAGATCAGAGCACAGGAGGTTCTGGACTTCAGTACTAGGCAGCAGATAATTTGTTAGCGCACGCTAACATTTTGAGTTAGCGCACGCTAAGTATATGGGTGTAGCGCACGCTAAAAAAGGTACGTAGCGCATGATACCGTTGCGAACAGAGGGTACTGAACTACCCAGTACACCCGTTAGCGCACGCTATGCACAAGAACTAGCGCACGCTAAACTGGTGTTGTTATAAATACGACAGTTCAGTCTTTTCTTCGTTATTCTTCATTTCTTTTCATTCCTTCGTCGGTTCCAAGCGATTTGGAGCTTCTTGAGAAGTGTTCTTCGAGGTGCAATCATCTATCAACATCTCCAATATTATAATTCGGAGTAATCATCATTTCATCATCTCCATCACATCAAATCAAGGTATTAATCTCTTGGATCTAGAATTTCGGATTTTGGGCTTTTTCCTTCCGATTTCTTAGTGTAAGCTTGGATTGTTGTTGGAATATGTTAGATATGGATTATCTACCTTGGATAAATGTATTCCTACGGATTTAATGGCATATATTTCAGATTTCATGAATTGTTGGGGTTTGATTCAAGAACACATTAGAGTTTACTTTGATATTTGGGGGTTTTCGATTAGATGTTGTCGTTAAATCGTTTTGTGGATTCCTATGGGATTATTGATATCATTTGAGGTGTTTTGTTGGTTTGAAATACTCATTTGGAGTTGTTTTCGATATATTCGGGATTGGATATTATCAAAGGATGTATGTTTGCTAAGTATTCGTTAGAATGTCGCAATGAGTTCGGATATTGTTGTGTCGACGTTTGAATTAGTTATAATCGTGTTTGATACGTATATTGAGCATTTGGTGGTAATTATCATTCAAGGTTGTTCGAGCGACCGACATCCCTTTTAGGACGTTGTTCGAGGAAGGACATTCTTCACCGGCGTTGTGTAAGTTTATTCTTACTCGGTTAAAAGAATTTTCATTCCTTTCGTTGTTGTTCATTCATAATCATAATTCATCCATAATGTATTAACCATATTGAGACTTGTAATTGTCAATTAATCACTTCATTCACGAGGAACGACGGTTCCAATCATTTCATTGAGCTATCATTCATTTCACTATCATTTCATCTCGGTGAGTCATTCTTCACTTTGTCGGATTGTTATTCTTCATGGTCATTTCTTGTCCATATGACCTTCTGGGTTCATATTACGTGGCCGGGTGGGTATGTGTGGAATTTTTAGTCGGGCACGTGATGGTCATGTGTTGGGTTCACCGACACATTGGACTGTGCACACGGTAACGTACCTCCGTGAGACTAATTAGGTACAAGGACGGGTGTGTCCGGACACTCGTCTTGTGCACTGTCACATACCATTACGGGCGTACTATGATGCTCCTCTTCAGCTTAATTTCATAATTAAAATATATCATGATTGTGTTTATTCAACTCTTGAGGATTGTTGTTACGTATGGCCCGGCCCGTTGGGGGATGTTGTTTTCAGGTCATGGCAAGGCTAAGGCACGGGAAGAGAACGTTGACGGCGAGGAGTCCCAGTGATACTAGTAAGGGTCCCCCAGTCCTTTCAGTCTTCATGCTTTCTTCATTTGTATTCCGCTGCAGACTTCCATTTAAATACTCATTTTAATTGGTGTTGTATATTTTATCTTCATATAAAATATACATGTATTCTGTTTTATCCTGGGTGTGTTGTACTTGAAACTCCTCATCGGAGTAATTATTGATATACTGTGGTTCGGTACTACAATTATATCACTTAATTCATTAATTTTCATTCGCCTAGTGGGTCCCAGTCGGGGGTCCACGGCACTGTAATATTCGCCTAGTTTGGGGTGTTACAGAGTTAGTATCGGAGTGTGGTTTTGAATACTACCTTCTGAGTCATGTCTCATTTGAAATCATCATTCATCAGACTAGTATCATTGGACTTTCGCGTCATGTGTGACCTGTGCAAGAGCCGAGCCCCTCAGACCAAAGAACAGTAAGATTTCTGACGCCATGGTATAATTTCTGGCAATAAGAATCACTCATTCATCACTCAACAGTCAACAATCCTCTTTCATCATTTTCATTTTTGATCAAGTCGATCATATTAATTGATTAATCACTCAGTTCATTTCATTGTTCAGTTGTTGATCTTGAGGATCATATCATTAATCTTGTTAACTTGTTCATGATAATCATTTCAAGAATTTCATCAGATAATCACATCACTTCAGTTTATCATTCATGTAATCACTGTGTTTGAGCGCGTATGCTCATTTTCATCATTTCATAACGTAATCATAATGTGATATTCATGCGAGATACATAATTATCATATGACTTTCCACTTCAGTATGGAAAGAGCTGGCAGAGGACGCGGGGGAAGAGGTCGTGGTGTGGGCCGAAACCCGGGAGCTCGTGTGAATACACGCGCTAATGCGAGGAATAATGTTAATTCAACGAACAGTGACGCTGCTACTCATTCTCCTGGAAATAATCATTCACCGTCATGAAGTCGTACCCGGGACACAGCTCAATCGGAAGGTGTTCGGGTTGATCCACTCGCTTTTATGCAGGGCATGATGGCCTAGATGACTCAAATGGCATGCTTCATGGAGACGATGCAGAACTCAGCTACTCAGAATCAACAGGCTCCTCCGCCGCCACCTCAGGGGCAAGAGAGGGGTGTAAGCAGTATCATAGGCGACATCTCTCGTCAGAGGCCACCTACTTTTGAGGGCTCATCTGAGCCGGCGGATATTGTTCACTGGCTTGAGCATTTCGAGAAGTTGTTCACTATGGTGGAGTGTCCCGAAGGGCACAAAGTTTCAGTTGCGGCTTACTATCTTGGTAAGGGTGCTCATTCATGGTGGTTATCGTTGAAGCCCACGGACGGATCTTGTACTTGGGATCAATTCAAGACTCTCATGATGGAGAGGTATTATCCGGCCCCACTCGTGGAGGCCAAGTTGTCAGAACTACTCACTCCCGACCTCTCAGCAGACGATGATGTTCTAGCCATCGCCGAGAAATTTCAGGAGCTACTTCCTTTTGCCTCATCCATTATTCATTCTGAGGCAGACAAGATCAAATATTTCAGCAAGAGGTTGAAGCCTCGTATGCGGATGCAATTGCTTAATCACAATTGCACCACTCTAGCCGAATTCATTGAGAAAGCTCTTACTTATGAGCTTAGTGCTAAGGAGATTGCTAAGCAACAACCTTCATCTGCTGGCAAGAAGTCTAAGAATCGTAATCAGCCTGAAGGCAGTCAGGCCACTTTCAAGAAGCCTCTTGCGGGCTCTACTTTCTGTGAGCGACCTCCTGTGGCGCCCAGACATGCGGAATCACAGTCCCAAGCGGCCAGTTCGGCCATCACCTGTTTCAACTGTGAAGAACAGGGTCATTTCAACACCAAGTGTCCGAGGTAGACTGTCACGTGCCATAACTGTGGGATTGCTGGGCATAAGGCCCGTTTTTGCCGATGGGACTTCAAACATACTCTGGCGTCATCTCAGGACCCGATACATTTAGCGGTGCAGAATCAGGCCACTCAGTCCGCGTCGTTCAAGACAACAGGAGCAAATAAAGGCGGAGCAAAGAGCTATTAGACGGGAGCGTCTAGTTCGGGGGCCAGCAAGCCCCGAATTTATGAGATGAAGAAGACTGACGATCCAGAGGCCCGGATGATCTCAGGTACACTCGATATTCTATCTCAACCTGTGTGTACCCTTTTTGATACTGGTGCATCACATTCATTCATTCTCGAATCATGTTTGAGTAGACTACGTCTGGGTAGTGCTACTAGTTGTGAGCCTTATGTCATTGGTCTACCTGATGGTAGAAGAATTATCGAGAATCGTGAGATTAAGGATTGTCCGATTCAGCTTCATAGCCGTGATTGGTTAGCAGATCTAATCGTGGTAGATTTACCGAGAGACGACGTCATCCTGGGTATTGATTGGATGGATCGTCACGATGCCGTCATCAGTGTCCGTAAGCGTATGGTCACTATCATTTCATACGATGGGGTCGAATGTGTATTTTAGGGAGGTAATCCTAGCTGTTCTGGGAGAGTCATCAACTTGATGAAAACAGTGAAATTACACAGTCAGGGATGTGTCGGTTATTGGTGCTATATGACCAAGACCCAGAAACCATCAGTAATGTTGACGGATATTCCTATAGTGAGAGAATATGCCGATGTATTTCCGGACGAGTTACCTGGTTTGCCTTCACAGAGAGATGTGGAATTCACGATTTAGTTGGAGCCTGGTATGTCTCCAATATCGAAGGAACCGTACCGGATGGCCCCGACCGAAATGAAGGAGTTGAAGAATCAATTAGAGGATTTGACCGAGAAGGGTTATATTCGACCGAGTGCGTCCCTGTGGGGAGCACCAGTGTTATTTGTCAAGAAGGAGGATGGTTCGTTCCGCTTGTGTATTGATTACTGGGAATTAAACTGGGTGACGATCAAGAATAAATATCCTCTACCTCGTATTGATGATATTTTGGATCAACTTCAGGGAGATTCAGTATTTTCCAAGATCGACTTAAGATCTGGATATCATCAGTTGTGAATTCGAGAGTCGGATATCGCAAGGACGGCGTTCCGAACACGCTATGGTCATTATGAGTTTGTGGTGATGTCGTTTGGGTTAACTAATGCACCTGCGATATTCATGGAGTTAATGAATCGGGTTTTCATCGACTATTTGGATCAGTTCGTGGTTGTCTTTATTGATGACATTTTACTTTATTCTCGTGACCGGGAGGAGCACGAGTTTCACCTTCATCAGGTGCTCGACGTGTTGAGACGAGAGCAACTTTATGGGAAGTTTTCCAAATGTGAATTCTGGATGTCTGAAGTGACATTCCTTGGACATGTAATTTCATCAGACGGAGTTCGTGTCGACCCTCAGAAGACGAAGGCTATCTGAGATTGGCAACCTCCGAAGAATGTTAAGGAAATCCGAAGTTTCCTCGGATTAGCTGGTTATTATCGGCGATTTGTGGAAGGATTTTCTAAAATCGCTCAACCCATGACGAACCTTTTCGGAAAGATAAGAAATACATGTGGTCCGACGCGTGTCAACATAGTTTTGAGGAACTCAAGAACCGGTTAATTTCAGCACCTGTCCTTTCTTTACCACAAGGGACGGAAGGATTTGTGGTTTATAGTGATGCGTCCGGATAGGGTCTCGGATGTGTGCTAATGCAGAACGGGAAAGTTATTGCTTATGCTTCACGGCAATTGAGGCCTTACGAGGTTAATTATCCGACCCACGACCTGGAGCTAGCAGCCGTGGTATTCGCATTGAAGATTTGGCATCATTATCTTTATGGCGTTACCTGTCAGATATTCACCGATCATAAGAGTTTAAAGTATATATTTACTCAGAAGGAGTTAAATATGCGACAGGGATGGTGGTTGGAACTAATCAAAGATTATGATATTGAGATACTTTACCACCCGGGTAAGGCGAACGTTGTCGCCAACGCCTTGAGTCGTAAGTCCGTTCATGAGCAGATGCTTGCTCGATTAACAGTTCAGAAGGAACTTCAACAGGAATTTCTGAGACCCGAGACCGAGGTCTGGTTACAGCGAGTACAAGGGAAACTTTGTACGTTAGATATTTCATCGCCACTTGAGGAGGCGATCAGGGGGAACCAGGGTTCGGACCCATTTTTGTTACGCATTCGAGATGATGTGACTCAGGGAAAAAGCCCCTGGATTTGTGGTCCGCGAGGATGGACTTTTGCGATTTAAGAATAAGTTGTGCGTACCGGCGAATGACGAGTTGAAGAACTCGATTTTGAGAGAAGCTCATGCTACCCCTTATTCCGTTCATCCGAGGTCTAGCAAGATGTACAAAGACTTGAAACAAAATTACTGGTGGAGTAATATGAAGCGAGAAGTCGCAGAATTCGTTTCGAGATGCTTAACCTGTCAGCAAGTCAAGATAGAACATCAGCGACCGGCGGGTATGCTGAAACCTATCCCTATTCCAGAGTGGAAGTGGGAAGATATTTCAATGGACTTCATCATGAGTTTGCCGACGAGTCGTGGTGGCATGAATACAATTTGGGTAATTGTGGATCTTTTAACTAAGTCAGCTCATTTCCTTGAGATTAAGGATACGTGGGGTCCCGAGAGACTTGCCCAGTTGTTCATCAAATAGATAGTGAGACTGCACGGTCCTCCTAAAGGTATCGTTTCCGATCGTGACGGACGATTCGTGTCTCATTTTTGGAAATCAGTTCATTGCGCTATGGGAACTTAGCTTAATCTCAGTACAACTTTTCATCCTCAGTCCGACGAACAATCAGAGAGGACTATTCAGACTTTGGAGGACATGTTGAGGGCATGTGTTCTCGATTGGAAAGGTGATTGGGAAGCTCAACTACCGTTGATCGAGTTCACGTACAATAATAGTTGGCATGCTTTGATTAAGATGGCACCTTATGAGGCCTTGTACGGTCGTCGTTGTCGATCTCCTTTATGTTGGGATAACTTATTAGAATCAATCGGCACCGAGCCCGATATGCTTATAGCTGCCCGTGAGAAGGTAGCTTTGATCAGGAGTCGTTTGTTGACCGCTCAGAGTCGACAAAAATCAAATGCCGATAATCGTCGTCGACCATTAGAGTTCGAGACAGGTGACCACGTTTTGGTCAAGGTATCCCCGAGTCGAGGTATCTTCCGTTTCGGGAAACGAGGGAAGTTGAGTCCGAGATTCATTGGACCGTTTGAGATTTTGGATCGAGTAAACGAGCTACATTATCGATTGGCTTTACCTCTGGCGTTGAGCCGGATTCAAAATGTGTTTCACGTCTCTCAGTTGCGGAAGTATGTTGCCGACCCGAGTCACATACTTCAGTTCGACGAAATCGAGATTGCTGATGATCATTCATATGAGGAACGTCCTATACGAGTCTTAGAGCGGCGAATCAAACAGTTGAGGAACAAGACGATTCCTTTGGTTAAAATTCAGTGGTCTAGACATGGAGTCGAAAAGGCTACTTGGGAAACCGAGGATAGTATGCGGGAGAGTTATCCCGAGTTGTTTGACCCTTAGTTTCGGGGATGAAACTCTTTTAAAGGGGTGTATGTAATACCCGGTTGTAATTCAGTCATTATCATTCAGTAATTATTGTTCAGTAATTGTCAATCAGTAATTTTCACTCATTGATGATCATTTGTCACTCATATTCAATCATTGTATTCACCGTTCAGAGTAATTATATCATGTATCAATCGTCATTCATCATCAATCCAGTTTGAGAATCGTGCCGTGTTTATCATCCTTGTCATCTTCATAGTGGGCTGTGTGCGAGGAGTAGTGCATGCTACCAACTCTATTTAGCACGCGCTAATTGAGTTCGGGTAGCGCACACTACCTCTCAATATTAGCACACGCTAATGTAGTTCAAGCAGGCAGTCCAGAAGGCACTGGGCTGCAGTTGGGTTGTAAGTAGCGCACGCTACGAATGGTAAGTAGCGCGCGCTAGTAGGTCAGAGTAGAGCACGCTATGCAGTCGGTGTAGCGCGCGCTAAAGTCAGATCAGGCAGAGTCCAGTGGCTACTGGACTGAATTGGATTAATTCCTAGCGTATGCTACGAGTAGATATTAGCGTACGCTAATCGGTGTCAGTAGCGCATGCTGAATTTGGTGTGTAGGCGCGCTACCGCGAACAGATCAGAGAACAGGAGGTTCTGGACTTCAGTACTGGGCAGCAGATAATTTGTTAGCGCACGCTAACATTTTGAGTTAGTGCACGCTAAGTATATGGGTGTAGCGCACGCTACAAAAGGTACGTAGAGCACGCTACCGTTGTGAACAGAGGGTACTGGACTACCCAGTATACCCGTTAGCGCACGCTAAACTGGTGTTGTTATAAATAGGACAGTTCAATCTTTTCTTCGTCATTCTTCATTTCTTTTCATTCCTTTATCGGTTCTGGGCGATTTGGAGCTTCTTGAGAAGTGTTCTTCGAGGTGCAATCATCTATCAACATCTCCAAGCTTATAATTCGGAGTAATCATCATTTCATCATCTCCATCACATCAAATCAAGGTATTAATCTCTTGGATCTAGAATTTCGGATTTTGGGCTTTTTCCTTCTGATTTCTTCGTGTAAGCTTGGATTGTTGTTGGAATATGTTAGATATGGATTATCTACCTTGGATAAATGTATTCCTATGGATTTATTGGCATATATTTTGGATTTCATGAATTGTTGGGGTTTGATACAAGAACACATTAGAGTTGACTTTGATATTTGGGGGTTTTCGATTAGATGTTGTCGTTAACTCATTTTGTGGATTCCTATGGGATTATTGATATCATTGGAGGTGTTTTGTTGGTTTGAAATACTCATTTGGAGTTGGTTTCGATATATTCGGGATTGGATATTATCAAAGGATGTATGTTTGCTAAGTATTCATTAGAATGTCGCAATGAGTTTGGATATTGTTGTGTCGACGTTTGAATTAGTTATAATCGTTTTTGATACGTATATTGAGCATTTGTTAGTAATTATCATTCAAGGCTGTTCGAGCGACCGACATCCCTTTTAGGACGTTGTTCGAGGAAGGACATTCTTCACCGGCATTGTGTAAGTTAATTCTTACTCGGTTAAATGGATTATCATTCCTTTCGTTGTTGTTCATTCATAATCATAATTCATCCATAATGTATTAACCGTATTGAGACTTGTAATTGTCAATTAATCACTTCATTCACGAGGAACGACGGTTCCAATCATTTCATTGAGCTATCATTCATTTCACTATAATTTCATCTCGGTGAGTCATTCTTGACTTTGTCGGATTGCTATTCATTGCTATTCTTCATGGTCATTTCTTGTCCATATGACCTTCTGGGTTCATATTGCGTGGCCGGGTTGGGATGTGTGGAATTTTTAGTCGGGCCCGTGATGGTCATGTGTTGGGTTCACCGACACATTGGACTGTGCACATGGTAACGTACCTCCGTGAGACTAATTAGGTACAAGGACGGGTGTGTCCGGACACTCGTCTTGTGCACTTGCTCATACCATTACGGGCGTACTATGATGCTCCTCTTCAGCTTAATTTCATAATTAAAATATATCATGATTGTGTTTATTTAACTCTTGAGGATTGTTGTTCTGTGTAACTGGCCCCGTTGGGGGATGTTGTTTTCAGTTCATGGCAAGGCTAAGGCACGGGAAGAGAATGGGGACATCAAGGAGTCCCAGTGATACTAGTAGTGGGCCCTAGTCCTTTCAGTCTTCATGCTTTCTTCATTTGTATTCCGCTGCAGACTTCCATTTAAATACTCATTTTAATTGGTGTTGTATATTTTATCTTCATATAAAATATACATGTATTATGTTTTATCGTGGGTGTGTTGTACTTGAACCTCCTCATCGGAGTAATTATTGATACACTGTGGTTCGGTACTACAATTATATCACTTAATTCATTAATTTTCATTCGCCTAGTGGGTCCCAGTTGAGGGTCCACGGCACTGTAATATTCGCCTAGTTTGGGTTGTTACAATGCGGGCCCCGGCCGAAGGTTCTAGGCTGATACTGGCCGATAGCGAATGCTAGTCCGGAAGGCTAACGCACGCTAGGGCACGCCAGTATAAATATGACTGAGCAGTCATATTTTCACCCGTTTTTCATTTCTATCTTTTTTTCCCCGCGACTGGAGGCTTGGTGATCAAGGAGACATGTTGTCAAGCAATTAATCCACGTAGTTTGGGAGTTCATCTCATCAATTAATCCCTCCATAACCTCCTTTTATCCAGCGAATCAAGGTTAGATTTCCTAAAATCTTAGTTTTGGGATAATTGGGGGGTTTCACTTGGTTTTGTCCGATTTACCCGTAGTAACTCAGATTTGTGGCGGATCGATGATTATTAAGTTATATTCTATCATTTTCCTTGTTGTTCCATGGTTCGATTGCTATAGATCCGTCGTTTTGTTGAGTTCTTAACCGATTCCTTGAAGGTGTTCGGTGAAAAGAAGTCTTAGAGGGGAGATTCGGGCGTTATACGATTATTATTCCTCGTACGATCGTTAATTTATTGATGATATGTCTTAGGAACGAAATCTTTGTGAAGAACTCGAGTCGGAACCCTTCCGTTCGTTGTCTTCTTCGGGGTCCGAGGTTTCCCGGTTGAACCGTGTTCTTCGGAGTGTTCGGTATTGGTTATTGAAGCAAGTATTCTACTTATACGAGTTGTGTCTTGTGAATAGAGTTTACATATTGGATTTACGATGAATTGGTTTACCTTCATGGATATGATTCGTGTGAATTGATTATTTGAATGTTTGTTGGTATTAATGATATTCTTGCTTGTTTAATATTGTGAAGTTGTGTTGGTCATGTTAGCCGCATGATTCTTGTTGGACTTGATTGCTCGGGTTTGATGCCTTATGTTGATTATGACTATTGTGTTGAGTTGATTATACACATGGACGTGTATTTGGTGTATGATTGGATGTTCGATCGTATTTGTATTAAAATGTGTTATTCGTGGTCATGTGTTGCGATGTTTGATAAGTGTTGGGAAGTGTGTGTAGTCTAGGTACGGTCGTGTGACCTCTGGAGTTAGGTACATGAGGTGTATGAACAGTGTGTGTGGTCCAGGTACGGTTAGTGGGACCTATGGAGTTTGCTACATGAGGTGTACGAACAGTGTGTGTGGTCCAGGTACGGTCGTGTGACCTCTGGAGTTCGGTACATGAGGTGTACGAACAGTGTGTGTGGTCCAGCTATGGTCCGTGGGACCTCTGGAGTTCGGTACATGAGGTGTACGAACAGTATGTGTGGTCCAGGTACGGTCCATGTGACCTCTCGAGTTCGGTACATGATGTGTACGAACAGTGATTGTGTGGATAATGTTTTGATGTTAAGATTCCGGACACGTGATGATATTTCACTAATGTGTTTTGAAACAAGAACCGGGCTGAGGCCTTGATGATTTTCGAAAAAGGTTTTGTAAATTAGGACTCAAGGTCCAAAGGAAATTATGTTATAAAAACTCCCGAAATGCAGAGTTTTAATTCTTAAAACTTCACCACTTGTTTTCTGATTAATAAAACCTCTCGGGAATGTTTTGACAATTAAATTGTGTTACCTGATTCGTGATTTCTTTCTGCTTGATACATTTCGTATATTATTATACTTGCACTAGTAAAACAATGGTGTTTTACTAACCCCCGAGTAATCGGGGGGTGCATGTCTGTTTTGCGTCCAGGTACATGCTGGTTCGGAGGCACAGGAAGTGACAAGCTACGATACTAATCAAGAGTTGAGAGTTGGTCGGGTTACGTTGTATCGGCCGAGTTATAGTCAGACTTCCGCTGTCGTGTATCTTTACCCCTGCGTGGGTATTTGTTGTAAAAAATTGTATGTCATCTTGTTCGCGTTAGTCGTGTGACCTTATCGGTCTGTGTGGTTGTATTGTAATTGACCTTAATGGTCTGTACTATTGTAACGACTGACTTCGGTCGGTCAAATTTTGGTAGTTCTGTATTGTTTAGCCTGGTAGGTCCTCACGGGGAGGGTCTACGGCGTGTAATATTCCCATATGGTCTGGGGGTGTTACAGTTATGGTATCGGAGCTTAGGTTGTGGAAACCTAGGCTGTCGGGTTAAGTCGATTCGTGGTTTGTCGAGTAATATGATGTCATGTCATTCAAGTTGTCGGGTGACTAGTTGAGTTGTGCGTGGTCACAAGTGTCGTATTGTCGGGCGAGATTAGTATCGTGGGAGACCGTCATCTCCGTGCGGCCTGTGGACGTAAGTCTCCTCTTTTACGCGAGGTATCTGTGTTTCATGATTTCATATATGTGCGAGTCGTGGTCTTGAGGTTCACTATGGTTATTTTCCAGCTCATATATTTAGTAGTGAAGTTGAGGGGGAGGTTGAGAAGAAAGACATGTTGAGTTTTAGGGTCGGTCCCCCAGCACCTGATAATTACATAAAGTGTGATGAGCCTGTAGAAGAAGTTACCATTGATTATGTTTCCAAAGAAATTCCATTAATTTGTCATCAAACTTCGACTAATAAGGTGAATACTTTTGTGCCAAAAATTTTATTAACGGTGCCGCGCATAATTTTTCCTAAATCCATAATGGGAGAGATTGACCCTATTACTTTTGATTTTGTTGAGGCTGATTCCTTGAGTTCTAATGAGGTTGTTCATGATATGTCTTTATTATCTACCCATTCGAACTCTGCTTATTTTTTCATGTCTTATCATTATTATATTCTTCCATCATTTTTTGGTTGTCCGCATAATTATTCTTATTCATTATTTTTGGCAACCGGGCATGATCCAAAGCCTCCCTTGTGGAATAAGAGGCTTATAGATTGCAAGAAGGGGTCATTTGGCAATCTCCCTAGAAAGAAGCCACGTTAAATTCTTTTTGCCACGTCGTGCTCAAGACGTAAAATAGAGCGCTTGATGGGAGGCAACCCATCATTTTTACTTGCTTTCTAGTTAGTTGTTTTTATTTGATTTTTAGTTATTAATTTTTTCTTTGTTTTGTTATTTCGTTTGGATTCGTATTTTTGTTGGCCCTTATCTCTCTAATATTTTAACCCCAAATGAATATTATCCTTCGTATTCTAGTCTTTCTTGATTTAATGTCTATTGTTATTTCATGACTAGAGACTAAGTTTGGGGGTCCCTCGTGATGTTAGGCATTATTTGAAGTATCCACTCAGACATGTACTGGCGTTCAAGAAGACATTTGGAATAAGTTTCCCTTTTCCTTATCTCTTTTATTTTCACATGAGCTTTATTGTTGATGATTTTATGTGTAGTGGAATTGATTTTCTTGGTTATAAATTGCGATTTCATCATTGCTTTATTGTCTTTGCATGTTGTTGATGGTTTTTGCAAACATGAATTTTTCGTGAATTTTTTTGTGCTTCCGTGTGTAAAACTGATGTTACAATACTGATTTCTCGGGGAAGAAATGGTTGAGTTTTAGTTGAGTTGCAGTCAGCGATTTCTGTTTCTGTTGAAGTATTCATTTAGGTCCGAAATTTTATCATTTTTGTAGAAATCTTAGCAGATAAGAAAGGAGACATACGTGTTTTTTAAATCGCCGTTTATACGTTTGGTTAAACTTTTCGCGTAGCTAGTCGTCCAGTAATATGAGTCTTGTTGGCACTTGGATTGAGTTTAGAGTCGGACAGTTTTTCCAAAAAGTCGAGATAGTAGTTGTTCTATGATGGGAAATCTAGTAACTGGGGGTATTCACGTGACCCGTTGTTTACTCTCGCATAAAACGACGACCCTGAATATATTAATACTTTAGGAATATGACATTACCGATGATGGGAAGCCTAGTAACCGGGGGTATTCACGTGACCCGTTGTTTACTCTCGCGTAAAACAACGACCTTGAATCGGACATGCGGGAATTGCTATTCGAGTTTTTTCTCCGCTGTAGAGGGGGCTTAGTAACTAGAAGTATCCATGTGCCCCATGAGTGTCTTTTACGTCAAACGGTTCCCCGATACATGAGAATGGAAATCCACCCTAGGATCATCCCGATGAAATATCCCGAGAGCCGAAACCTAGTGGTTAACTCGAATCATATTATTGATCATACATAAGGGAATGCTGTCCTAGGAGTAATTTTGATAATGAAACTCTTGAATTTTGCCACTAGACTGTCGGACTGGGCGAATTAACTTGTTTAATCTAACCCTTCATATTGACGGTCGGTTAAATTCACGCTTGTTAATCTTTGAGCTTGATTTTCTTCATGAACGATTGATTAGGACTAAAATTGGTTACTTAGTGGAATCAGTGTCCTGGATGTGACTCGCTATTACGAGACTTGTACTATTCTTTGAGATTTTCAGGGGAGTATTGATTAAGTTGAGCACTATGGACTTGCATCATTATTCACGATACATTTTGTTTAAAATTGATCATTTTTGCTTGAGGACAAGCAAAGGCTCAAGTTTGGTGGTATTTGTTAGGCGTATTTTTATGCGCTTTTATATCATTATTTTATATCCATCTTGAGCCTAAATCAGCATAAATGAGCTTTTAATGCACTATTTTTATGTTTTTGCAGGAAATTGGAGTCCGGAAGCTCGAATGACGAAAAAACGGGCGAAAACGGCAATTTTTTGCCAGGCGCCGCGGCACAAGGAGAGTGAGCCGCGGCACACGTGTAACACCCCCAATCCGCTCAGGGATATTAGACGCCGTAGAACCTTTCCTCAAGGATCTACCAGGCTGGTAACGACATTTAACATCTCGACAATGCCTTCAAGGCTACAAAGACTCAGTAGACCGATTTGGTCTTTCCACGGATACATACAACTCAAATACAACTCATGCCCACGCAGGGGACAAAATACAACTACACCCGTACAACGGGAACAATACAACAGCGGAAAATAAAGTACAACTGAACCAACACACGATGTACGGTTCCTCATGTGATTAGTATCGGTCATCTTTCATCATCCTTCGTGCCGACCCGGTGTTATGCTCCAAAACCTGAATGCAAAAATAGACATCCACCCCCCGAATACTCGGGGGTTAGCAAAACTCCACTGTTTTGCTAGTGCAAATACAAAGTGCAAATACGAGCCATACAATTCACATTCCACGAATAACAATAACCGAGGATCCTCAAAGATCCAAACGAAACGAAAAGTACTTCCCGAGGCAAGGGTTTGGGAAAACATTTCAAAAACGAAATATCATAAATCAATGGAAGTAATTTATAAAACAGTTTAGAATGCCATCGAGAGTTTTAATAGAAAACAATTTAGGATTATCAAATCCTACTTTTCGAAAACCAAAAGACAAAAAGGGGTCACCGCCCCAAAGGTTTACTTTCTGAAAAATGACATTAACCAACCGTTGGGATTTTAGCCCCAAATCCGTAAAACGACTTTTACAAAACCATTGGGATTTTAGCCCCAAATCTCATCAACTCACAAGACACAAGAACGACTGGGAGGTTCGTATCCCAACATCAAAATCCACAAAAAAAGTAAATAAAACAAACAAAAAAATACACCATTGAAATACTAGCCAAGTAAGACAAAAGAACACTAACCTCTTAAACACTTAGTCTATTCATGCAATCACGAAAACTGTTCAAAGCACTCATTTCCGGAAATGCCAATATCAAATCACATTTGCAAAAATGCACCACAATTAACCGTCGATCCACACCTCCGTGGACCCCTACCGAGACCCCGTCGGATCTAACCCGTAGTGGTTAAAAGCAAAGCTCGTCGATCCACACCTCCGTGGACCCCTACCGAGACCCCGTCGGATCTAACCCGTAGTGAGCATACACACACACACGTTACTCATGCAACACTAATATGCTAAGAATGTAAGTTCATTAAGAATACTCACTAGAGATGGCCATTAACTCGACACCATTACCAAACTCTTCAAAAATACAATAACAAGCTTAAATACGAATACACGATTCCATAACTTTAAACAAGAGGAGTATCCTCATAAAATCCTTCAACGTTCAAAATAATCAAATCATAATCAATTCTCAAAACACCGTTCACAAAACACGCGTTTTGAAAGAAAGCCTTTAACGAGGCCAAATCGAAATCCTTTGAAACTTCATTTCAAATAACCAAACAAACACATCAAGACGACCACCGATCATCATATACATAAAGCGAGAAAAGTATGGGCAAGGTACTTGCCTCGATACCACGAGCACGGAACCACGAACGGATACGGCTCAACGGGAAGCTTGGGCGCCCGATGCTAACGAAAGGAATACGACGAGCGGAGCGGAAGAATCAAGCACGACCGCGAGGAACGGCGAAAATGAACCTAACGATTCGAATAGCACAATCACAACCACTTCTAAACGATTACGGAAATGGAATACACCGGAAACCCGCCTACGATTCATGTATATTCATACCGAAAACAACAACGAGGGCGGACCACAACCAAACCCTCTCGGTTCCGTAAAAATCACGAAATATACCATGAATCCGTAGGGAAACTAAGAATACCAACAAGAATAATCATATTCATCATGAATCCATCAACGAAACGGAAAGAATCGGACAAAACCCCAAAATCCCCAATTATCCAAAAAGGTAGGGTTTCAAGAGATATTACCTTGAGTGATTCAAGTATTAAGATCCGTAGAGCACGCGTTAGATTGATTATCCGAGCCTCACAACCGAAAAGAAATGATGAAAATCGACCCCGGATGAAGAACTCTCCCCTCTATATCTCTCTCTCTCGCGCAGCAGTGAAAAAATGGGGAAGGAATGAGTCGTTTCGCTCAAAACAACACATTTATAGTGTAACACAATGAGAACCTATCGGCCGGCCTATCGGCGATAGGCTAACCGATACCCATACGGGATGCCGGCAGAGAGTCTATCGGCCCCCTATCGGCGAAAGGCTCTGGAAGTGCTCGGCCAAAAGCGAAAACGACCATAACTCTCTCGTCAGGACTCGATTGACTCACCGTTTGAACCATTGGAAAGCTAACTCGATGTTCTATAATATTGCAAAGATTTATAATTTTTGGAGTCACCAAAAATTAATGGTGATCTAACAAAGACGAACTCATACTTAGAAAAGTCGTTTTGAAATCCCGAATTCAACAAAACGACACCGAAACCCGAACTCGAATACGAACCGAAGATACGGTTACGAAGTACTCACAAAGACGAATCTAAGAGCTAGTAGGACACACGATTCCGACCACCCGAAGGCTCGAAATTCGACAACGGAAGGTAATTACCCCAAACTTTGGGAAATTACGAAAATGGCCCAAAGGCCCGAAAATCACGATACGTGATCGAATAACCAAACCGAAGTTCACAACACGTCCAACAAAGATAAACGGACTTGCGGGAAACTCGAAACAACAGTTTCGGATGAGATTCGCAAGAATCGAACTTAAGTGCGGAAAAGTCGCTAAAAAGCACAGAACTCAACGAAACGACACCGAAACGAACTCGGATGTCAAAAAGTGTAGAATTAATCATTCTCAGAATGACGAAACGGTCATGAGTGAGTCGTCAAAACGGACTCCGACCGAAAAAAAAGAAATTACCGGAAATCGAAAATTGCGGATATTACATTCTACCCTCCTTAAAAGAAGTTTCGTCCCGAAACTTAAAACAAGTAGGGAGAAGAAATATTCCGCCAGGAAAAACTCAACGAGACACACAAGAATGCGTAACTAACGCCCAACGGCGAAATGTTACAAACAACGCAAAGGAACATACGGCGTGAAAACACGCTCCACGGCGACTAACACAACGTCGCTGTTAGGGATATAATAAAACCAACAAATGACAAGCGTCATCAACGGATAATATAGCCAAGTCAATTATCCGACAATCGCAAAACACAACGAACGAAATTCAATATGATTGACCAACCCAACGGTACATCAATCAAAACGCGAGCCAACCGCTGAACAAACACGGAATCCCACCGCCTAAGGGATGGAAGATCGAAAACGAAACTAATTTCCCGAACTGAAGGGAATTACAAAGGAGTCTGAATGCTCAATAATCACGAAACGAGAACAAAAACCGAACAAACAAACGATCGAGACAACAAAAATCGAACAATCATGTCCGAAACACGAAGGATAATAAAATTCAACAATAACTCCCAGGATGATCTGGTGAGAACTACAAGACATGCATTCCCATAAGATCCACAGGAAAGGGAATAGCGATTGAAAAGTCACAACGACAAATAAGTTATTCCGAAATGATATCACACTCGTTCGATAAACAGAAACAAGGGCAGGACAAGCTCAGAAATGTCAACGAACATAAATGAGTCGACAAAGTAGAAAATACAGAAGTTCAAAATCCGATCCCTTCGAATAAAAGGACTAGTAGAACCAAATGATGTTACTCCCGAACAAAGTTCACAAGAATCGAACCGAACTCGAAAAAAAATCACACCGATAACCAGATCGGCCTACAACAAGATCACAGCTCGTTCGGACGATGAAACTGAAATACCGAACAAGTTCATAAAGTACCAACGAACATGAGCGAATCGATAGACTGGGGAAGAGAAAACACAGAAGTCAAAATAGTACGGGCATTACCTCCGACCTCGTCCACGAAATTCACAAAAACGGGAGCAAGGTAACAAGACATTAAACAATCGACGCATAACGGAACCATCACCGATGCACACGGTCATACCAAATCAAGCTCTAACAGCTCGCACATGCGCGACAACTGAGAACTTGCCATGTGGCGTCAACATTCAATACCAACACTCAGCCTCTCACAGGGGCTAGCACAACCAATGTGTGGAAAGCGTCTCAACGCTCACACCGCCAATTCGGTCATACTCGGGAGAAAGTATCAAAGGACAACGCGAACATCACACATACATACCCAGCCCTCAAACGGGAATGGATAGGTTTTAAAACGAAAACTTCATTTTGAAAATAATTTAGAAGAACACCGATTGATCTTGAGTATCATCTTTCAAAAAAGTACAAACGTGAAACATCGTTATCGAGACATTGGAGAACCATTTCGCATTTGATAAAAATGAAGACACTTTCTCTTAGTGAAAACTTTCAAATTATTCGACCCTCGGGTCTAAATAAAAGTGTTGAAAATATCTCAAAACCTTTGGTCCTCGAGGTAGAAAATTTTTGAAATACATTGTGGCATCTAGGATGTACCACAAGAAAATAACTCATTTGAAAAGTATGTCTCAAATTTATTTTTCTAAGATACTCAAGGTTTTCAAAAATCGATAGGCGAATGCCCAAAACTCACACATACCGACGTTCAATAAAACAACTCCTAGCACACGCATCAAAACGTTTAAAATCAAGACAATACAAGTCTTTAAACGAAAATAAACGATAAAATACCACATTCAGAACAAAACCGTGATAAAATACCCTCCATGGCAGCTAGTGAACAAGTCGAACGTGTATAAGCACAAAGCTTCCACAAGAGACTTGTAAAGCGTGCAAATCGATTCGAAAATCATCAACAACGGAGAAAAACAACAATAAAAGACATCACAAACGACACTCCTCGTATAAATCAAATACGAGTCGACTAAATACATATCGTGAAATCAAAATTCACATAAAATTCCACCACTTAACAAATAATCATAAAAATAGCTCGTGTCACACGAGGCACAACACAAAGAAGGAGACTTACTTCCACAGTCGCACGAAGATGATGATCGCCCCACGATACTAATCACGACCAACAAACTCAAACGGCGTCGCGACACGACTCGATCAGATAAAAATCCAACGAAACAAGACTCAAACAACACGACTTGACCCGGCACCTAGGTTCCCTCAACCTAAGCTCGATACCATTTATGTAACACCCCAATCCGCTCGGGGATATTACACGCCGTAGAACCTTTCCTCAAGGATCTACCAGCCGGTAACGACATTTAACATCTCGACAATGCCTTCAAGGCTACAAAGACTCGATGACCGATTTGGTCTTTCCACGGATACATACAACTCAAATACAACTCATGCCCACGCAGGGACAAAATACAACTACACCCGCACAACGGGAACAATACAACAATGGAAAATAAAGTACAATCGAACCAACACACGATGTACGGTTCCTCATGTGATTAGTATCGATCATCTTTCATCATCCTTCGTGCCGACCCGGTGTTATGCTCCAAAACATGAATGGAAAAATAGACATCCACCCCCCGAATACTCGGGGGTTAGCAAAACTCCACTGTTTTGCTAGTGCAAATACAAAGTGCAAATACGAGCCATACAATTCACATTCCACGAATAACAATAACCGAGGATCCTCAAAGATCCAAACGAAACGAAAAGTACTTCCCGAGGCAAGGGTTTGGGAAAACATTTCAAAAACGAAATATCATAAATCAATGGAAGTAATTTATAAAACAGTTTAGAATGCCATCGAGAGTTTTAATAGAAAACAATTTAGGATTATCAAATCCTACTTTTGAAAACCAAAAGACAAAAGGGGTCACCGCCCCAAAGGTTTACTTTACGAAAAATGACATTAACCAACCCTTGGGATTTTATCCCCAAATACGTAAAACGACTTTTACAAAACCATTGGGATTATAGCCCCAAATCTCAACAAATAACAATACACAAGAACGACAACGAGGATCGAATCCCAACATCAAAAACCACAAATAAAGGATATAAAACAAACAACAAAATACTCCATCCTAGCCAAGTAAGCCAAACGAACACTTACCTCTTACACACTTAGTCAATGCATGCAATCATGAAAACCGTTCGAAAGCACTCATTTCCGGAAATGCCAATATCAAATCACATTTGCAAAAATGCACCACAATTAACCGTCGATCCACACCTCCGTGGACCCCTACCGAGACCCCGTCGGATCTAACCCGTAGTGGTTAAAAGCAAAGCTCGTCGATCCACACCTCCGTGGACCCCTACCGAGACCCCGTCGGATCTAACCCGTAGTGAGCATACACACACACGTTACTCATGCAACACTAATATGCTAAGAATGTAAGTTCATTAAGAATACTCACTAGAGATGGCCATTAACTCGACACCATTACCAAACTCTTCAAAAATACAATAACAAGCTTAAATACGGAATACACGATTCCATAACTTTAAACAAGAGGAGTATCCTCATAAAATCCTTCAACGTTCAAAATAATCAAATCATAATCAATTCTCAAAACACCGTTCACAAAACACGCGCGTTTTGAAAGAAAGCCTTTAACGAGGCCAAACCGAAATCCTTTGAAACTTCATTTCAAATAACCAAACAAACACATCAAGACGACCACCGATCATCATATACATAAAACGAGAAAAGTATGGGCAAGGTACTTGCCTCGATACCACGAGCACGGAACCACGAACGGATACGGCTCAACCGGGAAGCTTCGGGCGCCCGATGCTAACGAAAGGAATACGACAACGAACGGAACGGAAGAATCAAGCACGACCGCGAGGAACCGACGAAAATGAACCTAACGATTCGAATAGCACAATCACAACCACTTCTAAACGATTACGGAAATGGAATACACCCGGAAACCCGCCTACGATTCATGTATATTCATACCGAAAACAACAACGAGGGCGGACCACAACCAAACCCTCTCGGTTCCGTAAAAATCACGAAATATACCATGAATCCGTAGGGAAACTAAGAATACCAACAAGAATAATCATATTCATCATGAATCCATCAACGAAACGGAAAGAATCGGACAAAACCCCAAAATCCCCAATTATCCAAAAAGGTAGGGTTTCAAGAGATATTACCTTGAGTGATTCAAGTATTAAGATCCGTAGAGCACGCGTTAGATTGATTATCCGAGCCTCACAACCGAAAAGAAATGATGAAAATCGACCCGGATGAAGAACTCTCCCCCTCTATATCTCTCTCTCTCGCGCAGATGAAAAAATGGGGAAGGAATGAGTCATTCGCTCAAAACAACACATTTATAGTGTAACACAATGAGAACCTATCGGCGGCCTATCGGCCGATAGGCTAACCGATACCCATACGGGATGCCGGCGTGAGAGTCTATCGGCCCCCTATCGGCCGAAAGGCTCTGGAAGTGCTCGGCCAAAAGCGAAACGACCATAACTCTCTCGTCCGGACTCCGATTGACTCACCGTTTGAACCATTGGAAAGCTAACTCGATGTTCTATAATATTGCAAAGATTTATAATTTTTGGAGTCACCAAAAATTAATGGTGATCTAACAAAGACGAACTCATACTTAGAAAAGTCGTTTTGAAATCCTGAATTCAACAAAACGACACCGAAACCCGAACACGAATACGAACCGAAGATACGGTTACGAAGTACTCACAAAGACGAATCTAAGAGCTAGTAGGACACACGATTCCGACCACCCGAAGGCTCGAAATTCGACAACGGAAGGTAATTACCCCAAACTTTGGGAAATTACGAAAATGGCCCAAAGGCCCGAAAATCACGATACGTGATCGAATAACCAAACCGAAGTTCACAACACGTCCAACAAAGATAAACGGACTTGCGGGAAACTCGAAACAACAGTTTCGGATGAGATTCGCAAGAATCGAACTTAAGTGCGGAAAAGTCGCTAAAAAGCACAGAACTCAACGAAACGAACTCGGATGTCAAAAAGTGTAGAATTAATCATTCTCAGAATGACGAAACGGTCATGAGCGAGTCGTCAAAATGGACTCCGACCGAAAAAAAAGAAATTACCGGAAATCGAAAATTGCGGATATTACAACACGCACGACACACAAAGGCGCCGAGCGAACTGTACTGTGAGCCGCGGCACAAGGAGAGTGAGCCGCGGCCCATGAAGAAAAATGCGCCCAGGTGTGGGGCGCTGAGCAGTAAGGGCCGCGGCACAGATTAAGTGAGCCGCAGCCCACGAGGCGGTTTTGATGTATTGGCCGCGGTTCTGGGCCGTTTTTGGAGCATATTCCCAACCTAATTCCCGGAAGCGTTTTGGAGGCTGAGGAGAGTTATAAATAAACATTGAAGGTCTGAAAAAGAGGAGAAAGGATCAATCGATCGATAGATAAAAAGGAGACAAAACGAATCAAAAACGCGGAAAACAAAGAAGAAGGAAGGAAGCCACTGGGAGGAAACTAAGTGTGCAGAATTTTTGTGCTGGGCCGCGGATGTTGGGCTTTTTGGGTGTGCAGATTTTCTTCACATGAGCTTTGGGCCGCAGATCATTGGGCTTTTTTTTGGTGTGCCGAGAGGAGCACTTTGAGGAGGCAATTATTTTATTGGCTTCGTGAGACACCTACTGAAGGGAGGGGGATTGTAAAAGAAAATCGATAAAAGGCACATCAATTATCAGAACCAGGGGAGATCGATGGGGAAGAAATCAAGCAGAACACAAGACACCGGGGAGAGTGGAAACGAAGAGATTTGTGGGCGACGATAAGACCATGGATCCCTTACGGTTTTTCTTAATTTTTCCGCATCTTAGTTTCTAGATCTATTCTAGTAGGGTTGTGATTGTAGCCGATTACATGACAGTTTGATTTATTTATTATTATTTCAATTTACTCGTTATTCGTATTGAGTTGGATTTTTCTCATTGTTCTTAATGCTTTTTAATTACCTGGCCAACAATTGAATTGTTTTGAATGTCTTTATGAATTCGGGAGATGAAATTTAGGCATAGTTCTTGTGAGAATAATCATGATTTTCGTGAGATAGGGATATACTCATGGGAATTGTGAAGCCTATTTGTGGGAATTCTTGAACTGTTTTAGCTATTAATTATCTAATTCGAATAGGGATATATCGAGTTAATAATTCGTAGTATTTTCTGTCGACCTTGGGAAAGGCTTTAGAATAATTTAGGAATTCCTGGCTTACAATCAATTGAATAAAAGTGAATTGAATTGAATAAAAATTATTCCTGATTGTTTGAGGTGAAAATCATAATCCTACACCCTTATTACTATTATTATTTATTTTTCTGCAATTAGTTTTGATATAAATTCCATATAATTGTTCTTCAAATAAAATTACGAGTCGACTATATTTTGGTACTTAGTGAACTCAGTCCTCGAGGGAACGATATCTTATTTATCACTTTATTACTTGTTGACACCGTGCACTTGCGGCATAGTGTGAGGGATTTTCTCACAACATTACATATTGATGTTATACATATTGTCGTGCATATATGTTGTTGTATGTCCACCTCGTGTTGGTCCGACGGGATCATCGGGGGATCTATGTTAGCGTGCGCTGGATCATCAGACAGGTTTTTCCACCTCGTGTTGGTTTGACGGGATCATCAGGGGATCTAGGCAGTGAATGCTGGATCATCGGATTTACCATGTGTATGTTGTGATGTCATGTTGTGATTATCATTTGTGTATGATATTTATGAGCTTCTCGTAGGAAGAGACTCGTTGGTATTTTTGTCATTTATGTTATTATTATTCTTCGTGAGACATTGGATAATATGTTGTGATACTTATACTAGCATCGTTGTGCTAACCCCTTCGGGTGTGAATATTTGTTTATGTTCAGGATCCAGGAGAGCAGGAAAACAACCATTGGAACTGCATGACGGCGAGGGTGCAGAGTGATGTTCCGGCCAGGTTTAATTGTCTGATGTTTGTGTTGTTTTAATAAGTACTCGAGTACGTCGTCATTTGTGATGTTGGATTTGGTTATGTATTAATATTCTTCATTAGACATTTGTATTTTCAGTATTGGTTCAGAATCGTTGTATTTTATTTCAGTTACTTTCAATTGTTGGTATCTGTTATTGTCTTTCATTATATCAGCCTTGTAAATTCTTACGTAAAGGATTTACGGCGCTGTAATATTCCTGAATAAATCGTGGGTGTTACAATTTTGGGATTTCTCCGGATATTTCTCGATTGCCGAATGTCAGTATTATTTTCTCAATGATTGATTTTTGTGTTTATATGGTCGCGTGTGATTAATTGTTGCATGGTATTTCATTTCGGATCGATGATGTTGTCCGCGAGCATTTTGTCGTGTTCGTTCCGTGCGTTTTTGGAAATCGAGTCTTCGGGTCATGGCGGGTGAGGCCTTTGGCCGGACAGTGCGCGAGCAATCGGAAGTCTTGAGCCTTGGCCGGACAGGTGCGGCGGGCACTATCGGAAGTGCTGGGCAATGGCCGGGCAGGCGCGGCAGGAACCGGCGTAGCGCATGCTACTGCCGGAAGGCTGCGCATGCTAACTCAGTAGGAATAGAGCACGTTATTCGGCTGACCAGCGCACGCTATTGGGCTGGGTAGAGAGATTTCTGAGGTTCTGGGCTCGGGGAGGATCGGCAGGTAGCGCACACTACTATCGGTCGTGGCGCATGCTATCGGCAGGTGTAGTGCACGCTGTCGGCCGACTAGCGCACGTTACCTGGCTGAGCAGTTTAGTCCAGAGAGTTCTGGATAGGTCGGCTAGCGCACGCTAGCGTCCGCGCAGCATGCGCTATCGCGGTCGGGCAGGCAGGTTCCGGTCAGTTGGTTGGGTCAGTATAACCGGGTCGTGTGGGCCCCGTCCGAAGGTTCTAGGCCGATACTGGCCGATAGCGCACGCTAGTCCGGAAGGCTAGCGCACGCTAGGGGCACGCTAGTATAAATATGACTGAGCAGTCATATTTTCACCCATTTTTCATTTCTCTCTTTTCCTTTCCGCGGCTGTAGGCTTGGTGATCAAGGAGACATGTTGTCAAGCAATTAATCCACGAAGTTTGGGAGTTCATATCATCGATTAATCCCTCCATAACCTCCTTTGATCCAGCGAATCAAGGTTAGATTTTCTAAAATCTTAGTTTTGGGAAAATTGGGGGTTTTGCTTGGTTTTGTCCGATTAACCCGTAGTAACTCAGATTTGTGGTGGATCGATGATTATTAAGTTATATTCTATCATTTTCCTTGTTGTTCCATGGTTCGATTGCTATAGATCCGTCGTTTTGTTGAGTTCTTAACCGACGCCTTGAAGGTGTTCGGTGAAAAGTCTTAGAGGGAAGATTCGGGCGTTATACGATTATTATTCCTCGTACGATCGTTAATTTATTGATGATATGTCTTAGGATCGAAATCTTTGTGAAGAACTCAAGTCGTAACCCTTCCGTTCGTTGTCTTCTTCAGGGTCTGAGGTTTCCCGGTTGAACCGTGTTCTTCGGAGTGTTCGGTATTGGTTATTGAAGCAAGTATTCTACTTATACGAGTTGTGTCTTGTGAATAGAGTTTACATATTGGATTTACGATGAATTGGTTTACCTTCATGGATATGATTCGTGTGAATTGATTATTTGAATGTTTGTTGGTATTAATGATATTCTTGCTTGTTTAATGTTGTGAAGTTGTGTTGCTCATGTTAGCCGCATGATTTGTGTTGGACTTGATTGCTCGGGTTTGATGCCTTGTGTTGATTATGACTATTGTGTTGAGTTGATTATACACTTGGACATGTATTTGGTGTATGATTGGATGTTCGATCGTATTTGTATTAAAGTGTGTTATTCGTGGTGATGTGTTGCGATGTTTGATAAGTGTTCGGAAGTGTGTGTAGTCCAGGTACGGTCGTGTGACCTCTGGAGTTCTGTACATGAGGTGTACGAACAGTGTGTGTGGTCCAGGTACGGTCCGTTGGACCTCTGGAGTTCGCTACATGAGGTGTACGAACAGTGTGTGTGGTCCAGGTACGGTCGTGTGACCTCTGGAGTTCGGTACATGAGGTGTACGAACAGTATATGGTCCAGGTATGGTCGTGTGACCTCTGGAGTTTGGTACATGAGGTGTACGAACAGTGTGTGTGCTCCAGGCACAGTCCGTGGGACCTCTAGAGTTTGGTACATGAGGTGTACGAACAGTATGTGTGGTCTAGGTACGGTCCGTGTGACCTCTGGAGTTCGGTATATGATGTGTACGAACAGTGACTGTGTGGATAATGTTTTGATGTTAAGATCTCGGACACATGAAGATATTTCACTAATGTGTTTTGAAACAAGAACCGGGCTGAGGCCTTGATGATTTTCGAAAAAGGTTTTGTAAATTAGGACTCGAAGTCCAAATGAAATTATGTTCTAAAAACTCCCGAGATGCCGAGTTTTAATTCTTAAAACTTCACCACTTGTTTTCTGATTAATAAAACCTCTCGGGAATGTTTTGACAACTAAATTGTGTTACCTAATTCGTGATTGCTTTCTGCTCGATACATTTCGTATATTATTATACTTGCACTAGTAAAACAATGGAGTTTTACTAACCCCCGAGTAATTGGGGGTGGATGTCTGTTTTGGGTCCACGTACATGCTGGTTCGGAGGAGCAGTTATAGGATCGGCACAGGAAGTGACAAGCTACGATACTAGTGAAGAGTTGAGAGTTGGTCGGGTTATGTTGTATCAACCGAGTTATAGTCAGACTTCCGCTGTCGTGCATCTTTACCCCTGCGTGGGTATTTGTTGTAAAAAGTTGTATTTCATCTTGTTCGCGTTAGTCGTGTGACCTTATCGGTCTGTGTGGTTTTATTGTAATTGACCTTAATGGTATGTACTATTGTAACGACTGACTTCGGTCGGTCAAATTTTGGTAGTTCTGTGTTTTTTAGCCTGGTAGGTCCTCACGGGGAGGGTCTACAGCATGTAATATTCCCATATGTTCTGGGTGTGTTACAAATGTGGTTTGGTACTACAGTTATATTATGTAAATCATTATTTTTTCATTCGTCTGGTGGGTCCCAGTTGGGGGTCTATGGCACTGTAATAGCCACCTAGTTTGGGGTGTTACAGGCAGTACCAACGGCCAAATTCAGATCTATCCTCGTGTTCCTATGCGCATTAGCACGAGGTTCTGGGTTTTGGCCCGCTCCGCGGCCTTTACCCCCTGCCACGTCCTCTGATCCCTCTTTCCATACTGAAAGAATAATATTCAATCATGACTATAACTGAAATACGCATCAACGGCCAATCTAGAATGCTAAATCAATAGCCAAACACGAGCATACATGCTCAACATATAAACAATCACATCAATCATGATAACCATAGTCGATACAGATCCCACATGCTCCAAAATAAATAATCATAAATCATTCGCACCACAATTGCCACATACAAGTTTCACAAAAACATGTTTAATCAATAACATAATGAATGTATGAACATAAAAGAGAATAGAGTTCTTACACAGGTCATATGAAGCGTCGAGGTATTGCGATATGACATGCATTTGGTGTAGCTTTTCGCAAGTGCACGATATCGCATCAAATAGTAATTGGACTTTTGAGTCCAGTTAATCGATCCCACGAAGAAATATGGTTATCGATTGATCTACACATTATTTTTCTATTTGTTATACTCCCTCAGTCCCATTAAACATGGCACCATTTCTATTTTGGGTTGTCCCATTACTAATGGAACAAGCCTAAAAAGGAAACAAATTTGCCTAAGAAAATGAGTCAATTTTAGTGGCTACACCACTTTACACATAAAAGCATCACTTTCTAATCTCCACGTCCAAAAGTAGGGTGCCATGTTTAGTGGGACGGAGAGAGTAGTTATCAAGGATGAGTGGAAACACACAATTTAAAAGTTGAGTTTGAAAATTGCAAGAAATTGCAATTATAGTTCAAGAAATTATAGAAGTAAATGATTGCACAAATAATAAAATTATAAGATGTAAAAGAAAATAGTTGGGATTGCAAACTCAATTTAACATTAGTTATAAAAGATGCATTTGAGATCATAAGATGTATTACTTATTATATTATGTAGATTTGATTTTTCTTAAAAAGACGGTTCCTCTTTCGAATGTCAGAAGGTCCCTTACATATTGATTTAATCTACTATATTTCTATGTCAGTTGGATTCAATACATAGCATTAGGTTTTATGAAAATAACTCAAGGAATCATCTAAGATTTAGAGGTATATTTCTATACTCTAGAAGAATTTAGAGTGAAAATCATCTGATCTAATCAACATATTTTCTTTCAAAATATATGAAGACCATAAATATCATCATTTATAGGCGGAATAAATAAAGATTGTAAAACATTGGAAATCCCACAAAATAATAAGTAATCTATAATAGATTTTTATACAAACTTAAATAATATGACAAACCTTGTTTATAATCCCAACTAGGATGACTTAGCCCATGGAGGCTTTATTCAACATATTACAAGAATTAGTAACCATGATTAGTTGAGAAAGGAAAAAAAATTGATACTAACTCCCTTTCGATAAAGGAGAAAGAAGCAATAAACTCCCTCCACAATTTAAACTTTATCACTCTTACATAAACTCTCAAGAACACAGGTGTGTTCTTCACACAAAATGAAAAATTATAATCTATTACACTTATAAGATGAAAGATATAAAATGGGAGATTATTATGGGATGGATCAAGGAGTCTATTTATACACCAAAGGCCATCTAATAACTCTAAAACTTCAGCATTATCACACCAAATCGGATCAAGACAAGCCACCCACTCCATATAGGTCCAAAAATGTGAAAGATGTGACAAGATCACACAATATGCCAAAAGTTACGGCCGTAACATACAAAACATACGGCAATAATATTGACATTTACGACCGTAACTAGGCTACGGATTTTGAACTTTTGTTTGCCGAGTGTTGTACGGCCGTAAAGATAGTTTTACGGCCATAAGGAGTTCTCAGACTTCATTTTTAGCCCATAATTTCTTTTACTCTTGTATTTTAGCCACAAACCTTCTTCAGATGATAACTTTTGATATGTAACTCTGATTTTGAATGCGAAAAGGCTGCTGAACTCGTCTCGTAAGGCTCTACAACATTTATACATAAAAACTCAATAAAGAGAATCTTTTCTAAAAATATTATTTCTTGAGTAAATCAATAGTTCAATCCGATTAAGGCTAAATTACTTCTTCATCCCATAAAAATAAAACTATTTAAAACTAATTAATTAGAAGAAAAAATGAGTTGACTAGATCATAATTATGGGTGAAATGTATCAATACTACTCATGGATAAGTGTATAAAACTGACACTTACCACACCCCCAAACTTCAATTTTTGCTAGTCCCGAGCAAGACCCTTTATTTTTCAAACACAACATGAAAAGAGCAACACACACACAATTTCAGAAAAATAATAATAATTATATATAGAGAGAGAAAAAGATCAAAATATCGTTATTATGTAACAACCAGCTTTATACAGTAGATAGAAATGAATCAGGATTCAAAATAAATCGACTTTTGATTTTGAAGATAAAACTCTATTCAAAATGTTGATTATTTCCTTTCCCACTCATGATACATGATTCCCTTATATGGTTGTACTCGATCACTCGTTTATTTTTCAAATCAATTTTAAGAAGAATTTCATCAGCGTCATTAAATATTGTGATAGTTCACGAAATTGAGTGTATTAAAATTCAGCCACTAAATAACTCAAATCTGCTCATAATCTACATCCCTTTTATTTAAGCAATACAAAATAATGCAATATCCAAAATAGTCAAACTTTCTAATTAGTCCATGTAGCAAGTGTTAGTCGACGACTCACGAGACCTTCACTCAGGGCATCATGTTAAAAACCCTTAAATACTTAATAACTCGAACAAAAAATGCAAGAAAATGGTGGCACAAACAATATTAGATATTTTATTTTTAATTTTATTTATTATTTTTTATAGGGAATAGAATTTTCGCAAAAAAAAAATCATTTATTAGTTAGGCATGAAAAAATCAAAAACACCTCAATTAAGTAAATTTCACTTCTAGCTTGCATCAACCGACTGATTCTACTTCTTTTCTCAAGGTAACGAATGACTCGATTTAAGTGATAATTACAAGGCTTGGAAAGAAAGATTAAGGCTCAAATTTTTTTGAAATATATAATTTTTTTAACCCGTTAAACGATTTTAGAAACTTGTATATAGCTAACTTATTGGTGTTATGCAAGATCTAGAAATCACACAAAATAAATAAACAAAATAAATATATACACTCCAATCCAACCAAACGTCACATACACAAGAATAACAGAAATCAATTTAAACAAACAAACTTCACTATGAAAACTAATCACACCAAAATCAAAATATTTAACAGAATTCAAACAAACCACACAATTCAAAACCAAATATCCAATCACATAATCAAAGCAAAACAAAAAAAAAACTGTTCAAAACCCATCCCCAAACTTACAGAAACAACTGTCTTCAGTTTTAAAAAATGTAAAGCAAATGAGAAAAGAGAAGAATAATTTTTTTATAAATTATAAATACATTTATATATAGATAAATAGATATGAATACTCTTCCCCCACACTTATAAAAAAAATATCCTTATTATGTGAAAAAACAACGAAGTAAGGGTATAAAGAAGGCTTCCCTGTTATGGAAGATGATGCTTAGCTTAAGCCTTTTTAGACCTACAAGAAAAATAAGTTTGGAAAAACAACAAAAGAAAATATATACCCGAAAGTATAACACAAATAACTTAGATGCGCTTTAGGAAAGTCCGAACAGTCACCTGCCATCAGCGCTTCATTAAAAACAAACACGAAAAATTATAATAATAGAAATAACAATACATAAATTGTGAATAGATACGCGCCAAAAGATCAAAAAGAAACTCCTTAAGCTGCCATCATTTTCATAATTTTTTATATTTTTATTTTTATTACACCCGCTAAAAAGTAAAAACAACAACAGGACTGAAGTGAGATATCAAAAGGAAAGGAATACCTCAACTTTCCATTTTCGCACAATGAAATCTTCCATCCAAACAACATTAGCTAGAGCTGGATATGGTTCAGGAACAAATTCATTAAGTTTTTTATCATCTCTTCTGGTATTTTTGCAACGACTATGATTCGTTCAGTACGCTCAGAAATAAAGCCTTTATCAGAAGAGTAGTTGATGAACGATAGTAAACCATCGAAGAAACCATTTAGATTTAGCAGACCTATTGGTTTCTTATGAACATTTAGCTGGGAGCTGGTAACCATATGAAAAAGTTCCTCAAGAGTGGCAAAACCACCCGGAACGGTGATAAAGCCATCGACATTATTCATCGTGTGAGTTATGTGGTCTTGCATATTCATAGTTCTGAACTCAACTCCAATAGCGGCCCCGGTGATTTTACTTTCAGCCAGAGGTTTTGGAATGATTCTCAACACTTTTACTACTTCCATATAGGCAGAAGCATAAACGCGTCCCATTAATCCTAGACTTCCTCCTCCGCAAACTACATGAATGCATTTTTCTCCTAAGGGATGACCCAAGTTGTGGGCTGATTCAGTAAAGCAAGCCTATGTTGCATGACTAGCTCCACCAAAAATACAGATAGAGTTAAATCCTTTTGTGGAAGATGTAACACCCCAATCCGCTCAGGGATATTACACGCCGTAGAACCTTTCCTCAAGGATCTACCAGGCTGATAACAACAGAGAACATCTCAACAATGCCTTTAAGGCTAAAATAACTCAGTAGACCGATTTGGTCTTTCAATAAATACATAAAACTCAAACTCAGTACATGCCCACGCAAGGGTCGAATACAAACACTCACGTACAATGGAAAAAAATACTGCAGTGGAAAATAAACTATAACTAAACCAATGACCTCATACGGATCCTCGTGTGATTAGTATCGTTCATCTTTCATCATCCTTCGTGCCGACCCTGTGTTATGCTCCCAATCCTCAATGCAAAAACAGACATCCACCCCCCGAATACTCGGGGGTTAGCAAAACTCCACTGTTTTGCTAGTGCAAGAACAAAGTGCAAATACGAGCCATATAATTCACATTCCACGAATAACAATAACCAGGAATCCTCAAAAATCCAAAAGTAACGAAAAGTACTTCCCGAGGCATGAGTTTGGGTAAAACATTCCAAAACCGAAAGATCACAAATCAAGGGAACAATTTATAAAACGGTTTAAAATGCCATCGAGAGTTTTAATAGAAAAAAATTTAGGATTACCGAATCCTTATCTTTCCAAAAATCAATAGGGTCACAACCCAAAGGTTTTGTTTTCGCAAATAGAAAACCGACAACAATTCGCAGGGCCAAAACCCAAGTCACGTGTCCTCGACGGACATAAAATCAATACCAACTCGTGAAATTTTTACTCGTGAATCCAGGACTCAACCCTTTCGATTACCCTTCGAGGCCCCGTCGAACCTACCCAAGGTGAGTAAAATACATTCACTAAATATACACCAACCTGTGAAGTTTTTTACTCGTGAATCCCGGACTCAACCCATTGGAATTCCCGTTGTGGCCCCGTAGAACCAACCCACGGTGAGTAAAATACATTCACTAAATATACACCAACCTATGAAGTTTTTACTCATGAATCCCGGACTCAACCCATTGGAATTCCCTTCGTGGCCCCGTCGAACCAACCCACGGTGAGTAAAATACATTCACTAAATATACACCAACCTGTGAAGTTTTTACTCGTGAATCCCGGACTCAACCCATTGGAATTCCCGTCGTGGTCCCGTCGAACCAACCCACGGTGAGTAAAATACATTCACCACTCGTGAATCCAGGGCGTAACCCATTGGATTACCCATCGTGGCCCCATCGAACCAACCCACGGTGAGCGAAGTAATCATGCACAAATAACATATCACACCAAGGATATCCAAACAATTCACCCAGAGGCATCAAACACTTAGCAAACACCACGTCAAACCACAATGCACCGAAATGAAACAATATACGTCCACACACAAATACCAAGTGCATCATCAACACCAAACATATCCATAGAATTCACATAGTCACTTACAACCCATACAATTTACAAAACACACGCATTTGAAAGTGAGCCTTTAACGAGGCTAGCCGAATCTTTGAAAATTCATTTCAAACAAACAAACAAACACACATACCAAGACGATCACTAATCATCATATCCACAAAACAAGAAATGTATGGACAAGGTACTTGCCTCGAATAAGAACAACGCGGAGAATCGATCGAAGTAGGTTGACACGAACCGACTACGAACCCGCCGACTCCACCGAACGCCAACTCGTGATAATAAACTATGAAGGACAATAACAACAATGAAAATGAATTCCATAGCAAGACTTAAAGCCGTTGAATTCGAAGAACGAATGACGAAAGTTCAAGTGTTTCCCCCAAAACGGCCAAGAACACGATTCGTCCCGTCAAAATACGAAAATGGAATTCCTAACAGAAATATGGATATACAATCTATAGGATATGTTTAACACCATCATTTAACAACAATCGATCCATAAAAAACGGATGGAAAACGAAATCGAGAACAAATCCCCCAAAAAGTCGATTCGAAGGAAATCAAGAAATATACTTCGATTGGACGAAGAAGAATGGATTAAATGATGTTAAACATAAGAATACTACCAAGATTAGTCATACCCATCATGAATTAATCAACAATACAGAATGAATCAGACAAAAATGCAAAAACCCCAAAATTCAAGAAACTAGGGTTCTAAGAAGAGATTACCTTGATTCGCTGGATCAAATGATGATATAAGATGATTGGTTGATGTTAGAAACTCAAGAACTTTGTGGATTGATAGATAAACAACATCTAATCACGTACTCCAAGCCCCAGCCGCGGAAGAGAAGGAAAAGAATGAGAAAATGGGTGAAAAACCCGACTGCTGGGCCTTATATAGGCTGTCTGCCGGCCGCCTTACGTACGTAACCGGCCATGGCTTACGTACGTAACCGGCCATGGCCGAACTCCCTGACTAGAAAATGCCGGCAGCATTACGTATGTAACCGGACAAGGTTTACGTATGTAACCGGCCTTATGTACATAACTGCCGATCGCTACCGGCCATAACTCGGCCAGTGCCGGCCTGGGCCCAACATGCCCAGCCATGACTCGGCCGGGGCCAACTCCGACGGCCTGGACGACCCCGAAACCCGAACCTGAATACGAATCGAAGATACGGTTACGAAGTACTCGCAAAGACGAATTCGAGCACTAAACACAATTCCGACCACCCGAAGGCTCGAAATTCGACAACGGAAAGTAATTACCCCAAACTTTGGGAAATTACGAAAATGGCCCAAAACGTCCGAAATACTCGATACACGATCGAAACACCAAGCCAAAGCTCGAAACATGAATAATAACATTAAATGAACTTACGAGAAACTCGAAACAATAGTTTAGGTCGATATTCGCAAGAATCGAACTCAAGTGCGGAAAAGTCGCTAAAAAGCACGGAACTCAACAAAACGGCACCGAAACTAACTCGAATGTCAAAAAGTGTAGAATTAACCATTCTCATAATGACGAAACGGTCATGAGAGAGTCGTCAAAACAGACTTCCACCAAAAAAAAAAGAAATTACCGGAAATTGAAATTACGGGTATTACATTCTACCCTCCTTAAAAGAAGTTTCGTCCCGAAACTTAAAACAAGTAGGGAGAAACAATATCCCGCCAGGAAAACTCAACGAGATACACAATAAATGCGTAACTTACGCCCATCGGTGAAACGTTACAAGCAACGCAAAGGGATATACGGCGTGAAAACACGCTCCACGACGACCAACACAACGTCGCTGGTAGAACATAATAAAACCAACAAGTGATAAGCGTCATCAAACGGATAATATAGTCAAGTCAATTATCCGAACAATCACAAAACACAACGAATAAAAATCAATATGATTGACCAACCCAACGGTACATCAATCAAAATGCGAACCAAACGTTGAACAAATACGGAATTCCACCGCCCAAGGGTTGGAAGATCAAAAACGAGACTAATTTCCCGAACTTAAGGGAATTAGGAAGGCGTCTGAACGCTCAACAATCACGAAATGGGGTCAACAACAAACCAAACAATCAAACGATCGAACCACAACGATCGAGACAACAAAAATCGAACAATCATGTTCGGATCACAAAGAACAATAAGGTTCAACCGACAACTCCGAGGTTCACATCTCGACTGGAGACAAAACATGATCCGGTGAGAACAACAAGATGTGCACTCACATAAGATCCACAGGAAAGGGAATAGCAAATGAAAAGTCGCAACGACAAACGAGTTATTCCGAAACAATACCACACTCGTTCGATCAACAAAAGCAAGGGGCAGGGCAAGCTCAAAAAATGTTAACGGACATAAACGAGTCGACAGAGTCGAAAATACAGAAGTTCAGATTCCGATCCACTTCGAATAAAAGAATTAGTAGAACCAAAAGAAATGTTACTTCCGAACAAGGTTCACAAGAATCTAACCGAACTCGGAAAAGTCACAGCGATAACCAGATCGACCCAAAACAAGATCACAGCTCGTTCGAACGATGAAACCGGAATACAGAACAAGTTCAGAAGGTATCAACTAACACGAGCGAGCCGATAGAATTGAGAAAGAGAAAATATAGGAGCCAAAAATAATATGGGTATTATATTCGACCTCTTCTAAAAGAAGTGTCGTCCCCGAAACTCACAATAACGAAATCAAGGTGACAACACAACAAGCAACCGACAGAAACATCCTTCAAAGGCCTCTCAAAGCCGATTCTGGTGACTGTGCTAAGCGCGAATTCCGGAAGTCTCGGTAACCAAATTCGCAAAACTGAATTTTGTGTCCCTCGAGTCCACACTTGAAATGTGTTACCGGCGAGAAGGACAATTTACACGTGCATGCCCCGGCACATCGCGGTTGAAACACCTCGGCTCGGCATACCGAAAATACAAATGCTAGATATAATGGGGCATAACGTTGCAAAACAACATAGCGGACATGCCAACTCAGCACAACAAAGAATTATAACACATATTATATACAATGATTACCATCGTAAAGTAATACACACACAAACACTACAGCAACGACGGTATCGTTCGGCGACCTTAACGGCCCGAACAATAACCAGCACATAATTAAAAACATCATGAAACAATCACAGATGTACACAATCATATAAACCCAAGCTCTTACAGCTCGCACATGTGCGATAACACGCAAGCCACCATGAAATGACAACATTAAAGATCGTCATCACACCTCCCAAAAAGGGCTAACAAAACATATGCGTGGCAACGACTCAACAATCACGCCACCAATTCAATCACAAATCGGGATTAACACCGTAATGAAAGTTCGAAAACCATACATGCAATTCCGATCCGCAAACAGGAATGATAGGTTTTAAAAACAAAAACCACCTTTTGAAAACAGTTTGGAAACAACAGTTGGTCTTGAGTATCATTTTACAAAAAGTTGAACAAACATCATTTTCGAGACTTTGAAAATCATCTTGCATCTGAACAAAAATGAGGACACCTTTCTTTTGGTGAAAAACTTTCAGAAATATTCGACCCTCGGGTCTAAGTAAAAGTGTTTATAAAACATTGAAAATATCTCAAAACATTTTGGGTCCTCGAGGTGGAAGAATTTTGAAACATATTGTGGCACCTTGGATGTACCACGAGGAAATAATTCATTCTAAAAGTACGTCTCGAAATTTATTTTCTAAGATACTCAAGGTTTTCAAAGATAATTCAATAGGCTAGAATGCCCAAAAATTTCAGGTAATTATACGGAATATTATAGTGTCGTGGGTCCCGCGCCAGAACCCACCAGGATAAAACCATTTACAAAAATGCCAAAAGGCCGATGATGGTAATATTTCAAAAACTCACGAAAGCCATTTACTAAAATACTAAATACCGTCATAAGAATTTCGCCAAAGTGATCAAGGCCATAATGCCAAAAACTCGGTTAAGGGAATTGGTTTTTGAAATAAAACTCAGTCGGTAAAATACCGAAAGCCATTACAAAAGAACTCACGCAGCGGATAAAAGAAATGCAGTTCAACATGCACAGTCCAGCAACAATACTCCTCATATGAACGAAATATGAGAGTCAAATAACCACATATCACGAAATCAAAATCCATAAGAGGATTCCATCACTTAAAAAATAATCATAAAAAAAAATAGCTCGTGTCACACGAGGCACAACACAAAGAAGGGAGCACAACACAAAGAAGGGAGACTTACATCCACATGTCGCACGAAGATGATGATCGCCCACGATACTAATCATGACCAACAAACTCAGACGACGCGTGGCGACACGACTCAGTCAGATAAAATCTGACGAGACAAAAACTCGACAGACACAACTAAACCCGACAGCCTAGGTTTCCACAACCTAAGCTCCGATACCATTTATGTAACACCCCCAATCCGCTCAGGAATATTACACGCCGTAGAACCTTTCCTCAAGGATCTACCAGGCTGATAACAACAGAGAACATCTCAAAAATGCCTTTAAGGCTAAAATGACTCAGTAGACTGATTTGGTCTTTCAATAAATACATACAACTCAAACTCATTACATGCCCACGCAGGGGTCGAATACAAACACTCCCGTACAACGAAAAAAAATACTGCAGCGGAAAATAAACTATAACTAAACCAATGACCTCATACGGATCCTCGTGTGATTAGTATCGTTCATATTTCATCATCCTTCGTGCCGACCCTGTGTTATGCTCCCAATCCTGAATGCAAAAACAGACATCCACCCCCCGAATACTCGGGGGTTAGCAAAACTCCACCGTTTTGCTAGTGCAAGAAAAAAGTGCAAATATGAGCCATACAATTCACATTCCACGAATAACAATAATTAGGAATCCTCAAAAATCCAAAAGTAACGAAAAGTACTTCCCGAGGCATGAGTTTGGGTAAAACATTCCAAAACCGAAAGATCACAAATCAAGGGAACAATTTATAAAACGGTTTAAAATGCCATCGAGTGTTTTAAAAGAAAACAATTTAGGATTACCGAATCCTTATCTTTCCAAAAATCAATAGGGTCACAGCCCAAAGGTTTTGTTTTCGCAAATAGAAAACCGACAACAATTCGCAGGGCCAAAACCCAAGTCACGTGTCCTCGACGGACATAAAATTAATACCAACTCGTGAAGTTTTTACTCGTAAATTCAGGACTCAACCCTTTGGATTACCCTTCGAGGCCCCTTCGAACCTACCCAAGGTGAGTAAAATACATTCACTAAATATACACCAACCTGTGAAGTTTTTACTCGTGAATCCCGGACTCAACCCATTGGAATTCCCGTCGTGGCCCCATCGAACCAACCCACAGTGAGTAAAATACATTCACTAAATATACACCAACCTGTGAAGTTTTTACTCATGAATCCTGGACTCAATCCATTGGAATTCCCGTCGTGGCCCCGTCGAACCAACCCATGGTGAGTAAAATACATTCACTAAATATACACCAACCTGTGAAGTTTTTACTCGTGAATCCCGGACTCAACCCATTGGAATTCCCGTCGTGGTCCCGTCGAACCAACCCACGGTGAGTAAAATACATTCACCACTCGTGAATCCAGGGCGTAACCCATTGGATTACCCATCGTGGCCCCATCGAACCAACCCACGGTGAGCGAAGTAATCATGCACAAATAACATATCACACCAAGGATATCCAAACAATTCACCCAGAGGCATCAAACACTTAGCAAACACCACGTCAAACCACAATGCACCGAAATGAAACAATATACGTCCACACACAAATACCAAGTGCATCATCAACACCAAACATATCCATAGAATTCACATAGTCACTTACAACCCATACAATTTACAAAACACACGCATTTGAAAGTGAGCCTTTAACGAGGCTAGCCGAATCTTTGAAAATTCATTTCAAACAAACAAACAAACACACATACCAAGACTATCACTAATCATCATATCCACAAAACAAGAAATGTATGGACAAGGTACTTGCCTCGAATAAGAACAACGCGGAGAATCGACCGAAGTAGGTTGACACGAACCGACTACGAACCCGCCGACTCCTCCGAACGCCAACTCGCGATAGTAAACTACGAAGTACAATAACAAAAATGAAAATGAATTCCATAGCATGACTTAAAGCCGTTGAATTCGAAGAACGAATGACGAAAGTTCAAGTGTTTCCCCCAAAACGGCCAAGAACACGATTTGTCCCGTCAAAACACAAAAATGGAATTCCTAACCGAAATATGGATATACAATCCATAGGATATGTTTAACAACATCATTTAACAACAATCGATCCATAAAAAATGGATGGAAAACGAAATCGAGAACAAATCTCCCAAAAAGTCGATTCGAAGGAAATCAAGAAATATACTTCGATTCGACGAAAAACAATGGATTAAATGATGTTAAACACAAGAATACTACCAAGATTAATCATACCCATCATGAATTAATCAACAATACGGAACGAATCGGACAAAAACGCAAAAACCCCAAAAATTCAAGAAACTAGGGTTCTAAGAAGAGATTACCTTGATTCGCTGGATCAAAGGATGATATAGGATGATTAGTTGATGTTAGAAACTCAAGAACTTCGTGGATTGATAGATAAACAACATCTAATCACGTACTCCAAGCCCCAGCTGCGGAAGAGAAGGAAAAGAATGAGAAAATGGCTGAAAAACCCGACTGCTGGGCCTTATATAGGCTGTCTGCCGGCCGCCTTACGTACGTAACCGGCCATGGCTTACGTACGTAACCAGCCATGGCCGAACTCCCTGACTAGAAAATGCCGGCAGCGTTACGTACGTAACCGGCCAAGGTTTACGTACATAACAGGCCTTTACGTACGTAACTGCCGATCGCTACCGGCCGTAACTCGGCCAGTGCCGGCCTGGGTCCAACATGCCCGGCCATGACTCAGCTGGGGCCAACTCCGACGGCCCGGACGACCCCAAAACCCGAACCTGAATACGAATCGAAGATACGATTACGAAGTACTCGCAAAGACGAATTTGAGCACTAAGAGAACACACGATTCCGACCACCCGAAGGCTCGAAATTCGACAACGGAAAGTAATTACCCCAAACTTTGGGAAATTACGAAAATGGCCCAAAATGTCCGAAATACTCGATACACGATCGAAACACCAAGCCAAACTCGAAACATGAATAATAATATTAAATGAACTTACGAGAAACTCGAAACAACAGTTTCGGTCGATATTCGCAAGAATCGAACTCAAGTGCGGAAAAGTCGCTAAAAAGCACGGAACTCAACAAAACGGAACCGAAACGAACTCGGATGTCAAAAAGTGTAGAATTAACCATTCTCAGAATGACGAAACGGTCATGAACGAGTCATCAAAATGGACTTCCGCAGAAAAAAAGGAAATTACCGGAAATCGAAATTACGGGTATTACAGAAGATGCAGATTCCATTTTTGAAAAGAAAGTTATTTGAGAGAAAAAGAAAAGCAAGAGTTTGAGGGATGCAGAAAAGAAACAAATGCAATGTTTATTTATAGATGCTAAATAAAGTAAAAATATTTATAAAATATGTGATTGCATTAATTGTGCTTCAACTACTCAATAGAATAATGAAATCATTTACTGCGTATCACCTTTTTTTAATCAGAAAATCTGAAAAAATGATAAAAATTAAAGATACGTCATAAAAACAAACAAACATACTGTTCAACCAAAATATCCCAAAACCATCACGACAACGATCAATCATAATCATTACTGAATAACCAAGAGAGTACACTTACAAATACGCAGGTTGACGATCTCCTGAGATACTAGCAAGTGACTTCACTGTAAAGCCTCAACACGCTTACAATAACAATTCCATAAGTCCCAACCAAAAATATATCATCTTCAGATGAAACAATCTGCCCGAATCAAAATCCTGTCTGCCTGATTACATAATCAAGTCCCAATTCCGATAAGACGAATAATACACAATACATCTGCAAAACAACTGCCCAAAACAACGACACGAATCCCGAAACATCAACACAAAATCCAAACGCTCAGATGATCACCAACAATGATCAACAATCAACTGAATTTATCATCGACATGATAAATTCCAATATGACCAACCAGAGGTCAAAACACAATCGAGAATATCATCAACGTGATAAACTCCAATATTACCAACGAACGATCAACGAAAATCGAGAATACCTTTACACGGTAAACTCCAACACGATCAACACAGAACCACAGAAACAGATATACGAAAGAATAACATTCTCAAAACGACAAATCAATCACCTACAGTAGATCTCAATAAACATACCCAACTGGCGAACATTTCCCTCGGCATACGAACAACGAATCGCAAATCGACGAACATACCAATTCATACAAGGAGTGGGAACGACCACCCAATATCCAAAACAACCAGCATGGGGTCACCATCCCCAAATTTACACTTACAAAGAAATCATTCAAAGATCACTATGGTAAGATTGCGCTACTACCGCACCAATGGACTCACATAGCACATATGTCCCGGTTTTACAAAGTCCAAAGTTCCAAAATTACATCCTGCACATGAATCTACAACACGCAGTATATTTCTCTTATCTGATCAATCAACCGATCATCCTTGCATAACCAATCTACCATACTAAACTTCGAATCTCTTTTCCTTGTACCATCGATATGATATGCCCGATGCACTAAATGCATATGTACATCAATCACATTTTCAAAACCAGTTTGAAATCATATATTCTTGTCACGAAGACAATTTTCGAAAGTTCTTTCAAGAGTTCGAAAACTCAAACATAAATTTTCGTAAGACCACAAAATCAATTTTAAAAATTAAATCGGCTCGCTGGTGCCAAGTTCTCGATAAAAATTCTTTTCAAATACACACGATTAAATAAAATGGGATTTATGCAGATGTTTGACCATATCCATACTCCTGTATACCACTTCGTCTTGTCACCAAATCCATTGACATTCCAACGGAAACCACACGATCGAGTTCCAAAACCTCAATATATAGACTCCGATAAAAACTCCTTTTCCGTGTATGACTCGCAATGTCAACCATTTACCCATCCTGGATCACCTCAAATATGATATGACAAAACGTTGAAACAAATCAACAAATCAAATACGGCGAAAGACTTCCCGAGAAGTTCAATTTGAACAAGTAAACCAAAGCCTCGAAAGGCGGAAATAACATAGGTAAATGATTGGTAAAGTATTTTACAAATCTCGGGAGTTTTAGAAAACAGGAAAGTCTTTTGAAACATTAGGGTCTCAGCCCGTATCTCATTCCACATTACAAGAAGTTTAAAAAGTAGAAAACTCTTTTCGAACCCCAAGTCCTGAGTTATAAAACCATTTCAAAATCGATTGGGTCTCGGCCCAAAAATCATTTTCCGTAAAACATCCGTAAAATATTCATTTTGAAAAGTATCATTTTCAAATGTTCAAAAGCGGTTTCATGTATCACAAAATGATCTATCATGACTACATATTTTTCTCAACCATCCACAACCTTCTCCCAAATGTACAATTCCGTTCCAAAATCTACCGAACATACTGATTTCCAAAATCATAGTTTCTCAAGATCATCAATCCTGTCCCAAATCTGTCACCTTATACCGTAACATATAATATCTGCTGAATCTCAAAATGTATCAACTTAGAATGGCAATAAATCTCAATGAAATTCAAAAATCCAAATACTTACAGATCGTGAAGCCGACGATTCCCCGTGATACTGGCACATGTCTCGACTCAAGGAAATACTCGACACAGATATTTTCAAAACACACGTTTTGTAAACTCGGCTCAACTCGAGAACACAACACGACTCTATCCGAAGAAACACGTTAACACCATTTGGAAAAGTTTACAACAACCCCAGTACTACACTGGTAAATCACATCACGCACAAGCCCGAGTGAACAACAAAAACTCACGGCTCTAATATTCGTCAATCGACAACTCGAATGACGCGACAAAAACATGACCCAACTCGACCCAAATGCCTAGGTTTTCTCAACCTAAGCTCTGATACCATATTCTGTAACACCCCCAGAGTCATCCAGGATATATTACAGCGCCGTGGGCCCCGAGATGGAACCCGCAAGGCTAAAAGAAATTTTCGCAAACATCTGCAAATACTCAAGAAGCCAACGACGGTACTATCTTTAAAAATTCACAAAGACTTATAAAATCCATTTATCAAAAACCGTCGTAAAAACTTATTTGAAATCGCAAGGCCAAACATCCGACACTCAAAAGTTTAGAAAACGATTTCCAAAGTAATATCAGTCACCAGATGCCGAAAGAGCACTGCAAAATACTCATGCAGCGGAAAAAGACCAACCATAAAGATACTCTAGCAGCGGAATACAAGAACCAATCAAGAAACTCAAAGCACAAAACACGTCCTAGCCAGTATCCTCCGGGAAGCTCATCTCTTCACGACCGCTACAAGCTCGATACTCCAAGAACCTAAAAAGAAATCCCACGACGGGGTCAGCCATAATATCCAACAATGATAACCATCACATCACGTCAATAATTACATATCAATGGAAATACTAAGTAAGAATACGACCAATGTAATCTTACCGTTGTAACTTTACGAAAATCCACGATTCGTATCCTTAACAACACAATAAGATAATACCGAAATATCTATACGGTATCTCAACAATACCCAAAGCTCTCAAAACATTATCATAACTCGCGATACAGAAATTATACCAACTCTGGCCAATTCAATCCATCGGATAACGTCGACAACTCCAATACGATAATCGATTGTCCATCAAAGACAAGTACCAAGGATATACGGAACATACCTCAAGATACGAAATATCATTACAATCACGTCAGTCTAAACCGAGATCAGATCAACACAACATACGGACATGGTCCTAACACGAGACCTACAAATGCATACCCATATGACAACGTCAATATGATCACAACAATAACGACAATGTATACTTATGGCAAACCCATAATATACATATGCACAACAATAATACATGGCAATCCGATGATCCAGCGTTCACTGCCTAGATCCCCCGATGATCCCGTCAGACCAACCCGAGGTGGAAAACCCGTCCGATGATCCAGCGCACGCTAGCATAGATCCCCCGATGATCCCGTCGGACCAACACGAGGTGGACATATGACAACAATGCACAACTGCACAGAACAACAGTACACAATACACGACAACAACAATGCACAAATGCATGACAACAACGATACACGAATGTATCACGACATGATCGATACAAATGATAAAAACGATTAGAGTACTTGCCCCGAGTCCTTCGAGAGCGATCTCAATGTCTAAACCATCACGAACCATTATCCTCAATACTCGACGGTCCAAAGTATCACGGATTGCAGATAATTCATATCTTCGTCTTTATCATAATATATCCTCGATATATAAGTATACCTAATAACAAAAGTAAATCATATACATGATGATTTAGATTCCCAAAACTCGAATACAATTAATCCCAAATCTCATGTGATTACGATTATAAACATTGCTATACGAATTATAAACGAATGAAACGGAAACCATTCATTAAATATTATAAACTGAGCAAGTAATAACTTGCCTCGATACCGATACGACAATGATGAAGCCGCTACCAGTCACAATGCCTTTGTCTACGAGCTCCTCGGCCCCGACCGAAGCAATTTACGAACATACTCGAACACGACCGCAGCATCCGGTTATAATCACCGATCAATAATCTCAACCTATCGATGTAATCAAATAACACATATCCGATAACAATTAACAACCGACATGACCAACCAAATCATCTCAACTATTCAACGATATCTACAATACAAACTATAACTCGATGATCATAATCAATCAATACAACCGATCAATAAACCCAATGGTTCCACAACTATCCTGAGTGACCATAAGTCCGAACAATCCAATTCAAACAATTATGAACTCACAACCACAATGCGATTTCGGATACGAGCGTAAAGGAAATTATATTCGACGAACAATCATAATCTTTCCGAATTCCAAATTGATATCATGATTCGTATTTCATTAAGAACATACGAATTCTACCACTACAACCAACGAATATTCGATCTTTAAATCTAAAAAAATACCGATAATTCAATATACTATTGTCTTGCTATGTTAAATTCATCAAAAGTTCCTCAAGAACACTAAGGGATTCGAACTCATGTTCATAACCATTAAAACAACATAATTCGATATCCTTTAACATGAATATAATCTTCCAATTCGTAATCCAAGTCATGAATCATCGTATTCTTCAGTATACACTCTACATAACCTCAAGGATTGTAGCAACAACTCCCTAATCATCATCATACGGATCAAATACGGATAATAATACCAAGAACATCAAGAACTCTATGATTTCATAATCATAATCAACATATTCAAGGTATAAACCATCATTTCACCATCTTCCTTCAACATATAATTCATATAACCTCAAGAATCGAAACAACAACATCTTAATCCTCTTCATACGAATCATTTACGGATAACAATACCAAAATCCGAAATCAAAGTGAAGAATTCAACAACATACCTCAAGAATATAAATAACCCAATCAAACCCTTCAAGAATCATTGATATCTTCATATCCAAGCTTCTAATCCATGCCTCCAAGCTCACAATCGACTTAAAAGTGCTTAGAGCATACTTAAAAGTGAAGAAGGACGGAAAAACGAAGTGAAATGATCAGTAGAAATGAAAGACAAACTTTTATTTTATAAACTGCATCGATCTTTACGTACGTTAACCACCAGCATTAACGTACGTAATGTACTTAGCGTACGCTAAGAGTCCTTAATAGCGTACGTAATCTCATTTCCAAAACTAACTGACCTGTTTCGTCCAATTGATTACATACGTAACATTTCCTTCATTACGTACGTAATACGTACGTTGACTTGCTACAGTAAAACTCTATTTAACGTACGTTATACACCTCTCGTAGCGTACGTAATGGTCGGGGTTGACTCGCCTGTCCACATCCGCCGCCGACATCGGGTCCCACCTGCCGACCATGACTCAGTCCTGTCCGATTCCCTCGTTACGTACATAATGCTTTAGCCATAACGTACGTAACACAACTAATATAGCGTACGTAAGTCTTCAACATTAGCGTACGCTAAGTATTCTATACTTAGCCAATTTCAACTGTTACCGTCTGTCTCGGCATACTGAAAATACATACACACATACTGAATACATATACTGGATCCAATAACATTCTTATACGATATACTCTATATCGAAAGTACGATAACCTGATACACGATATCCTCAAATACAATTGTCGACCAAATACGACAATTATACCGATACTGACGTCTCAGTCCTTTATTTATTTTATCCATACTGTACAGATTCCACGATGTACAATATAACTCGGATAAAATAATATCAAACAACAGTAGTAGAAAATTCGGATATTACAATATCATCTTCCTCAATATCAACATCGTGAAACATTAAGAACGTAACAACACTCCCATAATCTATCATTACATGGAGTAGTTATCAACAATCACATCAACATCCGAGACTGGGGAGAAGAATTAACCAACTTATCTCAAGAAGACGAACAACACGATTCAAACCATACGAATCACATCAATATCCATATATCAATAACAACATCATCATAATCTGGTAATCCATCTCCTAATCATACTTATCAACTTGTTTATATGATAATCATTAACTCAAGAACATCAATCTTCAATCCAAAACAAAATCCAAAGGTGAAGAACTATTACCTTGTATAGACGAACCATGAAGGAGAACAATCAACTTCATTCCAAGAATCATCAATAACTTCAAAAAGAAGACTTTAATCCATGTTCCTCAGCTTAATCTTGTTAAAGATCATCATCTCTCAGTGTTTGGAACCTCAAACTTCTCTATAAAAACTCTCTCCCGAAATAAAGGAAGGAATGGCCGAATGAACATAATTCACATCTGCAATCATATATATACTGGCTGTTATTAGCGTGCGCTACTTTTCCTTAGTAGCGTGCGCTATCGTGGTCCAGAGGCGACTGTTTTGCTTCGTACACTGATTTACGTATGTAATGCCCATGCAATAGCGTACGTAAATGCCTATACTTAGCATGCGCAAGTGTTAGACCATAGCGTGCGCTAATCATAGTTGACTCATTTGTCTGTATGCTCCGAAGACGGGTCCACACGCCGAAAACACTGACGAGGATAATATTCCTTTTTGTCCGATCTACATTTAGCGTGCGCTAACCTTAGGGTTTAGCGTGCGCTAGTACTACATTACAACATCCGTTGACTTATCAGAACATGCGCCGAAGGTGGCCTGGTCCACACGTAGATTCCTTCTGATCTGGTCTATACTAGCGTGCGCTAGTAAGGCTATACTTAACCATTTTCAGCTATTCTTGTCAAATGTCTCGACATACAGAATACGAACATACGGCATACCGAGCACATATACTTCTACCAATAATATTCTTAAATACAATTGTTGACCAAATATGACAATTATACCAATACAAATGTCTTAGTCCTTTAATTATTTTATCCATACTGTACAGATTCCACGCTGTACAACATAACTCGGATGAAATAACATTAAACAATAGTAGAAGAAATTTCGGATATTACATGATCGGCCCATCTCTGAACTGAAATCGCATCCATGGCTGGAGATCGGGAAGAAAACCAGCCATCATTGACCTCTGCGGCTCACCTTTGCCGGAACCCAACTCCTCCGACCAAGATCAAGTCATGACCTCGATGTCTCGCCCTTTGCCGCCATCATTTCTCAGGTCGCCTCGGCCAATTTCTAAGGGGATGAGGGGATGGGGCGGTGAGTTGAGTTGAGAGGGATAGAGAGACATACGGGAGGAGAGAGAGACAGGGTAGGTGATGAAGATAAGAGTGAAAGGGGAGAGAGAGTGAGAGAGACCTATGGAAAGAAATAAAAATAAAAAATAAAAATAAAACTTAATGATTAAGTGGGGAAAAAATAATAAAATGGGCTATTTGAACCTATCGCAAATGGATCTCACCATCTAATAAATAAATTTTTTATTAATTCTCTCGATAATCTGATTAAGTTATTAGATTAATACTCATTGTGTCCAATATCACCAATAGCCCACCAATATCCTAATCTAATTTCAAAATAATCCGCCTCATTTAATTAGTCAGCTAATAAAATTAAATAAGTAAATTTAAATCCGCTAAAATTCCCACCGTCGGGAGGTCCGTGGACCCCCTTGGACCCCCCATCCCTCCGCCCCTGTGTATATATATGTGCGTGTGTGTTGTGTGTTATATATATGTGTGTGTTGTGTGTCTGTACCATGTATATGTCTCTCTCTCTCTATATATATATATATATATATATATATATATGTGTGTGTGTGTGTGTGTGTGTAGTGATGTGTGTGCAGATTTTATGTGCAGGTGTGTGTTTGAATGCGTGTGTGTGTGTTGAAGGTGTAAGTCTGTGTGTCTATAAATATATGAACTGTATGTGTGTGTATATATATATATATATATATATATATATATATATATGTGTGTGCTGGTGTATGCTGGTGTGTGTGTGTGTTAGTGTTTGTGTGTGTATATCTGTGTTGTATATATATATATATATATATATATGTGTGTGTGTGTTGTCTGTGTGTATAGATTGTGTGTGTACTGTATGTGTATATATTATGTATATATATGTGTGTAAGTGTAGGTGTATGTGTAGGAAGATGTATATATATATATATATATATGAATGTGTGTGTATGCGTGCGCGTGCGAGTAATCGTGATGGTGTATGGGTTCATGTTCGAATTATTGATGGGGAAGCCATAGGCGTAGATGAAGATTTTGATAATTGGTCTACGAGTGGATTGGTGTACTAAGACCTGCGGAGTGAGATCGAGCTCAGAATTTGTGCTCAGGACGTAGTCGTTCAAGAATTTTGATTAAAATTTCCATCACTAATCGATATGGATTCGGGATGACTATCGTTGGTCGTTTGATCCGATCAATTAATTAAGGGGCACAATTGAGGTAATATATTAGCCGACTAATTACCTTGAAATTATAAGATATTAAATTAGACCATTATATTAAATTGTCTATTATGTATTCATTATAAAGGTTGGGATTTCAATGGATCGATCAGGTGAGCCATGATCGTCGGAGCTTTCGACATCAATTATCGAGGCAAGTGTTCTTGCCTATATGACTTATATCATGTGAATTGATGTTATGCAAAGTGTGAATGATGGTTTACTCATATTTATTAATCGTGTATTATGGGATTGAATTTGTTGAGATTAATTGATTGGTTTGTATACTTGTTGATGGGTAGAGGTGCGTCTAGGATGGTTAAGTTGTTGGGGGTAGTCGTGTCGTTAATCTTTGAATATATTGAGTGTTGAATGTGTTGCTCATGGATACCTTGTGGTATTGACATATTCTAGGAATGGTTTATAGTTGCATCAGTCTTTGGTCGTGGTCATGTGTCGGTGAGTGGTCATTCTAGCAAGTGCCATAACTATATACATTATATTCAACGTTCGGAATTTGTGAAAGTTGTGAACGCTAGTGTGCGTGAGTTGTTCTTCCACTCGGGGACGTCCGACGGGGCCTCTGGGGGCCGATACTAATGGATACGGTCGCGGAAGTGGTTTCCCACCCAAGGACGGTCCGACGGGGCCTCTGCGGGTCGATATTAATGGGTACGGCCATAGGTTACCAAGTGTGATTTTAATGATGTTGATGTTGATGTTTTCAGCAATTGTGATATGTCCGGAATATCACAACGTTTATCCTCGATGTTGATATATATTTTATATAGGGTCTTGGTACTTGGCTAGAATGTCATTAGAATGTGTGTCATATGTGTTTAGTTCCTTGGTTGTAATGCTTTGGTATCGGAAAATGGACCTTGTTATTGTGCGTTGTGGTTTGAAGAAAGTTCGGGGTGAGACCCTAACGATTGTGCAAAGGATGTTTTGCGGAAAAATGAGATTTGGGCCGAGACGCTACTATTTTCGAAAAAAGGTTTTATAATCGTAGACTTGAAGTCCTAAAATATTTTATGTCGTTTTATAAAACTCCCGAGTTGATATATATTACTCTCAAGGACTTGGGGTCCTAAAATACTTTTCAGATTTTTCTTTAAAATGCCGAGGTGATAATTCATATTTTAAAGACGTGAACCATTTTACAAATATTAAAACCCTCGGATAATCCTCTTAAATCTTGTCGTTGTTGTTGGTTTGATATGACTGATATTTGCATGGTATATTTGGTATGACCTGAATACTTGCACTAGCAAAATAGTGGAATTTTGCTAACCCCCGATTACTCGGGGGGTGAATGTCTGTATTGCGTCTAGGTACATGCAGGTTCTTGGGGAGCTAAACACAGGATCGTTACAAATGATGATGGAAGACGAATGATACTAATCACATGAAGGCCAATTCTGGGTGCAGTTAGTTGGAGTTCATTGTATGGTCTTTTCCGCTGTCGTATTTTTCTGTTTGTGAGTGTATTTGACCCGTGCATGGGTATGAGTCCTGAAAGAGTTATGTATATTTGAGTTGTATGTTAATGATGAAAGACCAAATCGGTCTCGTGGTCCATTATTTTGCCATGTCGGCATGATATGTGGTGTCTTGTTCAGTATTTAGGCTGGTAGATTCTCACGGAGAGGGTCTGCGGCGTGTGATATTCCCGGATAGTTTCTGGGGGTGTTACATTATGTACGCTATGCTTCGTTTATAGCGTACGATATCCGTGGCTCATAACGTACGTTACGCTTACTAGCTAGCGTACGTTATGACGTAGTTGAATGTATAAATTTACAAGGTTGATATGACCATGCATGTGGATACGAATACGGGAAAGATCATACTTCGATTATTGATATCACCAATTCGAATAATACAAGGTTCAAATACAGAAGAAAATACTCAACAATTTACCCGGATATTACATTTGAGGTGTTTGCACTCATCCGTTTTATGTCCATAATTATTGTGGAATCTACAATAAAGTTCCGACTTTGGTTGAGTAGGTCCATTAAAATGAGATGTAGGCCAATCAATAACCCTGCTCATCTTGCCCTCGACCGCTTCCAGGACCTGCACTCTTCTCATTGTTAATGGGTTGTATTGGTCAAATCTCGGCCTTTTTAGGTTGGTCTCGTTCTTTCTTAGATCCGTGTTTCGATATGTCTTTCAACGGAGCACTTCCGCTCGCGGTAGATTTCATCGAAAGGTATACACCTCGTGCTGCACCACCCTACTAGCTCCTCATTACCCTTCCTCGCATTTTTCTTGTAATTCTTCCATGTCTTTCTCGGCTTCTTCAACATTGATGTAGTTGGAACATCGAGCTAGAACCTCGTCATACGTTCGGGCTGGATTTTTAGCCAATGATGTACGCAGTAGCCCTGGCTTTAATCCCTGTGTCAGAGCGCTTGTTTTCACCTCTTCAGATGACGAGGGTACTTCCAGACACGCTTTTGTAAATCGAGTTACATAAGTTCTTAGTGCCTCTCGGAAGTATTGCTTGATACTGAAGAAGGACATGAATGTCTTCTGGTGTGCCCTAGTGCTTGCAAAGTGAGTTAGGAACACCTAGTTGAAAGTTTTGAAGTTAGTAATCGTCCCCGGTGGTATCTGGTGGAACCAATCCTGAGCTGATTCTGTCAACGTAGCCAGAAATGCTCTGCAGCTCACGGGATCCGAATATCGGTGTAATACTGCCATGTTTTTGAATCGATACAAATGTCGGGTAGGATCCAAGATCCCATCGTAGGTGAAAGTGGCCGCCCTATACCCGTACGGGAGTTCAGCCTATAGTATGCTCTCCAAGAAGGAGTGGCCTGAATTGCTTTCTGCGCCCTTCCCTGCAACCTTTTGTCATAATTCTTCTAGCTCGTCTTGCATACTGGATATCAAGAGATCCAGTGTTCTTTCCTATTTAGATCGTTCCCACGTCCTTGGATGGTTCTCCCCATGTTCTTCCTGCTGATTGATTTCCTCCAGCCCATCTGAGAGGATGCGCGGTATTTTTTGCTTTTCAACCTCCTGGCTTTTTTGGATCGCACTAGCAATTATGTCGGCTAATGCTTCTTTTGTCAAGGTGATTATGCTGGGTGTAGCTTCTTCTCCTGGGGTAATGGGTGTTTTTTCCAGAGTTGATTCTCCACCCGCAGTTGCTAGTTGCTCCTCCAAATTCCCGGGTATCAACTCCTCAATTTTCTTCTGGGTAGTCTCTTCCGCCATTATTAATCTCAAGTCTCAACTCAATGAATGGCTCGATGTCACTCGTTCCCACAGACGGTGCTACTTGATGAGCACAAACTGATCAGTCACCAAGAACCGGGTTGATCTCAGTAGTTTATCTGAAAAACCCCAAGTGTGCAAAGTGCTTCTCTCTCTAATGTGTTTTTATCTTTCTAAGAATGTCTCTTTTTTATATCTGATTGCTTAGACCTGGGAAGAAAAGCTTCTCCCATATTTATAGAAGGGAGGGACTCCTTTCCTTGGAGACTTTTTCGGGTTTTAGGTAAGTTCCTAGATATTCAGGGATTTAGGCTGTGGCTTCCCATCCCTGTATATCCGGGATTGGGGGCTACGGCTTATTAGTCCCTGGATTTCCGGGATTGTCAGGTGGGTCAAAATCTACCCTTTTGGAAGCTCAACCTTCATGAGCTCCACCTTACCCGGATGGTATAGAATCTCAATATCATAATCATTGATCAACTCCAACCACATACGCTACCTCATATTAAGCTCATTCTGGCTGAAAATGTATTTTAAACTCTTGTGGTAAGTATAAATCTTACACAAAGAGGCGTAAAGATAGTGTCTCTAAATCTTCAAGGCGATGACGACCGCTCCAACTCTAAATCATGAGTATGGGGCCCATACGGTTACCATTGTTGATATGCATAAGCTATCACCCTATCCTTTTGCATCATAATACGACTGAGCCTGAGTCCTGAAGCATCACTGTAAAGCACAAAATCATCAGTCCCCTTAGGCAGCGCTAATATCGTTGTTGTAGTCAAACGCCTCTTCAAATCATCAAATTTATTCTGCCTCTCCGTACTCCACTAGAACTTTAGGTTTTCTAAAGCAATTGTGCAAGTAGTCGAGCAATCTTAGAGTACACCTCGACAAACATACGGTGATACCCAGCAAGTCCTAGGAAACCCTACACTTTCTTCACATTCTTAGCCGTACAACACTCAACAAACAAAAGATCAAAAGTCGTAGCTTAGTTAAGGTCGTAAATGTCAATAGTACGGCCATATGTGTTGTATGTTACGGTCGTAACTTCCTAATATTATGGCCGTAACTTTTGGCAGATTGTGTGATCTTGTCACATCTTTCACATTTTTGGATTTATATGGAGTGGGTGGCTTGTCTTGATTCGATTTGATGTGATAATGCTGAAGTTTTGGAGCTATTATATGACCTTGAGTATATAAATAGACCCCTTGGTCCATTCCATAATGATCTCCCATCTTATATCTTTCATCTTATAAGTGTAATAAATTGAAATATTTCATTTTGTGTGAAGAACACACTTGTGTTCTTGAGAGTTTATGTGAGAGTGATAAAGTTTATGTTGTGGAGGGAGTTTATTGCTTCTTCATTCTTTATATAAAGGGAGTTAGTATCAATTCTTTCCTTTTTTCAACTAATCATGGTTACAAATTATTGTAACATGTTGAATAAAGCCTCCATGGGCTAAGTTCTCCTAGTTGGAATAATAAACAAGGTTTTCCATGTTATTTTGAAAGAAAATATCTTGATTAGATCAAATGATTTTCACTTTAAGTTCTTCTAGAGGATAGAAATATACCTCTAAACCTTAGATGATTCCTTGAGTTATTTCATAAAACCTAATGCTATGTATTGAATCCAATCGACATAGAAATATAGTAAATTAAATCAATATATAAGGGATCTTTTGATATTCAAAAGAGGAACCGTCTTTTTAAGGAAAATCAAATCTACACAATATATTAAGTAATACATCTTATGATCTCATATACATCTTATATAACTAATGATAAATTGAGTTTGTAATCCCAACTATTCGTTTTTATATCTTGTAATTCTATTATTTTGTGCAATCATTTACTTCTATAATTTCTTGAACTATAATTGCAATTCCTTGCAATTTTCAAACTTAACTTTTAAATTATGTGTTTCCACTCATCCTTGATAACTATAACAAATAGAAAAATAATGTGTAGATCAATCAATAACCATACTTTCTTGTGGGATCGACTAACCGGACTCAAAAGTCCACTTACTACTTGATACGATATCGTGCACTTGCGATAAGCTACATCAAATGTGTGTCAGGTTTTTGACGTCGTTGTCGGGGAAGTATTAATGTTATTTTAAAATCTTAATTATTGACTATTGTAATATATAAACTCTTTCTTTGTTGTACATTCTCTTGTCTATGCGACGAAAATATAATCGCGATTTAGTTCCACTAGACCCCGATATTGTGAATTAATACTCTATTGTGTTTGTCCGGTCAAGTGGCGGATAAAGGTACTACTATTAAAGTCGTATCTTTCAGTTTCCCACAACAACTGATATTTGTACATATTTTCTCTTTTTATTTCTTTTTATTATGGAAGAAATATTGAAAACTATTAAAACAAGATTTCCCTTTCTAGCAAAAAAGTCATTTTAAAAATTTAGAAAACCAGACTTGAAAGGATGAGGTTGCTTATGAATAAAGGCATACCTTTAGAAATTAGATTCTATGAGAGCTGCGGCATAGGACTAGCTGACATTATTGAAGCCAAAGTGAGAGTAGCAGGTGAATTCACAGAAACACCTACTAGATTTTTACCAGGCTTGAAAAAAGTTCATATGCCAAGAAACAACGAGCAAAGATAATGGCCATTTTCTATAAATGTAATAGGTGGAACTGTAATTCAAAATGTCGATCTTTAAGATTTCCTTCTATAAAAAGAAGAAGATAAAATTCAGTTCATCAAGGATGGTCTGAATAAAGAGAATTTAGATGATATTGAAATTTCTCTTGACACCCATCCTGGTGGACTCGTACATTATAGAATTCAATATTTGTGAAATAAATTCAAACCAGAATATGAACAACGTCTTGGGAATCCGACATTAAAAGACCCTGTTTGCCAATTTGTAAGAAAATGGGATGGAAAGTTTCTCCATGACTCATAGAAGGCGTTTAAGCTATTTCTGAACGTAAAATTAGAGTAAGATTTGAGCCACAATAACAACTACTGTACATACACGTGAGTATCTTTAATTTTTATCATTTTGTCAGATTTTCTGATTAAAAAAAGGTGATACGCAATAAATGATTTCATTATTCTATTGAGTAGTTGAATCACAATTAATGCAATCACATATTTTATAAATATTTTTACTTTATTTAGCATCTATAAATAAACATTGCATTTGTTTCTTTTCTGCATCCCTCAAACTCTTGTTTTTTCCTTTTCTCTCAAATAACTTTCTTTTCAAAAATGGAATCTGCATCTTCAACAAAATGATTTAACTCTATCTGTATTTTTGGTGGAGCTAGTCATGGAACATAGGCTTGCTTTACTGAATCAGCCCACAACTTGGGTCATCCCTTAGGAGAAAAATGCATTCATGTAGTTTGCGGAGGAGGAAGTCTAGGATTAATGGGACGCGTTTATGCTTCTGCCTATATGGAAGTAGTAAAAGTGTTGAGAATCATTCCAAAACCTCTGGCTGAAAGTAAAATCACCGGGGCCGCTATTGGAGTTGAGTTCAGAACTATAAATATGCAAGACCACATAACTCACATGATGAATAATGTCAATGGCTTTATCACCCTTCCGGGTGGTTTTAGCACTCTTGAGGAACTTTTTCATATGGTTACCAGCTCCTAGCTAAATGTTCATAAGAAATCAATAGGCCTGCTAAATCTAAATGGTTTCTTCGATGGTTTACTATCGTTCATCAACTACTCTTCTGATAAAGGCTTTATTTCTGACTGAACGAATCATAGTCGTTGCAAAAACACCAGAAGAGATGATAAAAAACATAATGAATTTGTTCCTGAACCATATCCAGCTCTAGCTAATGTTGTTTGGATGGAAGATTTCATTGTGCGAAAATGCAAAGTTGAGGCATTCCTTTCCTTTTGATATCTCACTTCAGTCCTCACTACCAAAAATCACACTTTAGCCGACTACTTAAAGTGGTCGGCTAAACCCCAAAGTCGTCGGCTAATCACGCCAGCCGTCGGCTAAAAAACCGTCGGCCGATATTCGTCGGCCAATGTTTAGCCGACGACTTTTTTGGTAGTAGTCGGCTAAAGTTCAAAGTTTAGCCGACCACTACAGCAAGGTCGTCGGCTAAACCTGTTGGAAAAAAAAAAATTTAGCCGACGACCTTATCGAGTCGGTCGGCTAAAACCTGATTATTAAAAAAAATAAAAAAAGCCGACGACCTTATCGAGTCGGTCGGCTAAAACCTGATTATTAAAAAAATAAAAAAAAACTTTAGCCGACGACTTTTAGATATGTCGTCGGCTAAAACCTGTTCTTAAAAAAAAAATAGACTTTAGCCGACGACCGTCTTATATGTCGTTGGCTAAAACCCTTTTAAAAAATAAATAAATAAATTACTTTAGCCGACGACCGTCTTATATGTCGTCGGCTAAAACCCTTTTTTAGAAAAAAAAAATAAATTACTTTAGCCAACGACCTTTATAAAGTCGTTGGCTCAAACCTAATATAAAAAAAAAATATTAATTCAGATTTTGGGATCCCAAAACCTGTATTTTTTGCACCTGCAATTTTTATACACCAGCTCTCATTATTAACAACAATCAACGCGCAACACATTCAACTAATACCATCAATAATATGCCCAACATTATATGCAACACAACGCACAACACATTCAAGAACATTAATTTCATCAACATACTAGTAGCGTCAATAAAATCACTTACACAATTGTAGCACAAATATAAATATACAAGAGTACTACAACAACACAACTACAATCCACTGCCAAAATCATCTAAATGTCGAAATGTAGTAGTAGAAGGATTACCACCATCCCCTAGATCCTCGTCACGAGGCTGTGAAGATGGGGTCTGTCCAAAGAGAGAAGGCGATGGAGCAGGTGCCTGCAGTCCAGCCTGAGTAATGGTCTGAGTCAGCGTCATCATATAGTCCATCATGGCTCGCGCTTGTCCTATGGAAACTCTCTAACCGCGACTCAGTCCTCTGCTCGCTCTCATGTAACCGCGTCTGAGTCCTCCTTTCATTCTCAGCTCGGAGCTCCCTCTACGCCCTCAACTGCTCCTCGAGATAGGCAGTCCGTGCATCCCGTCCGCGAGGGCGCTGGAAGCCGGGGGTATCTTTCAATACATGGTGACCCTAGGCTCCCATCATCTTAGTGCAGTACCGACTACCTCTGGGAGGGTAGACGGTACCCCACACCCTAGCGCGAACATAAGGATCGGCCTGATCGATCTGTCCAATGGCAGAATCGAGGTCAGTCTCCGCTAAGTCCGTATACTGCTCCCGAGCAATCTCAGCAAGCATCCACTGAGACGCCTCCCGCACACGCTTCTAAGTTAGTATGAAAATAAATATTTCAATATCAATAAAAGTATGATACAGGCGGGGCTGGGGCTCGTACAGGCGGCGGGACGACGGCCGAGCGGGCGATGGGGGTTGGGGGCTGGGTGACGATCGGTGGGACGGGGGCTGGGTGACGATCGGCGGGACGGGGGCTAGGTGACGGGCGGCTAGGTGACGGGCGGTCCGGGGCTGGGTGACGATCGGCGGGCGACGGGCGACGGCTAGGTGAAGGAGAAAATAATAAAAGTTAGGTACGAGAAAACGTATAAAAGGTGGGGGTTTAGCTGACGACAAGATTTACGTCGTCGGCTAAAGTTTTTTTTTAAAAAAAAAATTATACTTTAGTCGACGACATTACAATAGTCGTCGGCTAAACCCCAACAATGACCCGGCCGTGTTAGACAACACGGTCGGGTCAGGCATACAGAGTCTTTTCAATTTCTGGGCAAGTGCGACACGGGCCGTGTCGTTGGACACGGTTGGGGGTTTAGCCGACGACTATATTCATGTCGTCGGCTAAAGTTTAACCTTTTTTTTTTAAAACAACTTTAGTAGACCGTGTCAGGAGACACGGGCCGTGTCGCACCTGCCCAGAAAGGGAAAACACACTGTATGCCTGACCCGACCGTGTTGTCTAACACGGTCGGGTCATTGTTGGGGTTTAGCCAACGACTATTATAATGTCGTCGGCTAAAGTATAATTTTTTTTTAAAAAACTTTAGCCGACAACGTAGATCTTGTCGTCGGCTAAACCCCCCATTTTTTTTAATAATATTATTGATATTATATTAATGTTATGATTATGATTATTATTATAACTATTTTTTTAATTATATTTAACAAATGAAAATATACATCTACTAAATTTATTGCTCATAGTTTGAGTCATCACTACAGTTTGTCTCATTATCTGAGTTGATATCTGGCAACATATGCCTCAAGTCGTCCACATTATCGTCATCAGAATTTTCAAGTAATTCGTTTGTATCAACGTCAACATACCCGCGAGCATCACCACGGAGTCGGACGACTCGTCCTTCAGGAACATTATTCATTGTAATTGTCGTTGATGGTGGAATATTTGCTGTATTTGGCTCTTGATAAGCATCATCGTCATCAGTACCTGTTGTTTCTCCCAGTGTCGCAGCACTAAAAATATTCCTCGTTGTCACAACGTTCACTATCTTCCATGTGTCTTTCTTCACCAACTCGTCCAAATAATACACCGACTTTGCTGATGTAGCAAATACAAAAGGATCACTTTCATAACATGAAGTGGAAGTGTCAACAGATAACAGCCCATAGTCGTCTTGCATATCGGTTCCAAGACTGGTGTCGTACCATCGACACTTAAACAAGTAAATTGTCATGCATTCCCCGTAAATTAGTTCTACCACTTCCAAAAGAACACAGTAATATCCACCATCTATCATAACCCCAGAATTTTGACATCTTCTTTTTTGGTCTCTCTCAAGGCATACGAATGTGACACCGTTGACTTTGGCCATCGAATAAATTCTTCACATAACCGGCTTCATAGAAAGAAGCATAAGTTCACGCGAGCAGTTAGGGTGTCTGTCATCTTGTATGTGTGTCATCTGTCGTAAATAAACTTTTATGTAAAAAATATCTTAAGTCCAAAATGCAATAGCAACTGAATGTATACGTACCCATTCTCTAAAATAGTCAGCAAAAGTGTCATTGTGGAATCTAGTGTCACCTCGCACCATATCGCATGACAAGTGGATATCTTTTCGATCGAACTCGGACAATTGAGCAATATCCACCAATGTGCAATTCGTGACTCAGACGGGTCTAATTGTCTTCCGGCAACCTCCCATAGACGCCAACCTCGGGATATGATAGAAAGATTGAATTGTATTTTATATGCTGGAATAGAGCGGGAAGGGGGCTCGAAGGTGCCCAAATACAACTTGATATGCGTAATACACTCCGACGCAAGGTAAGATTCTGCAATGCATCCTTCCGGTGCAGACTTATTGGCCACAGAGTTTTTGTAATCACCGAGTTGCCTGTAATATTGTCATTGTGTTAGAAATCATACTTAATTTGACAATATATATATATATCATACAAAATTATGTTACCTTTCAACCGGGTACATCCACGTGTAGTGCACTGGACCAGTGACCAATAACTGTCGGGGAAGGTGGATCATGAGGTGAGGCATGAGGTCAAAAAAGTTTGGAGGAAATATTCGCTCAAACTTGCACAAGATATGGATGATCTCATCTTGCATTTTACGCAAATCAAATCTCTTCACTTCTCTCGTACATAATTTCTGGAAAAATCTTGACAATGCAACACACGGCTCGACCACCTGTTTTGGAAAGTACGGTCGAATAAATACCAGAAATAGGCATTGGAGTAGGATATGACAATCATGACTCTTCAAACCAGTTAACTTGTTCTCCCTGAAATTAACACATCTTCCTATATTTCCATCATACCCGGTAGGATACCTAGCAGTCTTTATCCAGCAAAATATCTCAGTTCTCTGCTCGGCAGTGATTGTGTAAGCTGCCTTAGGCATTTTTTGTTTTCCCTTGATAGTTTTCAACCACAAATGTTTTCTTATGCTCATTTCTTCCAAACCTTTGCGTGCTTTTGTCCCATCTTTGGTCTTTCCATCCCAACCTAAGGTTGTCCCAACCACACTTTCGCAAACATTCTTTTCAATGTGCATCACATCCAAGAAGTTCCTTATCAGTAACTTGGACCAGTAAGGCAATTCCCAGAATATACTTTTGTGCGACCAATACTTATACCTGTCGGGCCTTTCAGGGGTTGCTGCAATCACATCAGGATGGTTGCTAAGCTGACCAAAATCGTACTCATTAAGAATCGATAGTATTTCATCACCTGTCTACTGTCGTGGTGGCTCGCCCATTTCTACAATGCCATCAAATGCTACAGCATCCATACGCCACTCATGTTCCCTCTCAAGCCATATCCGATGACGCATTCGGATAACTTTCCTACAGTGGTACCTAGCACAATCTGCATTCAAACACACTGGACAACCTCTATATCCGCTAATAACAGATCCAGACAGCATTCCATATGCAGGAAAATCACTAATAATGCCGATACACATAGCGTGCAAGTAGAACGTCTCGGACGAATAACTGTCGTACGTGGGATGACCTTGCTCCCACAACAATTTCAGCTCCTCTATCAAAGGTCTCATATACACATCAATACACTTTCCCGGATATCCCGGCCCCGGGACTAACAAGGTCAATATATTATACTCCTTCCGCATACACATCCACGGAGGAAGATTGTAAGGAATCACTACAACAGGCCATATGGTATATGAAAGACTCATGTTACCAAAAGGGTTGAAACCATCAGATGCAATCCCGAGCCTCACATTTCGGATATCTGAAGAAAAATTCGGATACTCCCTATCTATATGCTTCCACGCCTCTCCATCCGAAGGGTGTATCATAGTATCCATGTCATTAGTGCGCGGCTCGGCATGCCATCTCATTGCTTTTTCCGTGTGAGGAGACATAAAAAGCCGTTCCAACCTGTCTTTCAGTGGAAAATACCAAAGTACCTTCACTGGTTTCTCTTTTCCAGAAGGAGTGATCCTATATCTCTCTATATCACATACAGGACATCTCGTGAGGTCTTCATTAGGATGCCCCCAGAATAGAACACAATCATACATGCAGACATGGATCTTAATGTAGGAAAGACCAAGATCTTTCAAAATTCGTCTCATTTTTTAATATGTATTAGGAAGATGATGACCCTGTGGAAGCATATTACTCGTAAACTCCAAGTAATCATCTACACACTTGATGGATGATTTGTTTTCCACCTTTAATCTCATCGTTTCCATGACACAATCAAGAACAGTCATGTTACACCCTGGGTATAGAGGGGTCTGTTGGAGTTGAATTAGCTTGTTGTACCTGTCAAGCCCAGCAGTATTGCAAGGCAACGGTCTACGGGGTCGTGGGATTGGCTCAGTTGGTACAAACGTCTCAGAAAAACCAAACACATCATCAATCAACCTCCTCTTCGGATCGGTGAACCCGTCGTTACCACTAAATTGTCCGTGATCATACGGAATAACAGAATTCAGTGCTTCACCATGGTATATCCAACATGTATATTTACTCCAAAAACCATTCTTCTTTAGGTGTTCCCAGACCTCATCAAATGGAAAACGAAACATATCACTGCGACATCTACATTTATTACACGGACAGTAGTGCAACGTATTACCACTGTCGTGCTCTCTTACAAATCTCATAAACTGCTTCATCTCATCCATTACACTTGGATCCCATTTTCGTAACCCAATCCAACTCTTGTCCATCCTGAAAATGTATACATTTTCCAATATTAATCCAACTAACTAATATTATTCAAATTATAAATGAAATCACAACAAACAATTAATCATAATGATTATCATCATAAAACTTAATCGTTTTACATAAAAGCTATCGAATGTAACATGAATAATACAAAGTTTCGAAATCACAATAAAAAATACAATAAAATACGTACCTTAATCGAAATGGTGATTATAACAACCGGTAGAAACCTTCGTCACTCCAGCTAGCACAACTCAAAGTAGCAACTCACAAGCTTTTTTCGGGAATAACTGACAGGATCGGGAATAGAAATGTGCTCTTTTGGGTTGGTGTTCCCTGAACTATATATAATTTTCACTTGGAGGTTTAGCCGACGACCTAGATCAAGTCGTCGGCTAAAGTATATTATTTTTTTTTTTGAAAAAGTGTTTAGCCGACGACTTGATCTAGGTGATCGGCTAAACCATTGCAATATTATTTTTTTTTTCGACAGGGGTTTAGCCGACGACCTAGATCAAGTCGTCGGCGAAAGTTTATTATTTTTTTCCGGAAGGCGTTTAGCCGACGACCTAGATCTAGGTCGTCGGCTAAAGTATATTATTATTTTTTTTGAAAAAGTGTTTAGCCGACGACTTGATCTAGGTGGTCGGCTAAACCGTTGCAATATTATTTTTTTTCGAAAGGGGTTTAGCCGACGACCGAGATCAAGTCGTCGGCTAAAATATTTTTTTTTTCGGTCGGCTAAATATTATCTCGGTCGTCGGCTAAACCTCTTTATTATAGCCGACGACTATTTTGCACTTTAGCCGACGACCTCGGTCAAGTCGTCGGCTAAAACCCTTTAGCCGACGGAGACCCGAGTCGTCGGCTAAAGTGCACAGTTTAGCCGACGACACTTTATAGTCGTCGGCCGTTTTTTTTCGGGTCGTCGGCTAAAGTACTTTTTTTGGTAGTGCCTGTTGTTGTTTTTACTTTTTAGCGGGTGTAATAAAAATAAAAATATAAAAATTATGAAAATGATGGCAGCTTAAGGAGTTTCTTTTTGATCTTTTGGCGCGTATCTATTCATAATTTATGTATTGTTATTTCTATTATTGTAATTTTTCTTGTTTGTTTTTAATGAAGCGCTGATGGCAGCGTAAGGTGACTGTTCGGACTTTCCTAAACCGCATCTAAGTTATTTGTGTTATACTACCGGGTATATATTTTCTTTTGTTGGTTTTCCAAACTTATTTTTCTTGTAGGTCTAAAAAGGCTTAAGCTAAGCATCATCTTCCATAACAGGGAAGCCTTCTTTATACCCTTACTTCGTTGTTTTTTTCACATAATAAGGATATTTTTTTTATAAGTGTGGGGGAAGAGTATTCATATATATTTATCTATATATAAATGTATTTATAATTTATAAAAAAATTATTCTTCTCTTTTCTCATTTGCTTTACATTTTTTAAAACTGAAGACAGTTGTTTCTGTAAGTTTGGGGGTGGGTTTTCAACAATTTTTTTTATTTTGCTTTGATTATGTGATTGGATATTTGGTTTTGAATTGTGTGGTTTGTTTGAATTCTGTTAAATAATTTGATTTTGGTGTGATTAGTTTTCATAGTGAAGTTTGTTTGTTTAATTTGATTTCTGTTATTCTTGTGTATGTGATGTTTGGTTGGATTGGAGTGTATATATTTATTTTGTTTATTTATTTTGTGTGATTTCTAGATCTTGCATAACACCAATAAGTTAGCTATATACAAGTTTCTAAAATCGTTTAACGGGTTAAAAAAATTATATATTTCAAAAAAAATTGAGCCTTAATCTTTCTTTCCAAGCCTTGTAATTATCACTTAAATCGAGTCATTCGTTACCTTGAGAAAAGAAGTAGAATCAGTCGGTTGATGCAAGCTAGAAGTGATATTTACTTAATTGAGGTGGTTTTGATTTTTTTCATGCCTAACTAATAAATGATTTTTTTTGCGAAAATTCTATTCCCTATTAAAAATAATAAATAAAATTAAAAATAAAATATCTAATATTGTTTGTGCCACCATTTTCTTGCATTTTTTGTTCGAGTTATTAAGTATTTAAGGGTTTTTAACATGATGCCCTGAGTGAAGGTCTCGTGAGTCGTCGACTAACACTTGCTACATGGACTAATTAGAAAGTTTGACTATTTTGGATATTGCATTAATTTGTATTGCTTAAATAAAAGGGATGTAGATTATGAGCAAATTTGAGTTATTTAGTGGCTGAATTTTAATACACTCAATTTCGTGAACTATCACAATATTTAATGACGCTGATGAAATTCTTCTTAAAATTGATTTGAAAAATAAACGAGTGATCGAGTACAACCATATAAGGGAATCGTGTATCATGAGTGGGAAAGGAAATAGTCAACATTTTGAACAGAGTTTTATCTTCAAAATCAAAAGTCGATTTATTTTGAATTCTGATTCATTTCTATCTACTGTATAAAGCTGGTTGTTACATAATAACGATATTTTGATCTTTTTCTCTCTCTATATATAATTATTATTATTTTTCTGAAATTGTGTGTGTGTTTCTCTTTTCATGTTGTGTTTGAAAAATAAAGGGTCTTGCTCGGGACTAGCAAAAATTGAAGTTTGGGGGTGTGGTAACTGTCAGTTTTATACACTTATCCATGAGTAGTATTGATACATTTCACCCATAATTATGATCTAGTCAACTCATTTTTTCTTCTAATTAATTAGTTTTAAATAGTTTTATTTTTATGGGATGAAGAAGTAATTTAGCCTTAATCGGATTGAACTATTGATTTACTCAAGAAATAATATTTTTATAAAAGATTCTCTTTATTGAGTTTTTATGTATAAATGTTGTAGAGCCTTACGAGACGAGTTCAGAAGCCTTTTCGCATTCAAAATCAGGGTTACATATCAAAAGTTATCATCTGAAGAAGGTTTGTGGCTAAAATGCAAGAGTAAAAGAAATTATGGGCTAAAAATGAAGTCTGAAAACTCCTTATGGCCGTAAAACTATCTTTACGGCCGTACAACACTCGGCAAACAAAAGTTCAAAATACGTAGCCTAGTTACGGTCGTAAATGTCAATATTATTGCCGTATGTTTTGTATGTTACGGCCGTAACTTTTGGCAGATTGTGTGATCTTGTCACATCTTTCACATTTTTGGATTTATATGGAGTGGGTGGCTTGTCTTGATCCAATTTGGTGTGATAATGCTGAAGTTTTAGAGTTATTAGATGGCATTTGGTGTATAAATAGACTTCTTGATCCATCCCATAATAATCTCCCATTTTATATCTTTCATCTTATAAGTGTAATAAATTATAATTTTTCATTTTGTGTGAAGAACACACCTGTGTTCTTGAGAGTTTATGTAAGAGTGATAAAGTTTATATTGTGGAGGGAGTTTATTGCTTCTTTCTCCTTTATCGAAAGGGAGTTAGTATCAATTTTTTTTCCTTTCTCAACTAATCATGGTTACTAATTCTTGTAATATGTTGAATAAAGCCTCCATGGGCTAAGTCATCCTAGTTGGGATTATAAACAAGGTTTGTCATATTATTTAAGTTTGTATAAAAATATATTATAGATTACTTATTATTTTGTGGGATTTCCAATGTTTTACAATCTTTATTTATTCCGCCTATAAATGATGATATTTATGGTCTTCATATATTTTGAAAGAAAATATGTTGATTAGATCAAATGATTTTCACTCTAAATTCTTCTAGAGTATAGAAATATACCTCTAAATCTTAGATGATTCCTTGAATTATTTCCATAAAACCTAATGCTATGTATTGAATCCAACCGACATAGAAATATAGTAGATTGAATCAATATGTAAGGGACCTTCTGACATTCGAAAGAGGAACCGTCTTTTTAAGAAAAATCAAATCTACATAATATAATAAGTAATACATCTTATGATCTCATATGCATCTTTTATAACTAATGTTAAATTGAGTTTGCAATCCCAACTAATCTTTTTTACATCTTATAATTTTATTATTTGTGCAATTATTTACTTCTATAATTTCTTGAACTATAATTGCAATTTCTTGCAATTTTCAAACTCAACTTTTAAATTGTGTGTTTCCACTCATCCTTGATAACTACTCCCTCCATCCCACTAAACATGGCACCCTACTTTTGGACGTGGAGATTAGAAAGTGATGCTTTTATGTGTAAAGTGGTGTAGCCACTAAAATTGACTCATTTTCTTAGGCAAATTTGTTTCCTTTTTAGGCTTGTTCCATTAGTAATGGGACAACCCAAAATAGAAATGGTGCCATGTTTAATGGGACTGAGGGAGTATAACAAATAGAAAAATAATGTGTAGATCAATCAATAACCATACTTCTTCGTGGGAACGATTAACCGGACTCAAAAGTCCAATTACTATTTGATGCGATATCGTGCACTTGCGATAAGCTACACCAAATACGTGTCATATCGCAAGACCTCGACGATTCATATGACCTGTGTAAGAACTCTATTCTCTTTTATGTTCATACATTCATTATGTCATTGATTATACATGTTTTTGTGAAACTTGTATGTGGCAATTGTGGTGCGAATGATTTATGATTATTTATTTTGGAGCATGTGGGATCTGTATTGACTATGGTTATCATGATTGATGTGATTGTTTATATGTTGAGCATGTATGCTCGTGTTTGGCTATTGATTTAGCATTCTAGATTGGCCGTTGATGCGTATTTCAGCTATAGTCATGATTGAATGTTATTCTTTCAGTATGGAAAGAGGGATCAGAGGACGTGGAAGGGGGTAAAGGCCGTGGAGCGGGCCAAAACCCAGAACCTCATGCTAATGCGCATAGGAACACGAGGATAGATCTGAATTCGGCCGGTGGTACTGCCTGTAACACCCCAAACTAGGTGGCTATTACAGTGCCATGGACCCCCAACTGGGACCCACCAGGAGAATGAAAAAATAATGATTTACATAATATAACTGTAGTACCGAACCACATTTGTAACACCCCCAGACCATATAGGAATATTACACGCTGTAGACCCTCCCCATGAGGACCTACCAGGCTAAACAACACAGAACTACCAAAATTTGACCGATCGAAGTCAGTCATTACAATAGTACATACCATTAAGGTCAATTACAATATAACCACACAGACCGATAAGGTCACACGACTAACGCGAACAAGATGAAATACAACTTTTTACAACAAATACCCACGCAGGGGTAAAGATACACGAAAGCGGAAGTCTGACTATAACTCGGTCGATACAACATAACCCGACCAACTCTCAACTCTTGACTAGTATCGTAGCTTGTCACTTCCTGTGCCGATCCTGTAACTTCTCCTCCAAACCAGCATGTACCTGGACCCAAAACAGATGTCCACCCCCAATTACTCGGGGGTTAGTAAAACTCCATTGTTTTACTAGTGCAAGTATAATAATATACAAAATGTATCAAGCAGAAAGCAATCACGAATTAGGTAACACAATTTAGTTGTCAAAACATTCCCGAGAGGTTTTATTAATCAGAAAACAAGTGGTGAAGTTTTAAGAATTAAAACTCGGCATCTCGGGAGTTTTTAGAACATAATTTCCTTTGGACCTCGAGTCCTAATTTACAAAACTTTTTTCGAAAATCATCAAGGCCTCAGCCCGGTTCTTGTTTCAAAACACATTAGTGAAATATCATCACGTGTCCGGGATCTTAACATCAAAACATTATCCACACAGTCACTGTTCGTACACATCATATACCGAACTCCAGAGGTCACACGGACTGTACCTGGACCACACATACTGTTCGTACACCTCATGTACCAAACTCCAGAAGTCCCACGGACCATGCCTGGAGCACACACACTGATCGTACACCTCATGTACCAAACTCCAGAGGTCACACGACCATACCTGGACTACACACACTGTTCGTACACCTCATGTACCGAACTGCAGAGGTCACACGACCGTACTTGGACCACACACACTGTTCGTACACCTCATGTAGCGAATTCCAGAGGTCCCATGGACCGTAACTGGACCACAGACACTATTCGTACACCTCATGTACGGAACTCCATAGGTCACACGACCGTACCTGGTAGGGCTGAGAATCGGGACATCCCGAGGTCCCGGTCCCGAGTCCCGAATGTCCCGGTCCCGACATGGACCAATTTAGTGGTCCCGGTCCCGGTCCCGATCAGGACTTAGGGAGTCACGATTCCCGAATTGGGATAAATTTAAGTCCCGGTCCCGGTCCCGGTCCCGATCCCGAGGATAATTTTTCGAAATGTCCCAAATGTCCCGAAATGTCCCGAAATGTCCCGAAATTTCCCGAATTGTCCCGAAATTAAAATTTGCAATCGGGATTTCGGGACTCCCGAGTCCCGAAATTACCAATGTTTAAGGTCCCGGTCCCGAAAAATTCGGGACTCGGGGTCCCGTTTCCCGTCGGGACTCGGGACGGGACCGGGACTCGGGATTTCCCGACGGGAAATTCTCAGCCCTAGTACCTGGACTACACACACTTCCGAACACTTATCAAACATCGCAACACATCACCACGAATAACACACTTTAATACAAATACGATCGAACATCCAATCATACACCAAATACATGTCCAAGTGTATAATCAACTCAACACAATAGTCATAATCAACACAAGGCATCAAACCAGAGCAATCAAGTCCAACACGAATCATGCGGCTAACATGACCAACACAACTTCACAACATTAAACAAGCAAGAATATCATTAATACCAACAAACATTCAAATAATCAATTCACTCGAATCATATCCACGAAGGTAAACCAATTCATCGTAAATCCAATATGTAAACTCTATTCACAAGACACAAATCATATAAGTAGAATACTTGCCTCAATAACCAATACCGAACACTCCGAAGAACACGGTTCAACCGGGAAACCTCGAACCCTGAAGAAGACAACGAACGGAAGGGTTACGATTCGAGTTCTTCACAAAGATTTCACTCCTAAGACATATCATCAATAAATTAACGATCGTACGAGGAATAATAATCGTATAACGCCCGAATCTCCCCTCTAAGACTTTTCACCGAACACCTTCAAGGCGTCGGTTAAGAACTCAACAAAACGACGGATCTATAGCAATCGAACCATGGAACAACAAGGAAAATAATAGAATATAACTTAATAATCATCGATCCTCCACAAATCTGAGTTACTACGGGTTAATCGGACAAAACCAAGCAAAACCCCCAATTTTCCCAAAACTAAGATTTTAGGAAATCTAACCTTGATTCGCTGGATCAAAGGAGGTTATGGAGGGATTAATCGATGATATGAACTCCCAAACTTCGTGGATTAATTGCTTGACAACATGTCTCCTTGATCACCAAGCCTCCGGCCGCGGAAAGGAAAAGAGAGAAATGAAAAACGGGTGAAAATATGACTGCTCAGTCATATTTATACTAGCGTGCCCCTAGCGTGCGCTAGCCTTACGGACTAGCGTGCGCTATCGTCCAGTCTCGGCCTAGAACCTTCGAACGGGGCCCGCACTGTAACACCCCCAAAACCATATGGGAATATTACACGCCGTAGACCCTTTCCACAAGGATCTATCAGGCTAAACATCCATAAACAACCAAATGCTTGCCCGGCCAGGGTCAAACAATATAATAATACAGACCGTTAAGGTCACTTACACATAAACACACAGACCGATGAGGTGACACAACTCTATCAACAGAACTGACTAACAACATTACCCACACAGGGGTCGAAACACAATACAGCGGAAGACTGAATCAACTCTAACAATACAACCAAACTCTACCAACTCTCGACTCTTGATTAGTATCGCAGCTCGTCATCCCCTTGTGCCAATCCTGTGATTTCTCCCCTGAACCTGCATGTACCTGGACGCAGAACAGACATCCACCCCCCCGATTACTCGGGGGTTAGTAAAACTCCACTGTTTTACTAGTGCAAGTATAAAACGATACGAAATGCAACAAGTAAATAGAAACTACGAATTTAATACGTAAATCAATTATCAAAATGTTCCCGAGAAGTTTTAGAATTTCGAACTCAAGTAAGAGATATTTGAAAAGGAACACATCATCTCGGGGATTTTTAAAGCAGAAATTCTATTGGACCTCGAGTCCCAATTTACAAAACCTTTTCGTAAACAATAGGGCCTTAGCCCGATTCTCGTTTCAAAACACACTAGATAATATGTCATTATGAGTCCGAGACCCATATTTAAAATGTTATCCAAACAATTACTGCTACACGATCATTGTTCGTACACATCATGTATCGAACTCCGGAGGCCTCAACCGAGGGCCACAAACATCATTCGTACACATCATGTACCGAACTCCAGAGGTCTTGTCAGACCCTACCTGGATCACACACCTTGTTCGTACACATCATATACCGAACTCCAGAGGCCTCGTCAGACCCTACCTGGATCACACACCTTTTTCGTACACATCATGTACCGAACTCCAGAGGCCTCGTCAGACCCTACCTGGATCACACACCTTGTTCGTACACATCATGTACCGAACTCCAGAGGCCTCGTCAGACCCTACCTGGAACACGCGCACACACATCGACACAACACAACTCATAATCATCAAATGTCAAGCCATTCCACATTACACCGAAATGTACAATCAAGTATGTAAACCAAAACAACACAAATATCATGATCATCACAACGACTCAACAATGACCAACCATACCCGGCACAAACTTAGATGATCAACACGGCCAACACAATTCCACCACGTTAGCTAAGTGAGGGTATTATCGCTACCATCAATCATTCATAATAATTAATTCTTACGAAGCATATTCACGAAAGTAAACCAAATTCATCACAACCATAACACGACGTACCTATTCACAAGACACAATTCGTATAGTAAAATACTTGCCTTAATAACCGCTTCCGAATACTCCGAAGAAAACGGTTCGACCGGGAAGCTCGGACCCCGAAGAAGACAACGAACGGAAGGGTTCCGACTCGGGTTCTTCACAAGAATTTCGTCCCTAAGTCACACCAATGATAAATCAACAATCGTACGATGGATAATAATCACACAACGCCCAATCCCCCCTCTAAGACCTTTTGTCGGACACCTTCAAGGCGTCGACTAAGAACTCAACCAAAACGACGAATCAATACAATCTAACCATGGAAAAACAAGGGATTCGATATAATCATCAATCCATCACAAATATAAGTTATTACGGTTAAATTGGACAAAACGAACAAAAACCCCCAATTCACCCAAAAGTAAGGTTTCAAGAATTTACCTTGGATTAATGATGAAGAACAATTGTTGGTGTTGTTAATCCATACCGAGAACTTGAAGAATATGAAGTTCTCTGGGATTGATGATGCCAAACCGCCCAAAAATCGCCCACAAGATCGCCCAAGAGAAGGAGGAATGAAGGAAGAGATGAAATGAGCATTCATCTCACAAAATCCGCAGAAATAGGCTAACCGCCTCGTGTGCCGCGGCCTGCCTAAGTGTGCCGCGGCTCACGACAGCCGCCGGCCAAAACTGGAAAATGAGTGTCTCAGCTATTTCGACCATAACTCTCTCGTCCGGACTCCGATTGACTCACCGTTTGAACCATTGGAAAGCTAACTTGATGCTCTATAATATTGAAAAGATTCAAAATCTTTGGAGTTTCCAAGAATTTATGGTGATTTTACAAAGTCGAACTCATACTCGGAAAAGTCGTTTAATAACACTGAACTCAAGAAAACGACACCGAACCTCGAACCTAAATACGAATCGAATATACAGTTCCGAAGTACTCGCAAAGACGAATCTAAGAGCTAAGAGAAGACATGATTTCGACCACCCGAAGGCTCGAAATCCGACAACGGAAGGTAATTACCCCAAACATTGGGAAATTACGAAAATGGCCCAAAACGTCCGAAAATCACGATACGTGATCGAATAACCAAACCGAAGTCACAACACGTCTAACAAAGTTAAACGGACTTACGGGAAACTCGAAACAGTAATTTCGGACGATATTCACAAGAATCGAACTCGAGTGCGGAAAAGTCGTTAAGAAACACGGGACTCAACAAAACAATACCGAAACGAACTCGGATGACAAAAAGTACAGAATTAATCATTCTCAGAATGATGAAACGGTCACAAGCGAGTCGTAAAAACGGACCTCCGCTGAAAAAAGAAAATTACCAGAAATCCGAAATTGCGGATATTACATTATACCCTCCTTAGAAGAAGTTTCGTCCCGAAACTTAAATCAAGTAGGGAGAAGCAATATCCCACCAGGAAAACTCAACGAGATACACAAGAACCGAAAAAAATCGCGCACAACGGCGAAACGTTACAAGCAACGCGAAAGAACATACAACGTGAAAATACGCCCCACGACGACCATAACAACGCCACCGACAATGATTCAAAACAATAACGAGCAATTAATGACGCATCACATGCACACATTTAATCAAAGAAACGCATGCGACAACAAGTCGCACCCGACCACAACGACTATGCGGTAGAAACAAATATAATATTATGATAGAATTCACTCTGATTCTCGTCAACAGGAAAATGTCCGACGTCAAGACACAAACAATTCAAGATAACAGAAAACGAGAATATCGGACATTACATTCTATCCTATTAAAAATAAGTTTCGTCCCGAAATTAAAATAAAACATCATGGTAGAATACAAACAAAACCAAAAGGTTCACGCAACAAATATCAATTTCTACCCGAATTACAGCACGAAGTACGATACACAACTACATCACGGGACACCACCAGGCACTCCCCGAGTAGGAACGAAAACCCAATTCCCGAACATCTTGGCTGCGGTCTCACAATGCACCGCTCGGTGACCCACTTGGCCACACTCGAAACAGTTGACTAACGGTGAACGACAATTCTTCGCAGTACGAGATCAGGCAACAACAGTCAGACAACCCCGTTCGAACAACAACGATCGAACAATGACTCCGAAGTCCCCACTTCAACTCCAGACATTAAAAGAACTGGTAGAAAGTGAAAGATGTTACTTCCAAACAAGGTTCACAAGAATCGAACCGACCTCGGTAAGGTCACGATGACAAACAGGTCGATCTGAAACAAGGTCACAACCAGTTCTAACGATGACAACTAAGACATCAAACAAGTTCAAAAAGTATCTACGAACACGTGCAAGTCGATAGAATTTAGAAGGAGAAACTGCAGAAGTCAAATATAGTACGGGTATTACATCCGACCTCTAATAAAAGAAATGTCGTCCCCGCAACTCACAACAACGGAAACAAGGTAACAACACAAAAAGCATCCGACAGGAAAATCTCCGAAGGGCCTCTCAGAGCCGATTCTGATATCTGTACTGAAGCGCGAACTCCGAAGTCTCGTGAGCCACCCGCAAAATCAATTCGGTGTCCCTCGAGTCCGCACTTGAAACGCTAAGCATGCGAGAAGGACAATTTACACGTGCATGCCCGGCACATCACGGTTGAAACACCTCGGCTCGGCATACCAAAAATACAAATGCTAGATCTGATAGGGCATAACGTCGCAAAACAATATAGCGGAGATGCCAACTCAGCTCAACAAAGAATCATAACACATATCATATACAACGATTACCATCGTAAAGTAATACACACACAAACACTACAACAACGACGGTATCGTTCGGCGACCTCAACGGCCCGAACGATAACCAGCACATAATTACAAACATTATGAAACAATCACACATGTACACAAACGTACAAACCCAAACTTCAACATCTCACACTCGTGTGACAACACGCAAATCACCACGAGGCGATAAACAGTAAACACCAGTTCACACCTCTCACAGAGGGCTAGTACAACAAATGCGTGGCAACGCCTCGACGTTCATGACACTAATTCGATCATACTCGGGAGCAAACATCATAACGACAACGCGAACATCATACCTACATACCCAGCCCTCAAACGGGAATGGATAGGTTTTAAAAATGAAAACCTCCTTTTGAAAATAATTTTGGAAAAACACTGGTTGATCTTGAGTATCACCTTTCAAAAAAAAGTACAAACGTGAAACATCGTTATCGAGACTTTGGAGAACTATTTCGCATTTGATAAAAAATGAGGACACTTTATCTTAGTGAAAAACTTTCAGAATAACACAACCAACCTAACATCCCAACATCAACATAGGACGATAATTAGCAGCACGATAAAACATCAACTCCAAGTCATCACACAAGTGCACGAACTAACACTGTAATTTAAGAACTTCATTCAAAAATAATTCACACAGTCACATCAACAGAGATGTTTGGATTTTACCAAATCAAACACAGTCAAAACCACACACGTATCGTAGGGATCAAACACTAGCAACAAAAAATAAAATATTTTCGGGGTATTATTCAAATGATAACATTTTAAAATTCTCAAGTTTGAAAAATTTGGTGAAATGAAATTTTTGAGAACACTTTTAATACCCCGATCGTCCAATCAAAACCATGTATCTCAACATTTAGAAAACACTGAAACATTCTCCGGCGAGCACAACAACACCACAAACTTATCACAACCACTTGTCCCAACACGTGGACATATGAAGTTCAAAATTCCGAAAACCAAAAATCGTTCTGCAAAATAAAAATTTTCCAAAATCCTTTAGTTCATAACCAAAACGACGGTAATATTTTACAATGTCCGAAGTACTTCAAAATACATTTTTCAAATACCGTCTGATTATGTCATTTGAAAATACACGACCCATTTGTCAAAGTTTAACAAATTTTAAAAAAAATCCATATAAACCGTGGTTTGACCGCACCACCAAAATATTTTCCAAAAATCGATTTTTACAAAAATTCTCAAACTGTAAAGTCCTTCAGAAAACATTCTCAAACTTACCCATAGCGGACAAAAATTACAACATTCCAAAAACAGTCGGATTTAAAACCACATACTCAAATGGCAACCAGGGTCGCCAATTCAATTAAATGCATCTCGTGGTATCAAGTTTAAACACACAGCAAAACCATTCATCGGAGTTTCTCACAAACTCTACCGTAAAACCCATCAAGGTTCACAATTTTCACACCATACCAACCCACATGGTGGTTCAAGGGCCAAACATCAATACATCCAGTTCTATACACATACGGCATATCCAAGTATCGAATACAACTTCATTGCACAACAACCCGTAAATAAAATTATGCACTACAAATATCACACATAAATGAAATCATGAACACATATATTATGCATAAAAGAGTAGACTTACGTCCACAGGCCGCACGGAGATGACGTTCGCCCACGATACTAATCTCATCCGACACATATCCAACGCGTTGTGACTACGCATAACTCAACTTGTCACCTGACGACTCGAACGACAAGACAACACATTACTCGACAAATCACGACTCGACTCGACCCGACAGCCTAGGTTTCCGCAACCTAAGCTCCGATACCATAAATGTAACACCCCCAAAACCATATGGAAATATTACACGCCGTAGACCCTTTCCACAAGGATCTATCAGGCTAAACATCCATAAACAACCAAATGCTTGCCCGACCAGGGTCAAACAATATAATAATACAGACCGTTAAGGTCACTTACACATAAACACACAGACCGATGAGGTCACACAACTCTATCAACAGAACTGACTAACAACATTACCCACACAGGGGTCGAAACACAATACAGCGGAAGACTGAATCAACTCTAACAATACAACCAAACTCTACCAACTCTCGACTCTTGATTAGTATCGCAGCTCGTCATCCCCTTGTGCTAATCCTATGACTGCTCCCCTGAACCTGCATGTACCTGGACGCATAACAGACATCCACCCCCCGATTACTCGGGGGTTAGTAAAACTCCACTGTTTTACTAGTGCAAGTATAAAACGATACGAAATGCAACAAGTAAATAGCAACTACGAATTTAATACGTAAATCAATTATCAAAATGTTCCCGAGAAGTTTTAGAATTTCGAACTCAAGTAAGAGATATTTGAAAAGGAACACATCATCTCGGGGATTTTTAAAGCAGAAATTCTATTGGACCTCGAGTCCCAATTTACAAAACCTTTTCGTAAACATTAGGGCCTTAGCCCTATTCTCATTTCAAAAAACACTAGATAATATGTCATTATGAGTCCGAGACCCATATCTAAAATGTTATCCAAACATTTACTGTTACACGATCATTGTTCGTACACATCATGTACCGAACTCCTGAGGCCTCAACCGACCCTACCCGGCCACAAACATCGTTTGTACACATCATGTACCGAACTCCAGAGGTCTTGTCAGACCCTACCTGGATCACACACCTTGTTCGTACACATCATGTACCGAACTCCAGAGGCCTCGTCAGACCCTACCTGGATCACACACCTTGTTCGTACACATCATGTACCGAACTCCAGAGGCCTCGTCAGACCCTACCTGGATCACACACCTTGTTCGTACACATCATGTACCGAACTCCAGAGGCCTCGTCAGACCCTACCTGGAACACGCGCACACACATCGACACAACACAACTCATAATCATCAAATGTCAAGCCATTCCACATTACACCGAAATGTACAATCAAGTATGTAACCCAAAACAACACAAATATCATGATCATCACAACGACTCAACAATGACCAACCATACCCGGCACAAACTTAGATGATCAACATGACCAACACAATTCCACAACGTTAGCTAAGTGAGGGTATTATCGCTACCATCAATCATTCATAATAATTAATTCTTACGAAGCATATTCACGAAAGTAAACCAAATTCATCACAACCATAACACGACGTACCTATTCACAAGACACAATTCGTATAGTAAAATACTTGCCTTAATAACCGCTACCGAATACTCCGAAGAACACGGTTCGACCGGGAAGCTCGGACCCCGAAGAAGACAACGAACGGAAGGGTTCCGACTCGGGTTCTTCACAAGAATTTCGTCCCTAAGTCATACCAATGATAAATCAACAATCGTACGATGGATAATAATCACACAACGCCCAATCCCCTCTCTAAGATCTTTTGTCGGACACCTTCAAGGCGTCGACTAAGAAATCAACCAAAACGACGAATCAATACAATCTAACCATGGAAAAACAAGGGATTCGATATAATACAACTTAATAATCATCAATCCATCACAAATATAAGTTATTACGGTTAAATCGGACAAAACGAACAAAAACCCCCAATTCACCCAAAAGTAATGTTTCAAGAATTTACCTTGGATTAATGATGAAGAATAATTGTTGGTGTTGTTAATCCATACCAAGAACTTGAAGAATATGAAGTTCTCTGGGATTGATGATGCCAAACCGCCCAAAAATCGCCCACAAGATCGCCCAAGAGAAGGAGGAATGAAGGAAGAGATGAAATGAGCATTCATCTCACAAAATCCGCAGAAATAGGCTAATCTGCCCTGTGTGCCGCGGCCCAGCATAAGTGCGCCGCGGCTCACAGTACAGGCTGCTCGGCCAAAACTGGAAAATGAGTGTCTGAGCTATTTCGACCATAACTCTCTCGTCCGGACTCCGATTGACTCACCGTTTGAACCATTGGAAAGCTAACTTGATGATCTATAATATTGAAAATATTCAAAATCTTTGGAGTTTCCAAGAATTTATGGTGATTTTACAAAGTCGAACTCATACTCGGAAAAGTCGTTTAATAACACTGAACTCAAGAAAACGACACTGAAACCCTAACCTGAATACGAATCGAATATACGGTTATGAAGTACTCGCAAAGACGAATCTAAGAGCTAAGAGAACACACGATTCCGACCACCCGAAGGCTCGAAATTCGACAACGGAAGGTAATTACCCCAAACTTTGGGAAATTACGAAAATGGCCCAAAACGTCCGAAAATCACGATACGTGATCGAATAACCAAACCGAAGTCACAACACGTCTAACAAAGTTAAACGGACTTACGGGAAACTCGAAACATTAATTTCGGACGAGATTCACAAGAATCGAACTCGAGTGCGGAAAAGTCGTTAAGAAACACGGGACTCAACAAAACAATACCGAAACGAACTCGGATGACAAAAAGTGCAGAATTAATCATTCTCAGAATGATGAAACGGTCCCAAGCGAGTCATCAAAACGGACCTCCGCTGAAAAAAGAAAATTGCCAGAAATCCGAAATTGCGGATATTACACGCACGACCCGGTTCTACTGACCCAACCATGACCGAACTCCGCCGCCCGATCGCGATAGAAGACGCAGGCGACGCTAGCGTGTGCTAGCCGACTGGCCCGTAACTCTCTCGGACTAAACCGCCGCTGTGTAACGTGCGCTAGTCGGCCGACAGCGTGCGCTACACCTGCCGATAGCGCGCGCCACGACCGATAGTAGTGTGCGCTACCTGCCGATCCTCCCCGAGTCCAGAACCTCAGAAACCTCTCTGCCCAGCCCGATAGCGTGCGCTGGTCAGCCGAATAGCGTGCTCTTTTCCTACTGAGTTTGCATGCGCAGCCTTCCGGCAGTAGCGTGTGCTACACGGCCTCGCCGGTCGCCGGCCATTGCCAAAGACTCTCCGAGCAAGTGCTCGCGCACTGTCTGCCGGCTCAAGACTTCGACGCACTGCCGCACCTGTCCGGCCAGTGCCCATCCGCCATGACCCGAAGACTCGATTTCCAACCGCTGTTAGTTTTTTTTTCTGGAATTATTTAACATCGGTTATTTAATAACCGCTGTTAATCGTTATTTTAACAGCGGTTTTAGATAACCACTGTTAATTTCTATTTTAACATCAGTTGTTAAAAAGAACCACTGTTAATCAACAATACATCAACATCAGTTGTTTCTTAACAACCGCTGTTACGTTTTTTTTTTTTTGGGAAATATTTAACATTAGTTATTTAACAACCGTTGTTAATCGTTCTTTTAACATCGGTTTTTAAAAAGGACCGCTGTTAATTTATTACACAATATTTACAGGTATGCCACCGCGTCAATTTAACAGCGCTTTTTAAACAACCGATGTTAAAGTGGCGCTGTTAAAGGCCAATTTTGTAGTAGTGTATGATACACAATTTAAGATATACAGCGGTTATAATTACTAAAATAATTATAATTTGAACACACACCCGTATAACACATGACATATTTATAAAATATAATCTTTATGTTATTTTCTAATAAAATGTTAAGTCATAAAAAATCAGGCAAATATCAAATTGTTATTTCTATTATATCAAGAATAACTATACATATTATATAAAACACAACAAAATAAAATAGAATATGGTATATACTTATTATATTTTAAATAATATGTGTATATATAATATAATATTTATAAAGATGACAAAGGTTAGGATGCATGTCCATTCTTGGTATATGACACGCTTTTAGTGTAACTATCGCAAGTGCACGATATCGTATCAAGTAGTAAAGTGGACTTTTTGAGTCCGGTTTATCGATCCCACAAGGAAGTTTGGTTATAATTTGAATGATACACTGTTAGTCTATTTTTATAGATACTTAAGATGAGTGAAACACACAATTAAAAAAATTTGGTTTAATAATTGCAAAGAAATTGCAATAATAGTTCTAATATTATAAGGAAATAAAAAGATAGCAATAATAATAGATTGATTATCGATAAAATGAAATAGTTGGGATTACAAACTTAGTTCGTCATTAGTTATAAAAGATGTATTGGAGATCATAAGATGAATTTACTTATTATGTTGTGTAGATTCGATTTTCCTTAGGTACCATTCATATTTTATCTCATCCAGTTCGTGTACTTTTTGATTCGGTTGCTACACATTCTTTCATTTCCTTGGAGTGTGTACGCCGTTTGAATAGAACTTGTATGACTGCTTGCAACCCTTTTATTGTGAAACTACCTAGCAGGGATAGAATTGTGGGAAACCGGGAGATTAGAGATTTTCCGGTGAGTATAGCCGGTGTAGATTGGTTGTCGAACTTAATTGTAGTTGATATGGAAGGCGAGGATGTAATCCTCGGTGAAGATTGGATTGATAGTCACCAAGCGATTATGAATTACCGTACTAAGGTTATCACCATGATGACTGAAGACGGATCCGAGTACTCATTTTTGGGACGTAAGACGGGCCAATATAAGTTACTTATCAGCGCCATGAAGACCGTAAGACTTTTAAATAAAGGTTGCACGGGCTATTGGTGTTATGCTTTGAAGACAGAAGGGAACAAAGTCGAACTCTCTTCGATTCCGGTTATTAACGAGTATCCCGATGTTTTTCCGAATGACCTCCCGGGATTACAGCCAGATCGAGAGACAAAATTTTATGTGGATTTAGAGCCTGATGCGGCTCCGATTTATAAGGAACCTTATCGAATGGCACCTTCCGAGATGCAAGAATTAAAGAGTCAGTTGGGAGAACTACTAGAGAGAGGGTACATCAGACCGAGCGCTTCGCCTTGGGGCACGCCTGTTCTATTTGTGAGAAAGAAGGATGGTTCACTACGGTTGTGCATCGACTACCGTGAGCTGAACAAGGTGACCATCAAGAACAAGTATCCTTTGCCTCGTATAGACGATTTATTTGATCAGTTGCAGGGGGCTGCAGTTTTCTCGAAAATTGATTTGAGATCCGGGTACTATCAACTCAGGGTAAGAGAGTCCGACGTTCCGAAGACGGCATTTCGGACGAGATACGAACATTATGAGTTTGTAGTTATGCCTTTTGGATTGACTAATGCACCGGCAGTATTCATGCATCTAATGAACAAGATATTCATCGAGTACCTCGACAAGTGTGTAGTTGTATTTATTGACGATATTTTGATCTATTCTCGAGATAAGGAGGAGCATGCCCGACACTTGCGTTTGGTACTAGATATTTTGAGAACCGAGCACCTCTTTGCAAAATTCTCGAAGTGTGAGTTCTGGTTGGAAGAAGTTATGTTTCTCGGCCATGTGATTTCGGCCGAAGGGGTTCGTGTAGACCCACAGAAGATTGAGGCAATGCTAGATTGGGCACCGCCTAAAAATGTTAAGGAAGTTCGTAGCTTTTTGGGCCTTGCTGGGAATTACCGTCGGTTTGTCGAGGGGATCTCGAAACTCACTGAGCCGCTTACGAAATTACTCCAGAAGACAGAAAGTTTGTTTGGATGGACGAGAGACAATAGAGCTTCGATGAGCTGAAGAGATGTTTGACTTCAGCGCCGATTCTAGCTTTACCACATGGTAGTGAGGGATTTGCGGTTTATAGTGACGCTTCGGGTCAAGGTCTTGGTTGTGTGCTTATGAAGCATGATAAAACGATAGTTGTTGCCTCCTGATAACTGAAGCCGTATGAGATGAACTATCCTACTCACGATTTGGAGTTAGCCGAGATTGTCTTCGCACTTAAGATTTGGCGGCATTATTTGTATGGTTCTCCATGTCGGATTTATACCAATCACAAGAGCCAGAAGTATATTTTCAGTCAGAAAGAGCTGAATATAAGACAGAGACGTTGGTTAGAATTGATAAAGGATTACGATTTGGAAATTCTTTACCACCCAGGAAAAGCCAATGGCGTCGCGAATGCCTCGAGCCGCAAATCGGCATCGCTTCAAATGCTCGAGGTTCTTACATCTCAGATGAAGATTCGTCAGGACAGTTGTGCACTCTCGAAATTACTTCGTCCTTGGTTGACGACATCAAAGGGAAACAGTGGAGCGACCCGATGATCTCCCAACTGAAGGAAGATTTAATTAAAGGAAAAGCCCCTGGCTTTATGGTTCACGAAGATAGTATTCTGAGATTCTAGGACAGGCTTTGTATTCCGAATAATCTAGAGTTGAGGCATAGAATTCTCCAAGAAGCTCATACTACGCCTTACTCAATCCACCCCAGAACGAGTAAGATGTACAAAGACTTGAAGCGAAATTTTTGGTGGAATAACATGAAGAAAGATGTCACGGAATTTGTACCATGGTGTTTGACGTGTCAACAAGTCAAGATCGAACATCAACGACCGGCGGGGTTGTTGAAGCCGCTTCCCATTCCCGAGTGGAAGTGGGAAGACATCTCTATGGATTTTATCACTGGCATGCCGAGGACTAGAGCCAGGATGAATATGATTTGGGTAATCGTAGATCGGTTGACCAAGTCTGTGTTAGGATTCGGTGCCTAAATCGAAGGCCCAGCGGAATTGGTAAAACGAAAATTAATTCGACCCGAATCCCTATGAGGATCGATCGAGCTACGTATATACGAATATATAAACGAAAAACAAGAGTTGTAAGAAACTCACCCTTGAAGTCCGTTGATTAAATGGTATCCTTCTCTTGAGCTATTCCCCAAGCTTTACTTGAATTCTCTACGATCCGAAGCCCTCCAAGCACTTGAATGATCCAACGCCGAAATACCGTGCCTCTACTTGTCACGCGCCGGAAAAACGACCGGAACAACAACACCTTGCTATCCTCCAAGGATACGGCTAGATCGAGGTGATGAAGCTATTGATTATAACACTCTAAGTGTTGTAATGTTTGATCTCTGTATTTTTCTCTCAAATTTCTCTAAGAAAAATGAAAAAGAAATGAATGAAGAAGATGAAGATGAGTGATGAATTCAAAGTCACTTTCTCTCTCTATCTATATATATCATACGTATGATGCCAAGTGAATGAGATTGAGATAAAAGTCTTACTCTAATACTATATACACACCAACCACTTTCACAACTCATCTCACATGAGAGATGCCATTCAAGTCATTATCATTCATTAAAGAATGAAACAAGAATCAATTGCAAGGTGGGTGGAAATGTGGGGGGCGGCCCATGTAGAAATCGGACGAGTTCGGTTCGTTTCGAACTCCCGAAAGTCCAAACAGATAAACTCCGATTCCGTATCAATGTATTTATATCGATTAATTAATCCAATTAATTAAACATATCAAATACAAAATAATATAATTAATTTCTCCAAGACATAATTATATACATGAATTAAATTAATCACCAGGTAATTTATTTAATTAATTAGGCCATAAATTAATTTATCCAATAAATTAATTTAGACATCCAATGTCCCAAATTAGATATCCAATATCTAATATTCATAATGAGAGATTAAGCTCGATTCATTCCGTCGTCAATCCTATTGCGCGACTCGGTAGGTTCGTCTCAGTCAGCAATGGGAGGAACCAAAGAGTAGTAGCACCACCTAGCCAGCCTGGCGGCCTACACTGTACCCCAACTGAGAACGAATGATGGGGATCATTCAAGAACCATTCTGTCGTGAATACCAGTATACGTATAAACCATTCTTTCAAATGTCCTGATCAAGTTATAGGGTCACGGTCAGTCAAACCCTATCTGTACTTGACGCTATGCATGCGTTAATGCAAATCAAGATCATTGAGCTCTCGTGTATCCAATACAACTAGCTCCAATGCTTTGGCCAAAGACTTATGATCTCATCTGCCAATAACCGCATAGGACATATAACCCGCTCACTAACGGGAGAAAGAATTCTATCTTGGTATTCAGTAGGACCTGCTATTTGCCCGTCAAGATGCACGTCGAGGTTGACCCCCACCTCCCGGTTTATAGGGTCGAACTACTCTAATGAAAATCTTGACGTCACAAGCACATCCCTACTAAATCCTCAAGTCGAAGGTTCACGAATACCTATCACAACCTTTCGATTCCGTCATTGACTGTCCCGGAGTGAAATCCGTGTGACGAATCGAGGGTGAGTCAGTTCGAGTATACTAATCCAATTAGCATACCTATAACGTGTGCTCCCACTAACCATTAGTGTTCGATAGGCACTCTCCATGTCAAAGAACACGTCATACAAGTCTTCACATAAACTTAACGCCCAGTCAAGTTTCATCGACTTGCGAACGATTAAGTATTTGAGCTATAAACCTTTCCAGTGCTGACCCTCTTATCCAATAAGGAGTGGAACGTTTTGCTCTCAAATACATGGACTAGTTTCTATATGTATATTTATGAGTTAGGAATGCCAGTAACTTCCAGTAAATAAAGAAACACACATTGCCTTATATTAATGATTTACATAATTACAAGTACAATGCCCTCACTCAACATCCTCTAAGTGGCATTAGTATACTCCTAACAATCTCCCACTTGCACTCAATGCCACACACTATAGTATCTAATACCCATGTTCTCCATATGACGCTCCAAGCTAGTCTGAGAAAGTGGCTTGGTCAGTGGATCAGCGACGTTGTCGACTGAGTCTACTCTATGCAGCAAAATGTATCCCTTGCAAACAAATTCTCTTACGAGATGATACTTCCTCTCAATATGTTTGGTGCTGTTGTGAAACCTCGGATCCTTGGCCTGTGCTACAGCTCCGTCGTTGTCGCAGTACAGCGGAATAGGCAGCTCAGCACATGGTATCACTTGAAGTTCTCCCAAAAACTTCTTAATCCAGAACCCTTCCTTGGAAGCCTCTGAGGCATCTTGATACTCAGCCTGACAGGTGGAATCAGCAGTGGCGCTTTGCTTGGCGCTATGCCAAGATAGTGCTCCTCCATTAAGAGTAAATATGTATCCAGAAGTAGACATTGAGTCATCCTTCAGTCCTTGGAAGTCCGAATCAGTGAATCCTACCACATCCAATTCTCCACCGCCATACATCAGAACCATATCTCTAGTCCTTCTTAAGTACTTGAGAACGTTCTTTACGGCAGTCCAATGTTCCCTACCTGGGTTTGCCTAAAACCTACTCACTACGCTTACAGCATGCGCAATGTCAGGTCTCGTACATAACATAGCATACATAAAGCTACCCATGGCCGAAGCATATGGTATATTATTCATTTCCTTTCGTTGTTCCTCAGTTTGAGGACACATCTTCAAGGAGAGTTTTATTCCATGTCGCATCGGTAGGAACCCTCTTTTAGAATCATTCATCTTAAATCACTTTAAGATTTTATATATATAGAGGGCTTGGGAAAGACCTATCGTTCTCTTCGCTCTATCCCGGTAGAGCCGAATTCCAAGAATATAGGTTGCTTCTCCTAAGTCTTTCATGGAGAAATTACTCGAAAGCCAAGCTTTCACAGAACTAAGCATTCCCACATCATTTCCTATTAGTAGAATGTCATCCACATATAGTACTAAGAATGCTATCTTGCTCCCACTAACCCTCTTGTATACGCAAGGTTCCTCTTCATTTTGCCCGAAGTCAAACTCTTTGACTGCCTTGTCAAAATGAAGGTTCCAACTACGCGATGCTTGCTTCAGTCCATAAATGGAACGCTGAAGCTTGCACACTTTCTGAATATCCACTTCGGACACAAAGCCTTTAGGCTGCTCCATATAGATTTCCTCCTCGAGGAATCCATTAAGGAAAGCCGTCTTTACGTCCATTTGCCATATCTCATAATCGTGGTAGGCAGCTATAGCAAGCATCATGCGAATAGACTTGATCATAGCTACGGGCGAGAAGGTATCGTGGTAGTTGATCCCTTCTTTCTGGGTATAACCCTTTGCCACAAGCCTGGTCTTATAGGCGTCAACCTTGCCATCACCATCAGTCTTTCTCTTGTAGATCCACTTGTTCCCAATGGGCACTATGCCCTTGGGGCGGTGTACTAGAGTCCAGACCTGATTGACATGCATCGAGTCTATCCCAGCTTCACGCCATTTCGCGGAGTCTACATCCACCATCGCTTGGTCATAGGTCGTTGGGTCGGTCTCTTGGCTATCACTTGAAACCTCATAGAGACCCAGCTCCTCCAAGTGCACAAGCCCATACCTCTCAGGTAAATGAGACACCTTACTAGACCTACGAGGTGGTTGTACATGTGTTTCCAAAGGTTCGGTTCCAGTTTCTTGCACAGGTGTCTCCTGAGGAGTTTCATTGTATTCTTCCAAAGAAATACTTCTACCTGCTCCGCCTTCCTAAATAAACTCATCTTCCAGGAAGTGGGCTTGTATAGAAACAACTATCTTTCGATCTTCGGGCATGTAGAATAGATAACCCATCGTCTCAGACGGGAATCCAATGAAACGTCCCTTCGCGGACCTTGCTTCCAACTTTTCCACCTTAGTCTTCTTGACATATGCGGGACATCCCCAAATCCTAATATGATTAAGACTTGGTTTCCTGCCCTCCCACATATCATGTGGAGTTTTAGGAACGGATTTGGAAGGACATCTGTTCAAGATGTAAGCGGAAGTCAGGAGTGCATACCCCCACAGGTAAATAGGTAAGTCAGTATAGCCCAACATGGAACGGACCATGTTCAACAAGGTCCGGTTCCTTCTTTCTGACACACCATTTAACTGAGGAGTACCTGGAGGTGTTAGTTGTGAAACTATTCCATGTTCCTTAAGGAACTCGTACTCATATACTCGCCACCTCGGTCCGACCGAAGTGCTTTGATATGATTACCAGATTGTTTCTCGACTAGGGCTTTGAATTCCTGGAATTTCTCAAAGGCCTCAGATTTATGTTTCATTAAATATACATAACCATACCTAGTATGATCATCTGTAAACGTAATGAAATATTGATATCCATCACGTGCTGCTTCCAAAGCATCACATACGTCGGTATGGATTAATCCCAGTTTATCAGCGGCTCTTTCAAAAGTCCCTGTGAAGGGGGACTTAGTCATTTTGCCTTTAAGGCAAGATTCACAAGTAGGAAAGGGATCCGATCCCAATGGACCCATAAGTCCATCTTTTTCCATTTTGTAAACCTTGGTCTGACCAACATGACCAAGTCTAAGATGCCATTTCAAAACTTGTTGGTTTCATCCCTACCATGTTTTCTAGTCATAGTATTCACAACTACTTTGTTGCTAAGATTTAGATGATACAATCTATTTAACAATGTAGCAGTACCCACTAGTTTATTTCTGAAATAAATTTTGCAGGAACCATCACCAATGAAAAATGAAAAGCCTTTTCGGTCCATGACCGGAATGGATACAATGTTTTTGTGCCCCTTGGTCAAAACAAGTACATCTTCTAAAGTCAAAACAAAACCGGATTCTAAACCCAAAATAAGTGATCCTATGTCGGTCGCCTCGACACTATGCCCGCTACCGACTGTGATCATTACTTCTCCAGCTCCAGGCTTCCTACTTTGTTCCAGATCCTGATTTACGGTACAAATATGAGAACTAGCACCAGAATCCAGTATCTAGGAAGTAGAAAATATAGTAGCAGAACAATTTGTTTCCAAAACTAAAAGTTCTGTAGCTGAAGTGCCATGAAGTATCGGACAGTCTCTAGCCCAGTGGCCCAGCTCACCGCACTTGAGACAAGTATCCTTCTTCTTGCTCTTTTGAACCATCGGGGCCTTGCCCTTACCTTTAAGGTCCTTAACTTGTGGTCCAGTCTGCTTCTTGGTCTTTTTCTTCTTATTCTTAGACCTCCGAGGTCCAGAAGAAATCACAAGGACAGATTCCTTCATCCGCGGAGTCTTCATCTGAGACTGAGTGGTCACCAGTTTGTTCATTAGCCCAACTAAGTTACACGCAATCTCATTGCAGTTGAAGTTCATAACAAACTGTGAGAAGGAGTCAGGGAGAGACTGCAGGATAAGGTCGGTTTGGAGAGAAGTATCCATTTTAAAATCAAGAGCCTCCAATCTCTCGATCATGGATATCATTTTGAGGACGTGTTCCCCAACCTTCTCACCTTCCTTCATCCTTGCACTGAACAGTTGCTTGGATATCTCATATCTAGCAGTTCTGCTGTGCTCACCATAAAGTTCGGTTAAGTGAGATAGAATCTGCCTAGCAGAAGTCATTTTCTCATGAGCTCTCTGAAGCTCATTAGACATAGAAGCCATCATGTAAGCACGGACTTTTACGACATCCTTAAACCACTTTTCGTGGTTTTCGATCTCTTCCTGATTGGCTCTGGTCCACACTGGAGGCGCCGGAATGTCCGTCTCCAAGACGTATCCCAGTGCTTCTATACTGAGGACAATCATCAGGTTGCGGAGCCAGTCCACAAAGTTAGGTCCAATCAGGGTGTTCTTTTCGAGTAGAATTGCGAGTGGATTCATTGTCATATTGAGAGTTATGTCTGCATAAGTACGACAGATTAATTAGTGACTTGTTATATTATGATCTGAGTATAGAATTAAGGTCTTTTCTATTCTTGTTACCCAGCTCCCACTATTTTTATCGGAATAACACACTCCCATGTGAAATTCGGAAGTATCATCGCTCTACTTCATAGTGGTGATGGAGTTCTTTATAAATCTTAATAGAGGGCAACCGAACACGTTTCTAGTCTATTAATTTTCATAAAGTGGTGTCCAACACCAACCTATATAATGGTAGATTCGATCTTCTTTTTTCCCTTGTTAACTCCCATCAACCAATACGGTTTCTATGGTTCGTTAACAAGTTAAGTTTATACCATCGACGCAAATCAGTTTCACAATTAAATCTTATCCGGCAACCTATCAGGTTTCTAGGGAAAAAATTTGCTCCAACTGAAGGCATCCAATGCGCTCCTGGTAATTAATCCGTCCTCCCCGAACGACTACCCCGATAACTCGGAGGCATAGCACATCCGGTTTGGATTTCAAATTCCCTAAAGCTCGATGGAGGGAAGTGTTAGGCGTATTTTTATACGCTTATTTATTATTATTTTGTATTCTTTTTATGATTAAATCTGCATAATTGAGCCTTTAAAGCACTATTCTTATATGTTTGGCAGGAAATTGGAGTCCGGAAGCTCGAACGATGAAAAACGGGCGAAAACGGCAAATTTTGGCCTGGGGCCGCGGCACACGAAGGTGACCTGGAAGTGCCGAACCGACTGTACCCTGAGCCGCATCACAAGGATGCTGAGCCGCGGCCCAGGAAGGAAAAAAGGCGCCCAGGTATGCACTGAAGACAGGGTGAGCCGCGGCACAGATTAAGTGAGCCGCGGCCCACGGGGCGGTTTTGACAGAAATTGCCGCGTTTCTGGGCTGTTTTGGAGCCTGTTCTCGACCTAATCACACGGACGCGTTTTTGGAGACGGATGAGAGTTATAAATAAGGGTTTAAGGTCATAATTGAGGGAGGAGGATCATCAGAGGATCGATCATCATCAAAGAGAAGAAGCAGAAACACCAAGGAGCAGAGAGCGGAAGCTAGAGAATGGAGAAATCCGAGCTCGTCATCTGCGTTTGATCTTTATGCTTTCATTAATTATTTCTGTATTTTTATTCTTTAGCATGTCAGGCTAAAACCCTGTTCTAGGATTTTGATGAAACCGAGGCTTTGACGAATTTGCTTTTGATTATCTATATAATTCCCTTTTCTGTTGAGTTTTCCCAATTGTTTTTAATGATTTCAATTGTGTGGCCTATAATTGAATTGTTTTAATTACGCAACTCGAATCGGGAGAGGAGAGTTGGTAAGGAAATATTGGAGAAAACCGTTTTATCTTTTGAGATAGGAATATACTCATAGGAACTACGTGGCCTTTTTGAAGATTCCTTGCCTTTTGCCTATTGTCGAATTAATTCACCTAGGGATAGAGTGTATTATTCGCCTTTAGAAAAATCTATTGACCTCGGGAGAGGCGGTAGAGTACATTAGCAACCTTCGCCTTCAATAAATTGGGAAATCATTAACTTCAGATAATCGAGAGTAGATTCAGATAAACCGAGGTGGATTCACAATCCTAGATTGATTCATTATTTGATCTTCTTCCCTTGCATAATCGATTTTTCTATTCTTTGCATTGGTTAATTTTCCTTAATTATTTCTTGCACCTAATATTTCGATAGTTCAAATAAAATTAGAATACTCATAAATCAGTAGTTAGTAATCCAGTCCTCGTGGGAACGATATCTTACTCATCATTTTATTACTTGTCTACGATAACGTGCACTTGCGTTAAACGAAATCCGCAACAAGTTTTTGGCGCCGTTGTCGGGGACTGATTATTTTATTAATATCGATTTCAGTATTTCTAGTCTTAGTTTGAATATTTTTTTTATTTATTTTTGTGTAATTTACTTGTTTTTCCTTGCAGGAATTTCCGGTTAGTGCATGAGAAAATTCGGTAACGAAGGCCTACTACATTTGGATACCGAACTCGAGCGCACTCTTCGGAGAAGCAAGAAGGAGAAACGTGAGCTACCGACAACAGTCACCATGGCCGATAATACCGAAAATCACGGAGGAGATAATCTTGTGCAGCAAGCTCAACCGGCATTAGCACTCCGCGATTATGCTATGCCACAAATAAATGCGAACTTTTCGGGAATTCGGCGTCCAACCATCCAGGCGAACAATTTCGAAATCAAGCCTTCTATTATTCAGATGGTACAAGCAAGCTAGTTTTGTGGTTTGGCGAACGATGACCCCAACACTCATATAGCGTCGTTTCTCGAGATTTGTGACACCTTAAAAAATAACGGTGTCACCGATGATGCCATTCGTCTGCGGCTTTTCCCTTTCTCTTTGAGGGACAAAGCCAAATTTTGGTTGAATTCTTTACTGCCGGGTTCCATCACGACTTGGGCGGAATTAGCGCAAGCCTTCCTAGCTAAGTTCTTCCCACCATCAAAGACGGCGAGGCTTAGGAACGAGATAACCACTTTTAGGCAGTTTGATATGGAGTCGCTTCACGAAGCTTGGGAGCGATACAAGGATTTATTACAGATATGCCCACACCATGGCCTATCGGACTGGCTACAAATTCAGACTTTTTATAATGGATTGAGTGCTTCTACACGCACTCTTGTTGATGCAGCCGCCGGAGGAGCGTTAATGGGAAAAACGATGGCCGAAGCACACTCTTTATTGGAAGCAATGGCCGCAAATGCTTATCAGTGGCTTTCTGAACGAGTAATTCCGAAGCGAGTAATGGAAATCTCCAATAACGATCCGATCTCTGCATTTTCGGCTCAAGTTGCCGCCTTGACTCAGCAACTTCAAGCCTTTTCACATGCTCCTTCCCCCGTCACCATTGAAACATGTAATTGGTGTAACGGATCTCATCCTAGTGCGGAATGCCAAGTTGGAAATCCTTTCGAGCAACATCCGATGGAGCAAGCTCAGTTCGTGTGGAATGGAAATTGGCAAAACAATCCGTACACCAACACTTATAATCCGGGGTGGCGTAATCATCCTAACTTTTCATGGAAGAACGGACAAAATTTAAACCAACCTCAGTTTGCTCAACACCAATAGCAACCTCCTCCCGCTCCAAAAATTTCTCTAGAGGAAGCAATGGCGAAATTGGCAGCAAACACGAGTCAGTTCATGGCCCGCACGGAGGCGACCTTGCAAAACCATTCCGCTTCTATTCGCAACTTGGAGGTCCAATTGGGCCAAATTGCTAATGTATTAACAGCTCGTCCGTAGGGTACCTTGCCAAGTACGACTGAAACGAATCCCAAAGAGAGTATTAATGCCATCAGTTTGAGAAGCGGGAAAGAAGTGTGTAACCAGCCCGAGAGGAACGAGAAGAGAAGTGAGGATGAGGAGAAGAAAAACTCGGTGAATGAGGAATCACAAAATTCGAGACCCTCGATACTGTTTCCTGACAATCCAAAGGCATATGTGCCACTCGTCCCGTTTCCACAGCCTTTGCAAAAGCAGAAATTGGACAAACAATTTTCCAAGTTTCTTGACGTTTTCAAGAAACTGCATATAAATATTCCATTTGCTGATGCCTTGGAACAAATGCCGAGCTATGTGAAGTTTATGAAAGAGATCTTATCTAACAAATGAAAGCTCGAGGAATATGAGACAGTGGCATTGACGGAGGAGTGCAGCGCTATTCTACAGAAGAAGCTCCCACCAAAATTGAAGGATCTGGGAAGCTTCAATATACCGTGCGCCATAGGAAACCTCTCTTTTGATAGGGCATTGTGTGATCTCGGCGCTAGCATTAATCTGATGCCCCTTTCTATATTTAAGAAGCTAGGCACTAGGGAAGTAAAGCCGACGACAGTCTCGCTGCAATTAGCGGATCGATCTATCAAATACCCGAGGGGGGTAATAGAAGACGTTTTAGTCAAGGTAGATAAGTTCATCTTTCCAGCTGATTTCATTGTGCTCGATATGGAGGAGGATCAAGATATCCCAATTATTTTGGGAAGACCATTCTTAGCTACCGGTCGAACTCTCATTGACTTGGAAAAAGGGAAACTCACTCTGCGAGTTCAAGATGAGCAAGTCACTTTCCAAGTGTTTCAACCCATTCTGTGTCCAAGTAGTGTCGAGAAGAGTTCGCAGATTGAAATTGTAGATACCTTTGCGAAGGACACACACCGGAAGAATTGTCGGTCGAAAAAGTCAGAATCTGTTTCAGCTGCCCCGACGCCTAATAAGAATGAAGAGAAAGTCGCATATCTTAGGCATTTGAATATGTCGTCTTCAACATTTGTTCATCCACAATCGGAAAATTCTCATTCTGTCCTAAGTTCGCCCGTGGAGTTGAAAATTAAGCCGGATGTCCAACGGGTGCCAAGTCATGTGAAAAATGGGTGTTTCGGAAAGTTGTTTTTATTAAAATCTTTTCGCAAAGAACATTGGGTGCCCAAACCGAAAATCGGATTATTAAAGACCAATGGTCAGAAATTTAAAACACACTTTAACGGTTCGATGGACGGGGCGGAGTTTAAATGGTGTTTGCGAAAAGCGAACTGATTTTCAAAAAGTCCGGCTGAAGACTATAAACTTAGCGCTTCTCGGGAGGCAACCCGAGTATTAGTTGTAGATTTTTGTGTGTCAGTATTTTCTTGCATTTTTTGATCTTGATTTTTCGTCATTTTAGCTTGGATATGCTTATCTCTCATGCTCTTGATGTTTTCTGTTGAAAATTTTGTGCAGAAATCACCCCAGGGAAGAATTCATGCCTGAGCCGCGGCACACACAAGTGAAGAAAAAAGGGCCAAACCAAATTGTACTCTGTGCCGCGGCACGACCTTACTGAGCCGCGGCACACCAGATCTCTGAGCCGCGGCACGTTGCTGCTGAGCCGCGGCACGCCAAATGTCCAAGAAATGCCCAGGAGACTGTACTCTGTGCCGCGGCACGGACAAAATGAGCCACGGCACACTAACACGATGAGCCGCGGCACGCGTAGATGAGCCGCGGCACCCGACGACATCACAAAAAGTCCCAGACAGACTGTACTATGGGCCGCGGCTCACTTAAGCTGTGCCGCGGCCCCCGTCGCAATTGGGAACACCCAACATTCTTTCATATACTTGATCGGCCGACCCCAGGTAAACCTTCTTCCCCTTCTGCGCACGGCACTCGAATGATTAAAGTCAACTTTTTTTCTTGCATTCCTTCAATCAAAGCAAGGTAATTCTCAATCCCTTAATCCTCATTGCTACATGACTTGAAAAGTGAAGTATTGGTGAGGCTGCTGTGATGAATATGTAGTTAGTGTTTTAAAGTTTTATCAAGGTTGAGTTGGGATGTGAAATTTTTTATTAGTATCGATGGAAATTGTTGATTATGAACGAATTGGTGATGTTCTTTGTCGTTTGTCATGGCTATATATCTGTGTTGTTTTTTTTGGGGATTTGGATTTAGCCACTAAAATTCTTGTTCTTCATTTAAAATTATGCATACCAAGTGTTTGATTAATTGCATCAATAAAAAATTTGTAGGCCAAGCATTTTCAAACTATATGCAACGAATTATTTTATCGGATTACATTATCTCCCGACCCTTACATCATATTTAAACTTGAGAGCTCATCCTTAATTTCCTCTTTGATGATGCAAGCTCATTCATTCACGTTCCGCATGGTGTAGTCGATGAGCGAGCAAGCTTGCCGGACGAGGCCGGCACTAGTTCATGAGCGGACAGTAAGGGACTACTTGACCTTGTCTCTTTTTGCATTTTACTATTTTTGTCCATTGAGGTCAATGTACGTCCTAAGTTTGAGGGGGGGTTTACTTTCTGTTGTTGTACTTATTCGTTGCATTTTTCATTATTTTTCGTTATTTCTGTCATTAGCCTTGCTTGTCGTGACATTATTTGCATTCGTGAATTTTTCGTGCTTCTTTTTGTGTAAAACTGATGTTACGATACTGACTTATCTTGGAAGAAACGGTTGAGTTTTAGTTGAGTTATAGTCAGCGATATCTGTTTCTGCTGAGTATTCATTTAGGTCCGAAATTTTTTCGTTTTTGTAGAAATCTTAGCAAATAAGAGAGGAGACATACGTGTTTTCAAATCGCCGTTTATATGTTTGGTTATAATTTTCGGTTAGCTAGTCGTCCAGTAACATAAGTCGTGTGGGCACTTAAATTGAGTTTAGAATCGGACAGTTTTTCCCAAGAAAAAGTCGAGATATTAATTGTTCTATAATTGGAAGTTTAGTAACCGGGGGTATTCGCGTGACCCGTTGTTTACTCTCGCGTGAAACGACAACCCTGATTAGACTAGTGGTTTAGAGATTTTGCATGTGCCGATGATGGGAAGCCTAGTAACCGGGGGTATTCGCGTGACCCGTTGTTTACTTTCGCGTGAAACAGCGACCTTGAATCGGACATGCGGGAATAGCTATTCGAGTTGTTTCTCCGCTGTGGAGGAGAACTTAGTAACTAGAAGCATCCATGTGCCCCATGAGTGTCTTTTACGTCAAACGGTTCCCCAATACATGAGAATGGAATTCCACCCTAGGATTATCCCGATGAAACATTCCGAGATCCGAACCTAGTGGTCAACTCGAATCATCTTATTGAGCATATATAAGGGAATACTGTCCGAAGGTTAATTTTGATGACGAAACTCTTGAAATTTTTGCCACTAGACTGTGGGACTAGGCGAGTTGGCTTGTTTATTTTTAACCCTTCATATTGACGGTCGGTCAAATTCACGCTTGTTAATCTTTAAGCTTGATTTTCTTCATTCACGATTGATTAGGACTGAAATTGGTTACTTTGTGGAATCAGTGTCCTGGATGTGACTCACTATTACGATACTTGTATTATTCTTTGAGGATTTCAGGGTAGTATTGATTAAGTTGAGCACTATGGATTTGCACGATCATTCACGATATTCTTTTATTTGTAATCAATCCTTTTTGCTTGAGGACAAGCAAAGGCTCAAGTTTGGGGGTATTTGTTAGGCGTATTTTTATACGCTTATTTATCATTATTTTGTATTCTTTTTATGATTAAATATGCATAATTGAGCCTTTAAAGAACTATTCTTATATGTTTGGCAGGAAATTGGAGTCCGGAAGCTCGAACGATGAAAAATGGGCGAAAACGGCAAATTTTGGCCTGGGGCCGCGGCACAAGGCAAGCGGGCCGCGGCACACGAAGGTGACCTGAAAGTGCCGAACCGACTGTACCCTGAGCCGCGACACAAGGATGCTGAGCCGCGGCCCAGGAAAGAAAAAAGGCGCCTAGGTATGCGCTGAAGACAGGGTGAGCCGCGGCACAGATTAAGTGAGCCGCGGCCCACGGGGCGGTTTTGACAGAAATTGCCGCGTTTCTGGGCCGTTTTGGCAGCCTGTTCTCGACCTAATCACACGGACGCATTTTTGGAGACTGATGAGAGTTATAAATAAGGGTTTAAGGTCATAATTGAGGGAGGAGGATCATCAGAGGATCGATCATCATCAAAGAGAAGAAGCAGAAACACCAAGGAGCAGAGAGCGGAAGCTAGAGAATGGAGGAATCCGAGCTCGTCATTTGCATTTGATCTTTATGCTTTCATTAATTATTTCTGTATTTTTATTCTTTAGCATGTCAGGCTAAAACCCTGTTCTAGGATTTTGATGAAACCGAGGCTTTGACGAATTTGCTTTTGATTATCTATATAATTCCCTTTTCTGTTGAGTTTTCCCAATTGTTTTAATGCTTTCAATTGTGTGGCATATAATTGAATTGTTTTAATTACGCAACTCGAATCGGGAGAGGAGAGTTGGTAAGTAAATATTGGAGAAAACCGTTTTATCTTGTGAGATAGGAATATACTCATAGGAACTACGTGGCCTTTTTGAAGATTCCGTGCCTTTTGCCTATTGTCGAATTAATTCACCTAGGGATAGAGTGTATTATTCGCCTTTAGAAAAATCTATTGACCTCGGGAGAGGCGGTAGAGTACATTAGCAACCTTCGCCTTCAATAAATTGGGAAATCATTAACTTCAGATAATCGAGAGTAGATTCAGATAAACCGAGGTGGATTCACAATCCTATATTGATTCATTATTTGATCTTCTTCCCTTGCATAATCGATTTTTCTATTCTTTGCGTTTGTTAATTTTCCTTAATTATTTCTTGCACCTAAAATTTTGACAGTTCAAATAAAATTAGAATACTCATAAATCGGTAGTTAGTAATTCAGTCCTCGTGAGAACGATATCTTACTCATCATTTTATTACTTGTCTACGATAACGTGCACTTGCGTTAAACGAAATCCGCAACAGGAAGGAAAACCTTGAAAACTTATAAACTTAATTATTTGTTGTGGGAGAATTTTCGCGATTAACGTTACACTTTGCACAGTAATCATTTAAGCGCATTTGTGGCATTCATACAATATGAAACAACCATTCACAACCTAGTTGCTACCAACATGTTGTTCATGGACCGTTACTAGAAAACAAAAACTCCGTAATCTAATTACAAGTCTTCGTCTTGAATCTTCGTCTTCTCGAAACGGATCTTCCTCCGCTCTTCGTCATTACATATAAATTTTACATTGAAAATTGCATCCTAGATACAAATATTTCTAGTAAAATAAATAGGCTGAAAACGGCCTTTACAACCCAATCGAATAAAACGAATGATTCAAAACTAAGTCCACGAACCACATCCCCATTCAAAAGCATTCATCCAATAAATACTATATAAATGGAAAGCGTAGAGATACATTGATCCAATCAACAATACGAACCGATCCAACCGATTCAAAACGAATTAATCCAATTAAGTCAAACAACCGTCAATTTTAACTTGTTCCGGACGAGAAAATATTTCATTAAATTAATTCCCCTAAGAATAAAATTACCATAATTAAATCTTAGTCAAATTAATTCAATTTAATTTGCGGGAAATTAATTATCGCACGAAATATAAAAAACGGAGTCGGAAAACACGGCGGGGCCAAGCCCGGACATCGCCTGCCAGTGCAGAGGTGGCTGCACAAAGGCTGCCCACTGTGGCTGCACATGCCGCCGAGCATGTCCTGAGGCAATGGCGACCACGGTCCAGAGTGGCAGCATCACAGGCGGCGCCTGGACAAGTCAAGCCGGGTCCATTTACGTTTTCGGCTCGTTTTTTCGCCACGATTCTAAAAATAATATTTTTCTAATCTTTATATTACTCATTTAAATCAGTTTTTCAAAAGAGAAATAGATTTATATTGTAACATAAAATCATGAAAAATTAATTTTTAGATGAACAATAGAAAATCAACGATTAATACGATTATGATTCCAAATCATATACCATCTAATCAAGCATTCCAAATGCCAATATCGTATATACGATCGCAAGACCTACGCTCCGATACCACTGTTGGGATTCGGTGCCTAAATCGAAGGCCCAGCGGAAGCAGTAAAACGAAAATTAATTCGACCCGAATCCCTGTGAGGATCGATCGAGCTACGTATATACGAATATATAAACGAAAAACAAGAGTTGTAAGAAACTCACCATTGAAGTCCGTTGATTAAATGGTATCCTTCTCTTGAGCTATTCCCCAAGCTTTACTTGAATTCTGTACGATCCTAAGCGCTCCAAGCACTTGAATGATCCAACGCCGAAATACCGCGCCTCTACTTGTCACACGCCGGAAAAACGACCGGAACAACAACACCTTGCTATCCTCCAAGGATACGGCTAGAGCTAGGTGATGAAGCTATTGATTATAACACTCTAAGTGTTGTAATATTTGATCTCTCTATTTTTCTCTCAAATTTCTCTAAGAAAAATGAAGAAGAAATGAATGAAGAAGATGAAGATGAGTGATGAACTCAAAGTCACTTTCTCTCTCTCTCTATCGTACGTATGATTCCAAGTGAATGAGATTGAGATGAAAGTCTTCCTCTAATACTATATACACACCAACCACTTTCACGACTCATCTCACATGAGAGATGCCATTCAAGTCATTATCATTCATTAAAAAATGAAACTAGAATCAATTGGAAGGTGGGTGGAAATGTGAGGGGCGGCCCATGTAGAAATCGGATGAGTTCGGTTTGTTTCGGACTCCCGAAAGCCCAAATAGATAAACTCCGATTCCGTATCAATGTATTTATATCGATTAATTAATCCAATTAATTAAACATATCAAATACAAAATAATATAATTAATTTCTCCAAGAAATAATTATATAGATGAATTAAATTAATCACCCAGTAATTTATTTAATTAATTAGGCCATAAATTAATTTATCCAATAAATCAATTTAGACATCCAATGTCCCAAATTAGATATCCAATATCTAATATTCATAATGAGAGATTAAGCTCAATTCATTTCGTCGTCAATCCTATTGCGCGACTCGGTAGGTTCGTCTCAGTCAGCAATGGGAGGAACCAAAAAGTAGTAGCACCACCTAGCCAGCTTGGCGGCCTACACTGTACCCCAACTGAGAACGAATGATGGGGATCATTCAAGAACCATTTTGTCGTGAATACCAGTATACGTATAAACCCTTCTTTCAAATGTCCCGATCAAGTTATAGGGTCACTGTCAATTAAACCCTATATGTACTTGACGCTATGCATGCGTTAATGAAAATCAAGATCATTGAGCTCTCGTGTATCCAATACAACTAGCTCCAATGCTTTGGCCAAAGACTTATGATCTCATCTGCCAATAACCGCATAGGACATATAACCCGCTCACTAACGGGAGAAAGAATTCTATCTTGGTATTCAGTAGGACCTGCTACTTGCCCGTCAAGATGCACGTCGAGGTTGACCCCCACCTCCCGGTTTATAGGGTCGAACTACTCTAATGAAAATCTTGACGTCACAAGCACATCCCTACTAAATCCTCAAGTCGAAGGTTCACGAATACCTATCACAACCTTTCGATTCCGTCATTGACTGTCCCGGAGTGAAATCCGTGTGACGAATCGAGGGTGAGTCGGTTCGAGTATACTAATCCAATTAGCATACCTATAACGTGTGCTCCGACTAACCATTAGTGTTCGACAGGCACTCTCCATGTCGAAGAACACGTCATACAAGTCTTCACATAAACTTAACGCCCAGTCATGTTTCATCGACTTGCGAACGATTAAGTATTTGAGCTATAAACCTTTCCAGTGTTGACCCCCTTATCCAATAAGGAGTGGAACGTTTTATACACAGACTAGTTTCTATATGTATATTTACGAGTTAGGAATGCCAGTAACTTCCAGTAAATAAAGAAATATACATTGCCTTATATTAATGATTTACATAATTACATGTACAATGCCCTCACTCAACATCCTCTGAGTGGCATTCGAGGGCATACTCCTAACAGTCTGCACACTTCTTGGGTATTAAGGATACTTGGGGACTGGAGAGGTTGGCTGGAATTTTTATAGCTGAGATCGTGAGATTGCACGGTGCCCCCAAGACCATTGTTTCTGATCGAGATGGTCGTTTCATATCACATTTTTGGCAGGCTGTTCACCAGGCTTTAGGTACCGAGTTGAGATTGAGCACGTCTTTTCATCCTCAGTCAGACGGTCAGATGGAGAGGACGATTCAGACGCTGGAGGATATGTTACAGGCTTGCGCCCTAGACTGGAGTAATGATTGGGAGTTTCACTTGCCGTTGATCGATTTTCCTTACAATAATAGTTGGCATGCGTCATTCAAAATGGCACCGTTCGAGGCACTTTACGGTAGGCGGTGTAGGTCACCATTATGTTGGGACGAGGCTTCGGAGCTAATCGGAACAGAGCCGGATATGTTGATGGAGACTAAGGAAAAGATTTCTATTATCTGTGACCGGTTGCTGACTGCCCAGAGCCGTCAGAAATCTTATGCTGATACTCGTTGTCGACCTTTGGAGTTCGAAGTGGGGGATCATGTTCTACTCAAGGTGTCGCCGACGAGAGGGGTTTTCCATTTCGGGAAAAAGGAGAAACTTAATCCGAGGTATATCGGACCTTTCGAGATTTTGGACAGGGTTGGATATTTAGCTTATCGCTTGGCATTACCTCCAGCTTTAAGTCACGTCCATAGTGTTTTTCATGTGTCTCAATTGAGGAAGTACGTGTCGGATCCGAGTCATGTTATCGACTATAGTGAGATTGACGTAGCCAAGGATATTACCTTTCCGGAGAGACCCGTAGAGATCCTTGAACGACGTGAGAAACAACTTCGGCATAAGACCATTCCGTTGGTTAAAGTGCGAGACATGGAGTCGAGGAGGCGACTTGGGAGACGGAAGAGAAGATGCGGGCTGAGTACCCCGAACTTTTTATTTCTTAAGTTTCGGGACGAAACTTCTTTTTAGAGGGGGAGAATGTAATAACCGTACTTTTTATTGACTGTTTGACCTTGCCGTTCTTCCTATTTTGTCGCCCTGTAAATTCTTTGAGATGTTGTCGATATTGTTATAGCATTTCGTACCTTGTTTAGATCATGATCGTGGTTGTTTAGACCTTTCGGAAGTGTTCTGGGTCAGAGAAATAGCGTACGCTAGGCCTAGGCTAATGCACGCTAATTCTTCTTAAGTAGCGCACGCTAGCTTTAAGCCGTAGCGCGCGCTAAGGGACCAGACAGGGCAGAGACTGTAGCTAACCCTGCTCTCTGGACTAGCAGTTAGCGCACGCTAGGAGTTAGCTAGCGCACGCTATTCGTGGTCAGTAGCGCGAGCTAACACCGTCCGTAGCGTAAGCTAGCGGGCTGGGTCGGCAGAGGCAGTGAGGTTTTCAGGCTATCTGGACTATCGGGTAACGTACGCTAGGCTTCGGCTAGCGCACGCTACAAGTATTGTGTAGCACACGCTAAGATATCACAGCAGCGCACGCTAAGACTCGAACAGGGCAGAGGACAGTAGGTTCTGGACTCCAGTTTCTGGACACCAGCTCCCAGTTAGCGCACGCTAACTACCAGCTAGCGCACGCCAAGAGTAGACGGTTACCGCACGCAATAGTTTTACCTAACGCACGCTAAAGGAGCTGGCAGAAGCCACTGGACTACCTGGTGACCTCGCTAGCACAGGCTAAATATTGATGCGTAGCGTGCGCTAGACTGGGCAAGTATATATTGGACAGTTGACTTCCGTTTCGTCATTTACGCATCTTTTCACCAATTTCCGATGGGAGGAGCTCGGGAGAGGCGATTCGGAGAGTTTGGAGGCAATTCTTCCTCAGATATCAACATCTTTGGTTGAAGAACAAAGATTTCACAACATCTTATCTATTCCATCTTCCAAATCAAGGTAAAAATCCTTAGAATCCTAATTTTGGGAATTTTGGGGTTTTTCTTAGATTCGTCCGATTTTTCCGTTTTGGAGCTTGAGAACTTTGAGATTATGAAGTATCTACCCCGTATACATGTTTCCCCTACGATTTTACGCATTGGTATGTGCCGTGTTCGGACTTGTGAGGGTTTGGGCGATTTTCCCACCTCTAGTTGTTTATCCTTGTATTTTCGTAAATCGTAGACGGGTTTCGAGAGCTTCTTCGTGAGTTATGAGTATGTATTATTGATTATCATGCTCCTTGTGAATCGTTTAGGTACCGGAAGTGCGTTCTTGGACCTACCTAGCTCATACTCTTTTTCCGTTCGATTTCTCGATGTCTCAAAGGCAAGTATATGTTTATGATTGTGCGTTCTCGACTTTGAAAGTAAAATATATGAATAGCATAATTGTTTAGATCCACTATGGGATGGAACAACGGGTCCTCTTAGGGTTTCGTATCCTCTGGTGCGATTCCACAGATAATATGAGTTAACCACTCTGGGACGAACTGACGGGTCCTCTGAGGGTTCAGTAGCATCTGGTGCGGTTCCACGGTTGATCATATATGTATTGATGTGATGCTACGACATTTAGTTATTCCGGAATACTAGTATTGAAATGATGAATTGACGGTTACCTTTACTTTATTGTCGAGGAGTATTGTATTTCATATTCGATATACTTGCACTAGCTATTCGACGGCTAACCCCTTTATGGGGGAAATACTTTTTATGTATTTCAGGTTCCAGGAGAGCGGATAGGCAGGTATCGGTTCGGCATGAAGATGATGGGCAAATGTGATACTGTGTCTTACCTCCGGTTATATTTTGTGTTCCTCCATTCAGTGTTGTTGTACTGGATTGGTTATTGAATACTCGAGTATTGCTTTTCAGTTTTCTTGATGCTCCGGCCTGTGTTGCCGAGGTATTGATTTTGTGTTGTGATGTATTTGGATACATTGGATGTGGTTTGAATACCCTTTGTATTATCTTTAATTCCATTATATTTGGACCTTCTCGGTCAAAGATTTGTAGTTCCGCGTATGATTAGCCTTGTGGGTCCCATGGCGGGGCTCACGGCGCTGTAATATACCCTGAATAACTTGTTGGTGTTACAGAATATGGTATCGGAGCTTAGATCTATGGATACCTAGGCTGTCGGTATTTTGGGTCGGTTGAGTCATCGTTTGTCTACAGTATCACTACTTTTCCATCATCACAGTGTGATCGGTACTTGTAAGACCTCTTACTCTTCTGGTGTCTCCTTAATCGTTTTGCTTCTATTTTCGGTATTCTTGAGAATCGGTCACTTCGATGAAGTGCGATTGAATTGTACTTACGTGCCTTATGTGTTCTTCAGTATGTCAGCTGGTAGGGTACGAGGTTGTGGCCGTGGTCGTGGACATGAATGAGGACGTGGTGCGGCCGTTTCCCTCAGTTCAGTTGCGGGGTCAACCAACGCAGTTTATCGAACTCGGTGCATCCTGAAACCAAGATCCAGCACGACCAGTCGACTGGCCAGGGGAACAGCGCGGATGTTGGAGTTGCGAATGTACTTCAACAATTGGCTAACCAGATGACCATTTTATCCCAAACCGTTTAGCTGAATAATCCGAACCCGAACGCGGATGCCTTGCTTTAGAATGTAATCTGTATGCACCCTCCACAGTTTGGCGGTGCCACCGACTCACTAGGTTAGGAGGATTGGCAAGCGGAGTTAGAGAAAATTTTCGAAGTGGTTGATTGTCCCGAAGCGAGGAAAGTACCGATTGCTCAGTATTTCCTCACCAAAGAGGCCGCTACGTGGTGGAAAGTCATCAAGCCATAGGATCGTGTTGCTACGTGGGAAGAGTTTAAGGAGATTTTGGAGGCCGGGTTTTGTCCTTGGTCAGTGCGAGAAGGCCGAATTCGAGCATTTTTCGAGGCTAAGCCGCAGAACATTCCCGTTTTGCAGGCAATCGTGGAGTACAACCAACAATTGATCTATGTGAAGGATCAAGTGCGAAACGAGCGTGATAAGATCTGTTACTTTGATATGCGGATGAATATGGACTTACGGCGGTACATGGCCGAATTCTCTTGCACCACGTTGAAGGAATATCCGGACAGAGCTTTATCCCATGACATGTTAAGCCCCGACAACGATACCAATGAAGAACCGAAGAAGCATAAGATTGCGGGGAATTTTTCTGGTTCTAAGAGTGGCAACTTCCAGAGGTCTCATACGACTAACCATTCCGCCGGACAGTCGTCACGTTCTGCTAAAGGAAAGAGGAGTTTCCGTTCTGCTCCGGGCACATCAGATCGCCCGGTGACTTGCTATAATTGTGGTCGTCCAGGCCAAGTTAATTTGGAATGCAATTTTCCACCTTTGAAGTGTCACACTTGTGGACAGATGGGACATAGAGCGGCTTACTGTTCCGAACCAAATCCGACTCTAGACACTCTGGCTTCTGCCCCAGCGCCACTAGATCAAGGCGTAAATCAGCGGCAACCTTTTGGTCAGTCTTAGCAGAGTTACGGCAGGGGCCGGGGATGGGGTCAGAACACTGGAGGGGGAAACTCTAGCGTCAGTTCAGTACAACAACGAATCTATGAGATGCGTCGAACAGACGAACCCGACGCGGCGGTGGCCTCAGGTACCATTCATATTTTATCTCATCCAATTCGTGTACTTTTTGATTCAGGTGCTACACATTCTTTCATTTTCTTGGAGTGTGTACGCCGTTTGAATATAACTTGTGTGAGTGCTTGCAACCCTTTTATTGTGAAACTACCTAGCGGGAATAGAATTGTGGGAAACCGGGAGATTAGAGATTTCTCGGTGAGTATAGCCGGTGTAGATTGGTTGTCGAACTTAATTGTAGTTGATATGGAAGGCGAGGATGTAATCCTCGGCGAAGATTGTCTTGATAGTCACCAAGCGATTATGAATTACCGTACTAAGGTTATCACTATGATGACCGAAGACGGATCCAATTACTCATTTTGGGGACGTAAGACGGGCCAATCTAAGTTGCTTATCAGCGCCATAAAGACCGTAAGACTTTTAAATAAAGGTTACACGGGCTATTGGTGTTATGCTTTGAAGACAAAAGGGAACGAAGTCGAACTCTCTTCGATTCCGGTTGTTAACGAGTATCCCGATGTTTTTCCAGACGACCTCCCGGGATTACCACCAGATCGAGAGACAGAATTTTCTGTGGATTTAGAGCCTAATGCGGCTCCAATTTCTAGGGAACCTTATCGAATGGCACCTTCCGAGATGCAAGAATTAAAGAGTCAGTTGGGAGAACTACTAGAGAGAGGGTACATCAGACCGAGCGCTTCGCCTTGGGGTACGCCTGTTCTATTTTTGAGAAAGAAGGATGGTTCACTACGGTTGTGCATCGACTACCGTGAGCTGAACAAGGTGACCATCAAGAACAAGTATCCTTTGCCTCGTATAGACGATTTATTTGATCAGTTGCAGGGGGTTGCAGTTTTCTCGAAAATTGATTTGAGATCCGGGTACTATCAACTCAGGGTAAGAAAGCTCTTACTTATGAGCTTACTGCTAAGGAGATTACTAAGCAACAACCTTCATCTGCTAGCAAGAAATCCAAGAATCGTAATCAGTCAGAAGGCAGTCAAGCAACCTTCAAGAAGCCTCGTGCGGGTCCTACCTTTTCTGAGCGACCTCCTATGGGGCCAAGACCCACGGAATCTCAGTCAGAGCATCCAGTTCGTCCATCACCTGTTTCAACTATGGAGAACAGTGTCATTTCAGCACTAAGTGCCCGAGGCAGACTATCATGTGCAATAACTGTGGGATTGCTGGACATAAGGCCCGTTTTTGCCGAAGTGATTCCAAACCTACTCCGGCGACATCTCAAGCCCCGAAACAGTCAGTGGTTCCAAATCAGGTCACTCAGTCCGCATCATTCAAGATGACGGGAGCGAATAAAGGCGGGACCCACAGCTATCAGACAGGAGCATCCGGTTTCGGGGCTGGCAAGCCCCAAATTTATGAGATGAAGAGAGTCGACGATCCGTAGGCCCGAATGATCTCAGGTACACTCGAAATTTTATCTCAACCTGTATGTACCCTTTTTGATAATGGTGCATCGCATTCATTCATTTCCGAGTCATGCTTGAGTAGACTTCATCTGGATAGTGCTACTAGTTGTGAACCTTATATCATTGGTCTACCTGACGGTGGAAGAATCACCGGAGATCGTGAGATTAAGAATTGTCCGACCCAGCTTCATGGCCGTGTTTGGTTGGCGAACCTGATTGTGGTAGACTTACCTAGAGACAACGTCAACTTGGGTATTGATTGGATGGATCGTCATGATGCCACCCTGAGTGTCCGTAAGCGTATGGTCACTATCATTTCAGACGATGGGGTCGAATATGTATTTTAGGGAGGTAATCCAAGCTTTTCTGGAAGAGTCATTAATGTGATGAAAACAGTGAAATTACTCAATCAGGGTTGCGTCGGTTATTGGTGCTATATGACAAAGACCGAGAAATCATCAGTAATGTTGGCGGATATTCCAGTAGTGAGAGAATACGCCGATATTTTCCCAAACGAGTTACCTGGTTTGCCTCCACAGAGAGATATGGAACTCACGATTGAGTTGGAGCCTGGTACGTCTCCAATATCGAAGGCACCGTATCGGATGGCCCCGACCGAAATGCAGGAATTAAAGAATCAGCTGGAGGAATTGTCCGAGAAAGGTTATATCCTTCCGAGTGCGTCCCCAATGGGGAGCACATGTGTTATTTGTCAAGAAGAAGGACAGTTCTTTTCGCTTGTGCATTGATTACCGAGAATTGAACAGAGTGACGATCAAGAATAAATATCCCCTACCCCGCATCGATGATCTTTTGGATCAACTTCAGGGAGCTTCCATATTTTCCAAGATCGATTTAAAATTTGGGTATCATCAGTTGCAAATTCGAGAGTCGGATATCGCTAGGACGGAGTTTCGAACATGCTATGGTTATTATGAGTTTGTGGTAATTCCGTTTGGGTTAACTAATGCACCTGTGGTATTCATGGAATTAATGAATCGAGTTTTCATCAACTATTTAGATCAGTTCGTGGTTGTCTCCATTGATGACATTTTGATTTATTCTCTTGACCGAGAGGAGCACGAATTTCACCTTCGTCAGGTTCTCGAAGTGTTGAGATGAGAGCAACTTTATGGAAAGTTTTCCAAATGTGAGTTTTGGATGTCCGAAGTGACGTTTCTCGGACATGTTTCATCAGACGGAGTACGCGTCAACCCACAGAAGACGGAGGCTATCCGAGATTGGCAACCTTCAAAGAATGTTAAGGAAATCCGAAGCTTTCTCGGATTAGCTGGTTATTATCGGTTATTTGTGGAAGGATTTTCTAAAATCGCTCAACTCATGACGGACCTTTTGCGGAAGGATAAGAAATACACGTGGAGTTTTGAGGAACTCAAGAGCCGGTTAATTCAGCACTTGTCCTTTCCTTGCCACAAGGGACGGAAGGATTTGTGGTTTATAGTGACGCGTCCGGACACGGTCTCGGGTGTGTACTAATGAAGAACGGGAAGGTTATTGCCTATGCTTCGCGGCAACTGAGACCTTACGAGGTCAACTATCCGACCCACGACATAGAGCTTGCGGCCGTGGTGTTCGCGTTGAAGATTTGGCGTCATTTTCTTTATGGTGTCACCTGTCAGATTTTCACTGATCATAAGAGTTTGAAATATATATTTACTCAGAAGGGGTTAAATATGCGACAGAGACGGTGGTTAGAACTGATTAAGGATTATGATATTGAGATTCAATACCACCCGGGTAAGGCGAATGTTGTCGCCGACGCCTTGAGTCGTAAGTCCATTCAGGAGCAAATGCTTGCTCGTTTAACAGTTCAGAAGGAGCTTCAGCAGGAATTCCTAAGACCCGAGATCGAGGTCTGGTTACATCAAGTACAAGGACAACTTTATATGTTAGAGATTTCATCGCCACTTGAGGAGGCGATCAGAGTGAATCAGTGTTCAGACCCATTTTTGTTAAGCATTCGAGATGATGTGGCTCAGGGGAAAGCCCCTGGATTTGTGGTCCACGAGGATGGACTTTTGCGATTTAAGAACCGGTTATGCGTTCCGGCGAATGACGAGTTGAAAAACTCGATTTTGAGAGAAACTCATGCTACCCCTTATTCCATTCATCTGGGGTCTAGCAAGATGTACAAGGACTTGAAACAAAACTATTGGTGCAATATGAAGCGAGAAGTCACAGAATTTGTTTCGAGATGTCTGACCTGTCAGCAAGTCAAGATAGAACATCAGCGACCGGCGGGTATGCTGAAACCGCTCCCTATTCCAGAGTGGAAATGGGAGGATATTTCAATGGACTTCATCACGAGTTTTCCGACGAGTCGTCGTGGCATGAATACAATTTGGGTAATTGTGGACCGTTTAACTAAGTCAGCTCATTTCCTTGAGAATAAGGATATGTAGGGTCCCGAGAGACCTTCATCAAGGATATAGTGAGATTGCACGGTACTCCTAAGAGTATCGTTTCTGATCGTGACGGGCGATTCGTGTCATATTTTTGGAAATTAGTTCATCGTGCCATGGGAACTCAGCTTAATTTCAGCACAGCTTTTCACCCTCAGTCCGACGGACAATCGGAGACGACTATTCAGACGTTGGAGGACATGTTGAGGGCATGTGTTCTTGGTTGGAAGGACGATTGGGAAGCCCAACTACCGTTGATCGAGTTCACGTACAATAATAGTTGGCATGCTTCGATTAATATGGCACCCTACGAGGCCTTGTACGGTTGTCGTTGTCGATCTCCCTTGTGTTGGGATGACTTATCAGAATCAATCGGCACCAAGCCCGATATGCTTATAGCCGCCCGCGAGAAGGTAGCTTTGATCAGGAATCGTTTGTTAACCGACATAAATCATATGCATATAATCGTCGTCGACCATTAGAGTTCGAGGCAGACGACCACGTTTTGGTCAAGGTATCCCCTAGTCGAGGTATCTTCCGTTTCGGGAAACGAGGGAAGTTGAGTCCGAGATTCATTGGACCATTTGAGATTTTAGATCAAGTAGGCGAGCTGGCTTATCGATTGGACTTACCTCCGGTGTTGAGCCGAATTCATAATGTGTTTCACGTCTCTAAGTTGCGGAAATATGATGCGGATCCGAGTCACATACTTCAGTTCGATGAAATCGAGATCGCGGATGATCATACGTACGAGGAGCGTCCTGTACGAGTCTTAGAGCGGCGAATCAAACAGTTGAGGAGCAAGACGTTTCCTTTGGTTAAGATCCAGTGGTCTAGACACGGAGTCGAAGAGGCTACTTGGGAAACCGAGGATAGTATGCGGGAGAGTTATCCCGAATTATTTGACCCTTAGTTTCGGGGACGAAACTCCTTTAAGGGGGGAGTACCTGGCTGTAAATTCATTCATTATCATTCAGTATATTGTCACTCAGTAATTTTTCACTCATTAATAATTATTCATCATTCATATTCATTCATTGTATTCACCGTTCAGAGTAATTTTGTATCGTGTATCAGTTATTATTCGTCATTCAACCCGGTTGGAGAATCGGGCCGTGCATATCATCATTGTCATCTTTGTAGTGGGGTGTGTGTGAGGAGTAGCGCACGCTACGTACTCTCTTTAGCGCGCGCTAATTGAGTACGGGTAGCGCACGCTACCTCTAAGCATTAGCGCACGATAATATGGTTCAGGCAGACAGTCCAGAAGGCACTGGACTGAATGTAAGTTGTAGTAGCGCACGCTACCAATGGTAAGTAACGTATGCTAGTTGTGTGGACAACGCACGCTAAGCAATCAGTGTAGCGCACACTAAGGTCCGAGCAAGCAGAGTCCAATGGGTACTGGACTGGAATGGAATAATTCTTAGCATACGCTATGAGTGGATATTAGCGTACGCTAATGGTGTTAGTAGCACACGCTAAGTAATTGGTGTAGCGCACGCTAACGCGAGCAAGAAAAGAGGACATTAGGTTCTGGACTCCGGTATTCTGGACATCAGCCATCAGGTAGCACGCGCTAACACAAGGTTAACGCACACTAATAAGAGGCGTTAGCGCACGCTACCAATGTATGTAGCGCACGCTAACGATGCAGTCAGTGGGTACTGGACTACCCAGTGCACCCATTAGCGCACGCTAAGCACAGGAGCTAGCGCGCGCTAAACTGGGTTTACTATATATTGGACAGTTTAGCCCCATTTCGTCATTTTTTCATTCCTCCTCCTCCTCTCGATGGTTTTGGGCGATTTTGGGATTTTTGAGAAGTGGTGTTCGAGCTGCAATCATCTATAAACATCTTCAATCTTATAATCCAGATTAATCATCATTTCATCCTCTCCAATACATCAAATCAAGGTAAACATTTCTTGGATCTAGAATTTCGGATTTTGATTGTTTTCCTCCCGATCTCTTCGTGTAATCTTGCTATTATGTTGGAATATGTTAGATATGGATTATCTACCTTGGATACATGTATTCCTATGAATTTGTTGGTGTATATTTCGGATTTGATGAATATTTGGGGAATTATTCTAGAACCCTTGATGTTTGACTTTGGTAATTTTGGGGATTTCCGATTGATGTTGTCATAACCTTGAGTTGTGGTTTCCTATTGGATTATTGATGTCATTAATGAAGTTTTGTTGGGTTGAATCATTCCTTGGAGGTTTGGTAGCGATATTATTGGGGTTGGTTGTAACAAAAGGGAAGAATGTTTACAACGTATTCATTAGAATGCCCCAATGAGTTTGATTATTCTTGTATCGACTTTTGAGTTGGTTATAATCGTCCTTGATATATATATTGAGCGTTTGTTGGTAATCATGTTATTCAAGGTTGTTCGAGCGACCGATATTCCTTTTAGGACGTTTGTTCGTGAGAGGACATTTCACCACCGGTATTGTGTAAGTTAATTCTACTCGGTTAAAAGGATATCGATTCCTTTCATTGTTGTTCATTCACATTCATAATTCATTCATGATATATTATTCATGTCGAGACTTGTAATTATCAAACTAATCATTCAATTCACGAGGAACGACGGTTCCAATCATTTCAGTGATCTATCATTCATTTCATTATTATTTCATCTCGGTGAGTCATTCTTGACCCTTGTCGATTTGTTATTCATTGATATTCATCATGGTCACTTTTGTTTCTGGTGACCTTCTGGGTTCATATTGCGAGGCCGGGTGGTTATGTGCGGAATTTTTAGTCAGGCACACGATAGTCATGTGAAGGGTTCACCGACACAATGGACTATGCACACGGTAACGTGCCTCCGTGAGACTAATTAGGTACAAGGACGGGTGTGTCCGGACACTTGTCTTGTGCACTTGCACGTCCCATTACGGGCATACTATGATGCCCCTCTTCAGCTTAATTTCATGTCATATATATTTAACGATTATGCTTGTTCAACTCTTGAGGATTGTTGTTCTGTGTAACCGACCCCCGTGGGGGATGTTGTTTTCAGGTCATAGCAAGGCAAAAGCACGGGAAGAGAACGTTGACGGCGAGGAGTCCCAGTGATACTAGTAGGGGGCCCAGTCCTTTTCAGTCATTCATGTCTCTCCATTTTTATTTCCGCTGCAAATTTCCGTTTGGATATTCATTTTATTCAGTGTTGTATATTTTATCTTCATATAAAATATACATGTATTCTGTATTTCCTGGGTGTGTTGTACTTAAAAACTCCTCATCGGAGTAATTAATGATATAATGTGGTTCAGTACTACAATTATATTATTTAATTCATTAATTTTAATTCGCCTGGTGGGTCCCAGTCGGGGGTCCACGACACTGTAATATCCGCCTAATTTGGGGTGTTACAGAAAGGACGATACGAAGGCAAACGTGTAATATCCGTATTTTTTCTTTCCCTTGTATTTTCGTTTTTGGTGTATTTCTCGATCGTAGTGACCCTCGTGTACTTTTCAGCGTGTCCTTCCTGTCAAACTGTTGAACTGTATTCTCGTTATTGTTGTGCGGAACCGCCGTTTCGGGGTTGCCGTGGATCCATTTCGTGTTGTTGGTTCCCAAATATTGATTCCTATCGTTTTATTCTCTTTTCGGATCATTTTTATCATTTTGGAACCCAATAGGGGGTGTGGGCCGCGGCACAAGATGTGCGTGCCGCGGCACACAAATTCCTTCAGTTGTTGGTCGAACAAAGCATGCGTGTGCGCGGCACACCCATCCGGTGCCGCGGCACGGTGCGAGCGATGCCGCGGCACACTGTCGGTGCCGCGGCACACTCGTGTGTCTTCTGCGACCAAAACCCAGTATCTGGTGCGCGGCTACGCGGTATCTTGCGGCACACTGCCGAAACCTGGGAGTAAATTTTTGGCCTGTGCCGCGGCACACTTCGGCTGTGCCGCGGCACACGAAGCGGTCAACTGTGCAATCTCGTCCTTATTAGACGAGATCGGCCGTCTTCTCCTTCATTTCACCTGCGCGCGAGAGAGAGAGATCTAGGAGGGGAGGACTTCTCAAGCATTCTTCATCCGGGGGTCGATTTTCATCATTCCCTTCGGTTGTGAGGCTCGGGTAATCAATCTAACGCGTGTTCTACGGATCTTAGTACTTGAATCTTCAAAGGTAATATTTCTAGAACCCTATTTTCGATTAATTTGGGGGTTTTGGGTTTTACTTCCGATTCGTTCCGTTTTGTTGATGGATTCATGATGAATACGATTAATATTGTTAGTATCTTTAGTTTTTCTACGGATTCATGGATATTTTGCGGTTTTTACGGAATCGAGAGGGTTTGGTTGTGGTCCGCCCTCGTTGTTATTTTTGGTACGAATATACATGAATCGTAGGCGGGTTTCCGGGTGTATTCCATTTCCGTAATCGTCTAGAGTTGGTTGTGATTGTGTTATTCGAATCGTTAGGTTCATTTCCTACGGTTCCTTGCGGTCGTGTTCAACTCTTCCGTTCCGTTCGTGTCATCGTCTATTTAATCGAGGCAAGTATCCTTATGAACTTACAATCTTGACATAGTAGTATTGTATGAGAAATGGTGTGTGTGTGTGTGTATGCTCACTACGGGTTAGATCCGACGGGGTCTCGGTAGGGGTCCACAAGAGACGTGGATCGACGAGCTTGCTTTTAACCACTACGGGTTAGATCCGACGGGGTCTCGGTAGGGGTCCACAGAGACGTGGATCGACAGTTAATTGTGGTGAAATTTTACAAATGTGATTTGATATTGGCATTTCCGGAAATGAGTGCTTTCGAACGGTTTTCTTTATTGCATGCATTTACTATATGTGTAAGATGTAAGTTGTTCATCTAGTTACTTGTACTAGCGTAATTGCTAACCCCTCTGGGGACCCGTTTTGGGGAAATTCGTTTTATGAATTTCAGGTCAGGTTCATCGGGACGAGCGGGCGCTGGACGATTACGGATGATGGCCATGCGTGATGATTGTGCATAAGTGACGTCTTAATGTCTTTTTGTCTTTTCATCTTTTGTGGCTTTTGAACTAATAGTTGTACTCGAGTACTTAAGAGTTCTTGTTCGTCCGGATTGTATTGTTGCCTATATGTTTGCGTTGATTGATGATGTTATGTTTGACTGGTTGAACCGGGTGGATTATTCTGTTTTGCGTCTTTATGACATGGTGTTGTTTTGTCGTTTATGTGAGTCGATGAGTATGATGCTGTTCAGCCTGGTGGGTCCCATATAGGGATTCACGGCGCTGTAATATACCTCGAATATCTTGAGGGTGTTACAGAAAATGGTATCATAGCTCTAGGTTTATGGATACCTAGGCTTGTCGGTTTATTGGGTCTTGTGGTGTTTTGTTTTGCACATCATCGTCACGCTGCCATGATTCCGGTACTACCAGTGTCCGTAAGTTTTCCTTCCTCTGTTCATTATTTCCTTGTATCGTACCTTTGATTCTCGACTTGTGATTGTTCTTTTCTCGTACTTACCCTCGTATGGCTTTTGCTACTTATTTAACTCCAGTATGGATGCTGGAAGAGGTCGTGGTCGCGGTCGTGGTCGTGGACGCGGCCGGGGACGTGGGGCAGCCGGTGGGGCGGCCACGTCGCGATCTTGAGGCCGGCGATCTGGCGACCGCCACAGTCATGCTTCTTCTCAGGAGCGCGCTGACCTTGGTATTGCGGCTGTTATGCAACAAATGGTGAACCAAATGGCGGCAATAGCTCAGGCGGTTCAGAACCCGGATCAGGCCCACGCTAATCGGGGCGGAGCGGATCGATGGCTCCAAGATGTTATCAAGATGCATCCTCCTCAGTTTTCGGGAGCTTCAGACCCGATTGGCTGGGAAGGGTGGGTCAAGGAGATATCTAAGGTCTTCGTTGCCACTAACTGTCCCGAGGACCGTAAAGTCCCTATTGCTCAATATTTTCTCACTGGGGACGCTACGGACTGGTGGGAGGCCGTTGGGCCCAAAGACCATGCTGCTTCGTGGGCTGAGTTTCAAGAGTTGATGGAGATTGAATATTACCCGTGGCCAGTCAGACAGGCTCGGGTACATGCTTTTTATGATGCTCAACCGCGGGATATCCCCGTATCTCAAGCTATTGCTGATTTTAACAAGGAGTTGGGTTATGTGAAGACCCAAGTTGTCGAAGAGAGTGACAAGATTTTCCATTTCTCCAGACGGATGAAGTTGCCGATTCGGGACTATATGTCGGGACTCGTATGCACTACCTTGAAAGACTACCAGAGCAGGGCCCTTGCTTATGATATGTCTGTGATGGCGAGTGAGGCGGCCCGCGAGAGTAAGAAGCAGAAGTCCGCCGGGAACTTTTCGGGCCACAAGAGTGGGGGTCAGCAGAGATCCCAATCTGCTAACTTCCCCGCCGGCGGTCCACTCGTTCACTTGGGGTCCTCGTGGAACTACCGGTGCTCCTTTCCGCGATGTGAAGTGTTTCAATTGTGGTCGCACAGCCACGTCGCCGTACTTGTTTGAGCCCTTTGCGACGTAATCAGTGTGGCGGCCGCCACAAGGCTTCTGTCTTTGAGAGGGAAAGAATTCTTGGTGCCCGGGCTTCCATTCCAGCGCCTAGGGAACCAAGTGTGAATCAGGGATCGTTTGCTCCTTAATCTCCGCCTAGTGCTAGTCGGGGAAGAGGTCGGGGTCAGCCCTCTAAGGGGGGAGCTTCCAGTGTCGGTTCAGCCCACCCGCGTGTCTATGAGATGCGTAAAGCCGATGACCCAGCGGCTACCATGGCGACAGGTACTGTTTATATTCTTTCTCAGCCTGTCAGTGTGCTTTTCGATTCCGGTGCTACGCATTCGTTCATATCTTTGGATTGTGTGCGCCGTCTGAGTCTCGACTGTTTGACGCCTTGTGAACCCTTCATCGTTAAGCTTCCTAGCGGCGATAGGATCGTTGGTGATCAGGAGGTTCGAGGCATTACGTACTTATTTGTGAGAGGACTTGGCCCTCTAATCTTATTGTTGTGAGTATCGAGGGTGAGGATTTGATTCTTGGTGATGATTGGCTCGAGCGGCATAGTGCGATCATGAACTACCGCACGAGAATCATCACTATGTTAGCCGAGGACGGCACCGAGCACTCTTTCGTGGGGCGAAAGAGGGGAAACCAGAAATTCGTCATTAATGCCTTGAAGGCGATGAGTCTCCTGCGAAAGGGGTGTACTGGTTATTGGTGCTATGCCTTGAAGGCGGAGGATGGTGGAGTCGAGCTTTCGTCGATTCCAGTCGTTAATGAGTTTCTGGATGTATTTCCTGACGAGTTACCGGGATTGCCACCGGATCGTGAGGTTGAGTTTGCTATAGAGTTAGAGCCAGGCGCGGCTCCGATTTCGAAGGCGCCGTATCGCATGGCACCTTCAGAGATGGCAGAGTTGAAGAAGTAGTTGAGTGAGCTTCTTGAGTCGGGGTATGTTCGACCGAGTGCCTCGCCTTGGGGCGCACCGGTCCTGTTTGTGCGGAAGAAGGATGGCTCACTACGTTTGTGTATCGACTATCGCGAACTAAACAAGGTGACCATCAAGAACAAGTATCCTTTGCCGAGAATTGTGACTTATTCGACCGATTGCGGAGGCTGCGGTATTCTCGAAAATTGATTTGAAATCGGGGTACTATCGGCTCCGGGTGAGAGAGTCCGATGTGCAGCGACTTTTCGGACGAGGTACGGACATTATGAGTTCGTAGTCATGCCTTTCGGGTTAACTAATGCGCCGACGGTGTTCATGCGATTGATGAACAAAGTTTTTATCGAGTATCACGGATAAGTGTGTCGTCGTCTTCATAGACGATATTCTTATTTACTCAAGGAATGAGGAAGAGCATGCCCATCATTTGCGGATAGTGTTAGACATTTTGAGGGCCGAGCAACTCTATGCGAAGTTCTCGAAATGTGAATTTGGGTCAAGGAAGTGATGTTTTTGGGTCACGTGATTTCGTAGAAGGGGTTCGTGTAGATCCGCGAGAAGATCGAGGCGGTATTGGATTGGGCACCGCCCAAAACGTGAGAGAGCTCAGAAGTTTCTTGGGTTTGGTGGCTACTACCGTAGGTTCGCCGAGGGTTTCTCGAAAGCTGGATCGACCACTTACACAGTTGCTCGAGAAATCAGAAGTTAAATGCGGAATGACGAGGCGATTGAGTTTTGAGGAATCGAAGAAGCGATTGACTTCAGCCCGGTTTTGGCATTGCCATGTGGCGAGGTTTTGCCGTTTATAGCGATGCTTGGTCGTGGTCTTGGGTGCGTATTAATGCGGCACGGCAAGACCATTGCCTTTGCGTCGAGACATTGAGGTCGTATGAGTGAACTACCCTACTCATGATTTGGAGTTAGCGGCAGTCGTTTTTGCGCTCAAGATTTGGCGTCACTATCTTTTCGGCTCTGCATGTCAGATTTTTACCGATCATAAAAGTCTGAAATACATATTTACCCAGCGAGAGTTGAATATGAGGCAGAGGAGGTGGTTAGAGTTGATTAAGGATTATGACCTCGAAATCCTTTATCATCCGGGCAAGGCGAACGTCGTGGCTGACGCCTTGAGTCGGAAACCGGTGGCGTTGCGAATGCTTGAGATCCTTACATCTCAGTCTGAGCTTCGAAGGGCTTTGATGGAGTCAGATGTTGAAGTCTTATTGCCTGGAGCCGTCGGGCAACTATGTGCTTTAGAGATTTCGTCATCTTTGATCGATGAAATTAAGCTGAAGCAGTCAGAGGATCCGATGATTACTCAAATCCGAGAGAACGTTCTTAAGGGAAAGTCTCCTGGGTTTGTGATTCACGAGGATGGTATTTTGAGATTCCAGAGTCGGCTTTGTGTGCCGAACGACTCAGAGATGAGACAGCGTATTTTGCGGGAGGCCCATGCTACACCTTACTCCGTTCATCCTGGTTCGAGTAAGATGTACAAGGACTTGAGAAGGAACTTCGGTGGAATGACATGAAGAAGGAGGTCGCGAGTTTGTAGCAAGGTGTTTGACTTGCCGCAAGTCAAAATCGAGCATCGGCGACCGTGGGCTTTTGCAGTCACTTCGTTCCGGAATGGAAATGGGAAGATATATCGATGGATTTCATTACGAGTTTGCCGAGATCGAGATCGGTCATGAATATGGTTTGGGTGATTGTTGATCGTCGACCAAGTCGGCACATTTTCGGGCATCAAGGACACTTGGGGTCCGGAGAAGTTGGCTCGTGTGTTTATCGCGCAGATTGTGAGACTTCACGGTACTCAAGTCTATTGTTTCGGATCGTGATGGCCGTTTCGTATCGCACTTCGCAAAGTGCATAAGGCGTTGGGTACCCTTTGCATTTGAGTACCTCTTTTCATCCCCGATCGGATGGACGGGAACGCACTATCCAGACGTTCGAGGACTTGTTGCGTGCCTGTGCTCTCGATTGGAGTAGTGACTGGGAGGAACATTTGCCGCTGATCGAATTCACGTACAACAACAGTTGGCACGCGTCGATTCGGATGGCACCGTATAAGGCACTTTATGGGCGGCGATGTCGATCACCGATTTGTTGGAATGAGGCGTCCGATTTGGTCGGGACCGAGCCGGATGTCGTTTTAGAGACGAGGCGGAAGATAGAAGTAATTCGAGAACGGATGTTGATCGCCCGAGTCGGGTAAGTCGTATGCCGACGTCCGTCGCCGACCTTTGGAATTCGAGGTGGGAGACCACGTTTTGCTAAAGGTGTCGCCGACGAAGGGAGTTTTTCGTTTCGGGAAGAAAGGGAAGTTGAGTCCGAGATTTATCGGCCCCTTTGAGATCCTCGAGCGAGTCGGTGGGTTGGCATATTGTTTGGCGTTACCTCCGGCCTTGAGTCATGTTCATAGCGTTTTTCATGTTTCCCAGCTGAGGAAATATGTCCCGGATCCTAGTCACGTCATCGATTATGATGAGATTGATGTCGCCGAGGATGTTACTTTTGAAGAGCGTCCTTTGAAGATTTTGGAGCATCGTGAGAAACGATTGAGGCATAAGACCATACCTTTGGTCAAGGTGCAGTGGTCGAGACACGGTGTCGAGGAGGCAACTTGGGAAACCGAGGATAGCATGCGTGCTAGGTACCCGGAGTTGTTTGTTTCTTAAGTTTCGGGACGAAACTTATTTTTAGAGGGGTAGAATGTAATATCCGTATTTTTTCTTTCCCTTGTATTTTCGTTTTTGGTGTATTTATCGATCGTAGTGACCCTCGTGTACTTTTCAGCGTGTCCTTCCTGTCAAACTGTTGAACTGTATTCTCGTTATTGTTGTCCGGAACCGCCATTTCGGGGTTGCCGTGGATCCATTTCGTGTTGTTGGTTCCCAAATGTTGATTCCTATCGTTTTATTCTCTTTTCGGATCATTTTTATCATTTTGGAACCCAATAGGGGGTGTGGGCCGCGGCACAAGATGTGCGTGCCGCGGCACACAAATTCCTTCAGTTGTTGGTCGAACAAATCAGACTGTGCCGCGGCACACCCATCCGGCAGCCGCACAAGCAGCCGAAGGCTGCCGCGCACACTGTCCGTGCCGCGGCACACTCGTGTGTCTTCGCGACCAAAACCCAATCAGACGGTGCCGCGCACACGCAGCCGTGGCCGCGGCACACTGCCGAAACCTGGGAGTAAATTTTTGGCCTGTGTCGCGGCACACTTCGGTTGTGCCGCGGCACATGAAGCGGTCAACTGTGCAATCTCGTCCTTATTAGACGAGATCGGCCGTCTTCTCCTTCATTTCACCTGCGCGCGAGAGAGAGAGACCTAGGAGGGGAGAACTTCTCAAGCATTCTTCATCCGGGGGTCGATTTTCATCATTTCCCTTCAGTTGTGAGGCTCGGGTAATCAATCTAACGCGTGTTCTACGGATCTTAGTACTTGAATCTTCAAAGGTAATATTTCTAGAACCCTATTTTCGATTAATTTGGGGGTTTTGGGTTTTACTTCCGATTCGTTCCGTTTTGTTGATGTATTCATGATGAATACGATTAATATTGTTAGTATCTTTAGTTTTCCTACGGATTCATGGATATTTTGCGGTTTTTACGGAATCGAGAGGGTTTGGTTGTGGTCCGCCCTCGTTGTTATTTTTGGTACGAATATACATGAATCGTAGGCGGGTTTCCGGGTGTATTCCATTTCCGTAATCGTCTAGAGTTGGTTGTGATTGTGTTATTCGAATCGTTAGGTTCATTTCCGCCGGTTCCTTGCGGTCGTGTTCAACTCTTCCGTTCCGTTCGTGTCATCGTCTATTTAATCGAGGCAAGTATCCTTATGAACTTACAATCTTGACATAGTAGTATTGTATGAGAAATGGTGTGTGTGTGTATGCTCACTACGGGTTAGATCCGACGGGGTCTCGGTAGGGGTCCACAAGAGACGTGGATCGATGAACTTGCTTTTAACCACTACGGGTTAGATCTGACGGGGTCTCGGTAGGGGTCCACAGAGACGTGGATCGACGGTTAATTGTGGTGAAATTTTACAAATGTGATTTGATATTGGCATTTCCGGAAATGAGTGCTTTCGAACGGTTTTCTTTATTGCATGCATTTACTATATGTGTAAGATGTAAGTTGTTCATCTGGTTACTTGTACTAGCGTAATTGCTAACCCCTCTGGGGACCCGTTTTGGGGAAATTCGTTTTATGAATTTCAGGTCAGGTTCATCGGGACGAGCGGGCGATGGAACATTACACGGATGATGGCCATGCGTGATGATTGTGCATAAGTGACGTCTTAATGTCTTTTTGTCTTTTCATCTTTTGTGGCTTTTGAACTAATAGTTGTACTCGAGTACTTAAGAGTTCTTGTTCGTCCGGATTGTATTGTTGCCTATATGTTTGCGTTGATTGATGATGTTATGTTTGGCCAACCAAGGTGGATTATTCTGTTTTGCGTCTTTATGACATGGTGTTGTTTTGTCGTTTATGTGAGTCGATGAGTATGATGCTGTTCAGCCTGGTGGGTCCCATATAGGGATTCACGGCGCTGTAATATACCTCGAATATCTTGAGGATGTTACAAAACGCCCCAAAACTTTGGGAAATTACGAAATGGACCAAACGCCCAAAACATCACGACACGACAATGGATAATCAAACCGAGGCTCCCAACATGTATAACAACATTAATGAACTTATGAGAAACTCGAAACAACAGTTTCGAACGAGATTCGCAAGAATCGAACTCGAGTGCGGAAAAGCCGCTAAGAAACACGGAACTCATCAAAACAAACCGGAACAAACTCGGATGACAAAAAGTGCAGAATTAATCATTCTCAGAATGACGAAATGGTCATAAGCGAGTCGCTAAGATGGACTTCCGCCAAACAAAGAAAATTATCGAAAATCGAAATGGCGGATATTATAATTCTTCCCCATAAACAAGCAAAAGAATCTGCTTCCGGTAAGGCAAAAGCTACAGTAAAATCTAAAGCCAAAGAACTTACTCCGACGAACGTGTTGGTAAGATTTGCTGATGCATGATATCACTCGAACCCACACAAAGGTCTCTCCCAAACTGGTTAGGTATTCACCATTGGGAATACGACAATATCTTGGAGAGCAACTAAGCAAACACTTGCAGCTACCTCCTCAAATCACGCTGAGATCATCATTTTTTATGAGGCGGTCCGTGAACTTATATGGTTAAGAGCTATCATTACACATATTCGAGGTAATTGTGGATATTAAGTACTACTAGTGATGCATCCACATGCATATATGAAGATAATGCAGCTTGGATCTAGCAGATGAAGCTTGAATATATCAAGGGCGATAATACGAAGCACATATCTCCAAAGTTCTTCTACAATCAGCAATCACATACTCTCCTATTATCAAGATAATTTCCCACTAGGTTCTTGCTTGACGAGGTTTTAACTAGTCGACATGATAGACATTGTCGACTAGGCACAAGAGGAGTGTTGAAGGAACAATAATGTGTCTTTCTTAGATATTGAACTTTTATTTATGTGATTCATATTGTGAGTAGGCTATGTCTGGATATAACATTCTATATCCTCGTACTCACTCTATATATAGGAATTTCATTAATAAAATGATATACATCTTTTACCCTACTATTGTATTTTTTGACAAAAATATAAAATTTAATATTAATTAATTACTCCCTCCGTCTTAAAATATGCCACAATAAGTTCGACATGAGTTTTAATAAAAGTTGGTGAGTATGTGGGGAGCATGTAATAAGTGGAATCCGAGTGAGAATAGTTTTTTATTATGAGTGTGATTAAAATATTCAATCTACCAAAAGTAAAATAAAGCTAAAAAGGTGAAAAAAAAAAGTCAACATTGAAATTTGCCTAGAATTGATAAATTAATGTCCAATTATAGCCGGTTTAGCGCCAAAATGAAAATAAAAGTTGCCAAAAAAAGCTTAAATTACAGACTTGGAAATTTTTATGGAGGGAAACACTATCTTACTTCCTAATCTCCTTCCAGTGTACTCCTCCTTAAAAATGCATTCTTTCCTTAGAACCAAACCAAAAGAAAAAAGGCAATAAATGCAACCATGGAAATGGTTAATAAAAGACAAAATCCGAGCGCTGCTGAAATGAATAAACTGGCTCAATGGTTGCTTCTGAACTCCGCTCGTGGTGAATTTATACATGGGACAACAAAAGAAGCTGCACAAAAGTTTGGAATCTCCAGGAAGAATGTGTACAGAACTTGAAAGGGTACAAAAGAGCAGCTTTCTGGAGGAGAAGCTGTACTCATGCAGTAGAAAAAAGGTGCAATACATAAAGATAAAATGATTCTTGATCAAGAGAATGTGAAGTCACTCACTGTACTTGAAAGATCTTGAATTAGAAAGATGGCAGTGAAGCTCAATGTGAGCAAAAGTTTAATGGGGAACTGGATTAAAGAAAAGCAGATTAGGACACATACAAATGCAATTAAACCAACACTTACAGAGCAGAACAAACTTGCTAGATTGAGATGGAGTTTGAGTCAATTGGATTCTCAAATCTCAAATAAAAAAGCCACATTTCAAAAAATGCATAACATAGTGCATATGGTTGAAAAATGGTTCTACATGACCAAGACTTTAGATAAGTATCATCTGTTGCTAAATGAAGTAGACCCTTATAGGTGTAAGCCTAAAAGATTCATCACAAAGGTGATGTGTATGTATGTTGTGAGCAGACCACAAAAAGAAAGTGATAGGCTTGTTTTTTGAGGGAAAATTTGACATATTTCCTTTCACAACTTTGGAGCCAACAAAAAGGAATTCTAAGAACAAAAGTAAGGGAACTTGGAGACTAAACCTATTCAGCCAATCAATAAGGCTGTAATCAAGGAATGCATTACCAAAGAGAAAGACACTAAACCTAGTGGTGGATTTTAAATAAAGATCAAGTATAGTATCATCACAAGGCAGCAACCAACAGTATCATGGTAGTATCATCACAAGAATAGAATTATATAAACAAATCAATATGGTATGCACAAGTTACTAGGCGTAATACCCTCAGAAATTAACCATCACATGGTACTATGGTGGCTTTTAACTAAAGATCTAGTATAGTATCATCACAAGGCAACATATCAAGTTCAATATCATGAAAAGAACAGATCAAGTGCAATATCATCAAAAGAAGATATCAAGTCTGGTATCAAAATAATAGATCAAGCAGTATTAGAAAAGAACAGATCAAGTGCAGTATCAACAAAAGAACACATCAAGTGCAATATCATCAAATGAACAGATCAAGTGCAGTACCAGATTAACCTAAGTGAAGATTAGGTTTCACCTAATTTTAGGGAGCGACATTACGTTGGGGGCACCAAATGGCAAAAGCTTCCCACCAATTTTGATCTTCTCTCTCGCTCCACTTGCAACGCAGAGGAACAGTGATGCACAGTGGTGGTAAAGGAATTTCAGGGAGCTTCAACATGTCAGGCGCCAAATGGCAAAAAGTTTGTTCCAAAAATGATTTTCACAATCGCTGAACAGCAAACGCACATCCGAAGTAGGAGTTTCTGGCACAAATTCTTTAGAATCATCCCAGAACGACGAATTGAACAACAATATCGATTCAAAGTGAGTCACCATGGGGATAGATCGAAAGCTCGAGTCGAAGGGACTAGATCCGCAGTTACACAATGGTGACTCGTCGGATTCACTCGCGTGAAGCAGCGAACCAATCGATTCGCATGGTAGCGGCGACGATTCAATCGAGAGGAAGGGTAGGATTTCCATAAGGTGATAATGAGGTTGTTCTTGTTCTTATCGAATTTAAGTGATGGATGGGTTATGGGTTGGTATTTTAATTGGGTAATTAGTATATGTGTTAATATAAATTGGCTGGCTTTAATTAAGTTAGTGTTAATTAGGCTTATTAGTAATAATTGAGCCAATTTAATTAATTAAATAAGTCATTAAGTTTGGATTAATTCATTAGGTGCTTTTTGCCAATGAATAAGATAATCCATCTAATTGATTTGAGTGTGGCGGGCAAATCGGGGTGGCGAATTTCTGAACGCGTCAAACTCATTCCTTATTTTTGACAATAGCCCATGAACCAATCAATTGTCAACTTTTACTTTTGATCGCAAATTTCTCGCAATTTTCAACCTATTTTTGGACCATTCATCTGGGAGGAGAGAGTGGTCACCTAATACCCTAGGTGCCACATCACCTCTATTCAATAAAAATCTTCCAACTCAAAATTACCCAATTTTACCGTAACACTACCCTAAGTGGAGGGAGTGGTCACCTAATACCCGATTTTTTTTTCATACATAAAATCACATACAATATTTAAAATAAAAACATAACATTTCATTAAAAAAAACATTACATAATACTTAAAAAAAAGAAACATAACATAATACTTAAAAATAACTAGATTAAAATAAAAAATCCACTAATCATCGAGATGCGGCAAGTATTGACGTGCTACGTGCTCCGTGAGATCATATCGAAGTCGGTCATGGAGAACTTCGTCTAGTAACTCCGCTATCACACTGTCGTCGAACACTGGCTGGACCGGCTCATCCATTATATGAACCGGTGAGATTGTCCTTCCTTCGCGTTTTATAACCATATTGTGCAAAATAACACACGCATGAACCTGATTGGCAATCTTTGCTTTGGTCATAGCTCGGAGAGGCCGATCGAGAATTTTCCATTTCCTTTGAGAGCACCAAAAGCTCGCTCGACATCCTTTCTCGCCCCCTCTTGTAACTTCTTAAATCTCTTTTCCTTTGGGTCGGTTGGATACGGGTATGCTTTAACAAATGTGGACCACTTAGGATAGATTCCATCTGTCAAATAGTAGCCGCGTTTGTAAAAGCGTCCATTCACGTTGAATGAACTGTTCATCGCCGTTCCATTTCGATCTGTAAGATACAAGTCAGACTGATTCAATACGTTGATATCGTTGTTTGACCCTGGTGGACCAAAAAAAGCATGCCAAATCCACATATCTTGTGACGCGGTGACTTCAAGCATAATAGTGGGAACACCATAGTCACCTCTCGTATATTGCCCTCTCAATTGTCTAGGACAATTTTTCCATTTGACGTGTGTACAGTCGATGCTACCAAGCATTCCAGGGATGTGATGCTTCGCCTCATGGGCCTGCAAAATGCGAGCAAGGTCGTGTGCTGTCGGCCTACGTAGGTACTCTCGACCGTACAACTCAATGATGGCCTCACAAAAATAATCAAGACTTTCACGTGACGTTCTTGCAGCCATGCGTAAATATTCATCATACTCATCGGGGGGATTGCCGGTTGCGAGTTGCCTAACTAGAAGTGATTTTTTGTTTCGCCGTGAAACTTTTTTTCGAACGCGCGTCGTAGCCTTCTTGAAAATATGGGTATCTCGCTTAAATGTCGCCCACTATTTGCAAAAACATGCTTTTCTCCATTCGAATTTTTTTTAAAGTACTCTTCGTTGTACTTTGGTGTTTCAACGAACCAATCATTCTCTAACGTTTGAAGACCTATTTCCCGTAGACGATTTACGCTAGTTCGGCTAGAGCTTGCCGTGTCTTCAAGGTACTGAGCCGCTTGAAGCATAAGTTGCAACGAGCTACCTGTGGATATCTCGTCGGACGAAGACGGAATAATGCATTCGAATTCGGAAGAATCGGAAGACATTTTAGTAATTATTTTTTGTTTTTGAGAGATTAGTGTGTGTTTTATTTGAAAATAATGAGTGTATGTTATTTGGTTTTAAAGGGGATTTTTTTTTTTTAATGCAAGATAGCCGTTGGGCTTGGAAGCCGTTGGGTTCTTGAATTTTTTTTTTTTTTAGTTAACGGTCGTTTTTTTCAAAAAGAAAAAAAAAAGAAAAAAAAAACACACACACACACCGATCGGGCTTGGAAGCCGAATTTCTAACCGAATTTCACTACCCGAACCCCACGGGACGGTGTTGCCGATCGGGTATTTCTAGCCGATTCACTACCCGAGCCCCACTCCCTCCCCCCTTAGGCAGTCCCACCGGAATAGGCTTCCACCCAACACCAGGTCTTTACTTTGACCGTGCATTTTCTTCTCCTTTCGTCACTTTTTTCCTGCATTTTTCTTTTAATTAATTATTTTTTTGTTATGATATGTTGTTGGACAATGATGGATAAGGAATATATGGGAAAGAAAGTATTGAATTTTTTTATATATTTTCCGACATGGTTTTTTTCACATGGAAGTAGACCAGTTACCGACCGTGGGAGGATAATGTTAATGATGATGGAGGAAGTTAACATGGACTACCATTATCACGTTTGTCAGTACACAATTTTGACTATTAATATCTTTAATTTTTTATTTTTAAAAATTATAAAAATTTGATATTTTGAAAATATATTTTGCGGTGAATCTAACAAGATCTCACATGACTATATTTTTTCATATTTATGAATCACAAAAGATGGTCAAAAGACAATATGTGAACAGTGTAATAGTCAACACGATGCAATAATAAGAGAACGAATGAAGTATAATGTATTGTTCCAAAACAAAAATATATCTTTTTTTCAAAAATATTTTAGTTAGGTTTAATTATTTATTGAATCGTGTTTGAACGAGTTTTCGTTGGACCGAATACGAATGAGATCAAATAGACTATATTGCATTAATACAAACCCCCAAACATTTTAGAAAAAATAACCTAAAAGAAAGTAAAAGAGTTGACTTCCTCGTAAAAATAATATTTAACTTTAATTTTATTATCCATAACACAATTTTTACCCACTCCACTCAATATACCTTTATATATAACATTCAGTCAGAAACCCTAAACACTTCATCTTTTCCTTTTCCGCCGCTAATTTCTCCTTTTTTGCTACTCTCTCTCTCTCTAGACCTGCCCATTCTCGCCGGCCCGGCGGGCCTGAACCGGAACCGGCCCGGCGGTTCAAGGCCCTAAACCGGACCGCCGGTCAACGGTTCAAAACCCGAACCGGAACCGTCTCACCAAGGGCCGATTACGGTTCCTCCCAACTGCGAACCGGAACCGGCAGTTAACCGCCGGGTCGAACCGCCAGTTCAATTAAAAAAAAGATGTAGCTTGCAACGACTACAAGCTACATGCAGAAAGAAAGCGGAAAATGTGTGATTTATTTTATGGTGCAAAAATGGCTAAAATATTTTTCTTATATTCCGGATGTTTTCTTAGTAGCTAAATGTTTAGATCCTAAATGGAAATATGATGGTGTTTGTCAAATGTTAGATATATATTATGGTGCTTTCAAGCAAATGGACTTTTTACATGTACAAATTGGTGGAGAATTAGTTTCATTTGATATTCCTAATGTTTCCCAAATAAAAGATGATTTAGAAAGAACATTAAGGACTCTTTTTGCCGAATATAGGATGATTTATGGTAATATAAATGAAACGCCAATTTCTACTACTACCTCTTCACTTATACCACTTGATTTAAACTCATTAGATCCATTAGTTCAACAATTAAATAACAAGTACCAAGATAATAGTGAATTGGATATGTATTTGGGTTGTCGTTTTGTTTTTGGTGTTGAAGACAGTACTCCCCAAATCGACGTGATGAAGTGGTGGTCAAAAAGAACGGAGTATCCAATTCTCTCTATCATGGTGAAGGAGTTATTTGCCGTCCTCGCATCTACTGTCTCCGTCGAACAAGCTTTTAGTACTAGCGGACTAATGTTAGACCAAAGAAGATCAACGATGAAACCAATAAACATTGAAGCCAAACAAAATGATTGGGATGATATAGATGAGAGCGAAAATGAAGAGTTCACCGAAAGTGATCGATCGACGGCGGACGAGAACTAGGAAGCATTAAAAATGTAATCGAACTACGTGGATTTTAATTTATGCTACTTGTAATGTTTCCTCTTTTCACTTGTTTGTATGTTTATTTTAATTTATACTTTAATAATTTTTATCTAGTAGTGTTTTAATTAAACAACAAAAAAAATACAAAATGTGAATTCTGGAACCGGCGCTCCAAACCGGAATATTTTTTAATTTATGCCTAAATAATTTTTATGTATTAGTTTTCTTAATTTAACAAGCAAAAAAAAAAATCGACGGGCCAGCCCTGAAAGGCGGTTTATGAGCCCGGCTCGGAACCGCCAAGGCTCTTCAGGGGCCAGTTCCGGTTCACCCTCCCTTGAACCGTGAACTGGCGGGCCGAGGCCCGGACCCGACGGTTCAAGGCCCGTGATCAGGTCTATCTCTATCTCTCTCCCCTTTTTTTTCTCTTTCTTTTCTCTTATCAGCCATGAGATTGCTCATGCCTGCCCCACCACCAACTACTACGAACTTCTTCAGCCGTCGGATTGCTCAACCCCAGAGCCCGATTCGCCGCAGTTGCCCTATGATAATTCGATCAAGAATGTGTGTATGTACGCAAGCAGACGATGTGCGTGAACGCGGCGTGGTATGATGGCGTCTTGTTGAGGTGTCTGGCGGTGACCGCACCGAGCACGGCGTCCTTGGAGTTGAATTCAGCTAACATGGTGCGCCCTTCGCGATGCAGGCATAATGGATTAGATCCAGATTGGGAATCATTGATTTTTTTTTTTGAAAAATTTCAACCAATTTTTACTGGTTTGTGTATATAGAAAGATAGAGGGAAATATTTTTAGAGTTTGGGGAATAAGATATCATGATCCATCGAAAAATGAAAGAATTTTTTTTTATGTTTTTTCTTTCGGCAAAAAACAGTTTCTCCTGTTTTTCAGGAAAAAAGTTCACATTTTTGCCATTCGATAATTTAGCATACTTATCGGTAAGTTAAATTACTATTATGTAATTTTATTAACAAGTTGGCTGGTGGTCACTGGACATAGTCTATGATCGTGAAATATCAGTAGGTATATTGTTACCATATGGTAATCTGAAATACATGTCGATAATTTGAATTAGCAGTGATTATTTTTGTTAACTGTGTGGATTGGTACTGGGCGGTGAGGGTCAAAATACAAATTTAATATAAAAATAATAAAAAAAGTTCAAGAACAGTTGAGGTGGTCGACGATCAAAAAAAAAAATTTCGGCGATGACTGTTGGCGGTTAGTCGGCGACGACCGGTGTGGTCGTCCGGCCGAGGGTGGTCGTCCTTCAATCCAATTGTGTAAAATAGCATCTTATATTTTTAAATTTAAAGTAAGGGTGTAAATAGAATATTCAAAATAATATTATTTTATGTAATGTGTTTTAAGTAAAAGAAGAGTTGGGTGCTGAGTGGTAAAATTAAAGTTACTGGAATTTGGGAAGAAAATTATTACGTTTGTAACTTTGGATCATTCTCCCAATATTTTATTCACGCTCCTTCGTGATATATGTCATTTTGCTAGACAAAAGTATTATCGTGCTCACTCTACTTGGATATTCTATTGGTTATAAAGTGTATAAACTTTATGACCTGACGTCCAAGAAAATATTAATGTTGAAGCATTAATCCCACGTTGAGAATACAAGCCATGCCATCAATATATAAAGATCCTGGACTACTCATCTCATTGCCAATTAGTTTTGAAATGGAACCCAGTCTTTAACAGGAAAGTTATATATATGGTTGTTCGACCTCCGCAATTTTTATAGGACCGGATTCTCCCGAGTATATGCGCTTCCGCCACTGATAATCTGTTAGAAAATTCTTCAAACATGTCGATATTATCTTGGGCAGCTTGCCAAGAAGTTTTGAGCAGTTCTGCCTCAACTACAATATAAATCGTAGGACTTACACTTTGGCGGAATTTCTGACAGAGCTTCAATCTGCCGAAGGTCTTTTCAAACAAGGTTATCATCAAATTATTGCGGCAACCGGTGCTAGTTCTTCAAAACCCAAATGGGAAAAGAAGAAAAAGCAGGTTGGCCAGAAGCAAGTGGCAACCTTCAAATCTAAGGGCAAGGCTAATCAGTCCAAGGCTCCTCAATCCTAGGCAAACAAAAAGCCGAAGGGCAAATGCTATAAGTGCGGTTTGAAGGGGCATTTCAAGAGTGACTGCCCTAAGAAAGGTACGTCTCATGCACTAGTAGTCAAAACATGTTTGGCTGCCTGTTCTATAACTTCGTGGATAGTATATTTGGGCTCCACTTATCATGTTATGACTCGCAGGGGTTCCAAGTAACCAAGGTACTTAATACAGATGAGATTACTATTAGCTGGGGCGACTATTCCAAGCTGAAGGCTGTTGCAGTGGGAGTCGTGCAGTTAAAAGTTAATGATAGGATTCTAGTCCTAAATAATGTGTTATTAGTACCTGATTTTAGAATGAATTTAATTTCAGTTTCTAAATTGCGTTGTGATGGATATTCAGTTTCTTTTGAAGATAATGCAGTTATTAAAAGAAATGGTAAAAATGTTTGCACGAGTACTTATAATGAAGGACTTTATATCATTAATGCTGTACCAGCCCCCTTGTATAATTATAAATCACTCTTTGACTAATCCTAATAAAAGAAAAGAACCTTCGAGCATAAATCAAACATGTTTGTGGCATTTACGACTGGGTCATATTAACCTTAGAAGGATTCAAATATTGGTGAGCAATGGCCCATTGGATTCGCTCCAATTGAGTCATTTTCAATTTGCGAATCCTGTCTAGAAGGGAAAATGACTAAAAGGGCTTTCCAAAGCAAAGGAAATCGTGAACAAAATGTATTGGAATTAGTCCACACCGATGTATGTGGTCCAATGAACATCCAGGCTAAGGGTGGTTTCGAATACTTTATAATGTTTATAGATGATTATCCGAGATATCGATACATCTATTTGATGCGACATAAGTCTGAATCTTTTGATAAGTTCAAACAATTCAAGGCTAAAATGGAGAAGCGTCATGGACAGAGTATCAAGTCACTACGATATGATCATGGTGGCGAGTATCTTAGTGGAGAGTTTTTGGATTTCTTGGCACATGTGGGGATTACTTCCCAGCTCACTGCGCCTGGTACACCACAACAAAATGGTGTTGATGAACGAAGGAATCATACTTTATTAGAGATAGTTAGGTCAATGATGAGTTATTCTGATTTGCCTATTTCGTTTTGGGGATACGCCTTGGAAACAGCGGCATACATTCTAAACTTGGTGCCTTCGAAATCAGTTCCAAAAACACCCACAAAACTGTGGAATGGGCGCAAGCCCAGTCTAGGACATGTTCCGATTTGGGATTCACCCGCACACGTGCTGAATAAGGAAACTGATAAGTTGGCATCTCGTACAGAAGTACGAGTGTTTGTAGGATATCTGAAGGGAACGAAGGGTGGCTTATTCTACAGTCCTAAAGATCAGAAGGTCGTTGTTAGCACCAATATCCGGTTCTTAGAGGAGGACTATGTAATAAGCCACAAGCCTAGGAGTGAGGTCATTCTAGAGGAACTTAGGGGCGAGATTTCGACAATACCAATTGTACAAACACCTAGTGTACTACGTATCGACACTATTGTGGATACGTAAACCAAGGACATGCCTCGTCATAGTGGGAGGGTTGTTCGTCAACCTGAACGTTTCATCGGCATGGGAGCATCTTCGGACCACTCCCCGGACCAGGATGAAACGGATCCATGTACATATAAGCAGGCAGTTCGAGAAAAAGATGCTGAATCCTGAAAAACAGCAATGGAATATGAAATGGGATCTATGGATTCTAATCAAGTGTGGGAGCTAGTAGAGCTACCCAATGGGGTAAAACCCATTGGAAGTAAGTGGGTCTACAAGCATAAGAGAGGATTGAAAGGGAAGGTTGAAACCTTCAAAGCAAGGCTTGTTTCGAAAGGTTACACTCAGAAGGAGGGCATCGACTACGATGAGACCTTTTTGCCAGTAGCCATGCTTAAATCGATCCGGATTCTCTTAGCTATAGCTGCGCATTTGGATATGGAGATTTGGCAGATGGATGTCAAGACTGCGTTCTTGAACGGGAGTCTTGATAAGGAAATGTATATGCGTCAACCTGAGGGATTTATTGCTGAAGAAGAGGAGCACTTAGTGTGCAAGCTTAAAGAGCCATTTATGGTCTCAAGCAAGCATCAAGGTCTTGGAACATGCGATTTGATGAGGTCATTTAATCGTATGGTTTTCAACAGTGTCCTAGTGAGGTTTGTGTATACAAAAAGTGCGATGGAAACGTGCTAGTGTTTCTTATACTGTATGTAGATGATATACTTCTAATTGGAAACAATGTGAAGGTATTATCTGACGTAAGGGTATGACTGTCTGAGCAATTCGATATGAAGGATTTGGGAGAAGCTAGGCACATCCTTGGTATTAAGATCTTTCGAGATTGCAAGAAAATGATGTTGTGCTTATCTCACGCATCCTATATCGATACGGTGCTAAAGCGGTTTAGGAGAATTCCAAGAAAGGTTTCTTACCTTACAGACATGGAATTCAACTATCTAAGGCTATGTTGTAACACCCCGAGATATTCGGAATAATTACAGCGCCGTAAACCCTTTAAGTAAGGATTTACAAGGCTAATAAAAAAAAGAAAGTAAATCTAAGACATCAATACTGCGGAAATTCAAGTTTGTGAAAACGTACAACTGGTTCAACGAGTAATTAATACAACCATATCGAATTAATATCAATAAGACACGCGTACTCGAGTACAGAAACCAAACCAAGAAAACAATCTCCAATAACAATAAACATCACTGAACCCCTTCGTCGTCACGTCGATCGTGGTCGCTTTCCGCTCCTCGGCTACCTGAACATCAAAACAAATGTCCACCCGAAGGGGTTAGCAAAACGATGCTAGTACAAGTATCATGTTAAACAATTCGAATATGCATCAACAATACATAACAAGATACACCACACGGACTTCCGCTACCGGAATCCGACAATGCGAATCTACAAGATTCCATTACACAGCATGGGTATTCCAATGATCCAGCGCCCTCAGCATAGATCCCAAGATGATCCCGTCGGACCAACACGAGGTGGAAATAACCCGTCCAATGATCCAGCGCCCTCAGCCTAGATCCCAAGATGATCCCGTCGGACCAACACGAGGTGGACATCCGATCCAGCGCCCTCAGCATAGATCGTACAACGTATACAGACACAACTCATGCATACACATATGCCAAATCATTATGTTCATCAACATGAACATATAAACACTATGTAACGAATACCATGGCAAATCAACGAAGTAGATATCATGTTCAACATCATGAATAATCATACGCATGCTCCAAAATACCAATATTAACATATCACGATACTTGCCTCGAAGATGGCAAGAACGATATACTTTCAATGATCTCAACCCACTCGAAGGTCGCCTCCTTCGATCAACGTAGCAAGCTCGAACCTTAACAAAAGGAATGATATACAAATCATCTCAAGTCGAACAATGGCCTAACAATTCGGCCTACGGCCGAAAAGCTCAAAATAAACAAACTGTCTGGATTGCTTAGCGCGCGCTACGTAACGCGTGCGCTAAAGCCGGATCGTAGCGACGCTATCGTATAAGACTAGCGTCGCTAGCCACGGACCGGCGATCGACTCGGCTGGTCTCATAACGTACGCTACGTACGTTTCGTGCGTTAACCGCACCTCGATAGCGCACGTTAACTCACACATGTTAGCGTGCGCTAATCTGCATGGCAGAATACTGCAAACCGAAAACTGGGTTGAATGGTGAAGAACTCATGAATTCTACCGTGATGATACAAGTTATCCTCGGGCATATCATGCTACTAAGGTTTGTGGAAGTTTTATGATTATGAAGTACAAATATACGGATAATCATCTCAATATCATAATCCATCTACGATTTTCAAGAAATAATCTAAGTTCCGATCGTCTTACGTTCCAAAACACATGATTCCAACGTGTACAACGTAGCAACTGGGTAATATCCGATTACTGATCATAAATCGATTTGAACATGCTTAGGAGTCCTTATAATAAGATGGTTCGAAGGTTCATACGATATATAGTGCCGATACGTCAAAAGTATCCTTCTAACATGTGATAACCGATTATAACGAAATACTTGCTATCCAAACATGATTCAAACTTCCTTAGGAACATTACTAACATCGGTGAAGAATCACCTACCTCAAAGTAGTGAAGAACACGGAGGAAAATGAAGCAATCCAACACCGAAGGCTTGAACACCAATCTCGATGATATACGATCTTCAATCTCGAACCAGGAGGTTGATACGAAGTGTTTAGGACGAAGGGAGTTATGTTCTAAGTGTAAGAGTTCGGGTTATGGGAGGAGAAAGAACTGAAATCACGAATAGGATGCTGTCCTATTTATAATAAATGTCTATTAGCGCGCGCTAGTCACCTTTCGTAGCGTGCGCTAGCAGTGTCTGACTTAACTGGAGTCAGCACTTAGCGTGCGCTATTCACATGTCTGTAGCGTGCGCTAAGGCGTTGACTTGGCTTTTCCCGAAAGTCGTCCAGGTTCATTCGACACAATCCGACAAGGGTCCCTCGGCCAGATCTCACCTACCGCACGTCTCGATCAATTTGACCACGCATAGCGTGCGCTAATGATCCCCTGTAGCGTGCGCTATGAATCCCCGTTAGCGTACGCTACACTCAGCCTGTAGCGTGCGCTACATGAACAGAATTTCAATCTCTATAACACATACACGAAATTATACGCTCGACAACATCGGATTATGAAATACGGAGAATAGTACTCAGACAAAAGTACAATCATTACAATATCACAAGTTCTAATTACATAACAGAAATCTCGGGTATTACATATGTGTCCTAGGACACAAAAGGATATAGATGACATGAAGCTGGTCCCTTATGCTTCGGCAGTGGGAAGCCTCATGTATGCTATGCTTTGCACTAGGCCTGATATCTGTCATGCTATAGGCATGGTGGCGAGATATCAGTCAAACCCAGGACCGGGACATTGGATTGCTGTCAAGCATATACTCAAGTACCTGAGAAGGAATAGGGAGCATATGCTTGTATTTCAATCAGATACACTTTGTCCATTGGGTTACACTGACTCAGATTTTAGTGCGCACAAAGAAAAGTCGAAATCAACTTCCAGATATGTTTTCACTTTGGGAGGTGGAGCCCTCAATTGGAGGAGTGTGAAGCAGAAATGCATGCGGACTCTACCATGGAAGCCGAGTATGTAGCAGCCTCAGAGGCAGCTAAAGAGGCGGTATGGCTCAAGTACTTCCTAAATAATTTGGGTGTGATTTCTAATTTGCCTAGGAGTATTTCACTTTATTGTGATAATACCGGTGCTGTTGCAAATTCGAAGGAACCATGGGCCCACAAAGCAAGCAAACATATCAAGCGCAAATATCATTTCATTCGAGATTTTGTGAAGAAAAGGAAGACTATTGTCTCCAAGATAGCATCTGAAGACAACCTAGCTGATCCTTTCACGAAAGGGTTGCCCTCAAAGTCATTTGAAGGGCATGTGGAAGGAATGGGGATGAGATGTATGGCAGCATTGCTTTGAGTATAAGTGGGAGATAGATAGACATAGTCTAGATAGTATACTTCAAATCATGCTTTGAGTATATGTGGGAGATTGTTAGGGTTGTATACATCAAAGCATACTTTATGCTTGTATTAACTAATTTCCCGGTCTTTATCTATGAGAATATTTAATTCATTTATCACATGTTTTGCATATTTATTCACGGTATGGTTATGCAAGTTGTCTAAATTACTTTATATTGTAGATAATGTGGTGTGTCGTGTCACACAGAAGATCACATTATCGGTTCCTTATATAGTAATAATTAGTTCACAACCTATATAACATAAGTCCGTTACGTGAGAGGTTGTAATACACGCTTGAGATTGGTTGGTCTTGACCATTAGCATATATTAGCGTATTTGGTATACGTTGAACAGGATCGAGGTGAGATAGATTCTTCTGTACTGACTATAAGAAGAACGCACATCTCGGACAATTATTATTTCTTAATTCTAGTGATTAATATTTAATTATATATTTAATATTTATTGCTTTGATTTATCATGGGTGATAGCCACAATGATTGAATCAATATGCTCGATATTTTGGGCAATATTATTATTTATATAATAATTAATATTATAGCTAAAAATTGTGTCCTGACGAGTCGGGTTGATCATGTCCCTTGAGGCACTCGAAAGGATTATTATATTAAACCCTGCAGGTGGTATTAATTTTCCGATATAATAATAAAAGTCGCGTGGTATACTCATGTATAACACATTAACTAATTAAAAGCTGTCAGTAGCTTAAATTATTTAATGGATATGGAATATCTTAAATACGGGAAATAATTAATTCAAAAAGGAGCCAAATTTCGTAATTTGGGAATTTGGTAGGAAGTGCAATATCAACTTTTTAGTGGACTAAGTTGATATTAATAGAGTCTTTATATTAGGAAGAGTCCTAATATTGGAAAGAAGATATCTATTGGGAGCCCTTACCTTGTCCTCCTTAAGGTCCCTAGAGTAGCACAAGACACCTATAAATAGGATATATGGGGGGTGGCGATTTTTCACCTTCTTGGAAGAATAAATTCGATTTTTTTTCCTTTGTGTATAATGGTGGATCTTGACTTGTGTTTTGGATTCCACAATTTAGATAACACAATATTTTTTTAAATACTAAAATATTCAAGAAAAATAGAGAGGAAAAATTTGTAAGGTATTTCTTGGAGATATAGTTTTCGGCCGACCCATATTGTTCTCCGAGTAGTCGGTAGATTGCTGCCCACACGACATCCGGATCTTAGGCGGGATATACTCTAGAAGGTCTTGAGGTAGAAATACAAGAAGATCAAGGAGGAGTACGAAGGGGAGTTCAATCGACCCAGAAGGAATTTTTCCACCACTTCGCTTCAAAGGTATGAATTACCAATTCCTGCTGCGTAAATACATATATTTAAATTGTTAATTAATCTATTTAATTAATTAATTGAGAAGCCTAAATAGAGTTAGTTTATAAAACCTATTATTCCATCCCACTTCCGCTGCGTTTTACTTCCAACATAAATATCTTTCGATTTGAACTAATCATTAGTACAAGCAACACAAGACTTTATCGAAAATTAGGTAGCTAGGCTTTGAACCTATTTTCCTTGTGATAAAGTCAGTGTTACTCAACACACACTCTTTAGTGTTTTTTGCCTACATCTCACGCTTAGCACCATTAATTGCCATGTGCTCATCCTGTCTGGTGAATTTTTCATGAGAGAAACTCCAACTCTCACTTTGGGACGGCACCATCCTTAAAGTTCACATAGGTGAAGTTCTTACAGCATCTCTGTTACTTACGGATGCTTGTCCTCATGACTGAACTTCATTAAGAGTTAAGAAAACTCAACCTCCAATAGTAACAGCCAACATTAACGTGTTTTGAACATCCAAATCAATCACTTGTTCTTACCCATTGAACCTAATGTTAGTCAATTCCTAACGTTAGGTTGGGTTGCCATCATAGTCGGATCACTACTCAAGGAGCTTAAGACCCATCCCTCTCGAGGTCGATTTCACCAAATCTCTTGCAAGAGGTTTAGTGAACGGATCAACAATGTTAAAGCTTGATCTCACATACATGAGTGAAATGATTCCATCTTTGATCAATTTCCTCACATAATTATGTCTAAGACTAATATGTCTAGACTTTCCATTATACACTTCACTGTATGCTCTTGCTAAGGTTGATTGACTATCACAATGTATCGACACGGTTGATATATTGTCTTTAGCTAATAAAACTTCTAAAAGAAGATCCCTTAACCATTCAGCCTCTTGATCTGTGGAAGCCAGAGCCACGAACTCTGATTCCATGATCGAATGAGTAATACACGTTTTTTTATTTGATTTCCAAGAAACTGCTCCTCCGACAAGTGTAAGCACCCAACCTGTAGTAGATTTGTTATCTACGACACTCGATATCTAACTTGCGTCATTATATCCTTCTAGTACGGCAGGAAACTGACCGTATTAAAGTCCAAGATTCTTGGTTTTTAAAAGAAATCCAAAAATTCTTCCAATGGCCTTCCAATGCTCGGCACTTAGATTGCTTGTAAATCTGCTCATTTTACTAACGACGAATGCTATGTCTGGTCGAGCATATTGCATAAAGTACGTAAGACAACCAATAGCACTAGCATATTCTAATTGAGCCACAACTCTTTCATCATTCTTTTCAAGTTTTACACTTGGATCAGAAGGGGTGTCCACCTCCTTGAACTTTAAATGTTTGAACTTGTCAAGCACTTTTTCGACATAGTGTGATTGACTAAGTTCATAACCCCCACTGGTTCTACGAACCTTGATACCTAAAATGGTATCAACTTGTCCAAGTTCTTTCATTTTGAAAGTGAAAGATAGAACCCTCTTCGTTTCTAATATTTCTTTCATCTCGTTGCTAATGATCTACATATCATCAACATAGAGACATAAGAAGATCACAAGGTTACCACGCACCTTTATGTACAAACACTTGTCACAAACGTTAGGAATAAATCCATTCGAAAGTATGACCGAGTCAAACTTTTGATGCCATTGTTTGGGTGCTTGTTTTAATCCATATAAGGATTTGACAAGCTTGCAAACCTTTTGTTCATTACCCGGAAGCACATAGCCTTCCGGCTGCTCCATGTAAATCTCCTTATCAAGATCTCCATTTAGAAATGCCGTCTTGACATCCATTTGATGAACATTCAGGTTATACAAAGAAGCTAAGGCAAACAACACTCTAATTGTTGTTGTTCTTGCTATCGGTGCATATGTGTCAAAATAATCGATTCCTTCCCGTTGTCGAAATCCTTTGGCTACCAATCTAGCCTTGTAAGTGTTAAGAGTACCATCTCTGTAATATTTCTTTCGAAACACCCACTTACATCCAATGGGTCTCGACCCTTTGGGTAGATCAACAATCTCCCAAGTGTGGTTTGCCTTAATAGAATCTATTTCATCTTGGATAGCATCCTTCCAAAAAGCGGAGTCCCGAGAAGCCACTGCTTCATTATAAGTCTTAGGACCATCTTCAACAAGAAGAATAATTGGAATCTTTCAGGCAAAATTCTCTCTATTTCCTTCTACTAGGTAGAAGGAAATAAGTTGAGAATCTATTTCATCTGGTCCCAAATCCTTAGTCTTACGGACGCTCTTGCTAATCCGACGTTCTCGTTGTTCTACAATAACCCTATAAGAACTCTCCTCTTGAGGTTCTTCATTTGTGGAATTTTGAGATTCATTTTCCTTAGAATTAGAGTTCTCAAAGAATTCCACGTCTCGAGATTCTACTATGACATTAGATTCTAAATTTAGAAGTCTATATGCCTTGCTATTCGTAGCATAGACAATAAAAACACTTCGTACCCTCGAGGACCCAACTTGGTCCTTTTAGGATCCATGTGTTTATAGTAGGCTAGGCACCCCACACTTTGAAATACCCAATATTCAGCTTTCGCCCTTTCCATACCTCGTACGGAGAAATTCGGATTTTCTTTAAAGGTATACGGCTTAAAATATGACATACAGAAAGTAAAGCTTCACCCCAGAAACTAAAAGGTAATTCAGAATGCATTAACATGGCATTTATCATCTATTGAAGTGTTCTATTTTTACGTTTGGCTAAACCGTTTTGCTGTGGTGTACGTGGTGCGGAACATTCATAAACAATACCATTTTCTTGTCCTCCGTCGACTTCAGAATAGGTGTTGAAAGCAGCCCTATCATAGGATACGTGGACGGTAGCACAAGTGTCGTACCACCACCCTTGAATCTTGCCCTTTATTGCCATAATTTCGCTCACCGTAGCGATTATATTCCCATCAGTCATAGTGGCGTCGACTTCTTTTTCCGCCATCTTACGGTGTCGACAATCTCGAGCATAGTGACCGAGTTTGCCAAACACATAGCAGCCCCTGTTGGACCCCTTGGACATGGACTTGTTTGGACTTGACTTTGCTGGAATGCTTGAATTTCTTTGAATCCTTTTTAGGACCGGAAGAACTTCCTTTTTTCATTCCACTTCCTCTTGCCTTTCGCGCTCACCGTGTTGGCCTTGAAATTACCAGCATCCGTCGTCTTCTCTCTCATCCTCGATTCCTCCTCGATTCGAAGATGTTTCTGGATTTGCTCCAAAGAGAAGTCATCGGTATTATGAAGAAGTTTCTTCCGATAGTTTTTCCAGGAATTGGGCAACTTCGCAATAATTGCACCAACTTGGAAAGTCTCCGGAATATCAATCTTCACGGCCCTCAATCTGTTGACAATAACTTGCAATTCATGTACTTAAGCAAGTATGGGCTTATCGTCAAACATCTTAAAATCAAAATAACTAGAGACAAGAAACTTTTTGGTACCTTATTCTTCGGCCTTGAATTTGTACCCCATTGCCGATGGATTGTCGGTGTAGAGATCGTAGAGACGGTCGGAGAGAATGTTCAAAATATGATCATGGCACAGCAACTAGTTCTCTTGACGCTTCTTCCGTTCTGCCTTGAGTTCTTCAGAATCTTTCTCCGTTGGCTCCGGGATAGGCTCCAACGCTGGGTCCAACATGTAGAAGACCTTCATGGCAGTGAGGAAGAAATGCATCTTGTTCTGCCAGCGAGGGTAATTAGTTCCATCGAAGCGGTCCAACTTGACGAAGTCTTGGTTCATCACCTTCAAACTCGAAACAGTAGCCTCGGTCGCCATTGCAACAGATACTATAAGATTGTTAGAAAATTCTTCAAAATTAAAGATGTCGAGACTTGAATCACGCATGAAAACGCTTTCCATATAGTATTTCTTGCACCCCGAAATGTGTCTTAAGGTTATAAACAAAAATACCGCAGGATACGACAAAGCCTAAATTCCGGACTGCACTACGACAGAGTGAAATCCGAAAAGAAGATAAGAACAATTTTCTGGATATATAGTTTAAGGAAATGAGAGTAGTTGATTCGAAAATCTGTATTGATTTCTGAAACCAAACTCAGTTTTATAAAGAAATCATACCTATTTGCAAAAAGGAGCACTATTTCGTTCAAACGATACGATCGTTAGCCAAACAACCGTTCATTTCGAAACGACATGACTTTCCATTCAAACAGCAAATATAACCACCAATTGAAGAGGCGCAACCGTTGGCGAGAATCGCCGCGAGAAGCCCGCGGACCGCGGCGTTTCGCTGGACTCGCCATGAGCCCAAAGTGCGCCTACGAAGTGCCACTAAGGCCTCTAAGCCCGTGCCCGAGCCCGAGCCCATGCCGGACGCCAGACGCCGCTGTCGCCAGTTCGCCACCGGCGAGCGGCGATGTGAGAGTGAAAAATGGCATAGATTTTCCACCTCTCTTCCACCTCACATCCACATGTTTATTAATGGTTATTAATTGCTTACACTTATAAGGTGCTCAATTCCTTTGTGTTTGTTCTATGTGGGATTATTTTCCACTCATAAAACACACTCTCTCTGTTGGAAAAATGAAGGAAAATGGGCTGTTTGAGCAGCCCACTTGAGAGGAAATTTTGAGTGGCCTCGACTACGAGTTAAAGTCGGGACTTAGTTGGAATACGTAGTACTCCGTACGAGGTTTCCAAAACATGTAAGAACACACAAAATGATTGAGGTATGAATTGAGATATAATGTTCCAAAGTGAACCCTTTAGAAATGGGTTTGGGATGCTATCCCACATTGGAAAAAGAAGGGAAAAATTGCGAGTATATAAGGAGATGTGGACAAAGTCATGTTCAAAAAGTGAGACATGTGTGTGGATGTATGACTAGGCGCCCCTCGCGCGCACACACACACACGCGCACCGCCGCCGCCGTCCGTCCATCCGGCCGGCCCGCTCGGAATGGTTCGGTTCGGTTCGGGTCAGGTCAGTCTCGGTCTCGGTCAACGGGCGATTTGGGCGAAATATCTCGGCGTCTCGAAGTTATCTTTTTACTGCAATTTTATTCGGTAAAATTTTATTTTACTGAAAATACCTCAATTAATAAATTCCGAATTTTTCGGATCCGGATAAAATCGAATTAAATATATGTGGATAAGTATTGAGATACCAATCCTGATCGGTTTAGAGTTCCTCCAGATACCAATACTAGTCGGTATGGAGTTCCTCCAGCACACAACCTCCTCCAGCCTTCACCTATAAATACCCGGCTTGAGGGGCTTGTTTTTTACACGCACTTCAGACGTTTCGAGAGCCTTTTCCAGACATATTTTCTCTTCTTCGTTTTTATTTCGGATACTTTCAGTCGGTGATAGTAGACAGATTTGTTCTAGTTCATTGAGGGTGCAGCGCATCATCGATTCACTGCATCGAGTTGTTGTTTTATCCTGGGAGGCAGACGTCATACACCGTGGTGAGGGCGAATTTGCTTTAAGGAGACAGATACTCTGGACTCTACATCACCCCTTCCGCTCGTTTACGCGAATGGGAATTTTTCCTTATTTGCTAACCGATTTTTTGCAGGATTTAGGTAAAATATATATTCGATATATATATTTATATTCTGTTATTTTTCAAGTAAGAGTTTTCAAAATTATTCAACAATCTTAAAGCAAATTTCTTTTTTTGTTTACTTGATTAAAACAGATCTACTTTCGAAAAGTTAAGCAATATGAATTCTCAAAACCAAACACTGTCTACGGACGTTTCTGGAGGTGCGCCTCAGAAAATTAGCTCGGGTTCAGCGACTGGAGGTGCGCCTCTAACTGGATCGGGTTCAGCAACTGGAGGTGCGCCTCTAACTGGATCGGGTTCAGCGAACCACTTTGCCTCGGTTCTGATAGCTAATTCGGTTTCGGTTCCGGTCAACCATGCGGACAAACCAGAGAAAATCAACGGGCAGAATTTCAAGAGATGGTAGCAGAAGATGATATTCTATCTGACCACTCTAGACTTGTCTCGATTCCTCAAGGAGGATGCGCCAAAATATGACGAAGACAGTGACCAACAAACTCTGATGGTCATTGACGCTTGGAAAACTTCTGACTATCTGTATCGGAATTATGTGATGAATGGCCTTTCCGATTCACTGTACAACTTGTACAGCAGTGCTAAATCAGCTAAAGCGTTATGGGACTCACTAGACCATAAGTACAAGATCGAGGACGCCGGTGCCAAGAAGTGGATTGTTGGACGGTTTCTCGATTACAAGATGATGGACTCCAAGACTGTAGTGAGTCAGGTACAAGAGCTACAAGTGATCATTCACGAAATCCATGCTGAAGGAATGATCATTAGCGAATCCTTCCAAGTGGCTGCTGTGATCGAAAAACTGCCCTCGACTTGGAAAGATTTCAGGAATTATCTCAAGCACAAGAACAAGGAGATGAGCATGGAAGATCTGATCGTTAGACTTCGCATAGAGGAAGACAACCGAGGATCAGAAAAGAAGGTAAATGCTGCTGTAGCAAAAGCCAATGTTGTGGAAACTGGACATACATCCAAGAAAGGCAACACTGGGAAGGGAACCAAGCTGGGACCTAAAGAAGGAATTGGGAAAAAGAAGAAAAAATTCCTTGGTAAATGCTACAACTGTGAAAATATGGGTCATAGGGCGGTTGACTGCAGGCTGCCAGAGAAACCAAAGAAAAAGGAAGGTAATGCAGCACATCTGATTACCGAATAAGTGAAAAATCTTGACTTATGTGCTATGATCTCCGAAGTGAACCTAGTTGGCTCAAATCCTAAAGAGTGGTGAATCGACACTGGAGCAACTAGGCATATATATGCCAACAAGACTATGTTCTCCTCCTTGGAAGAAACGGATGCCGGCGATATGCTGTATATGGAAAATTCTGCAACCTCAACTATCTTGGGCGAAGGCACGGTGATTTTGAAAATGACGTCTGGAAAGGAAGTGACTCTTAAAAGTGTTATATGTGTTAGGGTTGTATACGTCAAAGCATACTTTATGCTTGTATTACCTAATTTCCCGGTCTTTATATATGAGAATATTTAATTCATTTATCACATGTTTTGCATATTTATTCACGCTATGGTTATGCAAATGTAGTCTAATTTACTTTATATTGTAGATAATGTGGTGTGTAGTGTCACACAGAAGATCACATTATCGGTTCCTTATATAGTAATATTTAGTTCACAACCTATATAACATTAGACCGTTATGTGAGAGGTTGTAGTATATGCTTGATATTGGTTGGTCTTGACCATTAGCATATATTAGCGTATACGGTATACGTTGAACAGGATCGAGGTGAGATAGATTCTTCTGTACTGACTATAAGAAGAACGTACATCTCGGACAATTATTATTTCTTAATTCTAGTGATTAATATTTAATTATATATATTTAATATTTATTGCTTTGATTTATCATGGGTGAGAGATGATTGACTCAATATGCTCGATATTTTGGGCAATATTATTATTTATATGATAATTAATATTATAGCTAGAAATCGTGTCCCGACCAGTCGGGTTGATCATGTCCCTTGAGGCACTCGAAAGGATTATTATATTAAACCCTGCAGGTGGAATTAATTTTCCGATATAATAATAAAGGTCGAGTGGTATACTCATGTATAATACATTAATTAATTAAAAGCTGTCAGTAGCTTAAATTAATTAATGGACATCAAATATCTTAAACACGGGAAATAATTAATTCAAAAAGGAGCCCAATTTCGTAATTTGGGATTTTGGTAGGAAGTGCAATATTAACTTATTAGTGCACTAAGTTGATATTAATAGAGTCTTCATATTAGGAAGAGTCCTAATAATGGAAGGAAGATATCTATTGGGAGTCCTTACCATATCCTCCTTAAGGTCCCTAGAGTAGCCCAAAACACCTATAAATACATACTTAGTGTTGGCCGATTTTTCCACTCATAATTGCCCAAGAAAATCGATTTTTTATGTGTGTGTTTAATTGTGGATCTTGACTTGTGTCTTGGATTCCATAATTTAGTTAACACAATATTTTTCTAAAATACCAAAATATTCAAGAAAAATAGAGAGAACAAAAATCGTGAGTTTTCTTGTGAGGAGATTTCGGCCGATTCTAGCTGTGCAAATTTAGTCCGGTAGATTGTTGCCCACACGACATCCAGACGTAGGCGGGATATACTCTAGAAGATCTTGAGGTAGAAATACAAGAAGATCAGAGAGGAACACGAAGAGAACATAAATCGATCAAAAATGGATTTTCTACCACTTCGCGTCAAAGGTAAAAATTACCGACTCCCATGCGTAAATATGTTTATTTAATTGTTTATTATTCTGTTTAGTTAATTAGTTGACAAGCCTAAATAGATCCGATTTTTCTGTTGGTTAGTTTATAAAACCGTTTATTAAATTCTTATTACCAACTCGCTTCCGCTGCGTTTTATATTCCAACAATTGGTATCGGAGACGGTCTTTAGGTTCTGTTCAATTTAATTAATTTGGTGATTAATATGCTAGCAATTAAATATTCCTATAGTATGATTTTTTGGAATATTTTGCTAGAATTTGTCTTGCAGGAAAATATGATCCAATTATCATGGCTATGTGATGTTTTTATTTATTTACGTGTTTTGGTAATTTGGCCCGTTTTTATGGCATGTATAAGTTTTTCCCGTGAGAAAATCCACGGGTAGAATAGGATTTATTTTTCTTGTAATTTGATGTAAATTCGATGTATTTTATTTTGAATAAAATTGTAATCGAGTTGGAACACTCAAAGTACGAAAGAAAAAGAAGTCCAGCGCGAAGAGGAGTCCCGATCGGACGATCGGCCAGCAATACAGTCCGGGCAGGTCGCTCAGTTCGGGCAGGTCGGTCAGCTCGGGCAGCTCGATCAGCTCGGGAAGCTTGATTCGGGCGATTCGGGCGCAGCGTGACGACAGCAGCAATGCGCAAGCCAAATTGTCCGATTCGGGTCGTTCGATTAGTTTTTCCGCGAGATGCTTGAAGCAGTGGGAGCAAACGAGCCGAAGATTTTCTCGTTATTCAAAACGAGGAATAAAAGCCATGATAATTGGATTTAATTATCCAATTTTTATTATTTGTTGGTTTTTATTGTTTTGATGTATGACATGTATGGATGTATGCGTGATATGTTTCCTTGCATGTTAGGACGAGAAAATTAAAAACCTTTATTTTTCAAAATAACTAAGTGATTTTAAATTGATTTTTCAAAATTAAATTGGCCTCTATAATTGGTTTAAATTGTGAAATAATTAGCATGCGCGTTGACATTAGAGTCTTCCTCCACATCGGATGTGCTAATTATTGGCTCACTGGTTTTAAATTTCAAATTTGATAACAAAAGGGTGAATATTATTTTTTATGATAGGACCTCTCCATCTGTAGGACTATTATCATTAAATAATATTCTAAGGTTTGTTAAATTATGGTGTTCACTTAGGTGTATTAATTAATAAGCTCCCCATCGGAGTCTATGTTAATTTAATACATGGCCAAGAGGAACCAACTATTAATTTTACTTGTCAAAACGCATCTTGACTAGATAGTAAAATTAAAGACGTTAAAATCTACTTGAAAATGTATGTGTAAACGTCCACACTATCGTGGCTTGCATGTGCGGTTTTTTCGAGGTGTTGGTTGATTGCATATATATTGTTTTAAGGTTTTTCAATATATTTTGCGTCGAATTTTGTGATGAATGGTGTTTTTTAATTTTATTCTCAGATGTCTTTCAATCCACTAGTTGTTATTCTCAAAGAAAACAAACTTGATGGCACTAACTTTGCCGACTGAAAAAGAAATCTTGATATTGTCTTGACTGCCGAAGGGCATAAATTTGTTTTAACTGAGGAGAGTCCTTTGGAACCAGAACCGGATGCCACTCCTGAAGAGTTGGCTGAATTCCGAGATGGCTCGCTGTTACATTTTGGCTTCATTGACAAATGTATTGCAGCATCAGCATCAGACGATGGGCTCGACCGCGGAAATGATGAAAAATCTCACTGAGATGTTTGGTCATCAGAACCGGGCGGCTAGGCAGAATGCAATGAGAGTTCTGATGACAACCCAAATATCTGAAGGGACCCCAGTAAGGGATCACGTTCTTAAAATGATGTTTCATTTGAACGAACTGAGCATACTGGGGGCTACTATCGATGCGGAGTCGCAGGTCGATATTATCTTGGGCAATTTACCAAGAAGCATTGAGCAGTTCCGCCTCAACTACAATATGAATCGTAGGACTTACACATTGACGGAACTTCTGACAGAGCTTCAGTCTGCCGAAGGTCTCTTCAAACAAGGTTATCATCAAATTCTTGCGGCAACCGGTGCTGCTTCTTCAAAACCCAAATGGGGAAAGAAGAAAAAGCAGGTTGGCCAGAAGCAAGTGGAAACCTTCAAAGCTAAGGGCAAGGCTCCTCAGTCAAAATCTCCTCAGCCGGAAGCGAACAAAAAGCCGAAGGGAAAATGCTTCAACTGCGGTCTGAAAGGGCATTTCAAGAGTGACTGCCCTAAGAAAGGTACGTCACATGCACTAGTAGTCAAAACATGTTTGGCTGCCTGTACCATCACTTCGTGGATAGTGGATTCGGGCTCCACTGATCATGTTTGTTATGACTCGCAGGGGTTCCAAGTAACCAAGGTACTTAGTGCGGATGAGATTACAATAAGCTGGGGCGACTATTCCAGGCTGAAGGCCGTTGCAGTGGGAGTCGTGCAGCTAAAAGTTGATGATAGGATTTTAGTTCTTAATAATGTATTATTGGTACCCGATTTTAGAATGAATTTGATTTCAGTTTCTAAATTGCGTCGTGATGGATATTCAGTTTCTTTTGAAGATAATGCAATTATTAAAAGAAATGGTGAATATATTTGCGGGAGTACTTATAATGAAGAACTTTATATCATCAATGCTGCACCAGCTCCCTTGCATAATTATAAATCGCTTAATTCTTTGACTAATCCTAATAAAAGAAAGGAACCTTCGAGCATAAATCCAACATATTTGTGGCATTTACGATTGGGTCATATTAACCTTATAAGGATTCAAAGATTGGTGAGCGATGGCCCATTGGATTCGCTCCAAGTTGAGTCATTTCCAACCTGCGAATCCTGTCTGGAAGGTAAAATGACTAAAAGGGCTTTTCAAAGCAAAGGAAATCGTGCACAAAATGTGTTGGAATTAGTTCATACCGATGTATGTGGTCCAATGAACATCCAGTCTAAGGGTGGTTTCGAATACTTCATCACGTTTATAGATGATTATTCGATATATGGATACATCTATTTGATGCGACGTAAGTCTAAATCTTTTGATAAGTTCAAAGAATTCAAGGCTGAAACGGACAAGCGTCATGGGCAGAGTATCAAGTCACTACGATCTGATCATGGTGGCGAATACCTTAGTGGAGAGTTTTTGGATTTCTTGGCACATGAGGGGATTACTTCCACCACAATACCGTATACCACAACAAAATGGTGTTCTGAACGAAGGAATCGTACTTTATTAGAGATGGTTAGGTCAATGATGAGTTATTCGATTTGCCTATTTCGTTTTGGGGATACGCCTTAGAAGCAATGGCGTACATTCTGAACTTGGTGCCTTCGAAATCAGTTCCAAAAACACCCACAGAACTGTGGAATGGGCGCAAGCCCATTCTAGGACATGTTCAGATTTGGGGTTCTCCAGCACACGTGCTGAATAAGGAAGCTGATAAGTTGGCATCTCGTACAGAAGTACGAGTGTTTGTAGGATATCCTAAGGGAATGAAGGGTGGCTTATTCTATAGTCCTAAAGACTAGAAGGTCATTGTTAGCACCAATGCCCGGGTTTTAGAAGAGGACTATGTGATAAGCCACAAGCCTAGGAGTGAGGTCATTCTAGAAGAACTTAGGGGTGAGATTTCGACAATACCAATTGTGCAAACACCTAGTGTACCACGTATCGACAATATTGTAGATACACAAACTAAGGACACGCCTCATCATAGTGGGAGGGTTTTTCGTCAACCTGAACGTTTCATCGGCGTGGGAGCGTCTTCGGACCACTCCACAGACCAGGATGAAACGGATCCATGTACATACAAACAGGCAGTTCAAGACAATGATGCTGAATCCTGGCAAACAGCAATGGAATCCGAAATGGGATCTATGGATTCTAACCAAGTGTGGGAGCTAGTAGAACTACCCGATGGGGTAAAACCCATTGGAAGTAAGTGAGTCTACAAGCGTATGAGAGGATCGAAAGGGAAGGTTGAAACCTACAAAGCAAGGCTTGTTGCGAAAGGTTACACACAGAAGGAGGGTATCGACTACGATGAGACCTTTTCGCCAGTAGCCATGCTTAAATCGATCCAGATTCTCTTAGCTATAGCTGCGCATTTGGATATGGAGATTTGGCAGATGGATGTCAAGACTGCGTTCTTGAACGGGAGTCTTGATAAAGAAATCTATATGCGCCAACCTGAGGGATTCATTGCTGAAGGAGAGGAGCACTTAGTGTGCAAGCTTAAGAGAGCCATTTATGGTCTTAAGCAAGCATCAAGGTCTTAGAACATGCGATTTGGTGAAGTCATTCAATTGTATGGTTGTGAACAGTGTCCTAGTGAGGTTTGTGTATACAAAAAGTGCGATGGAAACGTGTTGGTGTTTTTTGTACTGTACGTAGATGATATACTTCTAATTGGAAACAATGTGAAGATATTATCAGACGTAAGGGTATGGCTGTCTGAGCAGTTTGATATGAAGGATTTGGGAGAAGCTGGGCACATCCTTGGTATTAAGATCTTTCGAGATCGCAAGAAAAGGATGTTGTGCTTATCTCAGGCATCCTATATCGATACGGTGCTAAAGCGGTTTAGCATGGAGAATTCCAAGGAAGGTTTCTTACCTTACAAACATGGAATTCAACTATCTAAGGCTATGTGTCCTAAGACACAGAAGGAGATAGATGACATGAAGCTGGTCCCTTATGCTTCGGCAGTTGGATGTAATATCCGCATTTTTCTTTTCCTTGTATTTTCGTTTTTGGTGTATTTCTCGGTCGTAGTGACCCTCGTGTATCTTTCAGTGTGTCCTTCCTGTCAAACTGTTGAACTGTATCCTCGTTGTTGTTGTGCGGAACCGCCGTTTTGGGGTTGCCGTGGATCCATTGCGTGTTGTTGGTCCCCAAATATTGATTCCTATCGTTTTATTCCCTTTTCCGGATCATTTTTAACATTTTGGAACCCAAAAGGGGGTATGGGCCGCGGCACAAGGTGTGTGTGCCGCGGCACACAAATTCCTTCAATTGATAGTCGAACAAAGCATGCATGTGCCACGGCACACCCATCGTGCCAGCGGCACGGTGCGAGCGATGCTGCGGCACACTCGTGTGTCTTCTGCGACCAAAACCAAAGCAGACCGTGTGCCGCTGCACACGCAGCCGTGCCGCGGCACAACGCGAAACAGGAGTATTTTCTTGGCACGTGCCGCGGCACACTTTGGCGTGCCGCGCACACGAAGCGGTCAATTGTGCAGATTCGTCTTTATTAGACGAAATCGGCCGACTTTTCCCCATTTTTCATCTGCATCGCGAGAGTAGTGAGAGGGAAGGGGAGAACTGCTCAGATTTCTTAACTTGGGGGGCCGATTTTCATCATTTCTCTTCGGTAGTGAAGCTCGGGCAATCAATATAACGCGCGTTCTATGGATCTTGGTACTTGAATCTCCTAAGGTAATGTTCTAAAACCCTATTTTCGATTAATTTGGGGGTTTTGGGTTTTTCTTCCGATTCGTTCTGTTTTGTTGGTGGATTCATGATGAATACGATTGATATTGTTAGTATCTTTAGTTTCCCTACGGATTCATGGATATTTTGTGGATTTTTACGGAATCGAGAGGGTTTGGTTGTGGTCCGCCCTCGTTGTTATTTTTGGTACGAATATACATGAATCGTAGGCGGGTTTCCGGGTGTATTCCATTTCCATAATCGTTTAGAAGTGGTTGTGATTGTGCTATTCGAATCGTTAGGTTCATTCTCGTCGGTTCCTCGTGGTTGTGCTTGATTCTTCCGTTCCGTTCGTGTCATCGTCTATTTAATCAAGGCAAGTACCCTTATGAACTTACGATCTTGACATAGTAGTTTTGTATGAGAAATTGTGTGTGTGTGTATGCTCACTGCGGGTTAGACTCGACGGGGTCTCGGTAGGGTTCCACGAAGCTGTGGGACCGCGAGCTTGCTTTTAACCACTGTGGGTTAGATCCGACGGGGTCTCGGCAGGGATCCACGAAGCTGTGGGTCCGCGGTTAATTGCGGTGCATTTTTACAAATGTGGTTTGATCATTTGCATTTCCGGAAATGAGTATTTTGGAACTATGTTTTCTTGAATTGCATGCATTACTATATGTGTAAGATGTAAGTCGTTCATCTGGTTACTTGTACTAGCGTAATTGCTAACCCCTCTGGGGACCCGTTTTGGGGAAATTCGTTTTATGAATTTCAGGTCAAGTTCATCGAGACGAGCGGGCGCTGGACCAGTACACGGATGATGGCCGTGCATGATGATGGTGCACGAGTGATGCTTTAGTGTCTTTTACCTTTTTGTCTTTTGTGGTTTTGAACTAATAGTTGTACTCGAGTACTTAAGGGGTTCTTGTTCGTTTGGATTGTATTGTTGCTTATTATGTTGTGTTGGATGATGATGTTATATTGACCGGTTGAACCGGGTGGCTTGTTCTGTTTTGCGTCTTTATGACATGGTATTGTCCTGTCGTTTATGTGAGTCGATGAGTATGATGCTGTTCAGCCTGGTGGGTCCCATATAGGGATTCACGGCGCTGTAATATACCTCGAATATCTTGAGGGTGTTACATTGGAAGCCTCGTGTACGCTATGCTTTGCACTAGGCCTGATATCTGTCATGCTGTAGGTATGGTGGCGAGATATCAGTCGAACCCAGGACCGGGACATTGGATTGCTGTCAAGCATATTCTCAAGTACCTGAGAAGGACTAGGGAGCATATGCTTGTATATCAATCAGATACACTTTGTCCTTTGGGCTACACTGACTCAGATTTCAGTGCGGACAAAGAAAAGTCGAAATCAACTTCCGGATATGTTTTCACTTTGGGAGGTGGAGCCATCAGTTGGAGGAGTGTGAAGCAGAAATGCATAGCGGACTCTACCATGGAAGCCGAGTATGTAGCAGCCTCAGCGGCAGCTAAAGATGCGGTATGGCTCAAATACTTCCTAAAGGATTTGGGTGTGATTCCTGATTAGCCCAGGAGTATTACACTTTATTGTGATAATACCGGTGCTGTTGAAAATTCGAAGGAACCACGGGCCCACACAACAAGCAAACATATCAAGCGCAAATATCATATCATTCGAGATTTTGTGAAGAGAAGGAAAATTATTGTCTCCAAGATAGCATCTGAAGACAACCTAGTTGATCCTTTCACGAAAGGGTTGCCCTCGAAGTCATTTGAAGGGCATGTGGAAGGAATGGAGTTGAGATGTATGGCAGTATTTCTTTGAGTATAAGTGGGAGATAGATAGACATAGTCTAGATAGTATACTTCAAAAGCATGCTTTGAGTATAAGTGGGAGATTGTTAGGGTTGTATACGTCAAAGCATACTTTATGCTTGTATTACCTAATTTCCCGGTCTTTATCTATGAGAATATTTAATTCATTTATCACATGTTTTGCATATTTATTCACGCTATGGTTATGCAAATGTAGTCTAATTTACTTTATATTGTAGATAATGTGGTGTGTAGTGTCACACAGAAGATCACATTATCGGTTCCTTATATAGTAATATTTACTTCACAACCTATATAACATTAGACCGTTATGTGAGAGGTTGTAGTATATGCTTGATATTGGTTGGTCTTGACCATTAGCATATATTAGCGTATACGGTATACGTTGAACAGGATCTAGGTGAGATAGATTCTTCTGTACTGACTATAAGAAGAACGTACATCTCGGACAATTATTATTTCTTAATTCTAGTGATTAATATTTAATTATATATATTTAATATTTATTGCTTTGATTTATCATGGGTGAGAGCCACAATGATTGACTCAATATGCTCGATATTTTGGGCAATATTATTATTTATATGATAATTAATATTATATCTAGAAATCGTGTCCCGACCAGTCGGGTTGATCATGTCCCTTGAGGTACTCGAAAGGATTATTATATTAAACCCTGCAGGTGGAATTAATTTTCCGATATAATAATAAAGGTCGAGTGGTATACTCATGTATAATACATTAATTAATTAAAAGCTGTGAGTAGCTTAAATTAATTAATGGACATGGAATATCTTAAATACGGGAAATAATTAATTAAAAAAGGAGCCCAATTTCGTAATTTGGGATTTTGGTAGGAAGTGCAATATTAACTTATTAGTGGACTAAGTTGATATTAATAGAGTCTTCATATTAGGAAGAGTCCTAATAATGGAAGGAAGATATCTATTGGGAGTCCTTACCATATCCTCCTTAAGGTCCCTAGAGTAGCCCAAAATACCTATAAATACATACTTAGTGTTGGCCGATTTTTCCACTCATAATTGCCCAAGAAAATCGATTTTTTTTTGTGTGTTTAATTGTGGATCTTGACTTGTGTCTTGGATTCCATAATTTAGTTAACACAATATTTTTCTAAAATACCAAAATATTCAAGAAAAATAGAGAGAACAAAAATCGTGAGTTTTCTTGTGAGGAAATTTCGGACGACCCTAGCTGTGCAAATTTAGTCCGGTAGATTGTTGTCCACACGACATCCGGACGTAGGCGGGATATACTCTAGAAGATCTTGAGGTAGAAATACAAGAAGATCGGAGAGGAACACGAAGAGGACATAAATCGATCAAAAAGGGATTTTCTACCACTTCGCGTTAAAGGGAAAAATTACCGACTCCCATGCGTAAATATGTTTATTTAATTGTTTATTAATCTGTTTAGTTAATTAGTTGACAAGCCTAAATAGATCCGGTTTTTCTGTTGGTTAGTTTATAAAACCGTTTATTAAATTCTCATTACCAACTCGTTTCCGCTGCGTTTTATATTCCAACAATATGTGCTCGATATCCGCAAGAACCTTATTTCTGGTACCTTGTTGATGAAGCACAGCTTTAGATCAGTTTTCGAGTCCGATAAAGTTATTTTGTCGAAAAATGGTGTGTTTATAGGCAAGGGATATGAATGCGATGGGCTAGTTAAGCTCAATGTAATGACTATCAAAAATAATGAAATGAAGAATTCTTCTGCTCACTTGCTTGAGTCTCCTAATTTATGGCATGCTAGATTAGGACATGTTAATTTTAATGCAATGCATAGACTAATTGCATTAGATCACATACCAAAGTTTAAAATTGATTTAAACTACAAGTGTGAAACTTGTGTAGAGGCAAAATTAACTCGAGCTCCATTCCGACAAGTGGAAAGAAACGTCAAACCTTTAGAATTAATACATAGCGACCTGTGTGATTTGAAGTTTGTTCAAACTAGAGGTGGAAATAAATATTTTATTACTTTCGTGGATGATTGTACTAAATATTGCTATGAATACTTGCTTAAAAACAAAGATGAAGCCATAGAGAAATTCGTTCTCTATAAAACGGAAGTTGAGAATCAATTGAATGCTAAGATAAAAGTTTTGAGGAGTGACCGTGGAGGTGAATATGTGGAACCATTCGGCGAATTTTGCTCGCAACATGGGATTATTCATGAAGTCACTGCCCCATATGCACCACAGTAAAATGGCGTGGCAGAACGTAAGAATCGCACTCTGAAATAGATGATGAATGTGATATTACTAAATTCAGGACTGCCGCAAAATATGTGGGGAGAATCCATCTTAACGGCGAATTATCTCTTAAACAAGATATGCCGTAAGAACGGGGACAAAACTCCTTATGAATTGTGGAAAGGAGTCAAGACTTCCTACAATTACATGAAAGTGTGGGGGTGTCTAGCAAATGTGCTGATACCTACTCCTAAGAAAGTTAAAATAGGCCCAAAAACGGTTGACTGCATTTTCATTGGATATGCACACAACAACCATGCTTACCGCTTTCTTGTGCATGAATCCAAAGTGCCTGAGATTCACAAGAATATGATGATGGAATCAAGTAATGCGTCATTCTTTGAGAATATCTTTCCTTGTAAGACTGCAAGTGAACCCCTTATCTCATCCGAACATACTTCTGAACTAATGGATGAAGATAATGAAGACCAAATAATGGATAATGAGGACGAACCTAGAAGGAGAAAGTGACAAAGGACGGAGAAATCTTACGGACCAGATTTCATCACCTACTTGCTCGAAAAGGCACCTCAGACTTACAAAGAAGCTGTAAGCTCGACGGATGGACCTCTTTGAAAGGAGGCTATCAAAGAAGAGATTGATTCTATATTAAAGAATCATACTTGGGAACTAGTGGAATTACCTCCTAAGTGTAAACCATTAGGAAATAAGTGGATTTTCAAGAAGAAATTGAAAGATGGAGCAGTTGATTAATATAAGGCTAGGCTCGTAGCAAAGGGATATAACCAACGTGAAGGCCTAGACTATTTTCATACTTACTCTCCTGTGACGAGAATAACTTCCATCAGGATGATACTTGCCATCGCAGCATTACGAGGCTTAGAAGTTCATCAAATGGATGTTAAGACTGCCTTTCTTAATGGGGACTTAGAAGAGGAAATCTATATGGAACAACCCGAGGGGTTCTCTGCTCCTGGACACGAAAGGAAAGTCTGCAAGCTGGTAAAATCTTTGTATGGATTGAAGCAGGCACCAAAACAGTGGCATGAAAAATTTGATCATATCATGATAAGCGGTGACTTCAAAATTAATGAATCCGACAAATGTGTATATGTGAAAGACACAGAAGATGGCTATGTCATTTTGTGTCTATATGTAGATGACTTGATCATTACCGGCAGTAATGAAAGAATAATCAAATCAACCAAAGACATCCTGAGGTCGAGATTTGATATGAAGGATATGGGACTCGCAGATATAATTTTAGGGATTAAAATCACACGAACGTCGGAAGGTCTCATGCTGAGTCAAGCCCACTATGTAGACAAAATCCTTGAAAGATTTAATAAGGATGACTCTGGCATAGCCAAAACCCCGGTGGATATGACGTTGAAACTATCCAAGAATATGGGTGAAGTAGTATCTCAACTTGAGTACTCACGCATAATAGGAAGTCTGATGTACTTGATGAGCTGTACAAGACCAGATATAGCCTACTCAGTTAGTAGACTAAGTAGATTTACGAGCAACCCCGGAAAGGATCACTGGAAGACGATCATAAGCGTACTAAGATACTTAAGGGGTACTCGTGAGTATGGGCTGCACTATACCAAATATCCACCAGTACTTGAAGGATATAGTGATGCAAATTGGATATCTGATATAAAAGACTCCAAGTCAACAAGCGGATATGTATTCACACTAGCCGGTGCAGTGGCATGGAAATCTTCGAAACAGACACTTATATCTCGGTCAACGATGGAATCCGAGTTTATAGCCTTAGATAAATGTGTAGAAGAGGGATAATAGCTACACCATTTTCTAGAAGATATTCCAAGATGGGCAAAGCCTGTGACCGCGATATGTATTCATTGCGATAGTCAATCTACCATTGGCAGGGCACAGAGCGTAATGTACAATGGTAAGTCTCGTCACATAAGGAGGAGACATAATACCATTAGACAATTGATATCAACAGGAGTTATCACAATTGACTATGTGTCATCAAAGGATAACATTGCGGATCCGCTAACCAAAGGGTTATCAAGAGACCTTGTTGATAAATCATCAAGAGGAATGGGTCTATTGCCATGAGCTAATGGTTTTATGGAGGATACCCAACCTAAGCTGACTGGAGATCCCAAGATCTTGGTTCAATGGGACAACCAATCCATAAAACTGGGCACGATCACTGTGGGGGTTACCCCGAACCGATAATTCCTAGGATGAAAACAGTGATACCCGTAGGGAGAGGTTAAGCTTATGCTTTTAATGATTCTTAAGTTGACAACGTATAGTCGGGTGGAGTAAAATACGGGTTTACTCAAAACACTTAAAGAGAATCACCTGTGTTAGAGAGAAGAGGGTCCGCTTCAAAGGAGAATTGCAAAGGCACAATTCTTTAGAAACTCTCGCAGAACTAGGACGGTGTCCATGGCCAAAATGGGCACAATAATGAGAACATAACAAATCAGGAAGGGCATTTGTGAAGGATATACGATCACTTACACAAGCGGTCGGACAGTTCAGAGGCATCTAGTCACACCGTCTAGCCAGTAAGGAGAATATATCTTTTCGAGGGAAGGTTCAAAGAGCATACTCTACCTATCCTATGCAATGCCTAACCGTAGTAACTATCACCAAGTCAACTCCGTGTCTGACGTGTGCTGCTGGACCATCAATCTCATTCATGCGGGGGATTGTTGGAAAAATGAAGGAAAATGGGCTGTTTGAGCAGCCCACTTGAGAGGAAATTTTGAGTGGGCTCGACTACGAGTTAAAGTCGGGACTTAGTTGGAATACGTAGTACTCCGTACGAGGTTTCCAAAACATATAAGAACACTCAAAATGATTGAGGTATGAATGAGATATAATGTTCCAAAGTGAACCCTTTAAAAATGGATTTAGGATGCTATCACACATTGGAAAAAGAAGGGAAAAATTGTGAGTATATAAGGAGATGTGGACAAAGTCATGTTCAAAAAGTGAGACATGTGTGTGGATGTGTGACTAGGCGCCCCTCGCACGCACACACACACACACGCGCGCGCGCGCCGCCCCGAGCCGTCCGGACGGCTCGGTTCCAGCGATTTGGGCGAAATGTCTCGGCGTCTCGCAGTTATCTTTTTACTGCAATTTTATTCGGTAAAATTTTATTTTACTGAAAATACCTCAATTAATAAATTCGGAAATTTTTGAATCCGGATAAAATTGAATTAAACAGACCTGGATAAATATTGAGATTCCAATCCTGATCAGTTTAGAGTTCCTCCATATACCAATACTGGTCGGTGTAGAGTTCCTCCAGCACACAACCTCCTCCAGCCTTCACCTATAAATACCCGGCTTGAGGGGCTCGTTTTTTACACGCACTTCAAACGTTTCGAGAGCCTTTTCCAGACATATTTTCTCTTCTTCGTTTTTCTTTCGGATACTTTCATCGGTGATAGTAGACAGATTTGTTCTAGTTCGTTGAGGGTGCAGCGCATCATCGATTCACTGCATCGAGCTGTTGTTTTATCCTGTGAGGCAGACGTCATACACCGTGGTGAGAGCGAATTTGCTTTAAGGAGACATATACTCTGGACTCAACAGCAACCCTTCCGCTCGTTTACACGAACGGGAATTTTTCCTTATTTGCTAACCGATTTTTTGCAGGATTTAGATAAAATATAAATTCGATATATATATTTATATTTTGTTATTTTTCAAGTAAGCGTTTTGAAAATTATTCAACACTCTCAACAACAACATACTATTTTGTCTTTTAATGAACAATTAAATACAAGCTTCAAATAATTAATCCCTTATTTAATTTTTTTAACTTTTCCAACATCATGTTTTGGGTAAGAGAATGGTTGATGTGGCTTGTATTCAGGAGACTAGGTGGAAGGGCGCGCAGTCCAGGGAGGTGAACGGTTATAAATTGTGGTATTCAGGCCTTGCTAACTCGAGCAATGGTGTGGGCATTCTTTTGTCTAGGGAGCTTAAGGACAACGTCGTGGAAGTGAAGAGGTGCAATGATAGGATTATGTCCGTTAGAGTGGTGGTCGGGGAGAAGATGGTTAATGTGGTTTGTGCGTATGCCCCACATGTTGGTTTGGGTGTGCTTGATAAGGAAGCCTTTTGGGTCTGTTTAGATGAGTTAGTCGGGTGTATTCTGGATGATCAATTTTTTATTTTGGGGGGCGATTTCAATGGGCACATTGGTGAGGGGGTGGATGGTTATCATAGTGCGCATGGGGGTTTCGGCTTCGGAGTTAGGAATGCAGGAGGTTCCGCACTGTTGGAGTTTGCCACTGCGCATGAGTTGGTAATTGCTAACTCTGTTTTTCAGAAGAGAGCTGAGCACCTCATCACCTTCAGTAGTGGGGGGCACAACACGCAAATTGACTACCTTCTTTTGCGCAGTCGGGATGCTAGGGCGTGCGTGGACTGCAAGGTGTTCCGGAGCGAGGCATGTGCTTCTCAACACCGGCTGCTGGCTATGGATTTATCCATGAGAGGTCGTGTTAGCAGGGTTAGAGAAGCTAGACCTAGGATTCTCTAGAAGGATCTGAAGGGTGAGAAGGCAACAGTATTCAAGGAGTCTCTGACCCGCGAAGGAGGTTTTTTGCGTGCGGGCGATGATAACCTTATGTGGACCAGCATGGCCAATGCTATTAGGAGAGTGGGCGAGAAGGTGGTAGGGGTTTCTTCGGGCAGGTCTAGTGGACCTAGGGAGGCTTGGTGGTGGAATGAGGAGGTCCAAAACAAGGTTAAGGCAAAACAAGCGCTATTTAAGGAGCTTTTGTCGATTAGTGATGGGAGGAGAGAATCTTGAAGATTGTAGCGTACAAGGTGGCGAAAAGAGAGGCTAAGAAGGCAGTGGCTAAGGCTAAATGTGAGGCTTACGAGGAGATGTACAAGCGCCTAGACACCAAAGAAGGAGCGAATGCTATTTTTAAACAAGCGAAAGCTAGGGAAAGAGGGCGGCGCGACCTGGGTCTCGTTAAGTTTATTAAGGATGATTTGGGTCAAGTGTTAGTGAACGATGTGGCTATTAACGAGCGGTGGAATAGGTATTTTTTCGAACTTTTCAATGAGGCTAGAGGTAGGGACTCGGTGGTGCAAGAAGTTAGTCTATCTTCTGCTCGTTCGTTTAGTTCCTGTGAGAGCATCAGCAAGGAGGAAGTAAAGGGTGCCCTAATGAAAATGGGTAGAGCTAAGGCTGTAGGCCCGGATCAGATCCCTATTGAGGTGTGGCTTTGTGTGGGGGAAGTCGGAGTTCAGTGGCTAGCAGAGCTGTTCAACATCCTCCTCAAAGGCTCTAAGTTGCCGACAGAGTGGAGGCATAGTATTGTCGTGCCTTTTTTCAAGAACAAAGGCGATGCTCAGAGTTGTAGTAACTATAGGGGTATTAAACTCCTCAGTCATACTATGAAACTTTGGGAAAGAGTGGTGGAATGCAGGGTTAGAAGAGAAGTGGAAATCTCAGAGAACCAATTTAGCTTCATGCCGGGGAGGTCCACGACTGAGGCCATTCATCTCGTCAGACGCCTTATGGAGAAGTTTAGAGAGCGGCGTAAGGACCTCCATATGGTGTTCATAGATCTAGAGAAGGCTTATGATAGCATTCCGTACGATGTTATTTGGAGGAGCCTAGTAGAGAGGAGGGTGTCGTTGCCGTTCGTTAGGGCGATCCAAGACATGTACTCCCAAGCTAGGACGTGCGTTAGGACCCCAGTTGGTGACACCCAGTATTTTCCGGTTGAGATAGGGCTACACCAGGGGTCCGCTCTAAGTCCTCTTCTCTTCGCTCTAATCCTTGACGTCATTTCGCGAGGGATTCAAGATGGCATCCCGTGGTGCATGCTTTTTGCTGACGACATTGTGTTAGTGGCGGAGTCGAGGAGGGAGGTGAACTCGAAGTTGGAGCTTTGGAGGGCTAAGTTAGAATCCCAGGGCTTGCGTGTGAGCCGGTCTAAGACCGAGTATCTCTGGTCTAACTTTAGTGGTGAGGCCAACGGGGAAGATGTTGAGGTAATGATTGCGGATCAGATCGTACCCCGGACGGATAAGTTCAAGTATTTGGGTTCGATCATTCAGAAGGAAGGTGAGTGTGAATATGATGTCACGCATCGCATCAAGGCGGGGTGGCTAAGGTGGAGAGCAGCGACAGGGGTCCTGTGCGACAAGAAAGTCCCTCTAAAGTTGAAGGGTAAATTCTATAGAACGGCAATCCGACCTGCAATGTTGTATGGCTCCGAATATTGGGCGATAAAGAAGTCGCTTGAGAGCAAGCTGGAAGTGGCTGAAATGAGAATGTTACGTTGGTCGTGTGGTCGCACAATGTTAGATAGAATTGCGAACGGGGTTTTCAGGAACGCGCTGGAAGTGGCGCCCATTTTAGCGAAAGTTAGGGAAGGGAGATTGAGATGGTTTGGCCACGTCCGCAGGAGGCAAGCATCTGCTCCGGTGAGGAGGGTTGAGAGTTTAATGGTTGTCGGGGAGAGGAGGAGAGGCAGACCGAGGAGGACGTGGGAGGAGCAACTGAGATTAGATTTGAAGGCCTTAAACCTTTCCGAGACCATGACTGTTGATAGGTGCGCTTGGAGGCGCCAGATCAGAGTTGTGGATTCTTTTGTAGGGAGCGGTGCTGTAGTTGAGAGCCTCAGGGTTGGGTTGTCTCGGTTAGCTTTGACCTATAGCATTGCATTTTTACTTTTATTGTATATTTTATCATATTGTCTTTGCGTGTGGTATATTTTTGACAGGGAGCTGTGCGCAGAGCCAACCTCTCTTTTGTTAGAGAAGCGTTCATCGGGAGTGAAGTAGCCAATTTTCGCTTAGGTAAGTCCCATGTGGATCAAGCCATGGGCTCAGGTATGGTCTCGAGCTTTTTAGAATCATATGTTTTCTTTTGTATTTATCACACAAGATTCTGTTGTGCACTAAGCTGGGGGTCTTCACGGAAACAGCCTCCCTACCGTAATAAGTAGGGGCATGGTCTGCGTACATCTTACCCTCCCCAGATCCTGCTCTGAGCGGGATATACTGGGTATGTTTGGTTTGATTGGTTTATCTTGTAAGAGAAAAATTGCAGAAAGACCTCATGAAGATCCTTCACGTCAACGACAGAGCACAACTCTTTGACATCTTACAAAACCATTCCTACTAGGGGTGGACTCGGTTCCAATCGGTTCGGTTTTTGACCGAAACCGAGAGTCGAACCAAATATTCGGTTTTGTTTTGGTTCGGTTCTTTTTGAAGTTCGGTTCGGTTAAATTCGGTTTTATAAATATTCGGTTCGGTTTCGATTTGGTTTGATGTTTTTTCGGTTCTTCACAATATAACTTCAAATATATTATGCAATAGAATAAGTTTTATATAACAACAAGCGAGTTATATATATATATGTGTGTGTGTGTGTGTGTGTGTGTGTGTGTTCAAGATAAAAGCTAGAGTTGCATAGTAATTTCCAAATATCTCAAAATATATAACAATCGTAAACCACAGTAGCTCATTCTCTCAACCTAAATTAATTGAATCACAAATTCATGAGCATATTATCGGTCCTTCTTGGACCCATGAGGGTCTTACAAAAGGAAAACAAATTATACTAAAATTCGAAACACACCAAAATCACAAAAACAAGGTCATTTTAGTATGTTGAAATTTGACTTCGGTCCATTTCGGTCCGGTTCGGTTCCGCTCTACCCCGAACCGAGAACCGAACCAAATTAGTTCGGTTCGATTCTGTTTTTTTGTTTTTCGGTTCGGTCTTCTTCGGTTTCGGTTTTTCAGTTATTTTTTCGGGTTTTTTCGATTCGGTTTTGGATTTTCGGTTCCGAAATGCCACCCCTAATTCCTACCCAAGCATTTTAAGAAAACCTCTCTGAACTGAACAGATTAAAGATCCATGTCCTACTTGCGGCAGGGGTAATAAGATATTCACTTGTATTACTAAAGTAGCAATATGTATTTACTTGCACTACTGGGCATTTTATCTTGTAGACAGCAACTTTAGGCATACACGTAGGGCTGTTTACTTGTGACTTAATCAGCTTAATGGGTAAAATGTCTTATTCGCTCAGACGTTTGGAGGTGTTTACTTGTGGCTTAATGGCTTATTCGCTCAGACAAAAATGGCTTATTCATTAAGCATGAAAAGGGGTGTTGTCCCCATTAAGACAAAAAAATGACTCCCCTACCCCTATTTGAAAACTACACATTTATATATACAATATAAATAATTTAAGACAAAAAAATGACTCTTTATATATACTCATTTATATATACAATATAAAAAATTTAAGTTTTATAAATGATTGTAATATATATTATTCATATATAAATCATATACATTATTAATTTATATATAATATTTGTTACCATATATTATTGTATAAATAAACTTTTGTATCTACAAAATATCATATATATTATGAATATATAAGTAAATATTATATATTACTCATATGTTAACATTTATTCATATGTATATTATTTATTATATATGTTCTTATCTATTTAAAATATATTTCTATATAGAAATATATATTGTATATTATACGTATTAATATTATTTATATACATATTAAATATTTTATATATTACTTACATACAAAATTGAATCATTTATGTATAGTATTTTGTTTAAATTAAAATAATATATATATATATATATATATATATATATATATATATATATAAGATGAGTCAAATTTGATTTTTTCAATAGTGTTTAAATTTGTCTATTTTGTGTATGGCTTGACTTCTTTGTGTTTGAAATTGGATTTTTAAGTACTTCATGAATTTATGTTTTGATTTTTGGATTATATCATTTATATTGCTTAAAAAATAAATAACAATTTATAAAACAGCTTATAATTCAGGGGTAAATCAGTCATTTCTGTTATTCAGACAGTTTATTCAGATGAAAAAAGTAAACAATAACATCAATTTATCCAGACAGATACATTTACCCAGACAGACAAATTTACCCAGACAAACACAATTTACCCAGATAGACAAATTTGGTAAACAGCCCCTTATATATATATATATATATATATATATATATTGATAACTAGGTGATCCAGTTTAGCCGGAATAATCCTAGTCCCTCAATGAACCCACTCCTAACCCATTGAGAGAAGTAGATCGCGAGTCGCTCGAGCAATTCCAGGGTTCCCATTGAGAGAAGTCCTTGATTAGCAACGCATCAGGTTCCCAGCACAGTTCTCGGGAGAACAGCCACTGATTAGTCAGCACCTCGGGGTTCCCAGCAAGGAAATATTCCCACACTGCCGCTTGACGCGAGATTAAACATTGATTAGCGGTCGCTCGAGTTAGCCCCGGGATCTAGAGGATCATAAAGAGAAAAAAATCTCCTCTTTCACATCATTGGTGGGAATTGAACTCAAGACCTCTCACAAAGGAGTGTCTCAAGTGTAAGTGTCCTCCACTGGACCACCAACCAATTCCCATATATATATATATATATATGGGTGGGTTATGGTGAGAATGATACTTAAGTTAAGAAATAAGAATGAATTTGATCCATAAATCTTGATTAAATGGATGGCCTAGATTTATTCTCACAAAAACGTATGCATAGAATGTAATATTCTAGTGCATCGATATTCTGATGCATATAATGCAGAGTTTTTATGCATTGCAAGTTTGATGCACGAAATGCATATATTGCATGCATAAGCCAATCTGGACCGTACATCACACACATATCAATGATTCATATTTATTCTCAATTCACAACATAAAAACCATTCTCATATGATCATATATATATATATATATATATATATAGGTTGGTTGTGGTGAGAATGGTTTTTAAGTTAAGAAATAAGAATGAATTTGGTACATAGATTTTGATTAAATAAATGTCCAAGATTTATTCACATGAAAACTTATGCATAGAATGCATTATTTTAATGCATCGATAATTTGACGCATATATTACATAATTTTAGTGCTTAGCATTTTATTGCATGAGATGGAGAAGAACCATTCTAATTTGAATCCCCCCATATATATATATATATATATATATATATATATATATATATATATATATTGGTTCGAATGAGATTCAGTCCTTATAATGAGAATCTGAGTCCAGTGCATATTTAGTACGAATTCACTACACACATAATATGTTGTAATATATATTTATTTTTGGGACTCACTGCACACATTTTGTATGAATTCACTGTCCATTCGAAGAAAATGAATGTTCGTTACAGTATACTATGTGTGCAGTAAATGAGTATTAAATATTCACGGACTTACTTTTCTATTTTAAAGACTAGTTCCTATTTGAACCAATCCCTATATATATAGGGTGTAGCCCTAATCTTAAAATATTATCAAGAACAATTCAGTTTATGTTCTTTTCTCCATTTTCCTTCTCTTCTCTCTTTGTAAAAACTCTTTGCCTGTCTAGAGAGATTCGAAGATTACCCAAATCCTCTCAAAACATCTGTATAAAATTTATGTTATAGTATTATTTTTTAGGTTAACTTTGATCATAATTATCTCTCAAAATAATATCAGAAAATATTAAAAATGTGCCATCCAAATGTTTTATTAATGTGAATCTAGCCGTATAATTTCCATACATTTTACAACTATATAAAACGAAGACAAATCAGTGAACTAGAGCTATCTAGAAATCGCCCCCTTATAAATACACGGCCAAACTTATCCAACCATAACATAGAACAAATCTAAATTTTAATGAGTGAGAATGATACGTATATATAGGGCTGTGAGTGAACGTAAAAAGTTCGATTCGATTTGCATTACTCGGTTCAAAAAAATTCGACCTGCGTTTCGGTTCGCACATGCAAACATATACGCAAACATTAAAATTGATAGTTCAGTGGACCGGACCAAATGGTGCGAAATAGTTCGGTCCGATCGTCAAAGGGCTTAGAAGCCTGTTTGATCAATTATTCCTTAGATATGCTGTAAATCTATGTTGAAAATCTGATAAAGATACAAATTTATCATCATTTATCTCATTTTTTTTCATTTCTCAGCAACTCTCATCCATTTAATTCAGTCACTCGTAAAAAATTTGAAACGTTTAGTCAAACGGTTCGACTCGATACGCAAAAGTTCGGCTCGGTTCGAGGTGTTCAAACGTATACTCAAACGTTAAATTCTAAGATTCGACACTTTCAAATATGTTCGAACCTAAAATTCGACATTTTCAAGTATGTACTCAAACGTACCATAGTTCGGTCCGTTTACAGACCTACATACATATGTAGTAGTGTGTGTGTGTGTGGACTCGTGATGCGATGGTGTTTTCAAAAATAAGTCAAATACATGATGCTATGGCTTAGAATTAGATAATAACGTGTAACTAGACCAAAGTATACACAGAATATATGTGTGCGTAACGTGACTATTGTCAAATCAATTCATAAAATTAGGTGACCCCAAAGTCTTGGTAAGAAGATTCTATAAAGAAAAGGAAACGACTCATTATTCTAAATTATTTTTTACGATTTAGGAGAAACCTTGTGTCGAAAAATCGACCCGGGCGAACATATTATTCAACATTACATATATAACGTCACATTTATTATCGTGTTATATTTAAGATGCTTTTGTACTTATACGGATGATATATCCGCGTACACAACCACTCTCCCGGAATATATTTTTTTTTTTGCTATTATTGTAGATGAAAATATATTGATATTATTCGTTTTTCATAGTCGATAAGATACATAGTATTTTATATGTAAAAACTCAAAAATATAAAATCGATCAACAATTTCAAAAATCTATAAATTTATATCTAGACATATTAGAAGTTACTAATTTTTACACCTTGGGACTGAATATTATGAATTGACGAGGCATTCAGAACCCGTGCTACGCACAAATTTGGTATCTAAGTGTTTTCGCGTAATGTTTGTATGTTTGTTGATCACTGAAATGAATTTGTTTATGTTTTCGTAAATATAACAATTTTGATGAGTTTATAGTTTATTAGTTATTGAAGAGTCTCGTGCATTGCACACGGGCTGTACCTAAGTGTTCATAGCGTAATGTTCGGCAGTAATTTTCTTCATGTTGGAAACTCTCACTTTTTGGTCATGGACGGATTTCGTTGGTCAATAAGTTTCTAAGTTGTGATGTTATCACAACTTTTGTAAGCATGACATGAAAATTATTGAGGTCGAGTCAAAAAGTCAATATCATGGCATACACACGATTTATTCGTGCCATAAAGGGTATCCCAGTTTTTAGATGCACGTGAGGTTAATTTATATTTTAATATATTTATTTACTTATTAAGGCGTTCAGACCCGTGCGATGCACACAGTCTGTATCTAATTGTTCATTGCATAATGTTGTGTAAATTGTTGAAGTGTAAGTAAGATGGTGCATCTATTTGAGACGTGATTTGGCTAATCTCCATTATTAGCTCAAAAATACGGTTAAGTGCAACATCCCAACATTTTTTCCAAGAAATTATTGTAAAAGTATAGGTGTTGTGTTTGGTTCATTGTAGATATATCTTGTACTTTTTGACGCTTAGGTCGAAACATCGAGTTTTTTTTCTTCCATATGTTCCATATTAGATTTTGTAATATTAGGAAACTGACATATAATTACAAAGTATATTGATTAAACAAAACTTATTAAAATGTAATGAAGTGTATTAGATATTAACTAAGAAACGACACATGATACTGATTTATGACAATAATCTTTACTGTAAACTTTCACATAAAAGACGAAATGTTGCCAATCAAAAATAAAATCAAAGTTTCAGTAAGCGTTTATATAAAAGGCCCAGTGGCGAGCAATCTAGTTAGAATGATGAATTAAAAAGATAAGTATAACAAACTAGACATCTTAAAGTATGATCCAATATTGGCTTGTTCCATAATTTGTAATACTTTGTAATGTTTTATTTTTCATATTAATTTCTCTTGCTAGTGGGGTAATAAAATCACCGTTCAGAAAACATAAATATAATCAAATAAAGGACAATATTAAAAGCCAAATAAAATAACAACTTCCTTCACCTTCCCGTACATGTTCTTCTAGTTTTTATATAAAAAAACATTAAATTAGCACAATAAGATGTGAAGATTTGACTGAGCAAGTAGTAAGTAGGAATGAGATAACTTTATTGATATTAATCAAGGTCATTCTCGTAGTTAACGTCAATGGCACAAACGTGACCACATTGTTTGTTTCACTGTAATAACTATTGTAGACCATTCTTGTTCATACCCAACAAAAAAACATCATCACTTACGAAACCAATCTTGTTTCTCACACATAATAACATTGGACATTACTTTTAGGTTATACGTAGTAAATGAAATACCCGATCACCAAATGGAGATAACAAAAACCAAACGGGCCCAATTCACGCTTGCTTATAGCCCGGTCCAATCAAATCAAATACCCAGTTATACTGATATACATTAACACACGGTTCTTTTGTTTGACCAAACCATAAACACATACACATAGTAAACTCCGCCTACCACACATCATTTTCCTCTTACCTACCAAAGATCCACATCAAACCGATCAATCACTCATCTCAATCTCAGTTTTCGTCAATACAAATCATAACCGTATTACACAAACGCAAATCCATTAGGCTTCAAAGACCACAACCACAACGACCACGACTACACGATTCTTTGGAGGGTCTCAGGTGGGTTCGTCATGTTTGTTTCGATTTGTTTGAGTGAGTTTGAACGAAACAAAGAAAGAAAGTAACACTATGTTATACTTCTTTCTTTATATTAAAAAAAAAGATTAAACTTATTCACTATCTATGATGATTTTTTTCTTTCGTTTGCTTGACCTTTGAAGGTCTTGATTTTACTTTGAATAGCACGAAGGAATTGAGCTGAGATCGAATAATAACTCAAGTTGAACACCAACTGAGATCTTGTCGCTGGGTTGGAGATGAAATGTAAGACCTAGTCTTGAAAGACCCAAATCTGAGATCTTTGTTCTATAATTTTATGCTCGAGTCTTGTTGTCGTTTTTCTTGTTCAAGATCTGTTATAAAATTTGCCATCCGAGTTGCTGTTGTATACCAACCAAAATTTTTGACAGCGGTGGAAGAATATAAATGCTTGGAGCTTTTTTTTTTGAGCTCTCATTTTCTGTCAGTTGGGTTCGTGAGCATCTAAGGTTCAACAAAAAATAGAATGTCGTTAGTTTTGATATGCTAGTGATTTGGAAACAGAGTAAACTTGGTATTTTGGGTTGTGAGGAGACAACATATCTGCAATTACATTTTGTGGGGAGTAAGTCGTGGTTTGCTATTTGTGATTTAGACACATTATATAGTTGATAATATGTTTGTAACTCATGGAAGGTAAAAGGATGTAACAACTCAAAGAATGCTTTGGTTTCTCGTCTTTAGTATTCTTTTCGGTTACAATTGATGGAGAAGACTCACCCTTCAGATTCTTACATTCAATTCGGCAATTGTTGAGGCCTGCATATATTACTTTCAATGCATGCCACATTTATCATTAGGACTTTAAGTTTTCATGTCGCAATTACTCAGGTCGAACAATTAAGGCTCCAATCACACGATTTTAACTCTAAAAACTGTGTCATGATTACGACACATTTATTCTAAGGACTGGATCTTATAGTATTATAGATTTTTACTTATTAGAACGGCTTGTTACTGACCATCACCGGTTGTTACCGAGTGAAACTTATTTTTAATTAATATTTCTAAAAAACATAATAGGGCAATGAGTCTAAAAACTTGAGTATCGTATTGCATATACTTATCAATAATAAATAATAATAATAAAAGTATATTGTTATATCGCGATGCCTAAAATGCAAAAATAAAATTCTCCCTATATGCTAATTGTGAAATCAAATTGCAACATCACATAAAATTGGAGCTCAGCTATTTAATCAATTATATTCAAGTATTATGACATGTCATTATTTTATTCTTTATATGAATAAATACATTGAAAAATAATATCATGGCAAGTCAATTGTATTAATGTACAACCTACATAAATGTCAATTTATGACATTAAACTACATACACATTTTTTCTTAAATTGTAGAATTGGTAATATTTCTTACAAAACTATACATGTCTGATATTTTTATGACATTAATTGGATTTTTTTTTAGATAAATTTTGCATTTCACGATTTGTAAATGTTATTAAATATAAAAACAAAATATGTATCAGCTAAAACAAAAGAATTGTAGTTAATAACTTAATATACAAGAATATATTTATAATTTTTAGAATAATAAAATATTATTAAAAAATATTTCGTGAATATTAAAGTAACGTAAAAACCTATTGATTAGTCATCCAAAAATATTTACTAAATATTTTAAAAGTATTTCAATAGCTAAATAGTATTCAATGAAAGAAAAAATTAAACTATTTTGATAAACTGAACTAATATATTAAAAAATCTAGCTATTCTGAGAAAATTGAAAAAGTATAGTATGAAAATTATAATTTTTTTCGAATACTAGGTAATCTTCTATATTCATTTGAATAAGCATAATTGTAGACATATGTATAAGAAAAAAAAAAAGTACTTTAGGGCAAACAACAACGTTAATAAAAAATATTTACCCGTCATTTGAGTATGTATACCGTCATCCTACCCATTGCCATTTTTACACATATTATATAACAAAATATTAATAAAAAATTATTTTATAATACTATTTATATCAGCTTCTCTATTATTTTGTTGTGTTTTATATATTATATAATTTTTATGATATATGTTCTAAGAAATAATAATTTGATATTTGTCTAAACATAAACATAAATAAAACAAATGTATAAATTATATTTTGTAAATATGCAGTGGATTACTAAAAAAATGAACTCATTAATCAAGACTCATGGTAGAACCAGACAAGTGTAATTACATTAACCACAAATTTCACTTTTGACCAAAGTCACAAGACCAAGTACGAGATCCAACTTATCAATTTTTTTTTTTTTTTTTTTTACAGTGACCGGTGCCCATATACCCTGGCTATTACTTTTCAGGTGAATAACCTTGAATCCATCGTTGGAGCAGTAAAACCATGTTTCAGTTTCTCTTAGTTCGAATCAGTAAGAATTTATTTTGATCAGTGAAACTTAGTTTTAATTGGTAAAAATCAGTCTTAGTCAATAAGAAGAATATAATTTAATAAAAATATCATGGCCTTAATAAATGTTTGTACATTTTTCCAGTTCATTATATTGAATGCTTTGAATAAATGTTGAAGGTTTAATGTGTTTGCAAATTTAATATTGGTATTATTTCTCTATGAAAAAAATCCGTTCTCTATGAACACCAAAAAGTTCCTACTTTTGATATAACAATCAATTTTTCCATCTTTAATAAAGTACTTAAAAAAGTATTTTACAAACACTGCCTTAGTCGTCAAGCTCGATTTGACAGGACGGACAAATTACACTATCTAATACTACATTTTATAAAAACATTACAAAAATATCGTAACACTAAAATAATTACAAGAATCACGTCTTGAGTTGGTACTTAAATGCAATATATCAAGTAATAAAACTGTTATTTCCAAGTATCTAGATGTAACATACTTTACTGGTGGCTGATGCGTTAGATACCGAATAACTAATATTCGAATGTATTATTTCAAGTAACGAAACTATTAATTACAAATATCCAATACATAAATTTATAATTATTTTATTTGTGTTAGATAAATGTAATTAATGTATAAATATTGTACAGATATGCGAAGAACCCTAACCGTACACGATGCAAAACCCACCCTATTCTATTAAGCAAACTCGAGCAAACTAACTAGAGTTAGTTAGAAAATTAAAAGGACCAAGAGAAAAAAAATAGACCTAATTAGGCACATATAAATTATCAAATCCCATTAATTTCTCTTTCAACAAATCTACAACCCTTGTGTACCCTAGTATTTGGTCCTCATTCTCTAGTCTCCAAACCCCTTCCCATCTTTCTAGCCGAGTCCATTGCTCTCTCTCGAAGACTTATATAATTATTGCCATAATAATATTTTCTCCATCAAGATTATATATAATATAATATATATATATATATATATATATTTATGTATATGTCCATTAATGGAAGTGGACTCACTTTTGATCCAGATCACAGTACTATTACCAGACTGTTTGATCATCACCACAAGCTCAGTATCCAACCAAGACCTTCCTACCCACCATCCATGGCGACTCCGGTCAACTCACCCCCACCCCCAACTCATCCGCCCACCACCATACAGTTTCCGGTGAGCCTTGGTTGCACCTCAGACCATGATCACGATGATCACGGGAAACGGAAAGTGATCGATGAAATGGATTTCTTCACCGACAAGAAAGAGACCTCCGGCGCCGGAGACGGCGCCGATGATGGCAGCCCGACGGTGCATTTTAACGGACCTGATCATTCAGTCTTGGATTTCAAAGTAAATGTATGTTTCGGATTCGGACCGAGTGATCATCTCTTTCGAATTTGGACTAGATTATTATTTTTACTTGTGTTTTAATTATATATAGAAGATTTATTGCTGAGTTTGTTTTCTGTTTTGATTTTGGCGACGAGTACAGACTGGTTTACATCTTCTTACTACGGCGAACACCGGCAGCGATGAGTCCGTCGTCGACGACGGAGTGTCTTCTAACTCAGAAGACAAAAGATCAAAAAATGAGGTCAGATATTATATAACTTTATTGATATGACCCTTTCAGCCCCACTTTTTAGGTGCTAGGCTTCATTAAACACCCACATCTACGTTTTTTATAGGATTAGGCCCATATAATGCTATCTATATATGCTGGGCCTAACGCTGCCCATACCATCGTCTAGGCGCTAGGCCTAGTCTGTCGCGTAACTAGCGCCTAGTCGATGTTTGGTTGAATCACTGCAGATGAGTTTCATATTTATTTTCTTATTAGGTTTGCTTTGATTTTAAATCATAGTTAAAAAATGAAGGCGTTGAGGGTTAGTGGCGTGTCGTATTGAATTTAGTCGAATGTGTGTAATGATGAATTAATTTGTATATAGCAGATAGCTTTTCTTCAAGGTGAAATGGAAAGAATAAATTCCGAAAATCGGCATTTGAGGGAGATGTTAAATCAGGTGACAAACAACTACAATGGCCTGCAAATGCATCTGCTTACGCTCATGCAGCAGCAGCAACAACAACAACAAGCTGATCAGCAAAGACTAGAGGCTGCAGAGGGACACAAAAATAATCATGATAATGGATTTTTGGTGCCTAGACAGTTCATGGATCTCGGATTTGCAGCTAACAATGAAGAGGTTTCCATGTCGCCGTCCGAGGGGGGGACGGGCAAGTTATCACCTGCATCGCATGATAAGGATGTCGAAGAAAGGGACGAACAATGTCCCGAAAGTAAGGTTGCTAAGCATAGTCATTGTTCTAGAAGTGTTGATCAGGCTACTGAGGCTACTATGAGGAAGGCTCGTGTCTCGGTCCGTGCTAGATCCGATGCTCCCATGGTATGTATATACGTAAGAATATTGTTATACCCAAGTATTTTTTTTAAATTTATTTCTATTTTGAAGACAATAAGGTGCAACTTGGGATGTCATATACCGTTTAATGTTTCATCGTCATATACACGTGGTATTCACCCGATCTATTTGAAACGTCTGATGAAACACTACATGGAATAGAACATGCCATTTGACCTTAGCTAGAGAGTTAATTATTGGTTTCATTTATTAATATGTAATAATGTTCTCCTGGGGGATGTGAATGATAGATCACCGATGGATGCCAATGGCGTAAGTACGGGCAGAAGATTGCAAAAGGAAACCCGTGGCCACGCGCATACTATCGCTGCACCATGGCCGCTGGTTGCCCCGTTCGGAAACAAGTATGTGCTTTGTTTGTCTTTAAATTTCCGCAACAATCTCTTATAAGTTTGCTAAGTTCCTCCCCATGTCGAATGGTTTCTTTATAGAGAAGCTTTGTGACCTTAATTATTTTATAACATGGTAGCATGTCTTTAATGTTTGATCTATTACTAACAATCAGAATCATTTTATGACTTATAATGCATGGATATGTTGTAGGTCCAAAGATGTGCAGATGACACGACCATACTCATAACGACCTACGAAGGCAATCACAACCACCCGTTGCCACCGGCGGCCATGGCCATGGCCTCCACCACATCGTCCGCCGCGCGGATGCTACTCTCGGGGTCCATGCCTAGCGCCGACGGCCTAATGAACTCGAATTTCCTAGCAAGAACACTACTTCCTTGCTCCTCAAGCATGGCCACAATTTCTGCCTCCGCGCCTTTTCCCACGATCACATTAGACCTAACACAATCACCTAACCCTTTACAATTCCCAAGACCGCCGAATCAGTTCTCGCTGCCGTTTCTCAACACGCAGCCGAACGCCGCCGGGAATTCCGCGGCGGCGGCCCTTCTGCCTCAAATCTTTGGCCAGGCATTGTACAATCAGTCCAAGTTTTCGGGACTACAAATGTCGTCGCAAGAAATATTGAACCAAAGTGCTCACCAAGTATCGTCTCAAGTCCCGTCTATGAACCAGCAGATGGGCCAGCTGAATGAGACGGTGAATGCACTTGCGACCGATCCGAATTTTACTGCAGCCTTAGCTGCGGCCATCTCTTCGCTCATCGGCGGGTCGAATACGAACAATAACGGGAGTAATAATAATGCCGCCGCCACCAGCAACAACAATGGCAGAAACAATAGTAGCTAGCAATGGCTGCAGTACACTAATCAGCTGCAGCTCTAGCCATATCAAGTTAGTTGATGATCAAGAAAACCATGAAAAAGAAAAAACTCCATTTAATTGCATTTCTCTCTCCCACCTTTTCTCTCTCTCTCTCTCTCTAAACTTTTTTTTCTTTTTACATTTTTTGTTGGAGGGTTTTCTTGTCTTCCTCTATAGGAACCCCCCACCCCCCACCCCACCCCGGGAATAATGTAATATCCGAGGTCATGTAGACAACAAAAAAATTTGATTTATGAAGTGGACAATAAATCCAACATTATAAGATGGGAATTTCATCCGTAGGTCTCGTGTGAGACGGTCTTTAGAGAGAATTTTTTTTTTTTGGTTCGAACATAATAATTTTAAACGTATATATTTCATGCATTTATTGCTTTAAATAATATTTGATACTTATTAAGAAAATAATTTAAAAAAAATTATTTTCTGTAAGAAAATTAGAACCCTCTTCACAAAAGTCCCTGTACAATTTTTTCAATGCTCTTTGTATTATTCTCCGCGTGAGGCAAAAAGTTGGAAAGAAAAATAAGGCAAAGAAGAGATTAAATAAATGAAACTTTTATTGTTTGAGTCACGTTGCATGGAGTTGGTATTGTCAAGTCCTTTATTCGTATCCTAGAACGGAGTCAACAGTAATTAGAATCTAGAAACATCTTGAGGTTGTGTTAGGAATATATATATACCAGTCATTCAGACCCGTGCGATGCACAGAGGTTGTATCTAATTGTTCATTGCGTAATGTCACAAAAACCATATTTATTGTTTAACTCTTTCAACTTCTTTAGACCCGTGGTAAAACCCGCTCTGATACCACTATGTAACGCTCCGACTAGAGCTGCAAACGGGTCGGACTCGAGTCGAGTACACCCGAACTCGAGTCGGGTTTTTTATTTTTTGAATTCGGGTCGAGTTATCCCGAGTCGAGTCGGGCAGCGCATGAGGCTGCCGAGTTCGACCCGCTCGGGTACACTCGGGTCACCCGAGTAGCTCGTCGAGTCGGGCGGGTCGGGTAGGATTCGTGTCGAGTCGGGTTGTACATATTTTTTTGACATTTTCTGCATATTTTTCTGTAAAACTCAAATCTTTTTATTTTACAAAAATTTACTTTTTACATAAACATCAAACAAGAAAAGAAAATCATAAAAGAAAATCATAACGTTAAAAAATAAAATCAAGAAAAAAAACCAACATAAAATTAGGAAAAATTTATCAAGAACAAGAAGTAACTAAGAAGCGCAGAACAAAAAAAATATCACAGTCTAGTATAAAATCCGGGTAGGATTCGGGTCGAGCCGAACCCGGGTATAAAATTTGAACACTCCAGTCGGGTAGTCGAGTACACCCGACCCGACTCGATTACAAAAACGAGTTGAGAGATCGTGCCGAACTCGACCCAAGTCGAGCCCAAAAATCCGAGTCGAACCCGGGTATACCCGACCGGTTCTGCAGCCCTAGCTCCGACTTTCTAGGGATAATTATAGGGGAAAATAAATAAAAGATTAATTTTGACAAAAATAATTTCTTTTGAGAATTTTAAAATTCTCGCCTACAAAGTCGAGTCGCTACACTGACATAAAATAAATACCTTTAATTAAGGCAATAACACGTCATAAATAAGAGAATAATTGTGGCGGAAGAATAAATTATAAATTGTTAATTTCTAACAAAAGTTTCCCCAAAAGAATTTCGAAACATTAGACATAACGAAAAACATCATTCAATAAATTTCATTCAAATGCCATCTCGGCTCGCTCCTTCGTCCATTCAGCTTGGTTGAACCTGCGGGATCAATAAAAGTGGGAGTGATCTTCATTCAACTCGTAGAAATCACACTTATCACAGAAATATACAATCTCATGGAAAACATAACATGAATAATCTATCATATCTTTTCCTCAATGTGTATACATGCACACAATATTACGTATTGCATGAATCGAGCACGCATAACACGAATATTGAGGTTGAGCAGGTGTCCCCGCAACAACATGAAACATACACACAATACCACATATAATATGAATCGAGCACGCATGTGAATATTAAGGTTGTGCATGTGTTCCCGCAACAACATATATCTTAAGATAGCCTCTTTACACGCATACATGTGAGCCTGATTTACAACATGTATCGTCAATTTTAAACATGAATTGAATATCACATATACAACCCAATTAAATCAATTAAAGTGATAGTGAAAATTACCACCTGAATAAAATGATGCTGCTTGAACTTGAATATGAGGATGATCGACTCACAGTCCTAAGCCCGTAGATCCTCGATAGAGTCTACATATAATAATAATTTAATCATTATAAAATATTACGATATAATGACTGAAATTAAAAATTTATATGCATAAAATCGGACTAATTATTAATATTAGTTGAAAAGTCAATATTTTAATATCTCGGTCAAAATAGGACTGAATTGAAGGTTTTAAAGTTGACTGGGTTAAAATCGAAGTAATTAAAACTGTGTGGAGTTAAATTGAAAGTCTCCGGAAAAGTGAGGACTAAACTGCAAAACCCTAATTTTTTGCGGGTATAAATACCCTTAAACCTATCCCCCGCCGTCCCCAAACTCATTTCGTCGCTTCCCACTTCTTCTCCTCTCTCTCTCTCTCTCTCTCTCTCTCTCTCTCTCTCTCTCTCTCTCTCTCTCTCTCTCTCTCTCTCTCTCTCTCTCTCTCTCTCTCTCTCTCTCTCTCTCTCTCTCTCTCTCTCTCTCTCTCTCTCTCTCTCTCTCTCTCTCTCTCTCTCTCTCTCTCTTCAAGAATGAGTTCCTCTCCCTCAGAATCACAGAAATAAAATCATCTCTTCCTCTCAATCTTTCATATAGACACACACGCAGACCAATTTTTTTTCCGACAGCAGCTTAGCTTTCTTTTCTTGATGAGTTTAATGACTTTTAATATTCAATTGATGACTTTTCTTAATGAGTTCTAAAAAATGAGAGTCGGAAAAAAAATGAGTATCCATTTTGCTATTTATTCAATTGTTTATTATTTGAACTAATTTTAGGACTTATTTATTGTTGTTACCCAAAAATATTCTTCGGAATGGTTTGTTGGATATGGCTACGGGTGATTAACAAACAAAATGCGAGAGTACGTACGAAGCAATGCAAATAACATAAGATTTACCGGGGTTGTTAGTCCCGGGCTTGGATGCTCTCGCGAGATATTATTAATACGAATACTGCTTGGAGTACAAATATTAATGTTAGAGTACGGTTACAATGAGTGTAATGACCCTAGTTATCTAGCTCGAATGCTGGTGATTGCCGAAAGAACCAGAGTTAATGCTCTGTGAGTTCTTGTAACAAAGATGAAGTGTGTTTTTAGCTGTAGGATCCAACTGTGTGGATTTAGCTGTTTTTCACTCCTGTTTTTCGTGTCCCTCCATAAATGCTGGAGATCTCCAATTTATAGAGAAGGAGGTAGTTGGAATGTCTTAATCCCATACGGGCGATCGCCTTTCCTGTATTAAATTAAGCGGGCGATCGTCTTAGCACATGGGTCAGTCTCCTTAAAGTCCGTAGCCGCTACTGGCAGCCAACTGTGCGAACCAATGAGAAAACGACACGCGTCTCACGTTGCAGTCTTAGGGTCCCACCTAAGACCTTTCGGCGGGTCTGTCGGTTGGTGAGGCTGTCTTTGTCGTCTACAGCTGGTGATGGGCTGGAGTCAAAGCCTTGTTTCGCAGCGCCTTTTGCGGATCTGCACGTGGGTCTTCACCCCGAGATTTGATCTTTGTAGACTTTGACGGATGTTTGGCATTACACGTGGCATGAGGCGGTTGTAACACCCCAAACTGGGCGGATATTACAGTGCCGTGAATCCCCGACTGGGACCCACCAGGCGAATAAAAATGATGAATTAAATAATATAATTGTAGTACCGAACCACATTATATTACCAAATACTCCGATGAGGAGTTTAAGTACAATACACCAGGACAATACCGAATACTAGTATATTTTATATGAAGATAAAATACACAACACTGAATGAAACGGAGTATCCAAATGAAAGTCTGCAGCGGAAAATAAAGGACAACCACATGAATAACTGAAAGATCGGGGCCCCCTACTAGTATCACTGGGACTCCTCGCCGTCAACATGCTATTCCCGTGCTTTTGCCGTGCCATGACCTGAAAAACAAAATCCCTAAAGTCGGGCCATACGTAACAACAATCCTCAAGAGTTGAAAATACACAATCATGAGTTATCTTTAGTTATGAAATATCCTGTCGAAACATACGCAATCAAACATGCTATATGAATCAACTAACAGTACGGCTCAAAGGAATGACGCCACACTACGTCCGGGATGGAAATGTGTCCGTGCACAAGCCACCAACGAGTATCGATCGAATACACGTGTGGTCTTGTACCTAATCAGTCTCACGAAGCCATCAACTCGTGTGCACAGTCCAATGTGAGGCCACCAACCAACACACGACTATAATGTGCCCGACATGAAAATCCTACACATACCAACCGGCACGCCAGTATGACCCAGAATGCCACGATATAACAAAAGTGACAACGAAAATGAATAATGACTCACCAAGATGAAATGATGGTGAAATGAATGACAGCTCAATTAAAGGATTGGAACCGTCGTTCCTCGTGAATGAAGTAATTAAGTGACAATTATAAGTTTTGAAATGGTTAGTACCTTATGAATGAATTATGATTATGAATGAACAACAACGAAAGGAAAGAATATCCTTTTAACTGAGTAAGAATTAACTTACTCAACACCGGTAACAATTATCCTTCCACGAACAACGTCCTAATTGAGATATCGGTCGCTCGAACAACCTTGAATAATACAATTACCAACAATCCGTTCAATATACAAATCAAACACGAATATAACAAACTCAAAATGTCGATACGACTAAACCAAGTTCGTTGGGGCATTATATCAAACACGTTGTGGCCAACTTCGATTGTTTACAATCAATCCTCACTTATACAAACATTAAATCCCCAAGAAGTGTTTCAAACCAACAAAACATCTTCAACACGATCAATAATCCAAGATAAATATCCAAAATCGTGATTACAACAACAATTAATCGAAAACCTCCAAATCCAACTTAATATTCAAAGTGTTCTTGAATAATCCTTCAATAATCCATTGAATCTCTATACAAACTTATAATCATATACATATCCCTTCATATAACATGATTATAACGTCCAAAACATCATATCTCAATACAAAATCGAAATCCAAGAGGTTTGAAGAAATTACCTTTGAAGATCCAAGAACTTTAATCTGATGAAATCGCGATAGATCGACAATCCGAGCTTCCCAAATGAATGAAGATGATGAAAATCTAACACTCAAGTGATTGATGATGGTAAATCCCTCCCTCAAGCTCTCTCTCTCGGACAAGATGGAAGAAAAGGGTGAAAATGAAGAAAAAGTCCCGGCCAACACTATATAAACTGCCGGAAGTTACGGCCGTAACTCGGCCTCCTTACGGCCGTAACATTCCAGGTCAACGGCCTTACGGCCGTAACCGGCCAACTCGTACGGCCGTAACTCGGCGTCGTCCAAACACCTGCCGACAGCCTTACGGCCGTATCCGCTCCTGACTTACGGGCGTAACTCGCCCTCGTCTAAAACATCTGCCGACATCCTTACGGCCGTACCCGTACACCTTACGGGCGTAACTCGGACGATACGGCCGTATCCGGCCAAACATACGGGCGTAAGCCCCCTTCGTCGAAAATGACCAGTGCACTCGTCAGAACGTACGGCCGTATCCGGCCAAGCCTTACGGCCGTATCTCCCTCGCCTTATGGCCGTATGCCACAACCCTTACGGCCGTAACTCGCCTTCGGCCAAAAACGCCTGGTCACCCTGCTCGACACGTACGGCCGTATCCGGCCAAGCCTTACGACCGTACTGCCTAACTTACGGCCGTATGCCGAAATCCTTACGGCCGTAAGTCCCGCTCGTCCAAAATGGCCTGAAAACAACGAACATCTGTTACGGCCGTATCCAACACTCCTTACGGCCGTAACTCGTTGCTGGACAAGATGAAAATCCGACAACTCTGATCTCTCGCTACGATTGATGAATGATTCGACATACCATACGTATGTGAAAGTGAACAAGTCCAACACATGCCAAAAATGATACTTCCAGTACAAGACTACCAATCACGATGAAAATGATAAAACTCCCGTCTCGATCTATGAACGGAGATGAAATGACGATCGGTAACTGATACACGGTTACAAAGTGCCAACGATGAACGTAAATGAATGAATCATGAATGATGAATGATTATTAATGAGTGAAAATTACGGAGTGACAATTACAGACTGATACTTACTGAATGATAATAAATTAATTACATCTGGGTATTACATACTCCCCCCCTTAAAAAGAGTTTCGTCCCCGAAATTAAGGGTCAAACAACTCGGGATAACTTTCCCGCATACTCTCCTCGGTTTCCCAAGTAGCCTCTTCGACTCCGTGTCTAGACCACTGAATCTTGACCAAAGGAATCGTCTTGTTTCTCAACTGTCTGATTCGCCGCTCTAAAACTCGTATTACGCTCCTCATACGAATGATCATCCGCGATCTCGATTTCGTCGAGCTGAAGTATGTGACTTGGGTCGGCCATACTTCCGCAACTGAGAGACATGAAATACATTATGAATTCGGCTCAACGCCGGAGGTAAAGCCAATCGATAAGCTAACTCGCCTACTCGATCAAAATCTCAAACGGTCCAATGAATCTCGGACTAAACTTTCCCCACTTTTCAAAACGGAAAATGCCTCGACTCGGGGATACTTTGACCAGCACGTGGTCACCTGTCTCGAACTCTAGTGGTCGACGACGATTATCTGCATATGATTTCTGTCGACTCTGAGCGGTCAACAGACGACTCCTGATCAAAGCTACCTTCTCCTGGGCGGCTATAAGCATATCGGGCTCGGTGCCGATTGATTTGATTCTGATAAGCCGTCCCAACACAAAGGAGATCGACAACGGCGACCGTACAAGGTCTCGTAAGGTGCCATCTTAATCGAAGAATGCCAACTATTATTGTACGTGAACTCGATCAACGGTAGTTGGGCTTCCCAATCATCTTTCCAATCGAGGACACATGCCCTCAACATGTCCTCCAAAGTCTGAATAGTCCTCTCTGATTGCCCGTCGGACCGAGGATGAAAGGCGGTACTGAGATTGAGTTGAGTTCCCATAGCACGATGAACTGATTTCCAAAAATGAGACACAAATCGTCCGTCACGATCGGAAACGATACTCTTAGGAGTACCGTGCAGTCTCACTGTAACACCCCAAACTGGGCAAGTCTCTCGGGACCCCACGTATCCTTAATCTCAAGGAATTGAGCTGATTTAGTTAAGCGATCCACAATTACCCATATTGTGTTCATGCCACGATGACTCGTCGGCAAACTCGTGATGAAGTCCATTGAAATATCCTCACACTCCCATTCTGGAATAGGGAGAGGTTTCAGCATACCCGTCGGTCGCTGATGTTCTATCCTGACTTGCTGGCAGGTTAAGCATCTCGAAACTAATTCCGCGACCTCTCGCTTCATATTACTCCACCAGTAATTTTGTTTCAAGTCCTTGTACATCTTGCTAGACCCTGGATGAACAGAATAAGGGGTAGCATGAACTTCTCTCAAAATCGAGTTTTTCAACTCGTCATTAGCCGGTACGCACAACAGGTTCTTAAATCTCAAAAGTCCATCCTCGTGGACCATGAATCCAGGGGCTTTCCCTTGAGCCACATCCTCACGGATGTGCAACAATGATGGGTCAGAACCCTGATTCTCTCTGATTGCCTCCTCAAGTGGCGATGAAATTTCTAACATGCAAAGTTGCCCTTGAACTCGCTGAAGCCAGACCTCGATCTCGGGTCTAAGGAATTCCTGCTGAAGTTCCTTCTGAACTGTTAAACGAGCAAGCATCTGCTCCTGAACGGACTTACAACTCAAGGCGTCGGCAACAACGTTCGCCTTGCCCGGGTGGTAAAGGATCTCGATATCGTAATCTTTGATTAGTTCCAACCACCGTCTCTATCGCATATTTAACTCCTTCTGAGTAAATATATACTTTAAACTCTTATGATCAGTGAATATCTGACAGGTGACGTCATAAAGGTAATGACGCCAAATCTTCAACGTGAAAACCACGGCTGCTAACTCCAGGTCGTGGGTTGGATAATTAACCTCGTAAGGTCGCAATTGCCGTGAAGCATAGGCAATAACCTTCCCATTCTGCATTAATACACATCCGAGACCGTGTCCGGACGCGTTACTAAAAACCACGAATCCTTCCGTCCCTTCTGCAAGGAAAGGACAGGTGCTGAAATTAACCGGTTCTTGAGTTCCTCAAAACTCCTCTGACACGCGTAGGACCACATGAGTTTCTTACCCTTTCGCAAAAGGTTCGTCGTTGATTGAGTGATTTTATAGAATCCTCCCACAATTCGCCGATAATAACCGGTTAATCCGAGAAAGCTTCGGATTTCCTTATCATTCTTCGGAGGTAACCAATCTTGGATAGCCTCCGTCCTCTGAGGATCAACACGTACACCGTCTGATAAAATTACATGTCTGAGAAACGACACTTCGGACATCCAGAACTCACATTTGGAAAACTTTCCATAGAGTTGCTCTCGTCTCAACACGTCGAGAACCTGATGAAGGTGAAACTCGTGTTCTTCCTGGTCACGAGAATAAATTAAAATATCATCACTGAAGACAACCACAAACTGGTCCCAAAAGTCGATGAAAACCCAATTCATCAACTCCATGAATACCGCAGGTGCATTAGTTAGCCCGAACGGCATAACTACGAATTCATAATGACCATAGCGTGTTTGAAACGCCGTCCTCGCGATATCCGACTCTCGAATTCGCAAGTGATGATATCCAGATCTTAAGTCGATCTTGGAAAATACTGAAGTTCCCTGAAGTTGATCTAAGAGATCATTGATACGGGGTAGAGGATACTTATCCTTGATCATCATCCTGTACAACTCCTGATAATTAATACACACACGAACCGAACCATACTTTTCCTTGACAAACAACACTGGTGCTACCTACGGGGACGCACCCGGTCGGATATAACCCTTCTCGGTCAAATCCTCTAATTAATTCTTCAATTCCCACATTTCGGTCGGGGCCATCCGGTATGGTGCCTTCGATAACGGGGACGTACCGGGCTCCAACTCACTCGTGAATTCCACAACTCTCTGTGAGGGCAATCTGGTAACTCGTCTGGGAATACATCGTCAATCGATGCCAACGCTACCACGAATGATTGAACATTTCGATTGCCCTAGAACGGTCAATCGATGAAAATGATACAATGAATGATTGAACAACTCGATTGCCTTAGAATGGCCAATCGATGAAAATGATACAATGAATGATTGAACAACTCGATTGCCTTAGAACGGCCAATCGATGAAAATGATACAATGAATGATTGAACAACTCGATTGCCTTAGAACGGCCAATTGATGAAAATGATACAATGAATGATTGAACAACTCGATTGCCTTAGAACGGCCAATCGATGGAAATGATAGTGACCAAACGTTTACGAACATTGAGGATGGTATCATGACGATCCATCCCACTAATACTCAATATGACGTCGTCTCTTGAAAATCTACCACGATTTGGTCCATCAACGAATCGCGGTCATATAAACTTAATTGGGTATGATTTCCGAAAATTCTTCCATCACCAGGTAGACCGATGGTATGAGGTCCACAAGCATTAGGACTATCCAAATTAAGTCTATTCAAACATGATTCGAAAATGAATGAATGCGGTGCACCAGTATCAAAAGGTACACACAGGTTGAAATAAAACTACGAGTATACCTGAGATCATTCGGGCCATCGGATCGTCGATCCTGTTCATCACATGAATCCGAGACTTGCCGGCCCCCGAACCGGACGCTCCCGTCTGATAAATATGAGATAAGACTTTATTTGCTTCCATCGTCTTAAACGACGCTGACAGAGTAGTCTGATTACGACCGCCGATTGCTTCGGGCTCGAGATGCCTGAGCTGACTTGGAGTCCTTTCGGAAAAAACGGGCCTTATGCCCAAAATTCCCACAATTATGGCACGTGATAGACGGCCTCGGGCACTTGGCGCTGACATGACCCGGTTCTCCACAATTGAAACAGGTGATGGTTGAGCTGGCCGCTCGGGACTGAGATCCCGAACGATTATGCGCCGTAGGAGATCGCTCAGAAACGTTAGGGCCCACACGAGGCTTCTTGAAGGTTAACTGACCGCCTTCGGACTGATTATGCTTCGTTGATTTCTTGCTGACAGATAAAGGTTGTTGCTCAGCAATTTCCTTAGCAGCAGGCTCATAAGGGAGAGTTCTCTCAATTAATTCGGCCAGAGTGGCGCAATGATGATTAAGCAATTGCATATGGGTCATCATGACCTGTATAAAAGTGAGTGGATCAACCCGAACATCTTCCGATCGAGCGGAGTCCTGGGTACGGTTTCCCGACAGTGAGTGATTATTCCCCGGGTTTCGGCCCGCACCGCGGCCTCTTCCCGTGCGTCCCCTGACAGCTCTCTCCATACTGAAGTAGGAAGGTCGCATAATGATTATATTTCCCGCATGAATATCACGTTATGATTATGTCATGAGATGATGAAAATGAGCATACATGCTCTAACATAGTGATTACATGAATGATTTACTGAAATGACATGATTATCTGATGAAATTCTTGAAACGATTATCTTGAACAATTTAACAAGATTAATAATATGATCATCCAGATCGACAACTGAGTAATGAAATGAATTGAGTAATTAATGAGTTAACATGATCGTCCTGATCATAATGAATGATGATGTTTGAGGATTGTTAATTGATGAATGATGAATGAATGATTATTGCCAGAAATTATACCATGGCGTTAGAAATCTTACAGTTCTTTCGGTCTGATTGGCTCGGCATTTGCACAGGTCACACGTGACGCGAAAGTCCAATGATACTAGTCTGATGACGATGATTTCAAATGAGACATGACTCGGAAGGTAGTATTCAAAACCACTCTCCGATACCAACTCTATAACACCCCAAACTGGGCGGATATTACAGTGCCGTGAATCCCCGACTAGGACCCACCAGGCGAATGAAAATGATGAATTAAATAATATAATTGTAGTACCGAACCACATTATATTACCAAATACTCCGATGAGGAGTTTAAGTACAATACACCAGGACAATACCGAATACTAGTATATTTTATATGAAAATAAAATACACAACACTGAATGAAACGGAGTATCCAAATGAAAGTCTGCAGCGGAAAATAAAGGACAACCACATGAATAACTGAAAGATCAGGGCCCCCTACTAGTATCACTGGGACTCCTCGCCGTCAACATGCTATTCCCATGCTTTTGCCTTGCCATGACCTGAAAAACAAAATCCCCAGCTGGGGTCAGTTACACAGAACAACAATCCTCAAGAGTTGAAAATACACAATCATGAGTTATCTTTAGTTATGAAATATCCTGTCGAAACATACGCAATCAAACATGCTATATGAATCAACTAACAGTACGGCTCAAAGGAATGGCGCCACACTACGTCCGGGATGGAAATGTGTCCGTGCACAAGCCACCAACGAGTATCGATCGAATACACGTGTGGTCTTGTACCTAATCAGTCTCACGAAGCCATCAACTCGTGTGCACAGTCCAATGTGAGGCCACCAACCAACACACGACTATAATGTGCCCGACATGAAAATCCTACACATACCAACCGGCACGCCAGTATGACCCAGAATGCCACGATATAACAAAAGTGACAACGAAAATGAATAATGACTCACAAAGATGAAATGATGGTGAAATGAATGACAGCTCAATGAAAGGATTGGAACCGTCGTTCCTCGTGAATGAAGTAATTAAGTGACAACTATAAGTTTTGAAATGGTTAGTACCTTATGATTGAATTATGATTATGAATGAACAACAACGAAAGGAAAGAATATCCTTTTAACTGAGTAAGAATTAACTTACTCAACACCGGTGACAATTATCCTTCCACGAACAACGTCCTAATTGAGATATCGGTCGCTCGAACAACCTTGAATAATACAATTACCAACAATCCGTTCAATATACAAATCAAACACGAATATAACGAACTCAAAACGTCGATACGACTAAACCAAGTTCGTTGGGGCATTATATCAAACACGTTGTGGCCAACTTCGATTGTTTACAATCAATCCTCACTTATACAAACATTAAATCCCCAAGAAGTGTTTCAAACCAACAAAACATCTTCAACACGATCAATAATCCAAGATGAATATCCAAAATCGTGATTACAACAACAATTAATCGAAAACCCCCAAATCCAACTCAATATTCAAAGTGTTCTTGAATAATCCTTCAATAATCCATTGAATCTCTATACAAACTCATAATCATATACATATCCCTCCATATAACATGATTATAACGTCCAAAACATCATATCTCAATACAAAATCGAAATATAAGAGGTTTGAAGAAATTACCTTTGAAGATCCAAGAACTTTAATCCGATGAAATCGCGATAGATCGACAATCCGAGCTTCCCAAATGAATGAAGATGATGAAAATCTAACACTCAAGTGATTGATGATGGAAAATCCCTCCCTCAAGCTCTCTCTCTCGGACAAGATGGAAGAAAAGGGTGAAAATGAAGAAAAAGTCCCGGCCAACACTATATAAATCGGAAGGTTACGGCCGTAACTCGGCCTCCTTACGGCCGTAACATTCTTGGCCAACGACCTTACGGCCAGAATCGCCAACTCAGACGGCCGTAACTCGGCGTCGCCCAAACACTGCCGACGGCCTTTACGGCCGTATCCGCTCTCGACTTACGGCGTAACTCGCCTCGTCTAAAACATCTGCCGACATCCTTACGGCCGCATGCCGTACACCTTACGGGCGTAACTGACGACATACGGCCGTATCCGCCAAACATACAGCGTAAGCCCTTCGTCGAAAATGACCAGTACTCGCTCGTAACGCATACCAGATCCGACCAAGCCTTACGGCCGTATCTCCCTCGCCTTACGGCCGTATGCCGAAACCCTTACGACAGTAACTCGCCTTCGGCCAAAAACGCCTAGGCACCCTGCTCGACACGTACGGCCGTATCCGGCCAAGCCTTACGGCCGTACTGCCTAACTTACGGCCGTATGCCGAAATCCTTACGGCCGTAAGTCCCGCTCGTACAAAATGGCCTGAAAACAACGAACATCTGTTACGGCCGTATCCGACACTCCTTACGACCATAACTCGTTGCTGGACAAGATGAAAATCCAACAACTCTGATCTCTCGCTACGATTGATGAATGATTCGACATACCATACGTATGTGAAAGTGAACAAGTCCAACACATGCCAAAAATGATACTTCCAGTACAAGACTACCAATCACGATGAAAATGATAAAACTCCCGTCTCGATCTATGAACAGAGATGAAATGACGATCGGTAACTGATACACGGTTACAAAATGCCAACGATGAACGTAAATGAATGAATCATGAATGATGAATGATTATTAATGAGTGAAAATTACTGAGTGACAATTACAGACTGATAGTTACTGAATGATAATAAATGAATTACATCTGGGTATTACATACTCCCCCCTTAAAAAGAGTTTCGTCCCCGAAACTAAGGGTCAAACAACTCGGGATAACTTTCCCGCATACTCTCCTCGGTTTCCCAAGTAGCCTCTTCGACTCCATGTCTAGACCACTGAATCTTGACCAAAGCAATTGTCTTGTTCCTCAACTGTCTGATTTGCCGCTCTAAAACTCGTATTACGCTCCTCATACGAATGATCATCCGCGATCTCGATTTCGTCGAGCTGAAGTATGTGACTCGGGTCGGCCATACTTCCACTACTGAGAGACATGAAATACATTATGAATTCGGCTCAACGCTAGAGGTAAAGCCAATCGATAAGCTAACTCGCCTACTCGATCAAAATCTCAAACGGTCCAATGAATCTCGGACTAAACTTTCCCCGCTTTCCGAAACGGAAAATGCCTCGACTCGGGGATACTTTGACCAGCACGTGGTCACCTATCTCGAACTCTAGTGGTCGACGACGATTATCTGCATATGATTTCTGTCGACTCTGAGCGGTCAACAGACGACTCCTGATCAAAGCTACCTTCTCCCGGGCGGCTATAAGCATATCGGGCTCGGTGCCGATTGATTTGATTATGATAAGTCATCCCAACACAAAGGAGATCGACAACGATGACCGTACAAGGCCTCGTAAGGTGCCATCTTAATCGAAGAATGCCAACTATTATTGTACGTGAACTCGATCAACGGTAGTTGGGCTTCCCAATCATCTTTCCAATCGAGGACACATGCCCTCAACATGTCCTCCAAAGTCTAAATAGTCCTCTCTGATTGCCCGTCGGACCGAGGATGAAAGGCGGTACTGAGATTGAGTTGAGTTCCCATAGCACGATGAACTGATTTCCAAAAATGAGACACAAATCGTCCGTCACGATCGGAAACGATACTCTTAGGAGTACCGTGCAGTCTCACTGTAACACCCCAAACTGGGCAAGTCTCTCGGGACCCCACGTATCCTTAATCTCAAGGAATTGAGCTGATTTAGTTAAGCGATCCACAATTACCCAGATTGTGTTCATGCCACGATGACTCGTCGGCAAACTCGTGATGAAGTCCATTGAAATATCCTCCCACTCCCATTCTGGAATAGGGAGAGGTTTCAGCATACCCGCCGGTCGCTGATGTTCTATCCTGACTTGCTGGCAGGTTAAGCATCTCGAAACAAATTCCGCGACCTCTCGCTTCATATTACTCCACCAGTAATTTTGTTTCAAGTCCTTGTACATCTTGCTAGACCCCGGATGAATAGAATAAGGGGTAGCATGAGCTTCTCTCAAAATCGAGTTTTTCAACTCGTCATTAGCCGGTACGCACAACAGGTTCTTAAATCTCAAAAGTCCATCCTCGTGGACCACGAATCCAGGGGCTTTCCCCTGAGCCACATCCTCACGGATGTGCAACAATGATGGGTCAGAACCCTGATTCTCTCTGATTGCCTCCTCAAGTGGCGATGAAATTTCTAACATGCAAAGTTGCCCTTGAACTTGCTGAAGCCAGACCTCGATCTCGAGTCTAAGGAATTCCTGCTGAAGTTCCTTCCGAACTGTTAAACGAGCAAGCATCTGCTCCTGAACGGACTTACAACTCAAGGCGTCAGCGACAACGTTCGCCTTGCCCGGGTGGTAAAGGATCTCGATATCGTAATCTTTGATTAGTTCCAACCACCGTCTCTATCGCATATTTAACTTCTTCTGAGTAAATATATACTTTAAACTCTTATGATCAGTAAATATCTGACAGGTGACATCATAAAGGTAATGACGCCAAATCTTCAACGCGAAAACCACGGCTGCTAACTCCAGGTCGTGGGTTGGATAATTAACCTTGTAAGGTCGCAATTGCCGTGAAGCATAGGCAATAACCTTCCCATTCTGCATTAATACACATCCGAGACCGTGTCCGGACGTGTTACTAAAAACCACGAATCCTTCCGTCCCTTCTGGCAAGGAAAGGACAGGTGCTGAAATAAACCGGTTCTTGAGTTCCTCAAAACTCCTCTGACACGCGTAGGACCAAGTGAGTTTCTTACCCTTTCGCAAAAGGTTCGTCGTTGATTGAGCGATTTTAGAGAATCCTCCCACAATTCGCCGATAATAACCGGTTAATCCGAGAAAGCTTCGGATTTCCTTATTATTCTTCGGAGGTAACCAATCTTGGATAGCCTCCGTCTTCTGAGGATCAACACGTACACCGTCTGATAAAATTACATGTCTGAGAAACGATACTTCGGACATCCAGAACTCACATTTGGAAAACTTTCCATAGAGTTGCTCTCGTCTCAACACGTCGAGAACCTGATGAAGGTGAAACTCGTGTTCTTCCTGGTCACGAGAATAAATTAAAATATCATCACTGAAGACAACCACAAACTGGTCCCAAAAGTCGATGAAAACCCAATTTATCAACTCCATGAATACCGCAGGTGCATTAGTTAGCCCGGACGGCATAACTACGAACTCATAATGACCATAGCGTGTTTGAAACGCTGTCCTCGCGATATCCGACTCTCGAATTCGCAACTGATGATATCCAGATCTTAAGTCGATCTTGGAAAATACTGAAGTTCCCTGAAGTTGATCTAAGAGATCATTGATACGGGGTAGAGGATACTTATCCTTGATCATCATCCTGTACAACTCATGATAATTAATACACACACGAACCGAACCATACTTCTCCTTGACAAACAACACTGGTGCTACCTACGGGGACGCACCCGGTCGGATATAACCCTTCTCGGTCAAATCCTCTAATTGATTCTTCAATTCCCGCATTTCGGTCGGGGCCATCCGGTATGGTGCCTTCGATAACGGGGATGTACCGGGCTCCAACTCACTCGTGAATTCCACAACTCTCTGTGAGGGCAATCTGGTAACTCGTCTGGGAATACATCGTCAATCGATGCCAATGCTACCACGAATGATTGAACATTTCGATTGCCCTAGAACGGTCAATCGATGAAAATGATTCAATGAATGATTGAACAACTCGATTGCCTTAGAATGGCCAATCGATGAAAATGATACGATGAATGATTGAACAACTCGATTGCCTTAGAACGGCCAATCGATGAAAATGATACAATGAATGATTGAACAACTCGATTGCCTTAGAACGGCCAATCGATGAAAATGATACAATGAATGATTGAACAACTCGATTGCCTTAGAACGGCCAATCGATGGAAATGATAGTGACTAAACGTTTACGAACATTGAGGATGGTATCATGACGATCCATCTCACTAATATTCAATATGACGTCGTCTCTTGGTAAATCTACCACGATTTGGTCCATCAACGAATCGCGGTCATATAAACTTAATTGGGTATGATTTCCGAAAATTCTTCCATCACCAGGTAGACCGATGGTATGAGGTCCACAAGCATTAGGATTATCCAAATTAAGTCTATTCAAACATGATTCGAAAATGAATGAATGCGGTGCACCAGTATCAAAAGGTACACACAGGTTGAAATAAAACTACGAGTATACCTGAGATCATTCGGGCCACCGAATCGTCGATCTTGTTCATCACATGAATCCGAGACTTGCCGGCCCCCGAACCGGATGCTCCCATCTGATAAATATGAGATAAGACTTTATTTGCTTCCATCGTCTTAAACGACGCTGACAGAGTAGTCTGATTCTGAATCGCTGATTGCTTCGGGGCCTGAGATGCCGCCGGAGCTGACTTGGAGTCCTTTCGGAAAAAACGGGTCGTTTGGGGAGAACTGGAAAATCTCATTAAGCACTTTGTACATTGAGTAAATGAATACAGGGTGTTTTTATTGATAGTACTTCTTCAAATGAATGGCGTTCCAGGGGTATTGGTCCGGAGTGTCGTCTGGGTGTTGGAGCTCGTAGGCTCCTTTGGATAGCCATTTGGATATTCTGAACGGGCCTTCCCAGTTCGGACCAAATACCCCCGTGTGGGTCTGGATATTTTTGAGGACTAGGCCACCCACTTGGAACCGTCTCTCCCTCACCTTTGAGTTGAAGAATTCTTCGGACTTCCTTTTGTGGATCGTGTTCTTCATTTCTGAGGTCAGTCGCCGTTCTTCGAGCATATCCAAGTCGATTCGCCGAGCTATGTCATTGTCCGTCGTCAGTTGTTGGGCAGTTTGGTGGCTGAGGACGGCGATCTCCGATGGGATCACTGCTTTCATCCGAACGCGAGGGCGAATGGGGTTTCGCCGGTTGAATTTCTTGTCGTCGTTCGGTAGGACCATAAAACATTCGGGAGCTCGCTCGCCAAGCGCCCTTGCTTGGATTCGAGTCTGGCTTTGATCATATGCTTGAGGATCTTGTTTACAACCTCTACCTGCCCGTTTGTTTGAGGGTGGTAAGGGGCCGAGAACAACTTTTTAATTACCCATTTCTCACAGAATTGCATAACTTACAAACTGTCGAACTGCTTTCCGTTGTCGGAGATGATCGCCTGAGGTAGACCGAAACGGCAGATGATGTTTTTCCAGATGAACTTGATCACTTGCTCTTGGCCGATCTTTTTGAGTGGTTCGGCCTCTGCCCATTTTGTGAAATAGTCGACCCCTACGATGGCGAATTTACATCCCCCCGGGGCCGTCGGCAGAGGACCGATTAGTTCGATGCCCCATTGGGCGAACGGACACGAACTATACATGGAAGTGAGTTGCTCGGGGGAAAGCTTGATGTTCGGACCCATTATTTGACACTTATGACAGGATCGGGCATAAGCGATCGCGTCCTTTTGCAGGGTAGGCCAGAAAAAGCCTTGCCTAGTCGTCTTGTGGATGAGGGCTCGACCTCCCGCGTGATTTCCACAGATCCCGTCATGGATTTCGGCTAAAACAAGTCGGCCTTCCTCCGGCGTAATGCATTTGAGGATAGGAAGGCTGAAAGCTCGCTTGTAAAGCCAGTCATCCAAGAGGGTGTATCTGGCCGCCCCGAGCTGAAGCTGGCGAGCCTTGACCCGATCTGTGGGGACTGTTCCATCCTTCAAGAACTCAATGAATGGAGTCATCCAGTTCTCTTCGGAGATGGCAACTGTGGTGACCAGGCTTTTGTCGATCGCCGATTGCGCCAACTTAGTGATTTGGATGTTAGAGAAGTCCGCTGCCCCATCCGATGATGCGAGTTTGGATAGGGCATTGGCCTGGGAGTTGTGCTCTCTCGAGACTTGCTCGATCAGCACTTCTTCAAAGTTTGTGCACATTTCGGCGACCAATTCTTGATATTTGACCATCTGTTCGCCGCGCGCCTCATATTCCCCCTTGACTTGGTTCACGACCAAGAGGGAGTCCATGAAGATGTGAAGGCGGCGAACGCCCATGGCGAGCCCTAGATCGAGCCCGCCTACTAAGGCTTCGTACTCGGCTTTATTGTCGGTCGCTCGGAAATCGAAGCGCACAGCGTTTGTAAAACTCTGGCCATCGGGGCTGATGAGGACAATCCCTGCCCCTGCTCGCGACTTGGTCGACAAGCCATCTACGTGCAGTTTCCAAGCGGGACGGCCGACCTGGGTCGGGCTAGGCGGGAATGTTAATTCCACCACGAAATCCGCCAGAGCTTGGCCTTTGATCAACGTGCGAGGAGCATACGTGACACCGTATTGGGCGATCTACAGTGACCAATTGAGGAGTCGCCTGTTGGTGTCTGGCCGGTGCAGAACTTGCCTTAGAGGAGAGTCGTCAGAACCTCCACTTGGTGTTCGAAGAAATAGGCTCTCAGCTTGCGAACGTTCATGACTAGTGCGTAGGACAGCTTCTCCAGAGGCGTGTAACGCGTCTCCGCGTCATGAAGCGCCTGACTGACGAAGTAGATCGGCAAATGGATTTGCCCCTCTGCTCGCACTAATACGGCGCTCAGCGCGACCTCCGAGGCTACCAGGTGAAGGAATAGCTTCTCGCCGGGGATTGGTTTTGCCAAAATTTGGGAGCTAGAAAGATACTCCTTGATCTTGGCGAACGCTAATTGACTTTCCTTCGTCCACGCAAATTTTTTATTCCTTATGGTGGCGAATAAAGGCTTGCTTTTGTCTCCGAGCCGGGAAATAAAACGATTAAGGGCTGCTAGACACCCCGTGATGCGTTGCACCTGTTTGACATTCCGTGGCTCCTGCATGTCAAGGATCGCCTTGATATTGGTGGGGTTTGCTTCGATCCCCCTTTGGCTCACGATGTGCCCCAGGAACTTTCCGGAGCTTACTCCGAAGTTGCATTTCTTGGGGTTCAGCTTCACGTTGAACCTCTCGAGGATGGCGAACGTCTCGGCAAGGTCTTTGATGTGATTTTCCTTTTCGAAGCTCTTGACCACGATGTCGTCAATGTAAACCTCCATGATCTTGCCGATCTGATCGGCGAACATCCTGTTGACTAGTCGTTGGTAAGTCGCCCCCGCATTTTTCAGATCGAAAGGCATTCGGACCTTAAAGTACACGTCTTTTTCCATGTGGAATGATGTGTGTTTTACGTCTTTCTCCGCTATTGGGATCTGATGGTATCCGGCGAAGGCGTCCATAAACGACATCATTTCGCAACCTGCCGTGCTATTGACCAAGTGGTCAATATGAGGCATTGGAAAGTGGTCTTTCGGACACGCCGCGTTGAGGTTGGTGAAATCGATGCATAACCTCCAGGAGTTGCTCGCCTTTTTGACGACACCGCGTTGGCTACCCATTGTGGCTCGTCGGTAGCTACACCGATCAGTTTGTTGTCGAACAACTTTTTGACTTCTGCGTCGAGCGCAGCATATTTCTGTGGACTAAATTTCCTACGTTTCTCGTGAACGGGCTTCCTTGCCGGGTCGATCTTTAGATAGTGGCAAGCGTGTTCAGGACTGATGCCGACCATATCTTGATGCGACCAGGCAAAGACTCCGATGTTCTTTTGTAGTAATCTTATCAGATCGTATTTTAACTCGGGATCGACGCTTGAGCCGATCTGTACTTCCCGCTCCGGGCGAGCCGGATCGATTGCTATACTTTCCAGCTCTTTGGTGGGGATGGTCGCTCCTTGTTTGGAGCGATCGCCGGACTCGATCCTCGGATCAACATCCAGGCTTGGCTCGAATTCGATCCTCCGTTCGATGTCATCCGACGATCGATGTGAGACGCCGTCCTCTGAGTCGGGCTGGTATGAGGTGCTTGGCTCGTCGATCTCCATCGGTTGATTATCGATCGTCCCAGTATTACAAACAGTACAAGAAACGTTTAAAGGAAAAGTTACGACACAGGAGTAATTCAAACATTTCTTTGCCATTAGCTGGTCTCCTTTTACAGTACCGAATGTCCCATCGGTAGTGAGGAACTTGATACAGTAAAAGAAAGAAGAGGCGACCGCCTCAAAGGTTTCTAGAAAGGGGCGACCTAGGAACCCATTATATATGCTGGGCATGTATATGATTACAAAATTGAGGTTTCTAGTGATCTTAACCTTAGGATCATAATGGCAGACTAGCTCGATAGAGAGCTTGATCCTTCCATAGACTCTGACCGTGTTATCGCCGAACCCTTGAAGCACGGTTTCAAACGGCTTGATGAATTTGGTCAGGTTGCCGAGCTGGTCGAGAGCAGATTTGAATATGATGTTGCAAAAGCTCCTATTGTCAACCAGCAAGCGGTCGACCGTTTTCCCAAGGATGCAAGCAGAGATAACCAAGGCATCCTCCTTGGGGCACTGCACTCCCTCCCTATCCTTGTTAGAGAAGGAGATGAGCGCATTTCTGGATATGGTTGGTTCCGAGGGCACCACGACATGAACTCTGGCGAACGCCCTCAACTCGGCCTTCCGCTTTTTATTTAACATGGTGGAAACTGGGGAAAGACCTTTGAGGTTTCCACCTCCCGATAGAAGCATATTGACCCGACCGCCGGGATTGATTGGAGGGATCGACTCGTATGAGTACTCCAACTCATTTTGCTCTATCCTGGCGACCGGATTGGGAGGTTAACGGTCATCGTTCTGTCGATGATCGCGGTCCCCGGTCCTTTCAGCCCTTCGCTCCGGCTTGGTTACCAAATTGTCCAGCTTGCCTTCCTCGAACAATCTCCAGATTTGTCTGAGGAGGTCGCGGCATTGGCTGGTGTTGTGGCCGGGACTTTTGTAGTAGGCACAAAATTTACTGCGGTCCAGATGACCGTTGTCCCTTATTGTCTTTGGCTTGCTTAACCATTCACGCCCCTTGATGGTGTTGGATATATGAGCCGGAGATAGATTGAGGTTGTGGAGGAGGTGGACTTCCACATCCTCGAAGGCCTTGAACTCTCCGGGTGGCTTTGCGACCGCCCTTTTGGGCTTGGCGATCGCCTTCTTCGGGACGAGAGATGGCGCCTTCCTATCCCCGGTTGCCCCCTCGCCTAGGCGAAGGGTGATCAACCTCTGCCTGGCCAGGAAGTCGGCTGACTTGGCGCGGAAGATCGCGTAGGTCGGGGGGATATCCTTTGTGAGGTGCCTGAACATGGGCGAATGACCATAGAATCCCCCCAGGACTGAATAGAGGGCGAGCTCGTCGCTTATGGGCTCGCCGGTGAGGACTATTTCATCCACCCGGTCGATGTAATCTTCATCGGACTCATCTTTCCCCTGCCTGATCTTCATCATGCGGTGGGGGCCTTCTGGCCGAGCGACCTTGGCGGCGAAGTACGACGTGAAGTCGTTCACCAGCTTCTCAAAACAGTTGATTGAGTGCGGTGGTAGTGAGATGTACCACCTATGGGCAAGATTGCCCAATGTTAATGGGAACATTCGGCATTTCATCGCGTCCGACGCCCCGCATCCGGTCATGTAGATTCGGAACTTGCTTAAATGAGTTTCGGGGTCCGATCTCCCCTCATACAAAGGTGTTTGAGGAGGAGCGATCTTTGGTTGCACGGGGGCAAGCTCGATCTGGACCGCGAGCGGCTCACTTGGTCCGGCGACCTTTCTCTTGGCGCCTGCCCCAGTTTCTAGGAGCGCCTTCATGTCGTCGAGCTGGCGCTGCATTGCGGCCATCGCCGTAGCCTGGATGCTCGCGGTCTGGCTCTCGGAGCGGGAGCCAAGGCGATCATGTACCGATCTCCTTGCTCCATTGTAGGCGATGAGGTCTCTGCCGCCGAGCTCAATTTTTCGGCAAGTGGGAGCCAGATGGATGGCCTGCCTTCTGGGAGTCGGGTATGCCGAACTTTTGGTGACGGATTCGGATTCTGACGTCTCATGGATGGGGCCGAAATGCCCAAGTTTCCATGAAGGGTCACTTCCTAGGCGGCTGAAGACGAAACCATCCCGCCTCGCGAGTGCTTTTTCTTGCGACTCGTGGCTTTCTGTCGATTGCTCGACATATTGCCCTTTGAGCTTTCGCTTGCCCGCGCGGCGGATGGCTGATGGGGTGATAGTGGGCGTGTCGCATGCTCTCCGTCGCTCTCTTAGGATGGCCATGGCCTCCTCGATCTATTCCGCGGTTTGGAATTGATCGAGTGATAGGCTGGGGCCGTTCCTTGGGGGCGGGAGTGAGAGTCTCGCGTCGCCGCGGCTACACTCCGCCATGGGCTGGGACTCGGTCTGGGCCGGAATAAGACGTCCGGCGGACCGTAGAGTGGCTCTCTTCGAGGTGGTCGACGTCATTATCTTGAAGGTTTTTCTTTGAAGAACAGTGGGTGTTTCTTCAAGTATATGTTCCGGATAACAATGAGTGTTCTTCGAAACGGTCGGAGAGAAAATAAAGGTAAATCCCCTTTTTCTAGCGCCAATTGTTGTTACCCAAAAATATTATTCAGAATGGTTTGCTGGATATGGCTACGGGTGAGTAACAAACAAAATACGAGAGCACGTACGAAGGAATGTAAATAACATAAGATTTGCCGGGGTTGTTAGTCCCGGGCTTGAATGCTCTTGTGAGATACTATTAATATGAATACTGCTTGGGAGTACAAATATTTATGTTAGAGTACGATTACAATGAGTGTAATGACCCTAGTTATCTAGCTTGAATGCTGGTGATTGCCGGAAGAACCAAAGTTAATGCTATGTGAGTTCTTGTAACAAAGATGAAGTGTGTTTTTAGCTGTAGGATTCAACTGTGTGAATTTAGCTATTTTTCACTCGTGTTTTTCGTGTCCCTCCACAAATGCTGGAGATATCCTATTTATAGAGGAGGAGGTAGTTGGGATCATTCCTTCTCATTACCTATTTGTTTTCTTTTTAACTCTTTGTTTTCTAAAAACGCATTTGTTTTGATTATTTATACGCAATGTATCATTTATTTTTAAAGCATCTAATAATTGTTATCAAACCTAAAATGAAAAAGTTGCTGATGATCTTCGTTGTTTGATTGAGGCACAGGAAAGGGAACGCGACAGGCTCTTGGGGTTGACTGCTTTACTTGATGAGTCCGTTATGGTCTTGTGGAGAAGGGCCGCCATGTGAAGCTTATGGAGTTTGATGAAACATTATCTGATAATGAATAGATCATGATGATGATGGTTGTGTTTTGTGGTTGTCTTTTGGTAGTTCTTATGGTTGTGTAGGTTGATGATCAGATGTTAATCCTGTAACTGTAATAACTGATGAATCTATTAATAATAATAATAAGAAGTTTTATGTTTCTGTTTATTAATATGTATTTTTCTTTTACATTTTACATTTGATCAAAAAGTGGTGGGGCTTTTCTCTCTCACACACATGAGGCAAACACACATACTTATTAGATTTGTCGAAAATAAGTTAGGGTTTTCTTCTCAAATTAGGGTTTTTCAATTACTCACCATTTTAATCAAATTAAAACACATAACCAGTTTAATTATGGAGTGTGGTGATTGAGTATTCAAGTTTTGAAATCAATTGTGATGAAATGATCATGTATGGCTGATAATTGTATGGTGGATCTTATGAACAGGTTTGCATCATAATTTGATTAGTATATTTGTCAGTTAAGTTAGGTATATATGATACTGTGTTTCGTTGAATTATGTTAGAAGGTTAGTCATGTGTTTGTGAGTTTAGATAACATAAATGATTGTTGATGTTAGCGTGTATGTATGTTTAGTTTAAGACAATATGAGAACCTATGTTGTTGGAATAAGGTGCTTTTGGTTTTTGAATTGCAAATCAGCAGTTGTTTAGCTTCCTAAACATGCTATTAAGGGCTGTTTGCTCATCAGCCCTTTAGGTGTCTTGATACGTTAATAAAGGCTGTTTGGATAGCTTATTTTCAGAAGCCGTTTAGGTGTCTTTACATGTTATTAAGGGTTTGTTTGGTTTTTATATCAGTGCCTTTGATACATCAGGTAAAGCTACTGGATCTGTTTCGTTGAAAGTTTAGTGCTTCTTGAAGGAACTCACTAGTTAATACTGCTAGCATGTACTTAATACTGCTTCTTGTTCGATTAATGCTGCTAGTTGTTTTAGTGCTGCTCGTGTTTGGAGAGAAGCAAATTACAAATAAGCTGACACACATGCATTGAAACATACATAACTGCTTATCTGCTTATAAATAAGCTGATACACATTCACGAAAAGACACAAAACTACTTATCTGCTTATAAATTGGAAACATTAATATTTTAGATTTCAACATTTTCTTAAAACTGTAAGATATCATGATCAATTTTGGCCTAATCTTGCCAATCTATTTTGTAATATGGATAGCTGATATGTGGATGTGAAGACACAACTGGATTAGTGGGCTTTTAAAAGGCTTACCAAGCTTTTCATTTTTCCAGCAGTTACAAAAAGGTATTGTAACTTCTGCTCACTTATAAAGTCTATTTATTAGAAATTAATAATAAGTTTTGTTATTACTACTGCTATTTACTGTCATATAATATCTTCTCATTTTCTCAAGTAAAACAATTTTCAGGTTGTTTCTAAAGCTACAGTTTCTAGTTGATAGGCTCATGTTCAAATGTGACATTTTAAATCCAAAATGAACGTGACTTCTGTATGATGCTAACTTCAAAACTATTCTCAAATATGCTAAGTTTGTAAATCCTAAACACGCAATAGCAATAGAAATGTTTACGAGCTGAACATTTTGGTTTTTAGGAATAGCCGTAATTTCATTGTTAGTTTTATGGGTGGTTTTAGAGCTGTACATGTACTTTAAAATTGAAATTGAATTATTTCAGACACTTAGAATCCTGTAAAACAAAAACTATTTATAACTTTAGACATTCTGGCTTTTCAGCAAGAATCATTGAGAAGGATATTAATTAGTTAAGTTAGGTATATATGATTAATCTTGCTTTTGTTTGGTAGATTGAATGAATGATGGTATTAGGTTGTTCTTTTGTGGGTTGATTTGTTTGTGTTGATAATGTTAAAAATATGAAACTTTATATATGGTATTGATGTAGCAATTGGTTTTGTGTTTCTGGTAGTCGATTAGTTTAGGCTGTAGGTTATTATTTGGTCATGATTGTGTTTCGCTGAATTATGTTAGAAGGTTAGTCATGTGTTTGTGAGTTTAGATAACCGAAATGATTGTTGATGTTAGCGCGTAGGTATGTTTAGTTTTAGACAATATGAGAACCTATGTTGTTGGAATAAGATGCTTTTGGTTCTTGAATTGCAAATCAGCAGTCGTTTAGCTTCCTAAACATGATATTAAGGGCTGTTTGCTCATCAGCCCTTTAGGTGTCTTGATACGTTAGTAAAAGCTTTTTGGATAGCTTATTTTCAGAATCCGTTTAGGTGTCTTTACATGTTAATAAGGGTTTGTTTGGTTTTTATATCAGTGCTTTTGATACATCAGGAAAAGCTACTGGATCTGTTTTTTTTGATTTTTTAGTGCCGCTTGGAGGAACTCGTTAGTTAATACTGCTAGTATGTACTTAATACTTATGCTCTCTTTAGCTACAATATAATATATTTATTCTTATCACATTATCAGCACGATAAAGAAGTTGAAGCAACAAATCAAGAAGTGACACACATGCATTGAAACATTCATAACTGGTTATCTGCTTATAAATAAGCTGATACACATTCACGAAAAGAGACAAAACTGCTTATCTGCTTATAAATTGGAAACATTACTATGTTAGTTTTCAACATTTTCTTAAAACTGTAAGATATCATGATCAATTTTGGCCTAATCTTGCTCATCACAGTTACCATCATAACTATCATCCATCTCTTCATAATCTTTCTCATTGGTAGGATATATAGTCTGCAATGGTATTGGTTCATTTTCTTCTATTGGGTCTGTTAATGTCAGTTGCAAACTCATTGATTTCTTTTTTTTTGTACTTGGCTTTGAAAGACATTTGTCTCAACTTTTTGATGCTTTTGGGAAGTTGGTAATCAGGGTTTTCTTCTACCTGATTCTTTTCTTCCAGCAGCCTTATAATTATTTCTTGGGTGTTGCCTTCCGATTTTGCACCTCCATTTTCAGCCTATAATGTAAAGAAACTTTGTGAGTAGTATAGACAGTCAATAAATTTACAATTCATAAAACATATCGATTCATAATTTAGTTTAGTTTGACAGTTGTAACAGACAAATACTAACATAGTTAGGAACTCCGAGCTCCCTGACAAGTTCCGTTTGCTATTTAAACAGGCTTTGCGCAATGGTCTGTAACAGACTTATTGCTAGACTGTTTAGATAACAAAAGGAACTACTGAGCAAGATCAGAGTGCACAATTATGTTGAACATCGTTTATCAATATTAAGAAACGAAAAAATGTTGTGGACTTTCGGTTGGACTCTTTCGATTATAAAGTTCATAACATTATTTGCTTGTCAATATTGACATCCGATGTGCCTTGTCTGTGACAAAAAACACGCTATGCCCTATATATTTGAGAATAAAAGGTTTGCATTACGCAACTACATCCAGCATCGTATGTCAATATTAACAAATGAAAATGAGGTGGATAAAGTTCACAACATTCTTAAATTGTGAATATTGACATCCGATGCTGAATGTCTGTCACATAAAATAGGTATTGCCTTATGAATTTAAGAATAAAATGCTTGCATCAATTGATTTTTAACCTTAAATTGGTTAATTAGTTCTTGTAAACTGATAAGTTTACGACTGGGCCAACGATTGAATCCCACATCCCTACAGTGCCTTTTGAAAAGAGTTAAACCAATATTAAAATTTTTTGCAGCTTGCGCTATGGAGATGTGATAGTACTGGGAAAGCTCTTCCCAGCTTAATACCATTGTTTTGTAATATGGATAGCTCATATGTGGATGTGAAGAAACAACTGGATTAGTGGGCTTTTAAAAGGCTTACCAAGCCTTTCATTTTTCCAGCAGTTACAAAAAGGTATTGTAACTTCTGCTCACTTATAAAGTCTATTTATAGAAATTAATAGTACTATTGCTATTTACTGTCATATAATATATTCTCATTTTCTATAGTAAAACAGTTTTCAGGTTGTTTCTAAAGCTACAGTTTCAAGTTGATAGGCTCATGTTCAAATGTGACATTTTAAATCCAAAATGAACGTGACTTTCTGTATGATGTTAACTGCAAAACTATTCTCAAATATGCTAAGTTTGTAAATGTAATACCCGGTTGTAATTCATTCATTTTCATTCAGTAATTATCAGTCTGTAATTGTCACTCCGTGTATTTTCACTCAATTATAATCATTCATCAATCATGTTCATTCACCGTGTTCACCGTTCGGAAAAACTTCGAGTTGTGTATCATTATTGTTCATTGTTTCAACTTTCCTCTTATGAATTCGACTTTGTTAGATCACCATTAATTTTTGGTAACTCCAAAAATTCTAAATCTTTGCAATATTATAGAGCATCGAATTAGCTTTCCAATGGTTCAAACGGTGAGTCAATCGGAGTGCGGACGAGAGAGTTATGGTCGTTTTAGCTCACCCGCTCATTTTTTTCAGTTGTTGGCCGATCACTGCCGACCGAACTCGGCCGTGTCGTCCGACACGGCCCGTGCCGTACTCGTCCGGAAATGCCGAAGTCTTTGCCTCAGGACCCGACCGTGTCGTCTGGCACGGCCGAGTCAAACTCTTCCGGATAGGCCAAAACCGACTGCCCAGACGCCCGACTGTGTTCCAGGACACGGTCGAGTCATGCCGAGTCGCTGTCGGACGGGTCACTATCGGAAGGCCCCTCCGCGCCGCGACCGTGTCTAGCAGGACACGGTCGAGTCCCTGCCGGCCAGCTGCGCGCCGCGACCGTGTCAGGCGGACACGGTCGAGTCTGTCAGCCGAGTCAACCCCTATAAATTCGTTTTTTGAGCATTTCAGCTCATTTCTTTCCCTTTTCTTCACCTACAACCGAGAGAGAGAGCTTGAGGGAGGGTTTTTCATTCACAAATCATTTGAGTGTTTTATTTTCTTCATCCTCCTTCGATCGTGTAGCTCGGATTGTGGATTTAGCACGTGTTCTTCGGATTATAGGGCTTGAATCTTCAAGAGGTAAGAACTCCTTCAACCCTAGTATGATTTTGGGGAGGGTTTGGTGGTGATCTTGTGTTTTAATTCGAATTAACCGATGTTGTTATTAGATTTTGATAGTATTCACGCGACCCATGGTTTTCTTGTTTTTGATTGGGATGAAATCCCGTTGTTATACCATTAACCGATTTCATTTCCTTATGCACTCTTGGTGTCCGATGAATTGTCCCAACGAGTAGAATTAGGATTAATTCTTACCTTTCCGCATTATTGAGACTTGTTGTATACCGTTGTCGTGTTAGGAGCGGATTTGGGAGGATTGTTCGGACCAAAACCTATTCCTTCGTTGTTTCCCTTGTTTCATCGTGTTCAAGGCAAGTACATGTATTACATTTCGTTATGTATATTGTGATTCTCGAAATGAATGATGAATGGTGATTTTTGGGTGCGTGAGTTGTGTTCCTTCCACCCGGAGTGTCCGACGGGATGTCTGGGGGTCGATACTAAGGGGTACGGCCGCGGAAGTGGACTTGGGTGCGTGCGTGATTGAACTTCCACCCGGAGTGTCCGACGGGATGTCTGGGGGTCGATACTAAGGGGTACGACCGCGGAAGTGGTATCCCACCCGGAGTGTTCGACGGGATGTCTGGGGGTCGATACTAAGGGGTACGGCCATGGGATACCAGTTGTGATTTTGTGATATCGTGATGATTGGAAACTGATTTTGATTGCCAATGTAGTATTCCGGAATATATATGTGGCAAATGACTTATGTTTGAGATGATTGTGTAAAACCGTTTTTGTATATAATGTTGTGTAATTGTGTACTTGCACTAGCCATTCCAATGCTAACCCCTTAAATGGGGGAAATGCGTCTTATGCATTTCTGTGCAGGAGGGCTGAGGAGCAGGCACGGGACACGCACGCAAAGAATGGGCTGGCTTGATGATGTGGCTCGAGTCTGCATTTTTTATGTTTTGTCATTGCATGGTCGAGTATTGAAGTTAGACTGTCCATTTTGAAACTTGGTTTAAGTCCCCTGCGTGGGCAATAAATTGGTATTTAACCTCTGTTCATGTATTACGTTAAAAATGTTTTGGCCGAGGCCACCGCCTTATTTACTTTTGAGTGCATTATTCGGGACTACATTGTGGTTTATATGTCATGTGTTAGCCTGGTAGACCTCACGAGGGTTCTACGGCGTGTAATGTCCCAGTTGTGAATTGGGGTGTTACATTTATGGTATCGGAGCTTTAGGTTTTGAATACCTAGGCTGTCGGTGAATTTTGGGTCTGTCAGTTGCGTCATTAGAGTCAGTCGTTGAGCCTAATATCATCATGCTACCGTCTTTTCGTGCGACCCGTGGCTGTAAGTCTCCTCGAACTCTTATATCTCTGTAATTCGTTTTCTTGCGCTGTTCGGAATCGTGACTTGTGTTACCAACCTTGTGAATTGTGGAATTCTTCACCGCTACACCTCGGGATGTGCCTATTTCTCAGGCCATCATTTCTTACAATCAGCAGTTGGGGTTCGTAAGAGATCAAGTGAGATCGGAGGCTGATAAAATCCGTTACTTCAATATGCGCATGAAGCCGCATATTAGGCAGAGTATGGCACCGCTCATGTGTGCCACTTTGAAGGAATACCAGGATCGCGCCCTAGCGATCGAGATGGCGGTTCCGGAATCAGAGTCGGTTTCGGAAGTTAAGAAGCAGAAGACTACCGGTGGATTCTCGACCGGGAAGGGTGGTCAGTTTTCGAGGTCTCGTTCTGCTCCCATACCGGGGAAGAGGCCGTTCCATCAGGCCGGTGAATCTCAGGGTAACCATTCAGTTCAGACCGTTGCTTCTGGTGGCAGGGTTTGTTTTAACTGCAACCAATATGAGCATTTGATGAAGGATTGTCCTTTTTCCTCCAGTTACTTGCTACACTTGCGGGCAGACCGGACATCGGGCGACTCATTGTGAGAGAGACACCAGGGCCGCTAGAGTTCCGACTACCACTACCGATCAGAGGGATCATAACACTCCAGCTATTCAGGTTCCGCAGGGTTCGGGTCGCGGTAGAGGTCGGGGACAGCCGGATCGCCGCGTAGCCTCGAGCTCGGGTTCAGTCCACCCCCGATTGTACCAGATGAGGCGCACAGAGGAGGCGGACATTCCGGTGGCGTCAGGTACCACTAAGATCCTTACTCATCCAGTTTCCGTGCTTTTTGATTCGGGTGCTACCCACTCCTTTATTGCTTCGGATTGTGTGAATCGTATTGGCTTTAACTGCTTGTTTGAATGTGAACCGTTTGTGGTGGGTACGCCTAGCGGGGATCGCATGGTTGGGGACTGGGAAGTTAGGGATTGCCCCGTGAGGATCGGGAGGAGATCGGCCTCGAACCTCATTGTTATCGACCTCAAGGGTGAGGATTTAATCCTCGGGGACGATTGGTTAGAGCGTCACGATGCTATCATGAACTATCGGACTCGTACTATCTCGATCGTGGCCGAGGATGGCACCGAGCATACTCGTCTACCGTAGCCGGTAGATCGGGGAGCGTGATTAACGCCTTGAAGGCGATGAAACTTCTGAACCAGGGTTGTGTCGGCTACTGGTGTTACGCTCTGAAGACGGAAGATGGTGGAGTTGACATGTCGTCAATTCCAGTTGTTGGTGAGTATCCCGATGTTTTCCCAGATGACTTGCCGGGGTTACCACCGCAGCGAGAGGTGGAGTTTCCTATCGATCTTGAGCCGAATGCAGCCCCTATTTCTCGAGTACCGTACCGTATGGCACCGTCGGAGATGTTAGAGTTGAAGAATCAGTTGGGAGAATTGTTAGATAAAGGGTATATTCGACCGAGCGCATCGCCTTGGGGTGCGCCTGTACTCTTTGTTAAGATGAAGGATGGGTCGCTTCGTTTATGCATCGATTTTCGAGAATTAAACAAGTTGACCATCAAAAATAAATACCCTTTGCCCAGGATTGACGATTTGTTTGATCAGCTTCAGGGGGCGACAGTCTTTTCGAAGATTGATTTGCGATCGGGCTACTACCAGTTGAGGATTCGGGACGTCGATATTCCGAAAGCTGCCTTTCGGACGAGATATGGCCATTACGAGTTTGTGGTTATGCCTTTCGGGCTAACCAATGCCCCAGCAGTGTTCATGCAGTTGATGAACAAAGTTTTCATTGAGTATCTAGACAAATTCGTAGTCGTTTTTATCGACGATATTCTTATCTATTCACGGAATCGGGAGGAGCACGCCTTACATCTTCGGATTGTATTAGACACTTTGAGGACAGAGCAGTTGTACGCGAAGTTCTCTAAGTGTGAGTTTTGGCTCGAGGAAGTGACGTTCCTCGGGCATGTGATTTCAGAGGAGTTCGGGTAGATCCGCGAGAAGATAGAGCGGTGATGGCTTGGGAGCCGCCTAAGAATGTGAAGGAGGTGAGGAGTTTTACGGGTCTTGCCGCTATTACCGCAGATTCGTTGAGGGATTTTCTAAGATCGCTAAACCACTCACTCGGTTGCTCCAAAACTCGGAAGTTCGAGTGGGCTGCAGGCAGACGGGGCGGCTTTGACGAGTTAAAAAGACGTCTGACTACCGCACCCGTTTTAGCATTGCCTCAGGGGAACAAGGATTTCGTAGTGTATAGTGATGCTTCGGGCCTTGGTCTAGGATGTGTTTTGATGCAGAGAGACAGAGTGATTGCTTATGCGTCCCGCCAATTGAAACCTTATGAAGTAAATTATCCCACGCACGATTTGGAGTTAGCTGCGGTCGTTTTCGCCTTAAAAATCTGGAGGCATTACCTCTATGGGTCATCGTGTAAGATTTTTACGGATCACAAGAGTCTGAAGTACATCTTCAGCCAGAAAGAGTTGAATATGAGGCAGCGTAGGTGGTTAGAGCTAATTAAAGATTACGACCTCGAGATACTTTACCATCCGGGTAAGGCCAACGTAGTGGCTGATGCGTTGAGCCGAAAACCGATGGCTTTGCAGATGTTAGAGGTACTTACACCGCAGAGTAGGATCCAGCGAGATTTCATCTGTCAGAATATTGAGGTTTGGGTTCAGAGAGTTCAGGGCCAGTTATGTGCGTTAGAGATCACTTCGTCCTTGACTGATGATATCAGGGCGAAGCAGTATGACGATCCGTTTTTGGTCCAGTTGAGGGAGGATGTGAGAAAAGGGAAAGCCCCTGGATTTGTGGTTCACGATGATGGAGTTTTGAGGTTTCGCGGCAGACTTTGTGTACCGAGTGATATTGAGCTGAGACAGAAAATCTTGAGTGAAGCTCATGCTACACCTTACTCCATACATCCTGGTACGAGTAAAATGTACAAGGATGTGAGGAGCAACTACTGGTGGAGTAATTTGAAGGCAGATGTTAGCGAGTTTGTGTCGAGGTGTCTGACCTGTCAGCAGGTTAAGATCGAGCATCAGCGACCCGCGAGGCTGTTACGACCACTTCCTATCCCGGAGTGGAAATGGGAGGATATCTCTATGGATTTCATTACCGGTATGCCTAAGACTCAGACGGGAATGAACATGATTTGGGTCGTTGTTGATCGACTAACCAAATCAACTCATTTTCTAAGTATTAAGGACACTTGGGGGCCGGAGAGGCTTGCACGAGTGTTTGTTGCGGAAATAGTGAGATTGCATGGGACCCCTAAGAGTATTGTTTCGGATCGTGATGGCCGGTTCATATCACATTTTTGGCAGGCCATTCATAGAGCTTTGGGAACCGAGTTGAGACTTAGTACATCCTACCACCCTCAGACAGACGGACAGTCTGAGCGGACGATACAGACACTAGAGGATATGTTACGAGCCTGTGCTTTAGATTGGAAGGATGATTGGGAGACACACTTGCCGTTGATCGAGTTCACGTACAACAATAGTTGGCATGCCTCGATCAAAATGGCACCATTCGAAGTGTTGTATGGGAGGAGGTGCAGATCGCCGTTGTGTTGGGATGATACGTCTGAGCTAATCGGTACCGAGCCCGACATGATAGTTGAGACGAGGGAGAAGGTTACCCTGATTCGTGGTAGATTGCTGACGGCCCAGAGTCGGCAGAAGTCTTATGCCGATACACGTCGTCGACCGTTGGAGTTTGAGGTGGGAGATCACGTCTTGCTTAAGGTGTCGCCGACACGGGGAGTTTACCGCTTCGGTCGGAAGGGTAAACTTAGTCCGAGATATATCGGGCCGTTTGAGATTTTAGACAGAGTTGGAGAGATTGCGTATCGGTTAGGCTTGCCGCCGTCCCTGAGCCACGTGCATAACGTATTTCATGTTTCCCAGCTTAGGAAGTACGTATCGGACCCTAGCCATATTATTGATTTTGGAGAGATCGAGTTGGGGCCCGACATTACTTCGAGGAGAGGCCGATTCAGATCTTAGAGCGTCGAGTTAAGCAACTCAGGCACAAAACCATTCCTTTGGTCAAAGTGCAGTGGTCGAGGCATGGATCCTAGGAAGCCACGTGGAAAACGGAGGAGAGTATGAGGTCAAGATACCCCGAGTTATTCGTGTTGTAAGTTTCGGGACGAAACTTATTTTTAGGGGGAGATAATGTAATACCCGGTTGTAATTCATTCATTTTCATTCAGTAATTATCAGTCTGTAATTGTCACTCCGTGTATTTTCACTCAATTATAATCATTCATCAATCATGTTCATTCACCGTGTTCACCGTTCGGAAAAACTTCGAGTTGTGTATCATTATTGTTCATTGTTTCAACTTTCCTCTTATGAGTTCGACTTTGTTAGATCACCATTAATTTTTGGTAGCTCCAAAAATTCTAAATCTTTGCAATATTATAGAGCATCGAATTAGCTTTCCAATGGTTCAAACGGTGAGTCAATCGGAGTCCGGACGAGAGAGTTATGGTCGTTTTAGCTCACCCGCTCATTTTTTTCAGTTGTTGGCGATCATCGCCGACCAAACTCGGCCGTGTCGTCCGACACGGCCCGTGCCGTACTCGTCCGGAAATGCCGAAGTCTCGCCTCGGGACCCGACCGTGTCGTGCAGCGCGGAGTCGAACTCTTCCGGATAGGCCGTAACCGCCCAGGGCCCGACCGTGTTCCAGGACACGGTCGAGTCATGCCGAGTCGCTGTCGGACGGGTCACTATCGGAAGGCCCCTCCGCGCCGCGACCGTGTCTAGCAGGACACGGTCGAGTCCCTGCCGGCCAGCTGCGCGCCGCGACCGTGTCAGGCGGACACGGTCGAGTCTGTCAGCCGAGTCAACCCCTATAAATTCGTTTTTTGAGCATTTCAGCTCATTTCTTTCCCTTTTCTTCACCTACAACCGAGAGAGAGAGCTTGAGGGAGGGTTTTTCCTTCACAAATCATTTGAGTGTTTTATTTTCTTCATCCTCCTTCGATCGTGTAGCTCGGATTGTGGATTTAGCACGTGTTCTTCGGATTATAGGGCTTGAATCTTCAAGAGGTAAGAACTCCTTCAACCCTAGTATGATTTTGGGGAGGGTTTGGTGGTGATCTTGTGTTTTAATTCGAATTAACCGATGTTGTTATTAGATTTTGATAGTATTCACGCGACCCATGGTTTTCTTGTTTTTGATTGGGATGAAATCCCGTTGTTATACCATTAACCGATTTCATTTCCTTATGCACTCTTGGTGTCCGATGAATTGTCCCAACGGGTAGAATTAGGATTAATTCTTACCTTTCCGCATTATTGAGACTTGTTGTATACCGTTGTCGTGTTAGGAGCGGATTTGGGAGGATTGTTCGGACCAAAACCTATTCCTTCGTTGTTTCCCTTGTTTCATCGTGTTCAAGGCAAGTACATGTATTACATTTCGTTATGTATATTGTGATTCTCGAAATGAATGATGAATGGTGATTTTGGGTGCGTGAGTTGTGTTCCTTCCACCGGAGTGTCCGACGGGATGTCCGGGGTCGATACTAAGGGGTACGGCCGCGGAAGTGGACTTGGGTGCGTGCGTGATTGAACTTCCACCGGAGTGTCCGACGGGATGTCCGGGGTCGATACTAAGGGGTACGGCCGCGGAAGTGGTATCCCACCCGGAGTGTTCGACGGGATGTCCGGGGTCGATACTAAGGGGTACGGCCACGGATACGATTGTGATTTTGTGATATCGTGATGATTGGAAACTGATTTTGATTGCCAATGTAGTATTCCGGAATATATATGTGGCAAATGACTTATGTTTGAGATGATTGTGTAAAACCGTTTTTGTATATAATGTTGTGTAATTGTGTACTTGCACTAGCCATTCGAATGCTAACCCCTTAAATGGGGGAAATGCGTCTTATGCATTTCAGTGCAGGAGGGCGAGGAGCGAGCACGGACACGCACGCAAAGAATGGGCTGGCTTGATGATGTGGCTCGAGTCTGCATTTTTTATGTTTTGTCATTGCATGGTCGAGTATTGAAGTTAGACTGTCCATTTTGAAACTTGGTTTAAGTCCCCTGCGTGGGCAATAAATTGGTATTTAACCTCTGTTCATGTATTACGTTAAAAATTTTTTGGCCGAGGCCACGGCCTTATTTAGTTTTGAGTGCATTATTCGGGACTACATTGTGGTTTATATGTCATGTGTTAGCCTGGTAGACCTCACGAGGGTTCTACGGCGTGTAATGTCCCAGTTGTAAATTGGGGTGTTACAGTAAATCCTAAACACGCAATAGCAATAGAAATGTTTATGAGCTGAACATGTAGTTTTTATATTATTTAGAATAGTATTAGTGTTTCACTATTAGAAGAGTACCTGTGGGTGTCAACGTAGGTTGCTGAAAGTCTCTTTGAAGACAATATTTCTTGTATGGCCCTGTAGTTCAATGTTTGCATCTTCAATCATGAGAATTTTTAGTCCATCAGGACTTGTGACCCTAGATGGTGCGACATAAAGTTGCCCATGACTGAATACGGGGTTTGGCAAATATATACCTACATATTTAAGTGACTGCCCTTGGCTTTTGTTGATAGTCATTGCATAGCATGGTTTTATAGGGAACTGCCTCCGTTTCATTATGAATGGCCAGTTTGATTGTGTGGAAGTCAGTATGATCCTAGGTATTAGCACAATGTTTCCTATATGTGAACCTGTGAGTATTTTGGCACGAATAACAAACTGACCTAGATCAGTAATGAGTAGTCGAGTACCATTGCACAACCCCTGTGTTGGATTTACGTTTCGTAAAAGCATCACTGGGAGTTCTGTTTTTAAGGACAGAGCATGCGGCGACATCCCTTGAAAATTTAACGAATTTAAGAACTCAGCGAGGAATAGGTTTTCCTGCCCAACCGAATCAGTCGAAGCCTTGCATATCTCATCTGCACTATTTTAGATCACAGGGTTGCCTTGCAACTTTTCAAACATGTAGGCGTTGATTATATCGGCATCTTCATTTTTGGGAGTCAAAATGGCTCTTTCTTTTAGATAGTCATTCTCGTTCTGCCTTGTTGTAAAATCGGGGAAAGTTTGGTTGACTATCTCCTCAACAGGGGAATTCCCTGATTTAATATTGAATTCATCGGGTATGCTTATCCAAGTAGGCTCGTCTTCACCTTCTTTACTCTTGGCTGGCAGATTCCCATCCCCCACATCTAAAACCCATTTATTGAAATCTTGTTTTCGAGTATCAATGCAACCATCCGCAGTGTATTCATTGATTCTCATGCTTCGAGTAAGTGTGAAAACTTTACAGGATTTCCATAATTTTGATCGGTTAATGCAAGCTTCAAGCACGTCGCCCTTTTGCCTTTCGGAATGACTGGTAGAATTTGCCTAAAGTCTCTACCCAGCAGCATAGTCATTCCCCTAAAGATGCGACCCCTATTTTTCGGACTATGGTATCCTAATATATCCCTCAACGTCTTGTCTAATGCCTCAAAATCAAATCTTTGAGTCATAGGTGCCTCATCCCAAATTATCAACTTGACCTCTTGCATTAACTCTGCTAAGTGCATGTTTTGTTTGATACCACATGTGCTGTTTTCCATTAAATCCAGTGGAATAACAAATCTACTATGAGCAGTCCGTCCGCCAGGCAGGAGCAACGTAGCAATTCCTAGGTCAATTAGAAATATGAAGTCAGTGAATCTTTAAGTAAAATATAGTATACTCAGGTAATAATCATGTATAAATTAAAATACCTGAAGATGCCACTGCAAGCACTATTCCCCGTTCTGATCTTATCTTTGCAATTATAGTCTTGTATAAAAATGTCTTTCCTGTCCCTCCAGGCCCATAAACAAAGTAGAACTGTCCTTTCTGGTTGTGAACGGACTCGAGAACCTCATCATAGATTAAGCGTTGTTTTGGGTTTAATAATGAATGAAGTTGTTCATGTTCGATCTTGCTCTGTTTCATATCATAGTCAAACGCCTCTTTAATTAAGCGATTGTCCATTTTTGTTAATAACCTTGGATCTGGTTGGGGGAGATCTTGAAAATCTACCAAAGACTTGCCATATCTGTGTAACAATTCTTGTATTTCCATGAGGCAGTAGTTCTTTATTTGGTCGTCCGTAAGCTCCAGCTCAGGGTACTTGAAATGTTTCCTTTTTTTATGTAGAATATCCTCTGACAAAGCTTCCCAGTTTTCTTCCCAGAATTGTAGTGGTCTGCTCACATCACAAAATAACAAAATGGTAACAAATAAATCACGGAGTTGCGCTCCTAATTCCCAATGTGTTGCTTCTTTTATCGCATGTGTCCATTCCTTATCATCATTGAGTAGGCCATACGCAAAACATGCTGCTTTAAATGTCCCATGTACTATTTTGTTAACCATCATCATTTCCTCAAATGATTTAGCTCATCTGACGACATTTAATAACATACTCAGATATTATCGTTCCCCTGAAGCAGTGTGTGAGTAAACAATTCTCCCAATGACTTTATTTTGCTTCCTAGGTTTCCATTTTTTTCTTTTTCATGCCACACGTATTTTTTTTGGTATTTCAGCATAAGTGAGTTCATTTGCTTTTGTGTCCCTCTTGTTTAGCTCGAACCAATCGGTGAACATGGTTACATTGATTCCTTCCTTTGCAAGAAGCGCTGGTAAACTATCTGAGTCACGCAACGTAATTGCATTCTGATTTGGTAAGTGATAATTAAGTTTCATTACTGACGGGTAGGAATAATGTATATCAAAAGAAAGTAGCCACCACACTGCTTCGCATGGTGCTAGAAACCGGCAGTTTAAGAAACTTTTGATTTCATCAACTGTAACCACGCTATCAGTCCCCACTTGATTATCTCTTTTAAGGTTTTCTTCTATAACAATACTTGCTCGATCTGGTCTTTTGTTTAAGTATTTAAATAAGTACCTAATAACCTTTGTTCTATTGCACCATTCAACATTGATGTGTGCTTGATACTTAATGAGGAGGTATCGATTGTGAGGCACCACATCTTTGTTAGAGTAGGTGGTCTTTCCTTTCATAGCACACACTTTAGTATCTCTTCGACGGTAAATAGGGTACCCATCTCCATCAAGTGTTGTTTCGGCGTAAAATGCCTTGGGATACCTTTTTGAGCATTTGTTTTCAATGTTGCATGGAGCATATTTTGCTTTTTCACCACAAGGTCCATGCAACATATATTCGGTAACAGCTTTGTATCCATCTGGATCAATCTCTGGAGATGGGATCTCTACTGAGATTATGTCATCTATTTCCCTTGGAGTCTTGCATTTGTCATGTTCTTCAAGCCATAAAAGAATATGCGCGTGGGGCAGCCCCCGTTTTTGAAACTCTATCATATAGACAACTGAAATAACATTTTAGGAAACCTTTTGTTAGTTTTTAAACTCATGTGCTGAATGGACAGACTGATCATATGATGTAAGGTGTGTTACCTGCACGGGATTCCCCCAAAATGTGATTCTTTGTAAGATCTTCCAACATCTCATCCAGTTTAATTTTAAAAACACGGGTTCCCACCACTGGACGATCATGTGCCTTCTGCCCAGGAATATTGTTTAGCATTGCTGCAATTTCAGGCCATTTTGGGTTGGAAATGAATGTGATGAAGAGGTCTGGATTTCCATAAGTTCGACACAGAGCCATCGCATCCTGGTAGTTCTGCATCATATATCTTGGCCCACCTGTAAAACTCGATGGTAAAACCATTCTTTTGCCAATTGCTGACGCATTTGTGTCCCCTCTTGTAACAGCATTGTATACATTATGATAGAGATCCACACGCAGGGTCTCTTGATTACTCCTTGCCCATTTAAGCCTTTGTTCTTCGACAGCTGTATAGGCGTCTACTAAATATTGCTGAAATAAACGTCCTCCTCTTATCAACATAGTTCCTTGATTGTTCCGTTGTTGGAGCATGTAAGCGTAGTATTCTTTCATTGTAACAAACCCACGTATAGTTTTCATGTTACCTGTATTGTTATGATAAGGTATTTTCTCATGGAATCCATCTTCTCCATACGGAAATAACAACGGATATTGAAGTGCCATGTAAGAAAGATGCAATTCTGAGATTCTTTGTAGGCCCATGTTTTTGTTGTTTATAATGATATCCCTTGTAGCAATACCTTCACCAAAATCACTTGTAATTAGAGCTGCCACTTCGGATACAGAGGGTGCGTTGTACTGCCTTAAACTTGGTCTGTGACCAAGAAGCCGTAATTGAAAGTTGAGTGAGTTATGTGAAACACACCAATCCCTTGCCATTCGAAATGCGATGGCAACTGAGCTATACTGATTCAGCATGGCCATCAGGCTTCCTACTATTGTTTCCTCGATTTTTTCACCTCCCTCATTCTGAATGAAAGCGGACACCCGATTCCTCACTTCATTCGTTGTGTCAAAGAAGTAAAGCTGTGCAAACTTAGGTTGTATGCCTTCTTTTGGAAGTAGAGACCCAAGTAAGTGATAGTTTTGGCCACTGACCCTGAATGTGTAAGGGGCCCTACCTGAATTAATTGAATGATCTATTTTTACCCCAAAAGATGTAAAGCAAAACATGCTATTGCATACCCTAATTTGGTCTCTAAAATTTGATGTTTCAGGGTCAGCATAATTCAAGAGAGTGTTTAATGGTGGTGGGGGCTCGCGGTATTTGGAGAGCAGTACTTTACCATCTTGGCAGCACAGTGAGAATGATGGATTTCTAGCTCTTCTAGCTTTATCACTTCTCTCATTATACCACATAATTGCATCACAGTTAGGGCATTTACGCAATGGAGGGCCAAAATCCTTGTAAGTGACAGGAACGGCTGGTAAAATAAGACTTGTTAGTGGTAATTCAATACATTTTTTCTTGACACTTATTTATTCAGTCTTTCTAGCATGGGGGAAAAATACCTTTCGACGTGAACACTGCTTTTTTAAATTTTTTTTGCTGTATCGTCTTTGTACTGGTTCTGAAATAACACCGGGCCTGGTTATGCGGTTACTGGAAGTAGAGGCTCCTTTATTTTGTTGACGGGTTACTCGGTAATTGGAAGTAGAGGGTCCTGCGTTTTGTTCTGGATTTAGTTGTCTATCTCTTGGTAGTGATGATGTACCTACGGAAACATATTAAGTTCTTAATAAATTCGTGTGAGTTTTTTTGCAATTTAAAAAGATGTACACATGCTTCCTGTAGTCGCATTTTGTGTTAGTTTCAGACCACAATAAAACTGGAGATTCCCATCTTCACCAAATAGTTGTTTCTGAATGTATCCTTAGAGCATTAGGTGCGGTGGTGCCGTGGAGTTGGTGCCGTGGGAAAAAAATGCTGCCACGTCAGCAAAAAGCTCCATGGCACCAGAAACCCCACGGCACCACATTTTGCCCGTATCCGTTGGCACCAGAATTTCTGGTGCCGTCGGCCAATTTTTTTTAATTTTTTTCTTCTTTTTCATAAATTAAAATATACACAATATAAACTAAAATAAACTTCATTAATATTAAAAACACACATTACATATTAAAAACAAACACATTACATTTGAAAAAATACATAAAATTAAAAACCTAGTACATAAACATAGAAATAAAAGCCTAATCATCGTCGGTGGGATACTTTGCCCGAATCGAGCTTGTTGTGCTTTCACGACCCTTGCGTTGATCGGATCCATCTTGCTAGTATCCATTTCTAGCACCCGCATCTCCTCGGTAATCTTTTGTGATTCATATAAAGTAACTCTCGCGAGTGACTCTCGCTCGAGAACATCCATCTTTGCCTTGCGGTCTAACTCGTATTGTTGTTGCAACATTTCTTGAAACAATGCCGGGTTTGAACCGGAACTGGCGGTCGAGTTTGACGAACGTTGATTCTTTGAAATCCGGTACATGCCGTTGGGCCGTGGCAACTCGTCGGGTCCAAAATGCTCGGGCTCCTCGTTCGTAGGCCGAAGACGATTACGTCTTGCCAAAGTCGAGTCGGGATTTTTCCACTTGTGCTTGTCTTTTAAAAAGCCCCAAGCGGTCATGTGTCTAAAGTCATAACCCGTTGATCTTTTAAACAATATGTGGCAACGATTCATAAAATCTTTATCACCTTCCCCACTAAGAACCGCCGTTTCATCCACAACCGAATTAAACTTCTTGATAACTTTATTCATTGGAGTCCACTTTCCCGTCAACATGTTTTTGGTACGAATAGTATAGTTAAGCCTCTTTGCTTTGGATACTTGGATGTAACACTCCGCCAAAAGATATTCCTCGTCTTGGCTCCAAAAAGTTCGTGGTTGTCGGGACGGGACCACATCTTCATCGACCTCTTTGTCTTTGTTGCTTTTCTTCGTCTTCGCCTTTGACTTTGGTTTCTTCGCCGTCGTCTTTGCCCTCATTTTTTTGAGGTCGGGGTCGGAACAATTTCTTCTTCGGATTCCGTTTGATCTTCATCAATGCCTTCGTCTAGTAAATGAAACGAAACATGGTCCGAATTTGGTTGGGAAGGGATGCCTTGGTTTGTTGAGTTTGTGTATATTGGTTAAGTTGTTGTAATTTCCATTAGCTAAAAAATGCTAGATCTTCGGGATTCATAAATGGGGTTTGGAAGGTGGTAAAGTAACCGGGATTCGAAGACGATCCTGGATTGTTACCGGGATTCAAAGACGATCTCGACATTTGGTTCGTCGGATCGTTTAGCATGTTGTTGATCCATGGTGAGTTTGGATTCATTTTGGATGGAAATAGATAATAGAAGTAGAGATTTAATAGATTGGAAGTGTGTGTGAAGTATGGAATAATAAGGGGTATTTATAAGGTTTTTTTGGGGTTTAATTGTGTAATATTTTTTTTTTGAAAAAGTCAGAAAAAACGGTTATATAGCCGTTGGTACCAACATCCCATTTTCAAAAATGTACCAACGTCCCTATTTTGGCCCAAGAAAAAAGAAAAAATAAATTAGCCACGGCGCAGCACCATCATAACGGCGCAAGGGACGACGGCGCGAGGTCCGGTACAGTGAGCCGTGGGAAGTTTTCGGCTGGTGGTGATGGCGCCACCCACCAGCCATCCGTACCCCTCGCTCTTATACAATTGTGAAATATGCTAGAGAAAGATGGAAGTCGAGCACGTTTGTTACTTGGACCTGCAACATCAATAAATCCCTTAATGTAGTTACACAAACTATTTAAATACACTGTAAATTAGTCAATTTAAACAAACCTTTATCCATAATTAGAACAAAATTGTATTAGTGTTATCCTGGTTATGAAGCACAAACACGAAATGATAATATCAAAAGATATATAATGAATATGTAAAAAACTTTACCTGTTGGAATTTTCTTATTTAGCTACTACATTTATTCTTGTTACAAATGGGAAGTTATCAAATAGATGAGAATATGTAAAAAAACTTTACCTGTTGGAATTTCCTTATTTAACTACTACATTTATTCTTGTTATAAATGGGAAGTTATCAAATAGATGAGAATATGTAAAAAAACTTTACCTATTGGAATTTCCTTATTTAACTACTACATTTATTCTTGTTATAAATGGGAAATTATCAAAGAGATGACCTTTTACTATGCTATCTTGACAGATGTTATTTTGTATTGACAATCCAGTTTTTTATTAACTACAATCCTATAGCCACTTTGTTTATTTCTTGAGTGTATATCTGAAAGAAGGCGGAACTTTGCGGTGAACAGGTTGGCGGTCATGACTGAGAGACCACTATGGAAGAAGTGTTTCAAGAAATGGACTTGATGGGTAAATAAATGAGCTTCGTCTAATTGATTACTGGTTTTTTCTTTAATTTTCAGCCAAGATCAGTAATGGGGATTTTTGAAAACACAAAAGCAAATTAGCATAAGGTTACTCAAACACCCTCATTGTTACTTAAATCATAAGCAGGAAGCATTGCATTCATACTTAAACAATAAGCACAGGGGTTACAATAGCTTTATTCTAGGGAAAATAGTCAGCCCATGTCATTGGATATGATGCATCAGAACTTTCACTATTGGAAATGGTTATGATTTCTACACAAAACAAAAATGAATGGTGTGTTAAAGATATGAGAAATAGCATGAAAAAGACAATGTTGAATACCTGGTTTCTTGTTGGAACTCATTTTTGCGATTGTAGTATTTGTTATAGATGTGTGAAGGGTTGTTTGGTGCTTATGCTTTTATATAGTGGATATGTGAAGGGTTGTTTGGTGTGATTGAGATATGATTGATTGTAGATAGGCTAGTATGTGATTGATTGTAGATAGTATTGTCATTAAAGGGTAATATACACTTACCCTAAATAGCTTAAGCATGTCAGCTATAAAAAATACAAAACAGATTCTTTATAACACTCAGTCAATGTGCAGCAATGAGGGGGAAAAAACTCTCCAAAGTACAGTCACTTCGTACAGAAAAAAATTGTTACTTTAGTCCAAACTCCAAAGTGCAGTCACTTCATAAAGAAAAAAAGTTACTATAATTACAAATGTATGTCACTTGCTACATTTCTAACTATAAGTACATTGTTTTGAAATTTTATATTTACTATTTCTTCCTTGGATAGTCTCATGTTCAAAAGTGACATCTTAAAAAAAAACGTGACTTTCTCTACGATGTTAACTGCAAAACTATTCTCAAATATGCTAAGTTTGCCTAAACACGAATAGCAATAGAAATGTTTATGAATATGTAGTGTTTAGGAATAGCCGAACCTTCATTGTTAGTTTTCTGGGTGATAGAGCTGTACATGTACTTTAGATTGAAGGTAATTTATTTCAGGCACTTAGCCAAGAGTGTTACAACTACTAGTACAAAGTTAAGACTGCTAGTGCAAGGTTAAGACTGTTGATGAAGTTAAGACTACTGATGAAGTTAGTGCTGTTCAAGGTTATATGTTACAACTGATAGAATAAGTTAGTACTGTTAGGCATTTTTATTAGTACTGCTTATGAGATATGCATTGTAAGTCATTGTTTTATGGGATTTGAAAAATAGCTTATACATTGTATCATTGATTCATTATTAGTTATTACATGTTAAAAAACCAATTCCAAATTTTCAAACAAACACTAAAGATGATGCAATCATCACAAAGAAACCATCAAAAGTTCCCACAGTGTACACCAAATATGGTGTAATAATCCCAAACAAAATTAATATAGAAATAACTCTAACAATTGTATCTGAGGGGAAAAGTCCACCACATTTATTTTCCGATTAAAAGAAAAAACTAAGTGTTCATAGACAAATAAAGTTTAAACTATAATGATCTTGCCAAACAATAGTGACAAATCTTGTAAATCATCAGGGGTACCGCTTCCAAGGCTGAGGCATGTGTTACTTATTCAGATTGAGTATCTCGGTCAACGTACCTAAACAGGAAAGTAAAAGCATTTAGGTATCAACATTTGAAACACTCTCAAGTTAGCAGTATATATTTGATTCAGTTTTAACCTTCTCCTTTTTTTCTGGCTCCCAAGCTCGTTATCACAATCCATTGGTTCCTGACTCCCAAGAGTTACATTGGTGTCTGAATCTTCAACAACAGTGCTAAAATAAAACATCCAAAAGCGACAGGTTAGTGGACAATGTTGAGCAATAGGACGTAAGTATATTGATGTTGAAATGTACACAGACACTCTCTCTAACCTATTGTATGTGAGCCTTAACCTTTTCCTTATTTTATGGCTTCCAGACTGATCATCATCACCTTCTTCTCCCAAACTCCCGGCACTTACAATAAAACAGACATAAACGACAGGTTAGTAGGCCAAATTTGAGCAATTGGACCTAAATATATTAATGTGGAAGTGTACGCAAGGTCCCACTCTAACTTCTTGTACCTTTTGTTTTCCGAAGGTTTTGATGGATTCAAGAGCAATGGAGCTTTGGACAATCTTTTCAGTTCCGACTTTCCATCATCGGCAGTTTCAATAAGACTGCTTGAACCTGCACTTTCATCAACTACAGTTGGTTCTTCCACTGCATCTGGTTCACAAATAGTCCAGCAGGTGAATCTCTCATAGTTACCATGCTCATAATATGTGTGTGATTTTAACTCTAAAGTGTGGGTGGTCCTTATGATATCTAGAAGAGGCTGTGGCAAAGCCGTTAGGTCATCCGCATCCTGTACATGAAGGAAAGTGAACAAAACATTTATGAATTGACTCAAGTATGTAAATATACCTGATTCTCTCCTGCCAAAAGTGATTCCGCTGAATGTTTAACCAACTGTGTTGCAGTCTCATCAAACATGACTACCACGGCATTTGTTGTGTCATCAGAAACATTTAACTCAAGCCGGTATCTGCCAAGGCAATATTTGCCATGTAAGGTAAGCTTTTGTTTCCATGATATTGTAACCCATATGTAATTGAATATACTTAAAAAACATGGCACCTCACAACTGGATATTCGGCAGGCTTGTTGCATGCATCACACCAGAATTTGCCTCCTCTTCTTGGAGCTCCCTTCTTGCACTTTTCACTGCCACATGAGGGGTAGTTCCAGCCTTTCCTTGTGTTAATATCATCAATTGTGACTTGACAGATGAACGTCACAGACTGTGGGAAAAAAAGGAAGCAATGGTTAGGCGTGGAAGAGAAAAACAGGAGAAATTGTTTGGCGAAAATGGCATATACATCATTCTTTCTATTGCGGCCCCATAGCAACAGGTTCTCAAGTGTCCCGAGCCTCGAGGCAGAGTAGTCAGCCTGCAAGCCATCTTTGACAATCTCTATTTCACTGTCATTCATATGAACGTACATGTTAAGTGGGTTTGAAAAGGTATGTACAGTATATAAAAATGTATTACCTGGCTTGTGATGTAAACTCCTTCAACACAGGGATTTCTACATCGTCGAGTATTATAGTAGATGAACTGCTCGATAGATAAAGCCTATCTGCAAGGTAAAGGACGGCAAAGTGTGAGTTTTTTATGCTTTAAAATATGTAAAAAAATTAATTTTCGCGGGTTCTCACTGTTGTAAATTTTAACGTTAACCGAAGTTACAATCACAGCATGGAGGCCAACACTCTTTATTTTTTTTCTCAATCAACACATCACCTAAGTTTCCCCACAATATTACCCTAACTGTTTGACCCCTGTTTTATGGAAAAAGAAATTAATAGTGAGATAATCATTATATATATACTTTATAAAACCCATAGGTTTAATGACAACAACAATAACCTTTGATTACTCAGGTAGAAATCTAGCGTTCTTGAACCTGTCCTTTGTTGAATAATCCTGCCCACATTTGTGATATAGCCAACAGCATCTGCAAGGTACACATTTACTAATAATCATTGCTATTATATAAAATGGTACACGAAATATTGCAAAGATAGAACATTACCAATCAAATACTTATTGTTTGTAACTTCCAGGTCATCAAAATCAATAAGCTCAAAAGGATGCCTCACAAAACCATCTGGCTTGGCTAAAGATCTTCGAACGGTTGTGCCACCATGGAATTCCAGCATGTAACGACTCTCTTTCATTATCCGGTATTCTTCTGTGTTGTGCACAACAGCAAAGTCATTAATAGTGTATATCAGGCCCTCTTTCAACCTATCAATAAAATTGTGTGATGTCTTGGACTTTGCGGTACAATGCATGAGATTACCCTGCTACAAAGAGGTACATTAGCTAATTTTCACTATACAGCAAGGTATTTTAGAAATGAATGTTCACATTTACAACAATTAACTTTCATCATACCTTCCCATCAGATATTAGGAAATAGGTGCTAACGCATCGGCCAATAGTAGAATTGACATCCCACTTACGACAAATCATGGCAACAATGGGGCCCGAGACATTCAAATCCAGCTGATTCAACAAAACATGGGCTTTGGGCTGTGTGATTGCCTTAGACATGCTACTTTTGGCCTGTATGATTGCCTTAGACATGATATCTTAGCTTTACTGATGCCTAAGTAATTGAGGAGGGAGGAGAGAACATGTGAAATTGTAACAGCAGCCATGGTATTTATAGCCGGGGAAGCCTTTGGATTGTAACCTATGAGTATTAAAAGAGTACATGGAGAGACATTTTAACAAATTTATTGATATTACAACATACTCAAGTTAGTTAGGGAATTTTGATGGACTAATCGATGGTTTTATGAGTCTGCTCAACTTATTTTACATTCCAGAATTATGAGGCTGCATTGAATTCGAAGCTTTAGCTATGAAGGCTGATTGTTTTACATTCCCTATAACTGAAGAAAAAATAGCTTGTACCCTCATGATTTGTATTCCCAGAAACAACAATTATTGAGCTTATTCAGCTACAATTGCAGGCTGTATACAATTGTAACTGCCAATAACACCCATCAATGAAAGCTGCCGGTATTGTTTTATATTTCAGATTCAATGCTTAATTGAATTCTACACAATGAAAGCTGCATTGAAAGTACATTGTGTGATGGACTAATCGATGCAGATGTAACTCTAACAAAAACGCAGGGTGTTCATATTTTTTGCAATTAATTCCGCGCATTAGGTAGCTTGTACTCTATGCAGTCTTGAAGCCTAAACATTAATAAGAGTACTCAATCTTATATTAGGATATATATATATATATATATATAGAGAGAGAGAGAGAGAGAGAGTGAGAGAGAGGGGAGATAGAGATTTAGGATAATATGAGAATGGTTTTATGTTGTTAATAAGAATATATATATATATATATATATATATATATATATAGAGAGAGAGAGAGAGAGAAAATATCATTTGACGCGGTTACAAATACAACAACCTGATATACATGACTCGTGGTCGTGGATTTGTACTTATCATATGAAAGATATGACACGATGTGTTATCTATTTTTTCGTCCTAAAAAATTAATGATTTAATTTCGGTCTCATAATTATTGAATATATCTAATTTTAATATAATTTGTGCAGAAAAATAAAAATGACTTTATTTTGAAGAAGCTTTTACTATTGTTTCATTGATTAATTGTCATGATAGACAACAACTAAAAGGTACATACATGATACATGCTTAGGTTTAGATCTTAGCCATGCGTTGAATACTAATAGAAATAATTAAATTATATTCACAACTAATTTTACTCAATCAAGCGATTACCAAATCGATCATGATTGTATATGAAAATAAAATCAAAAAATTTATTTATTTTTTACACATGATAAAACATGTGAATGAATGTAATAACAGCTTGAATTAATAAAAACTGTGACTTAATAGATATAAATGTTTGATTTCAAGGGATAAAGGTTTTTTAAGAGCATCAAATATGTACTTTATTCATAAGATCAAAAAGAACTATTCAACCAATCAATACTAAACAAATTCTTATAAACGAGTTGTTTATGAGGTCCAAATAAAAAAAAAATTACAAAATATCTTATTATTAAGAACGGGATGATTGATTCGATGTACGAAGTGTGCAGATATCCAAAGAGATCTGTAATTCTTTGGAGAAGAAGTACAAAACTAAAGATGCTCGGACCAAAAAATACATGATTGGCCATCTCTTGGACTTAATTTTAGATGACGAATTACAAATGTTATATCCCCATTCTTTTTTTTGTACTTTTACGATTTAGCGACTCGCTTGTGCTTGTTGTAGGGGGTAATTTCTACAATTGATGATGATGACGTCAGGCACGTCAGTTAGGTTGGTTGAATCGGGCACTAGCAATCTGTCAACACAAAACACGTAAGAGCCCTCAGGGAGCACCGGTGGGGTATCAGCCAAAGAGCCTCCGACGCTCAAGTCAGTAAGTAATTTTATATTGAATAAAGTTGAAATAAACGAATTAAATATAATAAATAATGGAGCAATTGATGATGTTGGTGGTATTGGACGGTCAGGTACATCCGCTGAGTTATGGAGGTGAGGCGGCGGTTGAGAGCGCTGGAGAATGGTGATATTGGGCGGTCAGGTACGTCCGGCGAGTGATGGAGGTAAGGCGGTGGTTGAGAGCGCAGGAGGATGAGAGAGAATTATTAGAGAGCGTAAGTTGAGTAAAAAATGACTTAGGATTCAATGAATCAATTGGGTCAGTTGTCTTGTCTTTATATAGGACAGCTTGGGGTCCCTATGGTTTTTCCCTTATTCGTCTGTCACGTTGATTCACTTGTCTGTCATATGTCCATTACGTTGATTCGCTTGTCTGTCACATCTCCGTTACGTTGACCTCCTTGGCCCTCAATTTTATTCGTCCGCTACTTTAACCTGCTTTTATGGCTTTTGACTTGTTCAAAAGTCATTTTATCTGACCATTCAAATACGCGTGGCTGACGTGGTGAACCCCTGGATCCGGCTTGGTTTGCGGATCTTTTCAAGCCAAGGTCCCAACGAATTTATCTTAGATAAACTGTCTAGTCTGAAAAAAAACCTCAAACATAATCAACCACTCGAAACCTCATATCATTCACAATCACTCTTATCCATGTCTGTTTAGATCTTCCTCTACCCCTCACCGGCCTATGCGCTCCCCATTCTTCAAACCTCCGCACCGGTGCATCAATCGTCCTCCGTCTCACATGTCCAAACCATCTTAACCGATTCTCCAACAGCTTATCCTCTATAGGGTCCACTCGTACTTCTTTCCTAATCACATCATTTCTAAGTCGATCCTTTCTCGTATGGCCACACATCCATCTTAGCATACGCATTTCCGCCACATTCATCTTATGCACATGACTATGCTTTACAGCCCAGCATTCAGTGCCATATAAAAGTGCAGGCCTCGGTAAAATTTTCCCTTTAATCTGTAAGGTACGCCTTGATCACATAATAATCCCGTTGCGCTCTTCCATTCAACTATCCCGCCTTAATCCTATGGGCCACGTCACCGTCAAATTCTCAATCCTTTTGAAGAATAGACCCAAGATAACGAAAAAACTCCGATCCTCGTATAACATTCCCATCAAAAGTGATTGTACCCGCCTCTCTACTTCCATTTCCACTAAAGCTACACTCTAAATATTCAGTCTTACTTCTGCTCAGCCTAAAACCACGAGTTTCGAGTGTACTTCTCCAGAGTTCCAACTTTCTTTCAATCCCGTCCTTCGTTTCATCAACCAATACTATATTATCTGCAAACATCATGCACCAAGGAATATCGTCTTGAATTGACCTTATCAATTCGTCCATGACTATGGCAAAGAGGAAAGGACTAAGAGCCGAGCCTTGATGCTGTAACACCCCCAAGATGTTCAGGGCATATTATAGCGCCGTGGACCCCACCCTTTGGAATCCACCAGGCTAACACACACAACTTGACATGACGACAATGATCGACATCATCAATATACGAACAATTCCTCAACCCAGGACATACAAATGAATAGACCGGACTCAACAGTGCAATACAACATCAACCCCAAACCCAAATCGGGTACACAATAACCACAACATTCCGAAAGAAAGAAGTACTCGAGTACTGAAGCAAACGGCATGATTAATAACATTTATGAAAAAAAACATGACATCAACGAACGACCATTGAACAGGTTCACTCTTGCCCATCATCCTCGTACTGCCCGAATGCTCGTTCGCCTCCAAGACCTGAACCTGAAATACAAAAGTATTTCCCCCATTTAAGGGGTTAGCGACAACTGCTAGTGCAAGTACAATCCATTTGAACTACCATTCTAATCAGATGAAATATGCGCCAAAATCATTTTATAAAACATTTATATTCCGGAATATTACGATGCAACAAGCACAAAACACAGTTCTCCAACAAATTATTTCAAAGGTTAACCGTTGGTATGAGACTCGCGGCCACCGCACCCCGCAGAGGCCCCGTCGGACCATCCCTGGGTGGTTAACCCCAGTTCATGATACGCATACACACGGCGCTACGTATCCCCAGAGGCCCCGTCAGACCATCCCTGAGTGAACATACGCATTCACATCCACAACATACACGGGAAGCCAGAATCCAAATACTAAAATATGCAAACAAATGTAAAGTACTTGCCTTTGAGACATCTTCGATGAAACGGGAACGAACAACGACTACGAATGACCCGGAGGGAACAAGACTGTTCCTAAAAGTGAGATTAACACAACTCAGTCCTAAATGATAACAATAATCGAACGGAATACGCCCACAACCACGATTACAAGCTATAACAACATACGTACGATCGATACGGGCGAGGGTTTTCACAAAACCTCCCCTAACCAACAATCCACGGATCAAACACGACGGAAACGGATTGGGAATCACCCAACAACAATATTCGATAAGAAATATCTCAACATAAACGAACAATTCGAGTTTAAATAAGCAAAACCCGAAACCCCCCCAAAATTGACAAAGTTAGGGTTCTAAGCCATATACCTTGGATTCGGACGGAGTAGGATGATTTCGTTGATGATAATATGATACCACAACACCACATTGATGGGAGATGAAGAACACACGGATTGAAAGTGATGGAAATCGCCCCTGGAAGTTTCCTGTGTTGCCCGACGAAGAAAAACTAAAGGAGGAAATGAAAAATGAGGTTCTGACCTCTGCCCGCTGTTTTAAAACAGCGGGCTGTTATGGCCGTAACTATGGGATCTTACGGACGTAAAAAGGCCATCTTACGGCCGTAACAAATGGGGTGTTACGGCCATAACACCATACTGGACAGCAGTTTGGAAAAACTGCTGTCTGAACCGTCCAGAACGACCCCGAAACCCGAACCTGCTAACAAACCGAAAATATGGTTACGAAGTATTCTCAATGACGAATCTAAGAGCTAAAAGGAAACACAATTCCGACTACCAGAAGGTTCGGAATTCGACGACGGAAGTAAATTTCCCTTAAGTTTTAGGAAATTACTAAACGGCCCAAACATTCGAAAATCATCATACGACGTCGGATTAACAAACCGAAACTCACAACATGAACAACTCAACCATACAAACTTATGAAAATAAAGAAACAACGGAATCGAACGAGGTTTACGAGAATCGAACATACATGCGACAAAACATAACATAAAACGAAATTATGGAAAAACATCTCCGAAAATCGTCCAAATGGAAAAACTCCAAGAACAAAGCAGATTCAAAACGTCGAAACGGTTATAAGTGAGTCGATAAAAATAGACATGCACCAAAAATGGAAACTGCTAAAAATGGAAAGGTACGGATATTACATTCTCCCCCTCTAAAAAGAAGTTTCGTCCCAAAACTTAAGAATCAAAAAGCTTGGGGTGACTCGCACGCATATCCTTTTATAATTCCCACGTTGCTTCCTCAACTCCATGCCTCGACCATTGCACTTAAACCAAGGGGATGGTTTTGCGCCTTAACTGTTTGTCCCGACGTTCCAAAATCTTCACCGGCCTCTCCTCAAACGTAACGTTCTTATCGATCTCCACGTCCCCGAAGTCAATAACATGAGTTGGGTCCGGACATACTTCCTCAACTGATAGACGTGAAATACACTATGCACATGACTCAACGACGGAGGCAATGCCAAACGGTACACTAACTCGCCAACTCTTTCCAATATCTCGAAAGGTCCAATATACCTTGGACTGATCTTCCCCTTTTTCCCAAAACGTAAAACTCCCTTCGACGGAGATACTCTCAACAAAATATGATCCCCTACCTCAAACTCCAAGGGTCGACGCCTTACATCCGCATAAGACTTTTGTCGACTCTGAGCCACCAACATCCTCTCTCGAATCAACTCGATGTTCTTCCTCATCTCCAACACAAGATCCGGCTTGGTGCCAACTAAATCGGATGGCTCATCCCAACATATCAGTGATCGACACCGTCGGCCATATAGCGCCTCATACGGTGCCATCTTAATCGACGCGTGCCAGCTATTATTATAAGAAAACTCGATCAGGGCTAGATGCTCCTCCCAATCACTAGTCTAGTCTAACGCACACGCGCGCAACATATCCTCGAACGTCTGAATGGTACGCTCAGACTGTCCATCGGTCTGAGGATGGCAAGATGTACTCAAACGTAAACGTGTCCCCAATGCCTTATGTACCGCCTGTCAAAAGTGCGATACAAACCGAACATCTCTGTCCGAAATAATAGTCTTCGGCGTACCATGAAGTCTCACGATCTGTGCAATTAAAATACGAGTCAATTTTTCTGGACCCCAAGTGTCCTTGATGCCCACAAAATGTGCAGACTTAGTCAGTCGATCCACGATCACCCACACCATATGCATTCCAGTCTTCGTCCTCGGCAAATTCGTGACAAAATCCATCGAGATATCCTCCCACTTCCATTCCGGGATGGGAAGTGGTTTCAACAACCCGGCTGGCCGCTGATGCTCGATTTTGACTTGCTGACAAGTCAAACACTTAGCCACAAACTAAACTACCTCATTCTCCATGTCATTCCGCAGAAATTCTTCCTCAAATCCTTATACATTTTACTCGAGCCTGGATGGACTGAGTAAGGTGATGCACGAGCCTCTCGCATAATACCTTGCCTTAATTCCAAGTCGTTCGGAATGCACAGCCGACCTTGAAATCTCAACACACCATCCTCATGAATCACGAATCCCGGGGCTTTCCCCTTCACCACATTCTCGTAGAGTTGAATAAACATCGAATCCTCCAACTATCTCGATTTAATGTCGTCGACCAGATACGAAGAGATCTCAAGAGTGCGTAACTGCCCGACACTCCCTGGTAGCACAACCTCAATGCTCAACCCCATCAACTCTTGCTGGAGCCCTGGCTGGGCCGTGAGTAGCTCAAGTGCCCGGAGTGATACCGATTTCCGACTCAAGGCATCTGCCACCACATTTTCCTTGCCCGGATGATAAAGGATCTCGAGATCGTAATCTTTAATTAACTCCAACCACCTTCTCTCTCTCATATTCAGTTCTTTCTGTGTGAAGATATACTTCAGGCTCTTGTGATTGGTGAAAATCTTACACGACGAGCCATACAAGTAATGACGCGAAATCTTCAATGCAAACATAATGGCGGCCAACTCAAGATCGTGTTTAGGGTAATTCAACTCGTACGGTTTCAACTGACGGGAAGCATAGGCAATCTTCTTCCCGTGATGCCTGAGTACACACCCAAGTCCTTGGCCTGAAGCGTCGCTATAAATTGAGAAACCCTCATTACCACTCGGTAAAGCCAAGACGGTAGCGGTCGTCAACCGCTTCTTCAACTCCTTGAAACTCTTCTGCCTTTCGTCGGTCCACACAAACTTCTATGACTTCTGTAACAACTGAGTAGGTGGTCGAGTGAGCTTAGAGAACCCCTCGACAAACCTACGATAATACCAGACCAAACCCATAAAACTATGGACCTCCTTCACATTCTTGGGCGGTGCCCAATCCAACACTGCATCTATCTTATGTGGGTCCACACGAACACCCTCGGCTAAGATCATGTGACCGAGAAACATAACTTCCCGCAACCAAAACTCACACTTTGAGAACTTCGCATAAAGGCGCTGAGTTCTCAAGATTCCCAACACGATATGCAAATGACGTGCATGCTCCTCCTTGCTCCTCGAGTAAATCAGGATATCGTCGATAAAGACGACTACACACTTATCGAGGTACTCGATAAAGACCTTGTTCATTAACTATATGAACACGGCTGGGGCGTTAGTTAGCCCGAATGGCATAACCACAAACTCGTAGTGGCCGTATCTCGTCCGAAAGGCCGTCTTCGGAATATCATAATCCTTCACTCGGAGCTGGTAATACCCCGATTTCAAGTCAATCTTCGAAAACACAGTCGCTCCTTGCAATTGGTCAAACAATTCGTCAATCCTCGGGAGTAGATACTTGTTTTTGATGGTCACCTTGTTCAACTCTCGATAGTCGATACATAGGCGAAGTGACCCATCCTTCTTCTTCACAAACAAGACCGGTGTGCCCCAAGGCGAAGCGCTCGGTAGAATGTAGCCCATGTCTAGCAACTGTTTCTTCAACTCAAGCATCTCGGCAGGCGCCATGCGGTACGGCATCTTCGAAATCGGTGCCGTACCCAGCTCTAAATCAACAGTGAACTCAACCTCACGGTCTGGTGGCAAACCCGGCAACTCGTCTGGAAAGACGTCATGATACTCACTCAATACCGGAATAGACGAGAGCTCGACTCCTCCTTCTTTCGATCCCAAAGTATAACACCAGTAACCAGTGCAACCTCCCCAAAGAAGTCTCACCGCTTTCATGGCGCTGATCAGAAATCTCTCACTACTCCGCTTACGTCCCACAAAAGAATGCTCGGTACCGTCAGAGGCTAACATCGAAATGGTTCTCGCTCTATAGTTCATGATTTCCCCATGTCGATCTAGCCAATCCTCACCAAGAATCAAGTCCTCATCCCTAATGTCTACCACAATCAAATTAGAAGACCAATCCCTCCCCGCAATACTCACCGGAAAATTTCTAATCTCGCGATCCCCCACGATTCTATCTCCACTAGACAGTTTAAAAACAAACGGTTCACATGCAACTAGACAATCAACATGCATACGATGCACACAATCCAAAGAGATGAAAGAATGCGTAGCACCAGAATCGAATAGCACGGAAACAGGATGGTCAAGGATGTGAACGGTACATGTGGCCACCGTTGCATCAGGATCTCCATCTCGTATCATCTCATACACATGGGGCAGAACAGACTCCGCACTAGAAGCTCCCCCTCTAGAAGGCTGCCCCCGTCCTCGACCTCTGCCAAAACTCTGCTGGGGCTGACTAGCTGTCGGCGCCTGATTCACGTTCGGCTCTCCCGCAGCCGGGGCTGACACCTGAGTAACTGGTGCCCGGATCGCATATCCATAATACTTAGCACGATGCCCCATACGACCGCAAGTAATACACTGTTGCGGCGGCTTGTCACACTCACTCATCATGTGTCCCAGACGACTGCAGTTAAAAGAAGTGTGGCCACGAGCAGGAACAACCGGAGCAGACTTAGAACCATTTCCTCGCCTAAATGACGGGGACTGATTCCCGAAGACTCACGAACCAGACTGAGCCTTCTGATGCCCGCCAGACTTACCTCCCAAAAACTGACTGGAGGTCTTCTGTTTCTTACCCTCGGTTGTCGCCTCTGTTGCAGAAAAAGATATCTCATAAGCCACCGCTTTGTTCTGATAATCCTTCAAAGTTGTGCCCCCGAGATCAGACATGTAGTGGCGAACCCTCGACTTCATCCGCATGTCAAAGTGGTGGATCTTATCTAGCTTATCTCGGACCTGATTTCTCACATAATGAAGTTGCTGATTGTAGTCCTTGATCGCCTGTGAAATAAGAACATCTTGGGGTTTTGCTTCAAAGAAGGCTCGAATCCTCCCTTCTTTTACCGGCCACGGACAATATTCGTCCTCCATCAACTCTCGGAACTCGTCCCACGTGGCTGCCCGGTCACGCGGTTTCACTGTTTGCCACCACGTTGCTGCCTCCCTGGCGAGGAAGTACTGGGCGATTGGTACCTTCCTCTTCTCGGAGCAATTAGCTGCCTCAAACACCTTCTCCATCTCGAACAACCAACTCTCCCAAGCAGAAGGGTCGGAAGAACCATCAAACTGTGGAGGACGCATACGGATCACATCCTGCAGTAGCTTGTCGGTGCCGGAATCAGTAGGCGGAACTAGGTTAGCATTAGCTTGGTTGACCAGAACGGCCTGAGTCAGTAGCGTCATCTGATTTGCTACTTGCTGCAGAATATTCGCTACTTCAACATTATCATGAGCATTGTCGAAGCTAGCAGACTAGTCCTGCTGGTACTCGGCACTGGGTGGAATACTATTCGACAAGGAAAGCATTGCCGAACCAGCCCCTGAGCTATCGAACATGGCCGCCCCACCGGCTGCGCCACGTCCCCTACCGCGTCCGCATCCTCTACCAGCAGGCATTCCGAAGAAGTAACGGGTGAGTACAATTCAAACGCAAAACAAATATTAAGAAAGGAACTAAACAGGATAACGCAACGAGTCGAGCTAGGAAAAACTTACGAGCACCGGTATACTGAGATGATGTCATAGTAGTGATACTGTACAAAAACGACACTCGACTAGACCCAAATAACCGACAGCCTAGGTATCCATAAACCTGGATCTGATACCATAATCTGTAACACCCCCTAGACGTTCAGAGCATATTACAGCGCCGTGGAGCCCACCCTTTGGAATCCACCAGGCTAACACACACAACTCGACATGATGACAATGATCGACATCATCAATATACGAACAATTCCTCAAACCATGACATACAAATGAATAGACCGGACTCAACAGTGCAATACAACATCAACCCAAAACCCAAATCGGGTACACAATAATCACAATATTCCAAAAGAAAGAAGTACTCGAGTACTGAAGCAAACGGCATGATTAACAACATTTATGAAAAAAAAAACATGACATCAAAGAACGACCATTGAACAGGTTCACTCTTGCCCATCATCCTCGTACTGCCCGAATGCTCGTTCGCCTCCAAGACTTGAACCTGAAATACAAAAGTATTTCCCACATTTAAGGGGTTAGCGACAACTGCTAGTGCAAGTACAATCCATTTGAACTACCATTCTAATCAGATGAAATATGCGCCAAAATCATTTTAGAAAACATTTATATTCTGTATTATTACGATGCAACAAGCACAAAACACAGTTTTCCAACAAATCATTTCAAAGGTTAACCGTTGGTACGAGATTCACGGCCACCGCACCCCGCAGAGGCCCCGTCGGACCATCCCTGGGTGGTTAATCTCAGTTCATGATACGCATACATATGGCACTACGTATCCCCAGAGGCCCCGTCAGACCATTCCTGGGTGAACATACGCATTCACATCCACAACATACACGGGAAGCGAGAATCCAAATACTAGAATATGCAAACAAATGTAAAGTACTTACCTTTGAGACATCTTCGATGGAACGGGAACGAACAACGACTACGAATGACCCGGAAGGAACAAGACCGTTCCTAAACGAGAGATTAACACAACTCAGTCCTAAATGATAACAATACAACCCCGATTACAAGCTATAACAGCATACGTACGATCGATACGGGCGAGGGTTTTCACAAAACCTTCCCTAACCAACAATCCACGGATTAAACACGACGGAAACGGATTGGGAATCACCCAACAACAATATTCGACAAGAAATATCTCAACATAAACGAACAATTCAAGTTTTAACAAGCAAAACCCGTAAAACCCCCAAAATTAACAAAGTTAGGGTTCTAAGCTATATACTTTGGATTCGGATGGAGTAGGATGATTTCGTTGATGATAATATGATACCACAACACTACGTTGATGGGAGATGAAGAACACATGTATTGAAAGTGGTGGAAATCGCTCCTGGAAGTTTCTGGTGTTGCCCAACGAAGAAAAACGAAGGGAGGAAATGAAAAATGAGGTTCTGACCTCTGCCCGCTGTTTTAAAACAGGGGGCTGTTATGGCCGTAACTATGGGATCTTACGGCCATAACAAGGCCATCTTACGGCCGTAACAAATGGGGTGTTACGGCCGTAACACCCTACTGGACAGCAGTTTGGAAAAACTGCTGTCCGAACCATCCCGAACGACCCAGAAACCCGAACCTGCTAACAAACCGAAAATATGGTTACGAAGTATTCCCGATGACGAATCTAATCGCTAAATGGAAACACAATTCCGAATACCCTAAGATTCGGAATTCGACGACGGAAGTAAATTTCCCTTGAGTTTTAGGAAATTACAAAACGGCCTAAACGTTCGAAAATCATCATACGACGTCGGATTAACAAACGGAAACTCACAACATGAACAACTCAACCATACGAACTTATGAAAATATAAAAACAATGGAATCGAACGAGTTTTATGAGAATCGAACACACATGCGACAAAACATAACATAAAATGAAGTTACGGAAAAACATCTCCGAAACTCGTCCAAATGGAAAAACTCCAAAAACAAAGTAGATTCAAAACATCAAAACGGTTACAAGCGAGTCGATAAGAATAGACATGCACCAAAATGGAAACTGCTAAAAATGGAAAGGTAGGGATATTACAGATGCACCCCAATCATAATAGGGAATTCCTCAGTCCTTACCATGGTAGTACGTACACTTGTACTAGCTCCTTCATACATGTCTCTAATGATGTCAATATACTTCTTAGACACACCCTTTTTGGCTAATGTCCTCCAAAGTACCTCTATTGGTACCTTATCATAAGCCTTCTCTAAATCAATAAAAACATATGCAAGTCTTTCTTCTTATCACGATAGTGTTCCATCATCTGTCTCATCAGAAATATTGCTTTCGCAGTCGATCTCCCTGACACATATCCAAATTGGTTTTCTGATATCTCCAAACACTTTCTAAGACGTTGCTCAATCACTCGTTCCCATAATTTCATGGTATGACTCATCAACTTAATCCCCCGATAATTAGAGCACTCTTGGACATCGCCTTTGTTCTTATATAAAGGGACTAAAGTGCTTTTTCTCCATGCCAGTGGCATCTTGTTGTATTTCCAAATCTTGTTGAAAAGTATAGTCAACCATTTGAATCCCCTCTCTCCCAAACACCTCCATCCTTCAATAGGTATACCATCTGTCCCTTCTGCCTTTTTCGAACCCATTTTCTTTAATGCCATCCGTACTTCACCTTTTTGAGTTCGTCGCATAAAATCCCGATTAACCAAATTGAAGCAATAGGTACATCCCCAATATCTTCCTCACTGTCCATTAAATTGGTTATCAAAGTATGCCCTCCATCTTTCTCTTATCTCCGGTCTTATGAACCGACATGTTAAAAAAATCTTTTGGGTGGCGCTAATACAACTAAATGGCAACCTGAAACCATTTAAACAAAAGGGAAAACAAAAACCAAATAACATGTTGGGTCGAAATACTACAAATAGCAAAAAACCGGAAAAGTCTGATGAAGGCAAACGAAAAGGCAAATAAGTTCATTTTATACCCTTTTTTAGATATTTGTTCGATCATTCAATACTATCATGTTTCATGTTGGAGCGAATAAATGAGGATGAGTAATTTGAAATAAAAAATTATCGAATATTTTTTAACAACGAACCTCTCGAAGGTTTTCGCAAATTATTCCACAAACTTATTTTCTAAGTTCATTTGGAGACGAGTTGAATTCCTATATACATATGACATCACATGGTGATAAATGGCAACTCGTCGGGTTATTACAATCCCAAAACGAATGAGACCCAAAATAAATCTCATTCGTTTTTTAACTGACTAGTCGCCAATAATCTAATCTGTTTAGTGACTCAACATCTAAAAATAAATTGAACTTCACATACCACTCATCACCTTGTAGAGTTTGACTCAAGGATACCAATTCATAATCGCCGTATCGTATTTCGACTCACCTCACGATGTACCGTAATTGTTTACTATCATAGCCTTCAAAAAAATCTGTGATACCGCTGGATTTTTTCCTCCAAGAATTAACCCATACTGCACAAAATTCTAAATTTATTAAACAACATTCAAAAATAGGGTACTTTATAATTCAAAAATCTGTGATACCCGTTTTTGTCGATTTGGCAAAATTGAACCATGACCCGATTCATACACGGCGGATATCCCTTCATTCGGTTACCCGCAAAACCGATTCGGGTAGGTTGAGCACCCGACCCGGACCATCTTATTAAAAATATATTCTTGAACAAAAATAAAATAAAAATATAAAATCACTAAGTTTCATACTTCCTCCGTCCCATTAAATATGGCAATATTTCTATTTTGCGTTATCCCACTAGTAATGGCACAAGCCTAAAAAGAAAACAAATTTGCCAAAGAAAATGAGTCAATTTTAGTGGCTACACCACTTTACACACAAAAGCATCACTTTCTTAATCTCCGTGTCCAAAAGTAGGGTGCCATGTTTAGTGGGGCGGAGGGAGTATTATTTTCTCAAAAGTGAAGATGAGATATAGGATTCAAGTTCATGTTTTTGTCATACCTCAGTTCAACAATAATAAAATAATAGAATAAAAAATAAAGTAAGAGTTTTTTGGTATACTCATATAAAGAATTACAAAATAACTCTATAAATGGACATGTTCGGGTAACGCGGGTTCATAAAAATGAGAACTGCACACCAGTCTACTATAATTTGTACCCGGTCATATACCCGCCCCGCTTGTTCTAAGCAGTTCGATTACCCTTTTTCGATTCGAATCGGATTTTTGCAATTTTCTTTTATATATATATATATGGGTAAGTTCAGGTGAAACGCCCATATTTCGTGAGAAATGAGAATGAATTTGGGCCCCTGATTATTGTAGATCAATGATCCATATCTATTTTTGATTGTGCAAAATGTTTTAACTGTTTGTGCAATGATTTATTTATACATGAATATTATTGCACAAAGTGTATCCAGTTGTTCCACAAAATGTATCCAGTTATTGCACAAAATGTATCAAGTTGTTACACTTTGATAATGTTGCACAGAATGTATAAAGTTGTTGCATAATATTGTGCAACAACATTATTGATTTTGTGCCAAACAATTATACATTTTGTGCAATTTCCGTAACATTTTATGCATTGAAATTTTGATGCACGAAATGCATATAATTCATGCATAATTAGAACAAAACTCATGCATAAATTAGTACTGTAAAATACTGCATCTAATATTGGTACTGCATAGAACTCATGCATAACATTATTGATTTATTTATACGTTAGATAGAATCTCGAACGGGGTCTTCAGGAACGCGCTAGAAGTGGCGCCCATTTCAGCGAAAGTTAGGGAAGGGAGATTGAGATGGTTTGGCCACGTCCACAGGAGGCAGGCATCTGCTCCGGTGAGGAGGGTCGAGAGTTTAGTAGTTGTTGGGGAGAGGAGGAGAGGCAGACCGAGGAGGACGTGGGAGGAGCAGCTGAGATTAGATTTGAAGGCCTTAAACCTTTCCGAGACGATGACTGTTGATAGGCGCGTTTGGAGGCGCCAGATAAGAGTTGTGGATTCTTTAGTTGGGAGTGGTGCTGTAGTTGAGAGCCTCAGGGTTGGGTTGTCTCGGTTAGCTTTGACCTAGAGCATTGCATTTTTACATTTATTGTATATTTTATCCTATTGCCTTTTGCGTGTGGTGTATTTTTGACAGGGAGCTGTGCGCGGAGTCAACCTCTCTTCTGTTTGAGCAACGTTCATCAGGAGTGATGTAGCCAAATTCCTCTTAGGTAAGTCCCACGTGGATTAAGCCATGGGCTCAGGTATGGTATTGAGTTTTTTCGTATCATATGCTTCCCTTTGTATTTTTCACTCAATATGTTGTTGTGCACTAAGCTGAGGGTCTTCACGGAAACAGCCTCTCTACCGTAATAGGTAGGGGCATGGTCTGCGTATATCTTACCCTCCCCAGACCCTGCACTGAGCGGGATATACTGGGTATGTTTGGTTTGGTTTGGTTTATATATATATGTGAGGCGCACGGCCTTCTCTCCATAATTTCTAATAAGTCAGCACGAAGTGTTGGCAGTCCAGCAATACCAATATATTAAACTTGCAGATCTATATGTTATATATAAAGATCAAACTTAAAAATCTTGAAAGAAAAACAGCCTAAACATGAAAGCGGCGCTACAAAACGAATAAATATCCATTACTGCATATATGAAATTCATATTACCGAACCTAATGATAAGTGTCAGTTTTATACATTTATCCATGGTTTCTATCGATAAATATCACCCATAATTGAGCAAGTCTACTCGTTTTTTGCTTTTAATTAATTAGTTTTTAATAATTTTATTTTTATCGGATGATGATGTAAATCTAGTCTTAATCGGATTGAATAACTGATTTACTCAAGAAATAACATGTTTGTTAAATATTATCTTTGTTGAATTTTGATATATTCATGTTGTAGGGCTTTCCGAGACGAATTCGGCGGTCTTTCCGGATTCAAAATCAGAGTTATATATCAAAAGTTATCATCCGAAGAAGATTTGGGGCAAAAACGCAAAGTCTGAGAAATTCTGGGCTGAAAACATAACTCTCAAAGCAACCAGTGAGCAAATTGACGAAGCCAAGTTACGGCCGTAACTACTGAATGTTACGGCCGTAAGTCATCCAAGTTACGGCCGTAACTCCTTAATGTTACGGCCGTAACTCTTGACAGATTGTGATAATTTGTCTAATTTTTTATACTTTTTGTGTATTATTGAGGGGATGGCTGGCATTGATCCGATCTATTGTAATAATGCTGGAGTTTTGGAGCTATTAGATAACTTTAGTTGTATAAATAGACCCCTTAGATCCTTCATCATTCATCATTCATCATATAATTTTTCCACTTTTTATAATATTTTCTTTTTGTGTGAAGAACACACTTGTGTTCTTGAGTGATTTGTGTAAGTGTGGTATAGCATATGTTGTTCAGAGAGTTTATTGCTTCTTTCTCCTTTATCTACTAAGGTAGTGAGGATCAATTCTTTCTCTTGATTTAACTAATAATGATCACCAAAGCTTGTATTATGTATATTAAACCCTTCATGGGCTAGTTACCTTTAGTTAGGATTATAAACAAGGTTAGTCATGTTATTTATATTTGTATAAAGATCTATTGTGAATTACTTATTATTGTGTGTGATTTTCATTGTTTTAACAATATTTATTTATTTGGCCAATAAATGACGATATTCATGGTCTTCATATGTTTCGAAAGAAAATATGTTTGATTAGATCAAATGATCTTCACTCTAAGTTGTTCTGGGGGATAGAAATATACCTCTAGACCTTAGATGATTCTTTGAGTTATTTTCATAAATCCTAATGCTATGTATTGAAGCCAATCAACATAGAAATATAGTGGATAGATTCAATATATAAGGGGCGTTTTATAGTTCGAAAGAGAAACCGTCTTTTTAAGGAAAATCGAATCTACACAACATAATAAGTAAATTCATATTATGATCTCCTATACATCTTCTATAACTAATGACGAACTAAGTTTGTAATTCCAACTATTTCATTTTATCGTTAATCAATCTATTATTGTTGCAATCTTTTTATTTCCTTAAAATATTAGAACTATTATTGCATTTTCTTTGCAATTATTAAACCAAACTCTTTAATTGTGTGTTTCACTCATCTTAGTATCTATAAAAATAGACTAATAGTGTATAATTCAAATTATAACCAAACTTCCTCGTGGGATCGATAAACCGGACTCAAAAAATCCACTTACTACTTGATACGATATCGTGCACTTGCGATAATTACACTAAGAACGTGTCAAGTTTTTGGCGCCGTTGTCGGAGAAGTATAAGTTATATTTGAAATCTTACATTGTAAACTATTTTTATAGGTACAAATTTCTCGACATTGTAACTTAGTACTCAATTGTGTTTGTCCGGTCAAGTGGCGGATAACGGTACTCCGTGACTATTAAAGTCGGATTTTTCAGTTTCCCACAACAAATGATATTTGTAGATATTTCCTTCAATTATTTTCATTTCATTTATATTTTTTTATCATGGAAGAAACATTGTATAAAATTGAAAAAAGATTTCCCTTTCTGAGCAAAAATGTCATTTTAAAAATCTATAAGATGAGACTTGAAAGGATGAGGTTGCTTATGAATAAAAGCATACCTTTTGACATAAGATTCATAATTGAAGCCAAAGTAAGAATAGCAGGTGAATTCACAGAAATACCTACTAGATTTTTACCAGGGCTAGGAAAAAGTTCATATGCAAAGAAACGACGAGCAAAGATAATAGCCGTTTGCTATAAATGTGCTAGATGGAACTGTAATTTAAAATGTCGATCTTTAGGAATTCCATCTGCAAACAGAGAAGATAAAATTCAATTCATTAAGAATGGTCTGAATAAAGAGAATTTAGATGATATCGAAATTTCTATTGACACGCATCCTAGTGGACTCGTACATTACGGAATTCGATGTTTGTGGAATAAATTCAAACCAGAATATGAACAACGTCTTGGGAATCTGACGTTAAAGACCATGTTTGCCAATTTGTAAGAAAATTGGATGGGAAGCTTCTCCCCGACTCATAGAAGGCGTTTAGGCCGTTTCTGAACGTAAAATCAGAGGAAGATGTGAGCCACAATCACAACTACTGTACATACGCGTAAGTATCTTTTATTTTTGTCGCGTGGTGAGATTTTCTGAATAAAAAATAAGTGATACGCGATAAATGCATTCATTATTCTATTGAATAGTTGAAGCGCAATCAACGCAATCACAAACTTGTTTAGCAATTTTTCCTCATTTTTCTTCTATAAATAAACTTTGTGATTGTTTCTTTTATTCATCCCTCAAACTTGTACTTTTCTCTTTTTCTCTCTAAAAATTTTTTCTTTTCAAAAATGGACTCATCATCTTCAACAAAAAAATTTAGCACAGTCTGCATTTTTGGTGGAGCTAGTTATGGAAAAGAGGCATGCTTTACTGAAGCAGCCCACAATTTGGGTCGTACCTTAGGAGAAAAATGCATTCATGTAGTTTACGGAGGAGGAAGTCTAGGATTAATGGGACGAGCTGCTGCTTCTGCCTATATGGAAGGAGTAAGAGTGTTGGGAATAATTCCAAAACCTCTGGCTGAAAGTAAAATTACCGGGGCAACTATTGGAGATGAGTTTAGATCTGTAAATATGCAAGATCGCATAAATCACATGATAAATAATTCTGGCGCCTTTATCACCATTCCCGGTGGTTTTGGCACTCTTGAGGAACTTTTTCATGTGGTTACAGAGCCACTAAATGTTCATCAAAAACCAATAGGTCTGCTTAATGTCAATGGTTTCTTTGATGGTTTACTATCTTTCATCGACTACTCTGCTGAAAAAGGTTTTATTTCCGAGCGTGCTAAACGAATAATAGTCGTTGCAACAACACCAGAAGAAATAATCAAAAAACGCAATGAATTTGTTCCTCAACCAGATCCAGCTCTAGCTAAAATTGTCTGGATGGAAGATTTTACCGTGAGAAAACGAAAAGTGGATTCATTCCTCTCCCTTTGATAACCCATGTCGGACCTCTTGTATTTTTACTTTCTGTCGTGTGTAATAATCGTGCTAAATGGTGGCAGCTTAAGGAGTTTCTTCTTGATCTCTTGACGCGTATCTATTTGCAATTTATGTATTGTTATTTTATTGCTGTAATTTTTATTGTGTTTTTTTTATAAAAGCATTGATGGCAGCGTAAGGCGACTCTTCGGACTTTCTTGATGCGCATCTTAAAAATTGTGTTATACTTACGAGTATATTATGATTTTGGGGGTGTTACATTTATGGTATCAGAGCTTAGGTTGCGGAAACCTAGGATGTCGGGTTAAGTCGAGTCGTGATTAGTCGAGTATTGCGTTGTTTTGTCATTCGAGTTGTCAGGTGACAGGTTGAGTTGTGCGTAGTCACAACGTGTCGGATATGTTGTCAGGCGAGATTAGTATCGTGGACGACCGTCACTCCGTGCGGCCTGTGGACGTAAGCCTCCTCTTTTATGCGAGGTACCTGTGTATCATGATTTTATCTAGAGTAAGTTAATTGCGATGCATAATTTTATGGTTGTGATTGGTCGTGTATTTTCAAATGACACCATTAAACGGTATTTGGAAAATTTGTTTTGAAGTACTTCACACATTGTAAAGTATTACCGTCGTTTTTGGTTATGAACGAAAGGGTTTTGGAAAATTTTTATTTTTGCAAAACGATTTTTTGTTTCGGGATTATAAACATTATGTGTTTGTGTGTCGGGACTAGTAGTTGCGGTAAGTTTGTTGTGTTGTTGTGCTCGCCGGAGAATGTTGTAGTATTTTCTAGATATTGGGATACATTGTTAGGTACCGTTGCCTAATTCTCTGAGCCGTTTCGGGGCTGCTGGGTTACTTCGGCCGTCTAACAGCCAATAGTTACGGCCATACGAAATATGTGTTACGGCCGTAAGTTGGTAGTTGCTACGGCCGTAAGATGTTGGTATTATGGCCGTACTCTTCTAGTTGTTACGGCCGTAAGCTTATTGCCGTCACAACCGTAATCTTATTGTTACAGACATATTTGTACACTTTACCGGTCGTTCGATTCCTATAGATATAGTCGTGGCATAGTCTAATTTAATTGTATTGTTCTATGAAGTTATCCTGGACATGATAGCTTATCTATGGCAATGATTAGTGTGCTGGCAGATATTAATAAGGTCATTTTGCTGACATCAGTTATAGAGTGGATTTGATATTTCGGCGTATTGTTGTGCAAGTGATTTCAAATCAAAGCAGTTTTGATAATGGGTCCATGGTTTTGGTTAAATGACCGAGGTATTAAACAAAGTGTTTTCAAAATTTCATCCCAGCAAAATCTTTCAAACTCGCGAATTTTAAAATATTATCATTCGAATAAATACCTCGAAAAACTTGTTTTTAAGAATATTATCCATGTTGGACCACAATGGTATGATAAATGTCTTAACCGTGTATGCTGAGGTATAAGTCGTACATCTTTGTCGATGTGAACGTGTGAATTATTTTTAAATTTAAGTTCTATTATTGCAAGTGTTAGTTCGTGTATTCGAGTAGTGAATTGGTGTGAATATTGTATTGTGCTGCTGTTTGTGGGCTTATGTTGATTATGTGAGGTTCGTTTTATCCTGTTATTCTGAATGGTTGTCCGTTCAGTATGCTGAGGGGTCGAGGCCGAGTCCGTGGTCGTGGCGGTGGTCGTAATCAGGAGCATGAGAGGGCGACTCACTCCTTGTCGAGTACTAATCAGCTCAGTACAGATGGTCGTGATGACCAGTCGCGAGATCAGGGACAATCAGCCAGCGTTAATGTTGACGTTGGCTCCACCACCATCCTTCGTCAGGTGGTTGACCAGTTAGTGCAGATGAATCAGGTCGTACATCGGAATGAGAACCCAGATGGGGATAACGGGGCTAGTAAGTGGTTACGAGATGTGATGAGGATGCAGCCGCCCCGTTTTGCAGGTTCTTATGACTCGTTAGGTTGGGAGAACTGGATCTTCCAGTTGGATAGAACATTTGATGCTGTAGCTTGTCCGGATGAAATGAGGGTACCCATTGCTCAGTACTTGCTCGACAAAGAAGCTGCAGACTGGTGGCAGGCTGTAGTGCCTGCAGATCGTACACCCACATGGGCTGAGTTTAAGACTGCCATGGAGGCAGAGTATTGCCCGTTGCCTGTCCGTGAGAATAGGATCTTTGAGTTTTTCTCGGCTACGCCACAGGATGTGTCGAGATCCCAGGCGATAGTCAATTATAATCGGCAACTGGCTTATGTTCGTGATCAGGTGAGAAGTGAAGCGGACAAGGTCCGATACTTCAATATGCGCATGAAGCCCCATATCCGTGAGAGTATAGCTCCTCTCATGTGTACCACTCTCAAGGAATATCAGGACCGAGCTTTAGCCATTGAGATGGACGTTTCTGTGACGGAATCTGGTTCAGAGAGTAAGAGGCAGAAGACCTCGAGTAACTCTTCAAGAGGCCATAGAAGTGAGATTCGTGAGCTTGTTGCTTCGCATTTTCCTTCTGGGAGCACTCCTCATTCGGTTGACCAGTCTAAGAAACTTACCCCGGAGGTGAGTAAGACGAATGGTGTGAAGATCTGCTTCAACTGCAGTCGTGTGGGCCATGCGAGACAGAATTGTCATTCGCCACCGGTTAATTGTTTCAAGTGCGGTCAACTGGGGCACCAAGTGGTGCATTGTGAGACCGTTGCTAAACTGTTCGGGAATCGGGTTTTCGTTCCTACTCGGGGAGGGCCCAATGGTGTCTAGTCATGTAGTTGTGTGTCGTACTTCGTGCTGTAATTTGTGTAGAGATTGATATTTATTGCGTGAACTTTTTGGTTTTATTTGTATTCTACCCTGATGTTTTATTTTAAGTTTCGGGACGAAACTTATTTTTAGTGGGATAGAATGTAATATCCGGTATTCTCGTTTTCCGTTATCTTGAATTGTTTGTGTTTTGACGTCAGACATTTTCTTGTTGATGAGAATCGGAGTGATTTCTATCGTGATACTCTATTTGTTTCTATCGTATAGTCGTTTTAGTCGGGTGCGACTTGTTGTCGCGTGCGTTTCTTTGATTAAATGTGTGCATGTGATGTGGTATGTGATGTGTCGTTATTTTCTCGTTATTGTTTTGAATCATAGCCGGTGGCGTTGTGTTGGTCGTCGTGGAGCGTGTTTTCACGCCGTATATTCCTTTGCGTTGCTTGTAACGTTTCGCCGATGGGTGAAAGTTACGCATTTCTTGTGTATCTCGTTGAGTTTTCCTGGCGGTATATTGCTTCTCCCTACCTGTTTTAAGTTTCGGGACGAAACTTCTTTTAAGGAGGGTAGTATGTAATACTCGCAATTTTGATTTTCGGTAATTTTTTTTTTTGCGGAAGTCCATCTTAGCAACTCTATTGTGACCGTTTCGTCATTCTGAGAATGATTAATTCTGCACTTTTTGTCATCCGAGTTCGATTCGGTATCGTTTTGTTGAGTTTCGTGTTATTAAACGACTTTTCCGCACTTGAGTTTGATTCTTGCGAATCTCGTCCGAAACTGTTGTTTCGAGTTTCTTGTAAGTTCATTTAATGTTATTATTCATGTTGCGAGCTTTTGCTTAGTGTTTTGATCGTGTATCGTGTATTTCGGATGTTTTGGGCCGTTTTCGTAATTTCTCAAAGTTTGGGGTAACTACTTCTGTTGTCGAATTTCGAGCCTTCGGGTGGTCGGAATCGTGTGTTCTCTAGCGCTTAGATTCGTCTTTGCGAGTACTTCGTAACCGTATCTTTGATTCATATTCAGGTATGGGTTTCGGGGTTGTCCGGACTGTCGGATCGACCGAGTCCCGACTGCAAGACCTGGCTGAGTTACGGCCGTAATACAGTGCTTGTTACGGCCGTAAACCATGGCCGGACACGGTCAATAGTGACTCGTGTGAGGTGTCCGGGTACGGCCGACAGTGACTCGCAAGGATTGGCCGATTACGGGCGTAAGACTACGGCCGGATACGGCCGTAAGACCTGTTACGTACGTAAGCACTCTCCGGTAACGTACGTAACTCGGTCGGCAGTTTTGGGCAGTAGGGTAGCCCTGGCCGGTTACGGCCGTAAGCCATGGCCGGTTACGGCCGTAAGTGCTCGACAGGGCTCGTCTATTTAAGGCCTGGGCACCGGGTTACTAGGCCATTTTCACTTTTCTCCGTTTTTTTCGCGATCCTTCGACAGAAATTAAGGGTTTTGATCGGAAATCAGTAGTACATCAGTTGGGAAGCTTGACTCATGATTATTATCATCATCCAATCCTTGTTCTTCATCCGAATCGAGGTATTTTGGCTTGAACCCATGTTTTTGAAGATTTTGGAGATTTTCGTTTTGATTTCGATTCCAATCCGTTTTTGATTAATTAATTGTTGTATAAACGTTTTTTTGAGCATGTTCTACAGATTGGATACTCATATCCTTGATTCGTTCAGATCGAGGGGTGATTTCTTTGTTCTTGGAGGGTCTTGAACATTTAATGCTCGATTAAATGTTCGAATGAGTTTTTCTTCGATAGTTTGATGAGGTTTCCGTTTTTTTCGGTTTTGATTCTCGTTGTAATCGTATCCTCGTTGTTTTTGCCGGAGGATTGTAGGTGTTCGGGGTTTTTTTCCGGGTTGTGCTTGTAATATCCGGATTTATTACAGTGTATTTCATCTGTATTCAACCATGTATTATTTCGGATTGATGATTTTGATTATTGGAGTGTGATATTTAGTGCATTAATGTCATTATGCATAAGTATAGAAACATGTATAATTGCTCAAACAACCTTGTGATAGCGCACGCTAAGAATGTATCTTAACGCGCGCTATCGGGCCATTATTAGCGCACGCTATGCAGGTATGAGTAACGTGCGCTAAGGACTCAATTATTGAGCAGGCGGTGGCTCGTGCGCCCGGTGACATGGGTCCGGATAAGATTCCGCCGACGCACCCGGACAAAATCTGAAGTCAACCATTATTAGCGCACGCTAAGGGATGCTTTGTAGCGTGCGCTAACTTATCAATAATGCAGAAATTATAAATGGGACATCAACCGTGTTGGATTGCATTTCTTTCGCACTTTCCTCAATCTTGAGAGTTCAGAGAGTTGTAGAAATACTCTTATACACTTAAGAACACATATTGTTGATATTTATACATTGGTTACCACGTGGAATGTTCATGGAAGTGGAATAGCACCTTGGAAGAGCATACAACCAACCGAGTTGGATTCTACCTTACGGTTCGGTGATTTCGTCATTTTAAGGTATGTTCAATCTATCTCCAGGACTTAGAGTTGGATTCTAACGATTTGGATGATCATGTTAACAAGATATGGATTTTCATAGATGAATTATCCAAGTATATCATGTTTGGAATAGTGAGTTGTATAAGCTGGAATACCTTGATTATAATCATCATGATTCGAACCTTAGTACACCGAATATGTGAAGAGAAGCTTCTATCAATGGTTAACCGAATCTAATAGATGATTTCATAGTAATCTTGGACTAGACGTTAACATCCTTATTGTTAGATAAATCTAAAGGTTTGATCATGGAAGGATTTATCTAGTATATATAGGACGTTTATCAACTTCAGTGGGATAATATGGTGATATAGAGGTGTTGATATCAACCATTTAGTTTTTCGTATTATCGTATGAAGATTTGAAGTCGGAAAGAATATGGTTTTATATTGGCATGCATATCCTTGAATCCAAGTTGTCTTTATCCGTATAATCATTCATGAGGGTGTAGACATAGTATTCATGGTAGTAACATGAATTATCACGCAAGATTTCGTTGTTTCAAACATGGCAAGAACAGTTTCGCTCGTGATAAATCGCCATGCGAGATAGCGCACGCTATGATATGCAGTGTAACGTGCGCTATCGAGCGATTGTTAGCGTGCGCTACGTTTGGTACATGCGACGCTAGACCATCGACGGCAAGTCAGCCGGTGGTCGGTGAAATCGACCATGCATCGTTAGCGTGCGCTAGGCTCTGTTGTTTGCGTGCGCTATCGATGCACGTAACGCACGCTACGAGTACTTAGCGTGCGCTAAGCTATTCGGGCAGATTGCAGTTTATGAACTTTTGACCGTTAATCGAATTGTTTAACATTCATACGACGTGAGATAAATCCTATATCATTTCTTTTGTTAAGGTTTGGTCTCGTTACGTGATTGATTGAGGAGGACGACCTTCGAGTGTTCATTTTCGTGGAAGTATTATTATTGTCTTCAAATCGAGGCAAGTACCTTAATTGTTTTATGTATTGTTGTTATACATATTGTCGTGCATGTATGTCGTTATTGTGTGTCCACCTCGTGTTGGTCCGACGGGATCATCGGGGGATCTATGCTAGCGTGCGCTGGATCATCGGACGGGTTTTTCCACCACGGGTTGGTCTGACGGGATCATCGTGGGTTCTAGGCAGTGAACGCTGGATCGATGGAATTACCATGTGTATGTATTGATATCATGTTGTGATTATCAGTTGTATATGTTATGTTTGAGATTCTCGTAGGAGAAGACTCGTTGGTATTTTGTCGTTTACGTTATTATTATTCACCGTGAGATATGAATAATATGCTGTGGTACTTGTACTAGCATCGTTGTGCTAACCCCTTCAGGGGTGAACATTTTGTTTGTGTTCAGGATCCAGGAGAGCTGGGAAACAACCACTGGTACAGTATGACGACGAGGGTGCAGAGTGATGTCCCGACCGGGTTTATTTATCTGTTGTTCATTCGTTATTTCAATAAGTACTCGAGTACGAAGTCGTTTGTGATGTTTTGAATTTGTTAATGTATTATTGAGTTCTGTTGAACAATTGTACTATTCCGGTATTGGGTCAGAACTGATGTACTGTAATTCCGTTATTTCCATTTATTAGTACCTTTTTATACTTGTTCAATTCTTCAGCCTTGTAAATCCTTACGTAAAGGATTTACGGCGCTGTAATATTCCCGAATATATCGGGGGTGTTACAGTGCTGTGTTCGTAGGAATATTCGGGCACCGACAATCGAGGCAAGTATCTTACTTATGCGACTTGTGTCTTGTAAATAGAAATCATGTGTTAGATCTACGATGATTAGTTTGCCTCCTTGATTTTAATTAGTGTGAATTGACAATGAGATGAACATTATAAACGTTGGCGGAATTATTGATATTCTTAATGGTTCAACGTGATGATATTCCGTTAAGTGATGATAAATGTATTGCTATATTATACTTGAATGCTCATTGTGAAACGTTCGTACTCGATATGCTTATTGTGATGGCTTGATTATACCCTTGGAGGTGTACCGTATGGTGTGCTAATTGTGTAATGTCGATGACGTTGTTGATTGTCGAAATTGCCTTGAATACATTAGTCCCATAAGACGTGGTAATCACTATGATTGATTGACCGCGGATGTTGTTGATGAATTATGAATATGAATATTTGTGTGACCGCTAAGTTCACTCGTGATGGTTCGACGGGACCTACGAGGACTCGTGGCAGTGGACTACGGGGTCAGAACTTAGTGAGGTACTGAGGTCCAATCGTGCTGGTCTGACGAGGCCTACGAGAACACATGGCAGTGGACCATGAGTTTAGGGCACAGTGCATCCAACCGGGTGAGCTCGACGGGGATTACGGTGACACGTGGCAGTGGACTACGATGTTGGGACTGTGTGTGATTGTTGTGATTAATATAGTCCGTGTGGGTTGTTGAATCTATGGAGACACGTGACAGTGGATCACGGTGTCGGAATTGATTATGTTTCGTTATTTGTGCGTGGAATAGTCCGTGCAGGTTGTTGTACCTACGGAGACACGTGACAGTGGATCACGGTGTCATGAATATGTTTTAACAATCAAAGTTTTGAAAGGAAAATTTTTATGGAGAACTGTTGAGTTATGAAACAAGATTTGGGTTAAGACCCTAAAGTTTTTCGAAAGGTTTTTTGAATCAGGACTTGAGATCTTAAAGGTTTTGAAATTCCTAAAATTCCCGAGATGATAAGTTTAGTTTTAAATGCTTCGTAGCTCATTTTCCTTTGTTAAAACCTCCCGGGAATATTTTGGTACTTGGTTATTATATTTGATTCATGATTAATGTTTGATCGTTACATTTCGTATGATTTGATACTTGCACTAGTAAAATAGTGGAGTTTTACTAACCCCCGAGTAATCGGGGGATGGATGTCTATTTTGCGTCCAGGTACATGCAGGTTCAAGGAAGCAGTCACAGGATTGGCACAGGAAGATGACGAGCTACGATACTAATCAAGAGATGAGACTTGTTTTGATTTTCGTTGTGTTTTCAGAGTTGATTTCAGTCTTCCGATGTATTGTGTTTCGACCCCTGTGTGGGTAATGTTGTTTTAGTCAGTTCTATTGATTGAGTTGTGTGACCTCATCGGTCTGTGTATTCATGTGTAAGTGACCTTAACGGTCTGTATTATTTTATTGTTTGACCCTGGCCGGGCAAACATTTGGCCGTTTTGTAAGGTTTAGCCAGGTAGATCCTCGTGAAAAGGGGTCTACGGCGTGTAATATTCCCATATGGTTTTGGGGGTGTACGGCGTGTAATCAAGATTAATCATATACATCATGGATTAATCGCTAACACGGAACGAATCGGACAATAAATCGAAAATCCCCAATTTTCCCAAAAGTAGGGTTCTAGAAGATTTTACCTTGATTCGAAGATGAACAATGGATGATTCGTGATAGATTGATGCTATGATGCTTGAATATACTCCTACAATGGAGTTTGGGTGAAAATCGGACGAACCCTAGCTTCCAAAGCCGCTCCTCCCATCGCGAAGAGAAGGGAGAAAGGTGAGAAATGAATAAAAATCGGTTGCTGCCAGTTTATATACTGGCAGGTGTTACGGCCGTAACATTCATCACTTACGGCCGTAACATAAGAACATTACGGCCATAACGTGCCTGTCTTACGGCCGTAACTGGACCCTGGAATGAAACTGGGCAATACAACGAAGTCGACATACGACCGTATCAATACACGATTACGGCCGTATCAATTCCTACGGCCGTAACTCATGCATGTTACGCTCGTAACTTCTCATTGGACCAAAGTGCAAGAAAATGAAGTCTTGTTACGGCCGTATAAAGGATAGCTTATGGCCGTAACTCTCGAGTCTTACGACCGTAACATCGCTGGCTTACGGCCGTAACATGGCCTGTGACAGCAGGCCAGAATTTGAAGTAACTACTCGACGAGGAATGATCGGAAAATACCAAGGTGTATCAACGACCAACGGCTACACTCCCAACGGATTCAAGGCAAAAACTAAAGCGCTAAAATGAAATGTGATTCCGACTACCCGAGGGTTCGAAAATGACAAGGATAGCAATTACCCCAAAACTTTGGTAAATTACAAAACGGCCCAAAACACCCGAAATGCACGATACACGATCGAAACACCAAGAAAAAGCTCACAACACGCATAATAACATGAGATGGATCTTCGGCAACCCCGAAACCGCAGTTCCGAACAACGATTACAAGAATCGAAGGAAATAGCGACGAAAATGACATTAAGTGCAGGATTGAGTAAACCAAGCCCGAAACAAGCTCGGATGACAAAAATTCCAGTATTAAATATTCTCGAAATGTCAATACGGTTACAAGCGAGCCACTAAAAGCAAGAATTGCGCAAAAATGAAAAATACCAGAAAAGAAAAATGCGGATATTACATTCTCCCCCTCTAAAAACAAGTTTCGTCCCGAAACTTAAGAATCAAACAACTCGGGGTACCTAGCACGCATGCTATCCTCGGTTTCCCAAGTTGCCTCCTCGACACCATGCCTCGACCACCGCACCTTGACCAAAGGAATGGTCTTATGCCTCAGTCGCTTCTCACGGTGTTCCAAGATCTTAAAGGGACGCTCCTCGAAGGTAATATCCTCCGCGATATCGATCTCACCACAGTCGATGATATGACCAGGATCCGGAACATATTTCCTCAGCTGGGAAACATGGAAAATGCTATGAACGTGGCTCAGAGCCGGGGGCAATGCCAAACGGTATGCCAACTCGCCGACTCTCTCGAGAATCTCAAATGGCCCAATAAATCTCGTACTCAACTTTCCCTTCTTCCCGAAGCGGAAAATTCCTCTCGTTGGCGACACCTTTATCAAAACATGGTCTCCCACCTCGAATTCCAAAGGTCGACAACGAATGTCAGCATAGGATTTCTATCGACTATGAGCAGTCAACATCCTCTCTCGAATCAATTCCACCTTCTTCCTCGTCTATAAGGAGATATCCGGTTCGGCCCCGACCAAATCGGACGCCTCGTCCCAATAAATCGGCGACCGACAATGCTGCCCACAAAGCGCCATATACGATGCCAACTTGATCGATGCATGCCAACTATCGTTGTATGTGAACTCGATCAACGGCAAATGCTCCTCCCAGTCACGGCTCCAATCGAGGGCACAAGCACGCAACATATCCTCAAATGTCTGGACAGTGCGCTCTGACTGCCCATCCGACTGAGGGTGAAAAGAAGTACTCAGACGCAAACGAGTACCCAATGCCTCATGTACTGCCTTCCAAAAGTGCGAAACAAAATGGCCATCACAATCCGAAACAATGGACTTCGGGGTACCGTGAAGCCTCATAATCTGCGCAATAAACACACGAGCCAACCTCTCTGGGCGGCCCCAAGTATCCTTGATGCCTAGAAAATGTGCCGACTTGGTCAGACGGTCCACAATCACCAAAAGCATATTCATACCAGACTTCTATCTCGGCATGCTCGTGATGAAGTCCATCGAAATATCTTCCCATTTCCATTCTGGAATGGGAAGCGACTGCAATAACCCAGCCGATCGCTGATGCTCGATCTTGACCTGCTGACAAGTAAAACATCTCGCTACAAACCGTGCGAACTCCTCCTTCATGTCGTTCCACCAAAAGTTCCTCCTTAGTTCCTTGTACATCTTACTCGAACCAGGATGAACTGAGTAAGGCATAGCATGCGCCTCACGCAAAATACTCTGCCTCAAATCCGAGTCGTTTGGTACACAAAGCCGACTCTGGAACCTCAACACACCATCCTCGTGAATCACAAACCCAGAAGACTTTCCTTTAAGAACATTTTATTAGATTTGAGTAATCATCGGATCCTCCAACTGCTTCAGTTTAATTTCATCAATCAGCGACGATGAAATTTCCAAAGCACGAAGTTGCCAGTCAGCTCCTGGCAACAAAATCTCGACACCCAACTAGATCAAATCCCGCTGAAGCTCAGATTGAGACGTAAGTGTCTCAATCGTCCACAACGCAATTGGTTTCCGACTCAAGGCGTCTGCCACGACGTTCGCCTTGCCCGGATGATAAAGGATTTCGAGGTCATAATCCTTAATCAATTCCAACCACCTCCTCTACCTCATATTCAACTCCCGCTGAGTGAATATGTACTTCAGACTTTTATGATCGGTAAAAATCTGACATGCAGAGCCGAACAGATAGTGACGCCAAATCTTGAGCGCAAAAACAAATGGCGCTAACTCCAAATCGTGAGTAGGGTAGTTGAGATCATACGACCTCAACTGCCTGGACGCATACGCAATAGTCTTGCCGTGCTGCATCAACACACACCCAAGACCCTGACCTGAAGCATCACTATAGACGGCAAAACCCTCGTTGCCACACGACAACGCTAAAATTGGGGCTGAAGTCCACCGCCTCTTCAGCTCCTCAAAACTCGACTATCTCTCGTCATTCCAGATGAACTTCTCAGATTTATGGAGCAACTGAGTAAGTGGACGAGCTAGTTTCGAGAACCCCTCGACGAACCTACAGTAGTATCCAGCCAGACCCAAGAAACTACGAACCTCCTTCACATTCTTAGTTGGTGCCCAATCCAACACTACCTCAATCTTCTGTGGATCCACATGGACCCCCTCGGCATAAATCACGTGACCCAAAAACATCACTTCCTTCAGCCAGAACTCACATTTTGAGAACTTCGCATAGAGTCGCTCGGTCCTCAAAATGTCTAACACCACACGCAGATGGTGCGCATGCTCCTGCTAGTTCCTCGAATAAATAAAGATATTGTCGATGAAGACGATGACACACTTATCCAAATACTCGATAAAGACCTTGTTCATCAACTGCATGAGCACTGCCGGCGCGTTAGCTAACCAGAAGGGCATAACCACAAACTCATAATGTCCGTATCTCGTCCGAAAAGCTGTTTTCGGGACATCGGACTCCCTCATCACCTGAAGATTATAGTACCCCGATCTCAAGTTGAGCTTCGAGAATAACGCATCTCCCTGCAACTGATCGAACAAGTCATCAATCCTCGGCAAGGGATACTTGTTCTTGATGGTTACTTTATTTAGTTGGCGATCGTCGATACATAAACGCAGTGAACCATCCTTCTTCCGCACAAACAGGACCGGTGCGTCCCCAAGGCGAAGCGCTCGGTCGAATATACCCTGACTCAATAAGCTCACTCAACTGCTTCTTCAACTCGTCCATCTCTGAAGGTGCCATGCGATACGGCGCCTTCGAAATCGGAGTTGCACCCGGCTCTAACTCGATAGCGAACTCAGCCTCACGGTCCGGTGGCAACCCGGGTAACTCGTCAGGAAAGACATCAGGAAACTCACTAACGACTGGAATCGATGAAAGCTCGACACCACCATTCTCTGTCTTCAAGGCGTAACACCAATAACCAGAACACCCATTCCGCATGAGTCTTATCGCCTTCAAGGCATTGATTACGAACTTCTGGTTTCCGCTCTTTCGCCCCACGAAAGAGTGCTCGGTGCCGTCCTCGGCTAACATGGTGATGATTCTCGTGCGGTATTTCATAATTGCACCATGCCGTTCGAGCCAATCATCCGCGAGAATCAAATCCTCACCCTCAATACCCACAACAATAAGATTAGAGAGCCAAGCCCTCTCACAAATAATCACAGAACAATCTCGGATCTCTCGATCACCAACGATCCTATCACCGCTAGGAAGTTTAACGATGAAAGGCTCACAAGGCGACAAACAGTCAAGACCCAAACGGCGCACCCACTCCAGAGAGATGAATGAATGCGTAGCACCCCAATCAAAAAGCACACTAACAGGATGAAAATGGATATGAACGGTACATATAGCCACGGTAGCCGTCGGATCATCGGCCCTCCTCATCTCATAAACACGCGGATGAGCGGAGCCGACACTGGAAGCTCCCCCTCTAGCGGGCTGACCCCGACCTCTCCCTCGACAGGCACTCGGCGGAGACTGATAAGCAAATGATAAGTGTCAGTTTTGTACACTTATCCATGGTTTGTATCGATAAAATTCACCCATAATTGAGCTAGTCTACTCGTTTTTTGCTTTTAATTTATTAGTTTTAATAATTTTATTTTTATCGGATGATGATCGGATTAAATAACTGAATTACTCAAGAAACAACATGTTTAATAAATATTCTCTTTATTGAATTTTGATATATTCATGTTTTAGGGCTTTTCGAGACGAACTCGGCAGTCTTTCCGGATTCAAAATCAGAGTTATATAGCAAAAGTTATCATCCGAAGAAGATCTGGGGCAAAAACGCAAAGTCTGAGAAATTCTGGGCTGAAAACGTAACTTTCAAAGCATCCAGTGAGCAAATTTACGAAGCCAGGTTACGGTCGTAACATTCAGGAGTTACGGCCGTAAGTCATCCTTGTTACGGCCGTAACTCCTGAATGTTACGGCCGTAACTCTTGACAGATTGCTATGATTTATCTAATTTTTTATACTTTTTGTGTATTATTGAGGGGATGGCTGGCATCGATCCGATCTAATGTAATAATGCTGGAGTTTTGGAGCTATTAGATGACTTTAGGTGTATAAATAGACCCCTTAAATCCTTCATCATTCACCATTCATCATATAATTTTCCATTTTTTGTAAACTTTTCTTTTTGTGTGAAGAACACACTTGTGTTCTTGAGTGATCTTTGTAAGTGTGGTATAGCATATGTTGTTCAGAGAGTTTATTGCTTCTATCTCCTTTATCTACTAAGGGAGTTAGGATCAATTCTTTCTCTTGATTCAACTAAAAATGACCACCAAAGCTTGTAACATGTGTAATAAACCCTTCATGGGCTAAGTAACCTTTAGTTGGGATTATAAACAAGGTTAGTTATGTTGTTTATGTTTGTATAAAAGATCTATTATGAATTACTTATTATTGTGTGTGATTTTCATTGTTTTAACAATCTTTATTTATTTGGCCAATAAATGACGATATTTATGGTCTTCATATGTTTCGAAAGAAAATATGTTTGATTAGATCAAATGATCTTCACTCTAAGTTGTTCTAGGGGATAGAAATATACCTCTAGTCCTTAGATGAATCTTTGAGTTATTTTCATAAATCCTAATGCTATGTATTGAAGCCAATCAACATAGAAATATAGTGGATTGATTCAATATGTAAGGGGCGTTTTATAGTTCGAAAGAGAAACCGTCTTTTTAAGGAAAATCGAATCTACACAACATAATAAGTAAATTCATCTTATGATCTCCAATACATCTTTTATAACTAATGACGAACTAAGTTTGTAATCCCAACTATTTCATTTTATCATTAATCAATCTATTATTATTGCAATCTTTTTATTTCCTTATAATATTAGAACTATTATTGCAATTTCTTTGCAATTATTAAACCAAACTTTTTAATTGTGTGTTTCACTCATCTTAAGTATCTATAAAAATAGACTAATAGTGTATCATTCAAATTATAACCAAACTTCCTCGTGGGATCGATAAACCGGACTCAAAAAGTCCACTTTACTACTTGATACGATATCGTGCACTTGCGATAATTACACTAAAAAACGTGTCAAGTTTTTGGCGCCGTTGCCGGGGAAGTATAAGTTATATTTGAAATCTTACATTGTAAACTATTTTAATAGGTACAAATTTCTCGACATTATAACTTAGTACTAAATTGTGTTTGTCCGGTCAAGTGGCGGATAACGGTACTCCGTGACTATTAAAGTCGGATTTTTCAGTTTCCCACAACAACTGATATTTGTAGATATTTTCTTCAATTATTTTCATTGTCTTTTTATTTTTTTTATCATGGAAGAAACGTTGTATAAAATTGAAAAAAGATTTCCCTTTCTAAGCAAAAATGCAATTTTAAAAATTTACAAGGCAAGGCTTGAAAGGATGAGGTTGCTTATGAATAAAAGCATACCTTTTGACATCAGATTCATAATTGAAGCCAAAGTAAGAATAGAGGGTGAATTCACAGAAAAACCGACTAGATTTTTACCAGGGCTTGGAAAAAGTTCATATGCCAAGAAACGACGAGCAAAGATGCTAGCCGTTTGCTATAAATGTGCTAGATGGAACTGTAATTTAAAATGTCGATCTTTAGGAATTCCATCTACAAACAGAGAAGATAAAATTCAGTTCATTAATGATGGTCTGAATAAGGATAATTTAGATGATATCGAAATTTATCTTGACACGCATCCTAGTGGACTTGTATATTATGGAATTCGATGTTTGTGGAATAAATTCCAACCAGAATATGAACAACGTCTTGGGAATCTGACGTTAAAAGACCCTGTTTGCCAATTTGTAAGAAAATTGGATGGGAAGCTTCTCCCCGACTCATAGAAGGCGTTTAGGCCGTTTCTGAACGTAAAATCAGAGGAAGATGTGAGCCACAATCACAACTACTGTACATACGCGTAAGTATCTTTTATTTTTGTCGTGTGGTGAGATTTTCTGAATAAAAAATGTGATACACGATAAATGCTTTCATTATTCTATTGAGTAGTTGAAGCACAATCAAACGCAATCACAAACTTGTTAAACAATTTTTACCTTCTTTTTCTTCTATAAATAAACTTTCTACTGGTTTCTTTCATTCATCCCTCGAACTTGCACTTTTCTCTGTTTCTCTCTAAAAATTTTTCTTTTCAAAAATGGAGTCATTATCTTCAACAAAAAAATTTAACACAGTATGCATTTTTGGTGGAGCTAGTTCTGGAAAAGAGGCATGCTTTACTGAAGCAGCCCACAACTTGGGTCGCACCTTAGGAGAAAAATGCATTCATGTAGTTTACGGAGGAGGAAGTCTAGGATTAATGGGACGAGCTGCTGCTTCTGCCTATATGGAAGGAGTAAGAGTGTTGGGAGTAATCCCAAAACCTCTGGCTGAAAGTAAAATCACCGGGTCAACTATTGGAGATGAGTTTAGATCTGTGAATATGCAAGATCGCATAACTCACATGATAAATAATTCTGGCGCCTTTATCACCCTTCCCGGTGGTTTTGGCACCCTTGAGGAACTTTTTCATGTGGTTACCAGAGCCCAGCTAAATGTTCATCAAAAACCAATAGGTGTGCTTAATGTCAATGGTTTCTTTGATGGTTTACTGTCTTTCATCGACTACTCTGCTGAAAAGGGCTTTATTTCCGAGCGTGCAAAATGAATCATAGTCGTTGCAACAACACCAGAAGAACTAATCAAAAAACTCAATGAATTTGTTCCTCAACCAGATCCAGCTCTAGCTAAAATTGTCTGGGTAGAAGATTTTACCGTGAGAAAACGAAAAGTGGATTCATTCCTCTCCCTTTGATAACCCATGTCGAACCTCTTGTATTTTTACTTTCTGTCGTGCGTAATAATCGTGCTAAATGATGGCAGCTTAAGGAGTTTCTTCTTGATCTCTTGACGCGCATCTATTCGCGATTTATGTATTGCTGTAATTTTTATTTCGTGTTTTGCTTTTATAAAAACTTTCATGGCAGCGTAAGGCGACTCTTCGGACTTTCTTGATGCGCATTTTAAAAATTGTGTTATACTTACGAGTATATTTTATTTTCTTTTGTTGTGTGCCTCGTATATTTATTCTCTTGCAGATTCTAAAATGCGTTAGCTCAGACATCAACTTTCTTAACAGGGAGTATTCTGTTTTTCTGCATTGATTTTTATTTTATTTTATTATTTTTAAAAAAACTGAGGACAGTTTTATTTTCAAGTTTGGGGGTGGTTTGTTTTATTATTTTGGTGTGTTTTGATTTCTTTGGTTATTTGCCTTAATTTTATATATATATATATATATATATATAGTATTTTGATTTGTGAGATTTCTAGATCTGGCCATAAACACCAATAAATTAGCTATATAAAAGCTTCTAAATCGTTTTAACCGGTAAAAAAAAAATTCTTGTATATTCCAAAATTTTTTGAGCCTTAATATCTCTTTCTGAGCCTTGTATTTATCATATAAAATCGAGTCATTCGTTACCTTGAGAAAAGAAGAATCAGTTGGTTGATGAAAAATAGAACTGAAATTTACTTAATTTGTGGAGTTTTTGATTTTTCATGCTTAAACTAAGAAATGATTTTATGCAAAAATTCTATTCCCTAAAAAAGGAGTCATTGGTGAAAAGAGCTACACGTTAGCAAATAACGGTGTGAAAGCTGTCACCTAAAAAAATAAATGACAAAAAGGAGAAGTGGTGAGCAGCAACAGCTGCCTAATTTTGGGGATTCTAAAATTTTGCGAAAAATAAAGAATTAACCATTATTGGTGCGTAGCTGCCGTCTCACAGAAAAATTGGTGAAAAGAGCTACACGTTACCAAAAAAACGGTGTGAAAGCTATCACCTTTTTAAAAAAAATGAGATAGAAATAGTTGGTGAAAAGAGCTACACGTTAGCAAATACCGATGTGAAAGCTATCACTAAGGGATGTAGTTTATGAGCAGATCTGAATTAATTAGCGGCTGAATTTCAATACACTCAATTTCGTAAAAAATCACAATATTTGATGACGCCAATGAAATTTTTCTTCATATTGAGTCGAAAAATAAACGAGTGATCGAGAGCAACCATTAAAGGGAGTCGTGTGTATCACGAGTGGGAAAGAAATAATCAACCTTTTGGGGGGAAAACCTTGATTTTGGAATTACAAAATAAAAACCGTGTTTTAACTTCAAAAACATTAGTAGATTTATTTTGAATCTTAATTCATTTCTATCTACTGTATAAAGCTAGTTGTTGTTTATTAATGGCATTTTGATCTCCTTTTCTCTTTTTATTTTTATTTTAAGTATGTATTAATTTTTCTTATTTTTATTTTTGGAGCATGAATAATAAAGAGTCTTGCTCGGGACTAGCAAGAATTCAAGTTTGGGGGTGTGATAAGTGTCAGTTTTGTACACTTATCCATGGTTTGTATCGATAAAATTCACCCATAATTGAGCTAGTCTACTCGTTTTTTGCTTTTAATTTATTAGTTTTAATAATTTTATTTTTATCGGATGATGATCGGATTAAATAACTGAATTACTCAAGAAACAACATGTTTAATAAATATTCTCTTTATTGAATTTTGATATATTCATGTTGTAGGGCTTTTCGAGACGAATTCGGCAGTCTTTAGGATTCAAAATCGAGTTATATATCAAAAGTTATCATCCGAAGAAGATCTAGGCAAAAACGCAAAGTCCGAGAAATTCTGGAAAACGTAACTTTCAAAGCATCCGGTGAGCAAATTTACGGTTGAGGTTACGGCCGTAACATTCAGGAGTTACGGCCGTAAGTCATCCTTGTTACGGCCGTAACTCCCAATGTTACGGCCGTAACTCTTGACAGATTGCTATAATTTGTCTAATTTTTTATACTTTTTGTGTATTATTGAGGGGATGGCTGGCATTGATCCGATCTAATGTAATAATGCTGGAGTTTTGGAGCTATTAGATGACTTTAGGTGTATATATAGACCCCTTAGATCCTTCATCATTCACCATTCATCATATAATTTTCTATTTTTTGTAAACTTTTCTTTTTGTGTGAAGAACACACTTGTGTTCTTGAGTGATCTTTGTAAGTGTGGTATAGCATATGTTGTTCAGAGAGTTTATTGCTTCTATCTCCTTTATCTACTAAGGGAGTTAGGATCAATTCTTTCTCTTGATTCAACTAAAAATGACCACCAAAGCTTGTAACATGTGTAATAAACCCTTCATGGGCTAAGTAACCTTTAGTTGGGATTATAAACAAGGTTAGTTATGTTGTTTATGTTTGTATAAAAGATCTATTATGAATTACTTATTATTGTGTGTGATTTTCATTGTTTTAACAATCTTTATTTATTTGGCCAATAAATGACGATATTTATGGTCTTCATATGTTTCGAAAGAAAATATGTTTGATTAGATCAAATGATCTTCACTCTAAGTTGTTCTAGGGGATAGAAATATACCTCTAGTCCTTAGATGATTCTTTGAGTTATTTTCATAAATCCTAATGCTATGTATTGAAGCCAATCAACATAGAAATATAGTGGATTGATTCAATATGTAAGGGGCGTTTTATAGTTCGAAAGAGAAACCGTCTTTTTAAGGAAAATCGAATCTACACAACATAATAAGTAAATTCATCTTATGATCTCCAATACATCTTTTATAACTAATGACGAACTAAGTTTGTAATCCCAACTATTTCATTTTATCATTAATCAATCTATTATTATTGCAATCTTTTTATTTCCTTATAATATTAGAACTATTATTGCAATTTCTTTGCAATTATTAAACCAAAATTTTTAATTGTGTGTTTCACTCATCTTAAGTATCTATAAAAATAGACTAATAGTGTATCATTCAAATTATAACCAAACTTCCTTGTGGGATCAATAAACCGGACTCAAAAAGTCCACTTTACTACTTGATACGATATCGTGCACTTGCGATAGTTACACTAAAAAACGTGTCAGCAAACGACCCTTGGTTCACACTCGGTTCCCTGGGCGCTGGAAAGGAAGTCTGGGCACCAAGTGTTCTCTCTCTCAGTACAGAAAACAGCCTTGTGGCCGGCTGGTTACAACGATTACACATCATCAAAGGACTCATACAAGTTTGACCGATGTGGCCCGGTCGGCCATAGTTAAAACACTTCACCTCACGGGAAGGAGTACTGGCGGCCCCGCAGAAACCCCCAGAAGAACGAGCTGGATCACTACGAGTGGGAAAATTAGCACACTGAGATTTCCGGTGGACTTTTGCTTCTTGCTCTCACGAGCTGCCTCGATAGCCGTTAAAGACATATCATATGCAAGAGCTATACTCTGATAATCATTTAATGTGGTGCAGGCGAGCCCAGACATGAGTCACGAATCTTCAGTTTCATCCGTCTTGGAAAGTGGAAAATCTTGTCGCTCTCCTCTCTAACTTGGGCCTTCACGAAGCCCAACTCCCGGTTGTAATCAGCAATAGCCTGAGAAACAGGAATATCCCGAGGCTGAGCATCATAGAAAGCATGGACTCGAGCCTGTTTAACTGGCCATGGGCAATATTAGGTCTCCATCAGGTCTTTGAACTCGATCCATAAAGCAACACGGTCCTTAGGCTCAATAGCCTCCACCAGTCAGTAGTGTCCCCAGTGAGAAAGTACTGCGCAATAGGGACCTTGCGATCCTCGGGACAGTTGGTGGCAACAAAGACCTTAGATATCTCTTTGATCCACCCCTCCCAACCAATCGGGTCTGAAGCCTCCAAAAACTGAGGAGGATGCATCTTGATGACATCCTGAAGCCAACGATCTGCTCCGCCCCGAGCAGTATGGGTCGGAGTAGGTTCTGAACTGCCTGAGCTATCGCAGCAATTTGGTTCACCATTTGTTGCATCACAGCTGCAACACCAAGATTGGCGCCACCACCGGTTGCGCCCTCTTGTGTAGCACTAAGACTCTGATGACCATCAGTACTACTAGCCCCAGAACTGTGTGACATGGCCGCCTCACTGGCTACCCCACGTCCCCGACCGCGTCGACGACCACGGCCATGACCTCTACCACGGCCTCTTCCAGCATCCATACTGGAGATAAGAGGTAGCAAAAACAATACGATGATAATTACGAGAGAAAAACGGTCAGAGTCAAGAAACAGAAGCACGATACGAGAAATCAAGAAATCGAGTAAGGAAAACTTACGAACACTGGAAGTACCGAGATGATGGAAGCGGGGTGACGATGTGCAAAACAAAACAAAAACAAAACACGACTAGACCCTAATAACTGATAAGCCTAGGTATCCATAAACCTAGTGCTCCGATACCATTTTCTGTAACACCCCCAAGAGATCCCGAGAATATAACTGTTGGAAAGTAAAATACAGCGGAAGCGAAGTTTGGGAAAGATGATAATCGCGTTTTACGCATCTACGAGCATAAGATTTATTTAGGCATGCTAATTAATTAATTACTAAGACTAATAAGCAATTTAAATATTTTTTATTATTTATTAATTAAATATGTTGATTATTAAAATATCCTAATCTAGATCCAAAGATCATAGGATATTACCTTTTGAAGAGTATTGGTTGCTTTCGTCTTGATCACCTTGTATTTCTACCTTTATACCTGTTAGGCGTATTTTTATACGCTTATTTATCACTATCTTGTATTGTTTTGGCGAGTAAATTTGCATAAATGAGCTTTTAATGCCTTATTCTTGTATGTTTGATAGGAGATTGGAGTCCGGAAGCTAAAACGAGGCAAAACGGGCGAAAACGGCGAATTTTGGCCGTGGGCCGCGGCACAAGGCAAGTGAGCCGCGGCACACGCAGAGGACCAGCAGGCACCAGAGTAGACTGTACTCTGAGCCGCGGCACAGACATAGTGAGCCGCGGCCCAGAGGAAAATTGTAGTTCCCAGGTTTATAATCTGCATGCCATGTGCCGCGGCACAGATTAAGTGAGCCGCGGCACACAGGGCGGTTTTGGTGTACTCCGCGCGGGTTTGGGCCGTTTTGAAGCCAGTTCTCGACCTAATCACACGGACGCGATTTGGAGGCTGCTGGGAGCTATAAATAAGGGATTCAGGCCATAATTATTCATCTTTGATCTTTGGAATCTGGGAGACGGATATTAAGGAGGATCGCTGAAGAGAGGGCAGAAGCCAGAAGAACGGAGGAATCCGAGCTCTTCATCTGCGTTTGATTTTCATGCTTTCATTCATTATTTCTGTATTTTTATCTTTTAGCATGTCAGGCTAAAACCTTGTACTAGGATTTTGATGAAACCTAAGTTTTGACGGATTTGCTTTAGATTATCTATATAATTCCCTTTTTGTTGGGTTTTCCCAATCGATTTTAATGCTTTCAATTGTCTGGCCAATAATTGGATTGTTTTAATTACCTTACTCGAATCGGGAGAGGAGAGTTGGTGAGGAACTATTGGTGAGGACCGTTTTATCTTGTGAGATAGGAATATACTCATAGGAACTACGTGGCCCTTTTGGAGATTTTGTGCTTTTTGACTATTGACGAATTAATTCACCTAGGGATAGAGTGCGTTATTCGCCTTTAGAAAAATCTACTGACCTCGGGAGAGGCGGTAGATGTTGCGATATTCCTTACACGCAAGTGCACGTCATCGTTTACAAGTAATAAAGTGATAAGTAGAGTATCGTTCCCACGAGGACTGAATCTCTAACTACCGATTTTTGTGTATTCCAATTTTATTTGAACAATCGAATTTGGGTTTTTGCAATTAATAACTAAAAGAATTACTAAAAGACTAAGCAGTAGAAAACGATAGCTTGAATAAAAGAAATCAAATGATGAATAAGTCTAGGATTCTGAATCCACCTCGGTTTATCCGAATTTACTCTCGATTATCCGTAATAAATAATTTTCCCAATTTATTGAAGGTGGAGATTGCTAATATATTCTACCGCCTCTCCCGAGGTCAATAGATTTATCTAAAGGCGAATAACGCACTCTATCCCTAGGTGAATTAATTCGTCAATAGGCGAAAAGCATAAAATCTCCCAAAGGCCAGGTAGTTCCTATGAGTATATTCCTATCTCACAGAATAAAACGGTCCTCACCAATAGTTCCTCACCAAATCTCCTCTCCCGATTCGAAGTGAATGATTAAATCAATACAACTATTGGCCAGATAATTGCAAGCATTAAACACAATTGGGAAAACTCAATAAAAAGGTAATTAATTGGATAATCTCAAGAAATTCGTCTAAACATAGGTTTCATCAAAACCCTAGATTAGGGCTTTAGCCAGACATACTAATAATTGAAAATACAGAATAGATAAATGAAAGCATAAAAATCAAACGCAGATGAAGCTCGGGTTCCTCCGTTCTTCAGCTTCCGCTCTGTGCCCTTCAAGTCTTCTGCTTCCCTCTTCTTCTGCCGTCTCCAAGCTTAAGCTCCAAAAGATTAAAAGATCCAAAGATCAAATAATTAGGGTCTTAAACCCTATTTATAGCTCAGCACATCTCCAAATCGCGTCCGTATCAGTCGGTCGAAAACTGGCTTCGAAACGGCCCAAAATCCGCGCGGAAAACCAAAAACCGCCAAGTGTGCCGCGGCGCACTAAACCTGTGCCGCGGCACAGAGCCTTCAGCTGGATGCCTGGGCGTCCTCAGTTTCTTCTGTGCCGCGGCTCACCTGGACTGTGCCGCGGCCTGATCTGATTTACTCGCCTTTGGCCGGGTGTCTTCTGTGCCGCGGCTCTGCTTCCTTGTGCCGCGGCTCGAGTCAGTTGCCGTTTTCGCCCGTTTTGCCTCGTTTTAGCTTAGGACTTCAACTTCCTGTCAATCATACAAAATTAAGGCATTAAAGGCTCATTTAGACAATTTCACTCTCCAAAATACTACAAAATAATGATAAATAAGCGTATAAAAATACGCCTAACAAATACCCCCAAACTTAAGCCTTTGCTTGTCCTCAAGCAAAAAGAATTAAATTCAATAAAAGAATGTCGTGAATCATCGTGCAACTCATAGTGTTCAACCTAATCAATACTATCCTGTAATTCTCTCTAAATAATACAAGTGTCATAATAGCAAGCTGCACACAGAATAATGATTCCGCAAAGTAATCAAGTTCAGTCCTAATCACTCGTTCATGAAGAGAATCCAGCTCAAAGATTAACAAAACGTGAGTCAAATCGACCGTCAATATGGAAGGCTAAAATAAACAAGCTAGTTCGTCCCGTTCCACAGTCTAGTGGCACAATTTTCACGAGTTTCATAACAAATAAACCTCGGACAGTATCCCCTTATATATATGTTCAACAATTTGATTCGAGTTGACCACTAGGTTAGGATCTCGGGATGTTTCATCGGGATAATCTTAGGGTGGAACTTCCATTCTCATGTATTGGAAAACCATTTGACGTAAAAGACACTCATGGGGCACATGGATGCTTCTAGTTACTAAGTTCCCGTCTACAGCGGAGAAACAACTCGAATATATAATTTCCGCATGTCCGAATCAAGGTTGTTGTTTTACGCGAGAGTAAACAGCGGGTCACGCGAATACCCCCGGTTACTAGGCTCCCTATCATTGGCACATGTGAAATATCTAAATCACTAGTCTAATCAGGGTCGTCGTTTTACACGAGAGTAAACAACGGGTCACGCGAATGTCCCCGGTTACTAGACTTCCCTTCATAGAACAACATTATCTCTACTTTTGGGAAAAACTGACTGACTCTAAACTCAATCTAAGTGCCAACACGACTGATGAAACAGTACGACTCACTATCCGGAAAATGTAACCAAACGTATCGACGGTGATTTTAAAACAAGTATGTATCCTCTCTTATCCGCGAAGACCTCTACAATCACGAAAAAATTTCGGATCTAAATGAATACTAAGCAGAACAGAAATAACTGACTACAACTCGACTAAAACTCGACCGTTTCTTCAGAGAGAAAAACAGTGTCGTAACATCAGTATCACACAAATAGAAGCACGAAAATTTCACGAATAAAGAAAAACTAAGACAAGCAAGGCTATCTAAAAAAAATTTACGCAAAGTAATGAAAAGTGCAACGAAATAAAGTACAGCAATGAAATAAAGTACATCAATGAATGTAGCAACTGAAAGTAAATCCCCCCCCCAAACTTAGGACGTACATTGACCTCAATGGACAAAAAATGATATGCAATAAAAGTAAAAGGTCAAGTACTCCCCTCCAGTCCGCTCAGGAGCTGGTGCCGGCATCATCCGGTGAGCTTGCACGCTTCTTGACTACATCATGCGGAGTGTGAATAAATGAGCAATTTTCCATTGCTGCAATTTATCAAACACCTTGTGTGCACAAGTTAAAATGAAGAACAAGAATTTTGATGGTTAATTCCAAATCCCAAAAATAATAACACAGATAATAACCCTGAATCACGACAACTATCATCAACAATTCGTTCATAAATATCAATTCCATCACAATATCAAATTCCCCATATTCCAACTCCATTTTAGAAACAACAGTGAAGAACAACTAGCAATATATAACTTCACATCTTTTCACATCAAGAATCACTTATGATTTAGAAATCAAAAATTACCTGGAGAATTTGAGAAGGAGACTAATAGAATGGTATCAACTGACCTCATTGTGTGAAGGAAGGAAGGAAGGGAGGGAAGAAGATACTTTGTGCAGGCTGATCCATTAAATGAGCCCAACCTGGTTGCTCTTATTTTGCGACGGGGCCGCGGCACAGTATAAGTGAGCCGCGGCCCAAAGTACTGATAGGCACAGGACATTTTGTAATACCGCCGGGTGCCGCGGCTCGATTTCGTGTGCCGCGGCTCGGTGAGTTAGTGTGTCGCGGCTCATTTTACGCGTGCCGCGGCACAAATCTGACCTCTGGCGTTTCTTGGCCATTTGGTGTGCCGCGGCTCAGATTTAGTGTGCCGCGGCTCAGTGACCTGGTGTGCCGCGGCTCAGTAAGATCGTGCCGCGGCACATGGTACAGTTTGATCGGCCATTTTTCATCAGCTGGTGTGTGCTGCGGCTCACCTCTGTTGTGCCGCGGCCCATCATTGAATTCCTCCCCTTTGCTGATTCCTGCACAGAATTTTTACACGAAAACATCAAGACGAGAGGGAAGGACGAATCAAAGAAGAATGGCGACGAAGAAAAACTCTAAAAATGCAAGAAAACAATAAAGAATCTACAACTAATACTCGGGTTGCCTCCCGAGGAGCGCTAAGTTTATAGTCTTCAGCCGGACTTTTCTCGCATTCATCCGGCGGTGGATAAGGTGACGCTCGTTTTCTGCGTGTCTATTGGATTTCCCAAGTATGCCTTCAACCGTTGTCTATTAACTTTGAATTTTCGGGCATCTTTTTGGACTTCTACTGCACCATGTGGAAACACTTGAACTACGGTGAATGGTCCCGACCATCGTGAACGTAATTTCCCGGGAAATAACTTTAAGCGAGAGTTAAATAGCAACACCTCTTGACCCGGGACAAATTCTCTATGCGTGATGTGCTTATCATGCCAAATCTTTGTCCGCTCCTTATAAAGTTTTGCATTTTCGTATGAGTTGTGGCGAATTTCTTCCAACTCGTTCAGCTGCAAACAACGCTTTTCACCAGCGGATTTTAGATCAAAGTTTAGTTTCTTTATCGCCCAGTAAGCACGGTGTTCCATCTCTACGGGTAGATGGCAACCTTTCCCATAGACCAATCTGTAGGGCGACATTCCGATAGGTGTTTTATACGCAGTCCGGTACGCCCAAAGTGCATCATCGAGTTTAAATGACCAATCTTTTCGAGATGAGCTGACCGTCTTTTCTAGAATCCACTTCAGCTCTCGATTTGATATCTCGACTTGACCGCTCGTCTGCGGATGGTATGTTTTAGCAACACGATGAGTGACTCCGTATTTTCTCAAAACCGCATCAAGAAATTTGTTGTCGAAGTGTGACCCACCATCACTTATAATAGCGCGTGGAGTCCCAAAGCGTGTGAAGATATGTTGTTTAATAAACTTGATTACGACATTGGACCCATTCGTAGGTAGTGCCACCGCTTCAACCCATTTTGAGACATAATCTACGGCCACCAAAATATAGAGATTCTTGTTTGATGGGGGAAATGGACCCATGAAGTCGATCCCCCATACATCAAACAATTCGACTTCAAGTATGGTGTTCAGCGGCATTTCGTGTCGTCTTGAGATGTTTCCCGTCCGTTGACACTGATCACACGCAGACACAAAGGAGTGAGCATCTTTGAATAAGGACGGCCAATAAAATCCCGATTGTAAGACCTTCGCTGCTGTTCTATTTCCACTAAAATGTCCACCGTAGGGTGATGCATGGCAATGGTTCAGCACACTATGGATTTCCTCATCCGGAATGCATCTACGGATAATTTGATCGGGGCATCGCTTGAAGAGAAAAGGATCGTCCCACAAATAGTACTTAGCATCCGAGATTAGCTTCTTCTTTTGATGACGTGAGAGGTCGTTCGGAATTGTTTTACTTGCCAAGTAGTTCACTAGATCAGCATACCAAGGCGCATGTGTTGAATCCAACTTGTAGAGCTGCTCGTCGGGGAAGGTTTCTATAATTTGTGGCTGACTTTTTTCCTTCTCGAGGGGACTCTCTAATCGTGAAAGGTGATCGGCTATAACGTTTTCTGTCCCTTTCTTGTCCCGAATCTCCAAGTTGAATTCTTGAAGGAGTAGCACCCACCGAATCAACCTTGGTTTGGCATCCTTCTTCTCCAAAAGGTATTTTATTGCCGAATGATCGGTCCACACTATCACTTTCGTTCCTAGTAGATAAGCCCGAAATTTATCAAATGCAAAGATCACCGCCAACAATTCCTTCTCCGTTGTGGCATAATTTCTTTGGGCGTCATTGAGTGTTCGGCTCGCATAGTATATGACATGGAACACCTTCCCTCGTCTCTGCCCCAAAACAGCCCCAATGGCAAAGTCGCTAGCATCACACATTAATTCGAACGGAAGGTCCCAATCCGGAGCGACTATCACCGGTGCCGTGCTTAGAGCTTTCTTGACAACTCGAAACTTTCTTTACAAGACTCGTCAAAAGTAAATGGGACATCTTTCATGAGTAAATTGCACGGTAACCCGTGATCTTTGAAAAATCCTTAATAAATCGGCGATAGAAACCGGCATGTCCCAAAAAACTTCTAATCCCCTTGACCAAAGTGGGTGGAGGCATCTTCTCAATTGTCGCAATTTTCGCTCGGTCGACTTCAATTCCATGTGAGGATATTCGATGGCCAAGCACAATGCCCTCCTGCACCATAAAATGACACTTCTCCCAATTCAAGACTAAATTGGTCTCTTCGCATCTTCTCAAGACTTTCTGCAAGTTTTCCAAACAAATGTCAAACGAATCTCCAAAAACAGAAAAATCATCCATAAAAATTTCAATACACTGCTCTACCATGTCAGAAAAAATAGCCATCATACACCGTTGAAAAGTAGCCGGCGCATTACACAATCCAAAAGGCATGCGCCTATAAGCGAAAATGCCGTAAGGACATGTAAACGTCATTTTCTCTTGGTCTTCGGGGGCTATGTAAATCTGATTATACCCCGAATAACCATCGAGAAAGCAATAGAAATCGTGTCCGGCTAATCTATCTAACATCTGATCAATAAAAGGCAAGGGGAAATGATCTTTTCTAGTGGCCTTATTTAATTTCCTATAATCTATGCACATACGCCACCCCGTAACAATCCTAGTGGGAATTAATTCATTATTATCATTTTGAACAACTGTTATCCCACCCTTTTTCGACACAACTTGGACCGGACTTACCCACTTGCTATCAGAAATTGGAAAGATCATACCTGCGTCGAGGAGTTTTAAAACCTCGACTTTTACCACCTCCTTCATGTTGGGATTCAGCCGGCGTTGATGCTCCACGGATGGTTTGTAGTCTTCCTCCATCAAAATCTTGTGCATGCAAATTGACGGGCTGATCCCCTTAATATCCGCAATAGACCACCCAAGAACAGATTTGTACTCCCTCAAAACTCTTAATAATTTCACCTCTTGATCTCCCGCTAAAGTGGCCGAAAGAATAACTGGAAGGGAGTTATCGGGCCCTAGAAATGCATATTTTAAATGAGGGGGCAGCTTTTTGAGTTCCAACTTTGGAGGTTTTTCAATCGATGGGGTTTGTCGAGTTAGTGAACTTCCGAGCTCCTCGAACGGTTTACGAATAAAAATTGGCGGGGAAGCATCCATGTGTCGTACGTAGGCTGCATGCTCTCCATTTGGTTCTAAATTTCAATCAAAACAGATTCCAATGGATCGGGTGGATAATTTTCTCGAAAAGTTCTACTCACGCACGAGTCAATGACGTCAATTTGGAAATAATTTTCAGCGCCACTTGGATATTTTACGGATCGAAAGATATTGAATGTTACTTGTTCCTCTTGAACACGCAAAGTCAGCTTCCCCTTTTCCACATCAATCAACGTCACGGCCGCCAAAATGGTCTTCCCAAGATAATTGGGATATCTTGGTCTTCTTCCATGTCAAGTACGATGAAATCGGCCGGAAAGATGAACTTATCAACTTTGACTAAAACGCCCTCTATCACACCCCGGATATTTGATGGACCTATCGCCAATTGTAAAGAGATCTGCCGGCTTGGCTTCCCCAATATCCAGCTTTTTAAAAATAGAAAGGGGCATAAGATTTATACTGTCCCCGAGATCGCATAGGGCTCTTTCAAAAGACGAATTTCCGATAATGCAAGGGATGGTGAAACTTCCCGGATCTCTCAATTTAGGTGGGAGCTTCTTTTGTAAAATAGCGTTGCACTCCTCCGTTAAAGCGACCGTCTCATATTCCTCGAGCTTTCTTTTGTTGGACAAGACTTCTTTCATGAATTTCACATAACTCGGCATTTGTTCCAATGCATCGGCAAATGGAATGTTTATGTGCAATTTCTTGAAGACGTCGAGAATTTTGAAAATCGCTTGTCCAGCTTTTGCTTTTGGAAACGCTGTGGGAATGGAATTTGAGGAGTGGGCTGAGTGGTCGATACTTCCTTTGCTTGGGCGCCTCTTCCTTTTCCTTCTCGTTCGCTCGATCGGCCGCTCTTTTGTCAATAATAGTCGCCCTTTCAACTCTTTTCCGCTTCGTAATTCGATCGCTTGTACATTTTCCTTGATTTCACTTCCGCACTGGCGATGCACCTTGAGACCGAGAAGACATTAAATTAGCAATCTGCCCCATTTGTGTTTCTAGATTTCAGATGGAGGTAGAATGATTTTGGAGGGTCGTCTCGGTGCGGGTCATGAATTGGCTTGTGTTAGCCGCCAATTGAGCAAGAGCATCTTCCAAAGATACCTTTGGTGATTGAGGGGGCTGCTGTGGGGGCTGCGCGAAGTGAGGTTGTGGAGGTTTCAAAGCTTGCCCATTTCTCCATGGAAAATTTTGTTGATTTCGCCACCCTTGATTATAAGTGCTGGGGTAAGAATTGTTTTGTCGATTTCCATTGGCCACAAATTGAGCTTGCTCCATCTGATCTTGCTCGAACGGGTTTCCAACTTGACACTCCGCGCTCGCGTGTGATCCGTTACACCAATTGCATGTCTCTATGGTAACGGGGGCTGGTGCGTGCGAAAATGCCTGGAGCTGTTGTGTCAAAGCGGCGACTTGAGCTGACAAGGTGGAAATCGGATCATTACTTGAAACTTCCATAACTCTCTTCGGTGTCAATCTTTCCGATGGCCATTGGTATGCGTTTGCGGCCATAGCTTCCAAAAGCGAGTGTGCCTCGGCCATACTCTTTCCCATCAAGGCCCCACCAGAGGCCGCATCCACGAGAGTGCGTGTAGAAGCACTCAACCCAAGATAGAACGTCTGAATCTGAAGCCAATCAGGAAGGCCGTGATGAGGGCATCTTCGTAGCAAATCTTTATATCGTTCCCACGCCTCGTGGAGCGATTCCATATCGTACTGACCAAAGGTGGTTATTTCGTTTCTCAACCTCGCCGTCTTAGCAGGTGGGAAGAATTTGGCAAGGAAGGCTTGCGCTAACCCCTCCCATGTTGTAATCGACCCCGGCGGTAAGGAATTTAATCAAAATTTTGCTTTATCCCTCAAAGAGAAAGGGAAAAGCCTCAATCGGATGGCATCGTCGGTGACACCATTGGTCTTGAATGTGTCGCATATCTCAAGGAAAGAAGCAATATGGGCATTCGGGTCGTCATTTGGCAGTCCACAGAATTGGCTCGCCTGCACCATCTGAATAATAGCAGGTTTGATCTCAAAATTATTGGCTTGGATAGTGGGACGCCGAATTCCCGAAAAATTAGCATTGATCTGCGGTATGGCATAATCTCGAAGAGCTAGTTCCGGTTGAACTTGCCGCACATGGTTATCTCCTCCTTGGACTTCGATATTCTCGGCCATGTTGACTGTCGTATGCAACTCTCTTTTCTCCTTCTTGTTCCTTCTTAGAGTGCGCTCGAGCTCGGTATCCAAAGGTAGTAGGCCTTCGTTACCGAGTTTTCTCATGCACTACACGAAAGGTCCTGAAAGGAAAAACAAATGAACGAAATTAAATACACAAAAATAAAAAATAAAACGTTCAAATTAAGACTAGAAATACTTAAATCGATATTAGAAAATTTCAATCCCCGGCAACGGCGCCAAAAACTGGTTGCGATATTCCTTACACGCAAGTGCACGTCATCGTTTACAAGTAATAAAGTGATAAGTAGAGTATCGTTCCCACGAGGACTGAATCTCTAACTACCGATTTTTGTGTATTCCAATTTTATTTGAACAATCGAATTTGGGTTTTTGCAATTAATAACTAAAAGAATTACTAAAAGACTAAGCAGTAGAAAACGATAGCTTGAATAAAAGAAATCAAATGATGAATAAGTCTAGGATTCTGAATCCACCTCGGTTTATCCGAATTTACTCTCGATTATCCGTAATAAATAATTTTCCCAATTTATTGAAGGCGGAGATTGCTAATATATTCTACCGCCTCTCCCGAGGTCAATAGATTTATCTAAAGGCGAATAGCGCACTCTATCCCTAGGTGAATTAATTCGTCAATAGGCGAAAAGCATAAAATCTCCCAAAGGCCACGTAGTTCCTATGAGTATATTCCTATCTCACAGAATAAAACGGTCCTCACCAATAGTTCCTCACCAAATCTCCTCTCCCGATTCGAAGTGAATGATTAAATCAATACAACTATTGTCCAGATAATTGCAAGCATTAAACACAATTGGGAAAACTCAATAAAAAGGTAATTAATTGGATAATCTCAAGAAATTCGTCAAAACATAGGTTTCATCAAAACCCTAGATTAGGGCTTTAGCCAGACATACTAATAATTGAAAATACAGAATAGATAAATGAAAGCATAAAAATCAAACGCAGATGAAGCTCGGATTCCTCCGTTCTTCAGCTTCCGCTCTCTGCCCTTGAAGTCTTCTGCTTCCCTCTTCTTCTGCCGTCTCCAAGCTTAAGCTCCAAAAGATTAAAAGATCCAAAGATCAAATAATTAGGGTCTTAAACCCTATTTATAGCTCAGCACATCTCCAAATCGCTTCCGTATCAGTCGGTCGAAAACTGGCTTCGAAATGGCCCAAAATCCGCGCGGAAAACCAAAAACCGCCAAGTAAAGCCGCGCAAGACTAAACTCCGTATCATGCATGCAGAGCCTTCACTGATGCTCGGGCGTCCTCGCTTCTCGTGCCGCGGCTCACTGGATCAGGCCGCGGCACAGAGTACAGTTTACTCTGCCTTTGGCTGGGTGTCTTCCTGTGCCGCGGCTCTGCTTCCTTGTGACGCGGCTCAGAGTCCAGATTTTCCGTTTTCGCCCGTTTTGCCTCGTTTTAGCTTCCGGACTTCAACTTCCTATCAATCATACAAAATTAAGGCATTAAAGGCTCATTTAGACAATTTCACTCTCCAAAATACTACAAAATAATGATAAATAAGCGTATAAAAATACGCCTAACAGTAGAGTATATTAGCAATCTCCGCCTTCAATAAATTGGGGAAATCATTAACTTCATATAATCGAGAGTAAATTCGGATAAACCAAAGGTGGATTCAGAATCCTAGACTTTTTCATTAATTGATTTTCTGTCTTCAAGCGATCGTTTTTCTGTTTATTATTAATTTACTTTAGTTATTAATTGCAACCCAACTTTCGACCGTTCAAATAAAATTAGAATACATAAAAATCGGTACTTAGTAATTCAGTCCTCGTGGGAACGATACTCACTCATCACTTTATTACTTGTAAACGATAACGTGCACTTGCGTTAACGAAATATCGCAACAAGTTTTTGGCGCCGTTGCCAGGGACTGAATTTTTTACTACTATCGATTTCGGTATTTCTAGTCTTAGTTTGAACATTTTTATTGTTATTGTGTTATTTTATTTATTTGTTTGTTTTTCCTTTCAGGATTGTTCGGTTAGTGCATGAGAAAATTCGGTAACGAAGGCCAACTACCTTTGGATACTGAACTCGAGCGCACTCTTCGGAGAAACAAAAAGGAGAAACGAGAGCTACCGACGAAAGTCACTATGGCCGATAATACCGGAAATCACGAAGCAGAAAACCCCATGGTGCAAGCTCAACCGGCAGTAGCACTTCGAGATTATGCTATGCCATCCATGCGAACGACTTCGAAATCAAGCCTGCAATTATTCAGATGGTGCAAGCTAGCCAGTTTTGTGGTTTGCCGAACGATGACCCCAACGCACACATCGCGTCTTTTCTCGAGATTTGTGATACGTTCAAAAACAATGGTGTTACCGATGATGCCATCCGTCTAAGGCTTTTCCCTTTCTCTTTGAGGGACAAAGCAAAATTTTGGTTGAACTCTTTACCGCCAGGATCGATCATGACATGGGCAGAATTAGCGCAAGCCTTCCTTGCTAAATTCTTCCCACCATCGAAGACAGCGAGGTTACGGAACGAGATCACTACTTTTGGTCAATTTGATATGGAGTCGCTTCACGAGGCGTGGGAGCGATACAAGGATTTACTGAGGAGATGCCCACATCACGGCTTACCGGATTGGCTCCAAATTCAGACGTTCTATAATGGATTGAGTGCCTCTACACGCACTCTCGTGGATGCAGCCGCTGGAGGAGCCTTGATGGGAAAAACAATGGATGAAGCACATTCTTTGTTGGAAGCTATGGCCGCAAATGCATATCAATGGCCTTCCGAACGAGTAAATCCGAAGCGAGTCATGGAAATCTCGAATAATGATCCGATCTCTACACTTTCAGCTCAAGTCGCCATTTTGACACAACAACTTCAAGCCTTTTCGCATGCTCCTTCCCCCGTTACCATTGAATCTTGTAATTGGTGTAATGGATCCCATCCTAGCGCAGAGTGCCAAGTAGGAAACCCTTTCGAGCAGCCCCCAATTGAACAAGCTCAGTTCGTAGGAAATGGGAATCGACAAAACAATCCGTACTCCAACACGTATAATCCGGGATGGCATAATCATCCTAACTTCTCATGGAGAAACGGACAGAACTCGAACCAGCCTCCGTTCGCTCAACACCAACAGCAACCTCCGCCTGCTCCTAAAGTTTCTCTAGAGGAAGCAATTGCGAAATTGGCAGCGAATACTGTAACACCCCCAAATCCTATTGGGTTATTACAGTGCCGTGGACCCCACGCCAGGAGATCCACCAGGCGAACATGACTAAAATACATTAAATTAAACAACAAGGGAAAATCATAGTCCCTACCATGATATCCGACACAATATTCCGATAAGGAATTTCAACGACAACGATGGGCCTACTGATCGCTGAGATTCGCGTAGTATGGTTTTCAAATCCGATCAATTTTAAAATTTGTAAAACCTCGAAGTATTTCCAAGGTGTTGAACCCAAGGGAATTGATATGTCGAAAATAAAGGAAATAACTCTACTCAAAATTTGACTGCTATTTAGGAATCCGAAAATTTGGTTTGTTTCTAATTATCTACTTCAAAAATCGAAAAATAAAAATTAAATAAAAGATGAATTATCTAAATCAATCAAATAAACAAATTAGCGAGATAAAATCACAAGTTGAAAGCTAATTGATCCTAGGGTAGTATCCTCTAATTGAGTTCACACAATCCATTCACCTGATTCCTTTTCCCCAAATTTTAATTCGATCCTAGAAATAATCACTCAGCCGATCTAGAATTCCGATCAAGGCAACCTAGAAAGATAGTTAATTTAAACCCTTTTTCCCGCTAAGGCTCAAAGAATTGAAATCACTTAAAAAGCGCCAACTTATTTATCTATGATTTATCTTTCTCCACTCAGGTCTTAAGATAAAATCATATTGTGCATCAAGTATTTCCACTAATTAATTAATCCTTCCGGGCAAAATCAATTAGCTAACATGCATCGATTAAGGGCCCTTTAATCTAGCATGAGATTTAACACATCTTGATCACAAGCCTAGGATGAAAGGTAAAAAGGTAATCAAAGGAACATCATGTGAACATCAATTAAAATTACTAACCCTAGAATCAATCAATGGATTTAGCCAGACATAATTGAAATTAAACAAGAAATAGATGGAGAATGCATATTATTAATATGAAAAGAGAGATTACAACCCTTATGGATGAACTCTGAGTCTTCAATCTCCAAAAAAGTAGAAAAATAATAATAATTGCTTCCTTCAAAAAGTCTCGTCTCCAAGGAATTAATCTTGCCAAAAAGATGTAAAATTATGCTCAAGATGATAAAGGATGAAAAAGAATGATGAAATATGTTCCCCAGGTGATAAACTAGGTCTAGGAGTAGGTCTATATATCCTATGGGAGTTAAATTCCCGATTGGAACTAATCTAGGAAACAAAATCTATCCAAAAGAGTCACAATCCGTCAAAATTCGGGAATCATGAGCATTTATCGGATGCACCTATCGGCCGATAGGCTGGCCGATAGTTGGTTCGTCGGTCGACTTCACTCGGTAGGGCCTGGACACCTTTCGGACGCACCTATCGGCCGATAGGCTGGCCCGATAGGTGGTCTGACTTTTGCAAAAATCCGTTTCTTCCGTCCGTTTGACTCGACTCTCGGTCCTTTGTCTCGTTTTAGGTCCTTTTGGCTCTAAAAACCTGCAAACACACTAAAACCAACCCAAACGCGTAATACGGCTCGACTAATCGTAAATAAGCCAAATACGAGCACATAAATCACGAAACGAGATAAAAACCTAGTATAAAATCCTAGAAAAATGTGGCAAAATTACCACTTATCACCTACATGGCCAAGAGTAAAAATACAACATCCACGAACATCTGCTCGGGTAATACAAAATGACAATGACTGACAACTGAAGAACACTCCAACCGACTGACCAACATGAACAACTCGGACTAGTATCGCTCGAATGCCTCATCGCCATCATCATGCCCCTGTGTCTCAACTCTCTCCTCGCAAGCACCTAAAACATGAAAAACATGTTCCGCACCCACGGGGTCAGTCATCCAGATAATGAACATCAAATACATGTATAACATGATATTGTAACACCCCCAATCCGCTCAGGAATATTACACGCCGTAGAACCTTTCCTCAAGGATCTACCAGGCTGGTAACAACAAACGAACAATTCGACAATGCCTTTAAGGCTAAAAAGACTCAGTAGACCGATTTGGCCTTTCAATAAATGCATACAACTCGATTATAATACATGCCCACGCAGGGGTCGAATACAACACACTCCCGTACAACGGGGAAAGAATACTGCAGTGGAAATAAAACGCAACTAAACCAATAACATCATACGGATCCTCGTGTGATTAGTATCGTTCATCTTTCATCATCCTTCGTGCCGACCCGGTGCTATGCTCCAAAACCTGAATGCAATACAGACATCCACCCCCCGAATACTCGGGGGTTAGCAAAACTCCACTGTTTTGCTAGTGCAAGTACAAGTGCAAAAATACGAGCCATACAATACAAGTTCCAAGAACAATAATAATCAGAAATCCTCAAAGGTTCAAACGTAAGGAAAAGTACTTCCCGAGGCAAGAGTTTAGGTAAACATTTCCAAAACTGAAAGATCGCAAATAAGGGAAACAATTTACAAAACAGTTTAAAATGCCGTCGAGAGTTTTAATAGAAAACAATTTAGGATTATAAAATCCTTCTCTTTCCAAAAATCAACAGGGTCACAAATTTCAAAGGTTTTGTTTTCGCAAATAGGAAACCACCAATAATTTAAGGTGGTCAAAGCCCAACATCACGTGTCCTCAACGGACGAAAAATCAACGAAACATAATCACGCACGCGCATCGCCTAGACCGGACGATACCACCGACATCCCACTCGAGGCCTCGAAGGACCCTCCCGAGTAGCTAGCGAAACAAATCATACACATCTCACGGTTGGATCAATCGCTTGTTGCATCCTCGCCACATGATCACATGCCATGTGCCACCGTAGATTATCTCGTGCTCACGGTTGGATCAATCACTTGTTGCATCCTCGCCACATGATCACATGCCATGTGCCACCGTAGACCTTCAACCATATCCACACATTCACACAAATAACATATCACATCAAGGATATTCAAACAATTCGCCTGCAGGCATCAAACACTTAGCAAAACACCACGTCAATCCACAACGCATAAATGACATAATATACGTCCACACACAATACTAAGTGCAACATGAACACCAAGCATATTCATAGAATTCACATAGTTATTCTCGAACCACACCAATCACAAAACACACACGGTTTTGAAAGAGGCCTTTAACGAGGCTAACCAAATCTTTTGAAAACTCATTTCAAACAAACAAACAAACCAAGACGATCACCAATCATCATATCCGCGAAACAAGAAAAGTATGGACAAGGTACTTGCCTCGATACCACGAGCACGGAACCACGAACGGATACGGCTCAACCGGGAAGCTTCGGAACGCCCGATGCTAACGAAAAGGAATACGACAACGAACGGAACGGAAGAATCAAGCACGACCGCGAGGAACCGACGAAAATGAACCTAACGATTCGAATAGCACAATCACAACCACTTCTAAACGATTACGGAAATGGAATACACCCGGAAACCCGCCTACGATTCATGTATATTCGCACAAAAATAACAACGAGGGCGGACCACAACCAAACCCTCTCGATTCCGTAAAACTATGAAAATATACCATGAATCCGTAGGAAAACTAATGATATCAACAAGATTAATCATATTCATCAAGAATCCATCAACAAAACGGAAAGAATCGGACAAAACCCCAAAATCCCCAATTATCCAAAAAGGTAGGGTTTCAAGAGATTACCTTGAGTGATTCAAGTATTTAGATTCGTAAACACGCGTTGATTGATTGTCCTAAGCTTCACAACCGAAGAAGAATGATGAAAATCAACCCTCAAATGATAATGATGAGAAGCTCTCCTCCTCTCTCACTCTCTCTCGCCTAAGGAAAAGGAAGGAGGAAATGAGCCGCTTCACGCTCAAAACAACACATTTAAAGTGTAACACACAGTAACCTATCGCCACCTATCGGCCGATAGCCCAACCGATACCCCTACTGAATGCCGGGCAAGAGAGTCTATCGACCCCCTATCGGCCGAAAGGCTCCCGGAAGTGCTCGCCAAAATCAAACGACCATAACTCTCTCGTCCGACTCCGATTGACTCACCGCTTGAACCATTGGAAAGCTAACTCGATGATCTATAATATTGCAAAGATTTATAATTTTTGGAGTCACCAAAAATTAATGGTGATCTAACAAAGTCGAACTCATACTTAGAAAAGTCGTTTAGTAATCCCGAATTCAACAAAACGACACCGAAACCCGAGCTCGAATACGAACCGAAGATACGGTTACGAAGTACTCACAAAGACGAATCTAAGAGCTAGTAGAACACACGATTCCGACCACCCGAAGGCTCGAAATTGACAACGGAAGGTAATTACCCCAAACTTTGGGAAATTACGAAAATGGCCCAAATGCCCGAAAATCACCATACGTCAACGAATAATCAAACCGAAGCTCACAACACGTATAACAACGTTAAACGGACTTGCGGAAACTCAAACAAATAGCTTTGACGAGATTCGCAAGAATCGAACTCAAGCGCGAAAAGTCGTTAAAAGCACGTAACTCAACAAAACAACACCGAAACGAATTCGATGACAAAAAGTGTAGAATTAATCATTTTCAGAATGACGAACGGTCATGAGCGAGCCACAAACAGACCACCAAAAAAAGAAATTTACCGAAAATCGAAAATTGCGATATTACATTCTACCCTCCTTAAAAGAAGTTTCGTCCCAAACTTAAAACAAGTAGGGGGGAGGAATATACCCGCCAGGAAAACTCGACGAGATACACAAAAATAGAAAACTCGCGCCCAACGGCGAAACGCTGCAAGAAACGTAAAGAGACATACGGCGTGACAACACGCTCCACGACGACCAACACAATGTCACCGTTAGGGATACAATAAAACCAACAAATGACAAGCGTCATCAAACGGATAATATAGCCAAGTCAATTATCCGACAATCACAAAACACAACGAACGAAAGTCGATGATTGACCAACCCAACGGTACATCAATCAAACGCGAGCCAATCGTTGAACTAATATCAATTCCACCGCCCAAGGGTTGGAAGATCGAAACGAGACTAATTTCCCAAACTTAAGGGAATTAGGGATGAGCCCGAATGCTCAACGATCACGAAAGGAGGACAATTCCGAACAAACAAACGACCAACCACAACGGCCGAGACAACAAAAGCGAACGATCATGTTCGAATCACGAAGAACAATAAGGTTCAACCGACAACTCCGAGGTTCACATCTCGACTCGAGACAAAACATGATCCGTGAAAACAACAAGATGCACACTCTCAGAAGATATACAGGAAAGTTAATAACAAATGAAAAGTCACATCGACGAACGAGTAATTCGAAATAATACCACCCTCGTTCGATCAACAAAAGCAAGGGGCAGACAAGCTCGTAAAATGTCAATGAACATAAACGAGTTGACAGAGTCGAAAATACGTTCCAAATCCGATCCACTTCAATAAGAGAACTAGTAAAACCAGATGATGTCACTTCCGAACAAGGTTCACAAGAATCGAACCGAACTCAAAAAGTCACAATGATAACCAGATTGACCCAAAACAAGATCACACTGCTCGAACGATTTAAATCAAATACGTAATGTTCGTAAAGTATCAACAAACACGAGCGAGTCGATAGACTCAAGAAAGAGAAAATGCAGAGTCTAAAACAACACGGGTACTACATTCGACCTCTTATAAAAGAAGGTCGCCCGCAACTCACAACAAATGAAATCAAGGTGACGACACAACAAGCAACCGACGTAAAAATCCTTCAAAGGCCTCTCAAAGCCGATTCCGATGACGGTGTCAAGCGCGAACTCCGAAAGTCTCGGTAGCCAATTCACAAAATCAATTCGTGTCCTCGAGTCCACACTTGAAATGTGTTACCGACGAGAAGGACAATTTACACGTGCATGCCCCGCACATCTCGATTGAAACGCCTCGGCTCGGCATACCGAAAATACAAATGCTAGATACAATGGGGCATAACGCCGCAAAACAACATAGCGGAGATGCCAACTCAGACAACAAGGAATCATAATACATATCATATACAACGATTATCATCGTAAAATAATACACACAAACACTTCAAGAACGACGGTATCGTTCGACCTCAACGGCCCGAACGATAACCAAAGACATAATTACAACCATCATGAAACAATCATACATGTACACAAATGTACAACTCAAGCTTTAACAACCCACACTCGTGCGACAACACGCAAATCACCACGAGGTGATAACAAGAACACCACCACACCTCTCACAGAGGGCTAGTACAACAAATGCGTGGCAACGCCGACGTTCATGCCACCAATTCGATCACACCAAGGGGTTAACACCGTAACGAAAGTTCAAAACCATACACGCATTTCCGGTCCGCAAACAGGAATGATAGGTTTTAAAACGAAAACCACCTTTGAAGACGCTTTGGGAACACCGGTTGATCTTTGAGTATCATTTTACAAAAAGTAGTACAAACACCATTATCGAGACTTTGAAAATCATCTAGCGTTTGAACAAAAATGAGGACACCTTACTTTTAGTGAAAAAACTTTCAAAAAATATTCGACCCTTGGGTCTAAGCAATCGCATTTGAAAATATCTCAAAATATTTTTGGTCCTCAACCGGAAAATTTTTGAAATGTATTGGCATTAGAAAACACCTTGAAAACACCGCAAGAAAATAATTCGCTTTTAAAAGTACGTCTCGAATTTTAATTTTCTAAGATACTCAAGGTTTTCAAAATAATTCAATGGGCTAGAATGCCCAAAAATTTGTAATTACAAGGAACAATATAGCGCCGTGGGTCCCGCTACGAACCTACTGTGCTAAAAACCTTTTATAAACTACCAAAAAGGCCGATGACGGTAATATTTCAAAAACTCACAAAATCCATTTACAAAATACTAAATTCCGTCATAAGAATTTCGCCACAATGATCAAGGCCGTAATGCCAAAAACTCGGTTAAGGAATCGATTTTCAAATAAAACTCAATCAGAAATATCGAAAGCCATTACAAAAGAACTCACGCAGCGGATAAAAGAAATAAAGTCAGACATGCACAAGACAGCAACACTACTCCTCATATGAACGAAAAATGGGAGTCAAATAATCACATATCACGAAATCAAAATCCATAAGAGGATTCCGCCAATGAACTCATAATCATAAAAATAGCTCGTGTCACACGAGGCACAACACAAAGAAGGGAGACTTACATCCACAGGTCCCACGAAGATGATGATTGCCCACGATACTAATCACGACCAACCAACTCAGACGACGCGTCGCGACACGACTCAGTCAGATAAAATCCGACGAGACAAAAACTCAATAGACACCACTGACCCGACAGCCTAGGTTTACACAACCTGGCTCCGATACCATTCTGTAACACCCCCAATCCGCTCAGGGATATTACACGCCGTAGAACCTTTCATCAAGGATCTACCAGGCTGGTAACAACAAACGAACAATTCGACAATGCCTTTAAGGCTAAAAAGACTCAGTAGACCGATTTGGCCTTTCAATAAATGCATACAACTCGATTATAATACATGCCCACGCAGGGGTCGAATACAACACACTCCCGTACAACGGGGAAAGAATACTGCAGCGGAAATAAAACGCAACTAAACCAATAACATCATACGGATCCTCGTGTGATTAGTATCGTTCATCTTTCATCATCCTTCGTGCCGACCCGGTGCTATGCTCCAAAACCTGAATGCAATACAGACATCCACCCCCCGAATACTCGGGGGTTAGCAAAACTCCACTGTTTTGCTAGTGCAAGTACAAGTGCAAAAATACGAGCCATACAATACAAGTTCCAAGAACAATAATAATCAGAAATCCTCAAAGGTTCAAACGTAAGGAAAAGTACTTCCCGAGGCAAGAGTTTAGGTAAACATTTCCAAAGCGAAAGATCGCAAATAAGGGAAACAATTTACAAAACAGCTTTAAAATGCCGTCGAGAGTTTTAATAGAAAACAATTTAGGATTATAAAATCCTTCTCTTTCCAAAATCAACAGGTCACAAATTTCAAAGGTTTTGTTTTCGCAAATAGGAAACCACCAATAATTTACAGGTCAAAGCCCAACATCACGTGTCCTCAACGGACGAAAAATCAACGAAACATAATCACGCACGCGCATCGCCTAGACCGGGACGATACCACCGACATCCCACTCGAGGCCTCGAAGGACCCTCCGAGCCGCTAGCGAAACAAATCATACACATCTCACGGTTGGATCAATCGCTTGTAGCATCCTGGCCACATGATCACATGCCATGTGCCACCGTAGATTATCTCATGCTCTCACGGTTGGATCAATCACTTGTTGCATCCTGGCCACATGATCACATGCCATGTGCCACCGTAGACCTTCAACCATATCCACACATTCACACAAATAACATATCACATCAAGGATATTCAAACAATTCGCCCAGAGGCATCAAACACTTAGCAAAACACCACGTCAATCCACAACGCACCGAAATGACATAATATACGTCCACACACAATACTAAGTGCAACATGAACACCAAGCATATTCATAGAATTCACATAGTTATTCTCGAACCACACCAATCACAAAACACACACGGTTTTGAAAGAGGCCTTTAACGAGGCTAACCAAATCTTTGAAAACTCATTTCAAACAATCTAACAAACCAAGACGATCCCCAATCATCATATCCGCGAATCAAGACAAGTATGGACAAGGTACTCGGCTCGATACCACGAGCACGGAACCAGGAACGGATACGGCTCAACCGGGTAGCTTCGAATCGCCCGATGCTAACGAAAAGGAATACGACAACGAACGGAGCGGAAGAATCAAGCACGACCGCGAGGAACCGACGAAAATGAACCTAACGATTCGAATAGCACAATCACAACCACTTCTAAACGATTACGGAAATGGAATACACCGGAAACCCGCCTACGATTCATGTATATTCGCACAAAAATAACAACGAGGGCGGACCACAACCAAACCCTCTCGATTCCGTAAAACTATGAAAATATACCATGAATCCGTAGGAAAACTAATGATATCAACAAGATTAATCATATTCATCAAGAATCCATCAACAAAACGGAAAGAATCGGACAAAACCCCAAAATCCCCAATTATCCAAAAAGGTAGGGTTTCAAGAGATTACCTTGAGTGATTCAAGTATTTAGATTCGTAAAACACGCGTTGGATTGATTGTCAAGCTTCACAACCGAAGAAGAATGATGAAAATCAACCCTCCAAATGATAATGATGAGAAGCTCTCCTCCTCTCTCACTCTCTCGCCTAAGGAAAAGGAAGGAGGAAATGAGCCGTTCACGCTCAAAACAACACATTTAAAGTGTAACACAAGAACCTATCGGCCACCTATCGGCCGATAGCCCAACCGATACCCTACTGAATGCCGGCAGAGAGTCTATCGACCCCCCCTATCGGCCGAAAGGCTCCTGGAAGTGCTCGGCCAAAACTCAAACGACCATAACTCTCTCGTCCGGACTCCGATTGACTCACCGTTTGAACCATTGGAAAGCTAACTCGATGATCTATAATATTGCAAAGATTTATAATTTTTGGAGTCACCAAAAATTAATGGTGATCTAACAAAGTCGAACTCATACTTAGAAAAGTCGTTTAGTAATCCTGAATTCAACAAAACGACACCGAAACCCGAGCACGAATACGAACCGAATATACGGTTACGAAGTACTCACAAAGACGAATCTTAGAGCTAGTAGAACACACGATTCCGACCACCCGAAGGCTCGAAATTCGACAACGGAAGGTAATTACCCCAAACTTTGGGAAATTACGAAAATGGCCCAAATGCCCGAAAATCACCATACGTCAACGAATAATCAAACCGAAGCTCACAACACGTATAACAACGTTAAACGGACTTATGGGGAAACTCAAATGTTAGCCGGACGAGATTCGCAAGAATCGAACTCAAGTGCGGAAAAGTCGTTAAAAAGCACAGAACTCAACAAAACAACACCGAAACGAATTCGGATGACAAAAAGTGTAGAATTAATCATTTTCAGAATGACGAAACGGTCATGAGCGAGCCGTCAAAACAGACTCCGACCAAAAAAAGAAATTTACCGAAAATCGAAAATTGCGGATATTACAGATATGCATCCAAAGGCAGAACGAAACGGTACAATGATGATAATAATACGAGATGCTCACAAACCAGGGTAAGAACCGAGCATTCGTGAAATACTATGCCCACTGCATACTATTAATACCTGCTCGGGTGTTAGAACATAAATGCCCAACGCGAATCATAATCACGTAATACCACAATGAATTAAACGACATGAACCAAACCAATGAATTTAATATGAATCGTAATGCCCAAAGGCTCCAATGAAAATACCAAGACATTACAAAAGGCTGAAAGTCGTTCTGGAAATTAACAAATATCACAAACACTGAAGTCAAAACCAAGTCAGATCAATGAGGGCGAAGCCGGCGACGAAGCCGTATCACAATAAGGGCCGGGCCGGCATCGGCCAGTATCACAATTAGGGCGAAGCCACGGCACGGCCGTATCACAATAAGGGCGGGCCACGGCATCCACCGTATCACAATTAGGGGCGAAGCCACGCACGAAGCCGTATCATAATAAGGGCCGGCCAGCACCAGATCCAACCGTATCACAATTAGGGCCGAAGCCACGCACGGCCGTATCACAATTAATGATAGTGTGCTGCCTTGAGTCGGCCAACACGATGACAGTAACACACGGATAGACACCGTCCTTGACAGTCCCAATTTAACACCTCGATTGCCTTAGGATGGCCAACCGATAACAATGATGCAGCGGATGAATCCATGAATGAGTAAGCACTTCGATTGGCTTAGAATGGCCAATCGCTACGAATGATACGATGAATGATTAGAATACCTCGATTACCTTAGAACGGTCAATCGATAACAATGAAATGGTGAATAATTGAACATTTCGATTTGCGTGAGAACGGCCAATCGATGACAATGATACGAAGGATGCCTCGGCACCTTTAATCGGTGACCAACGACGAAGATGAGAAATGAATAAGCCAATGCCTTAATTCGGCCAATATGGTTTTAATAACAACCCCCAACATGAATAACGATGATCTGAACGATGTCTTAGATCGACATCAATATTAACAACAATCGATACATCGATGCCGCGAGCCGGCTATCGACAATGACATTAATAACGAGTATCACAATGCCTTGAATCGGCCGTTAATGAACAACAATAAACATTTGGCATAATTGCCGAAAGGTATCGTATCGAACGATCTCTTGATATCAATGAATTCATGAAGAGACTAAGTCTCGGAATGATACACACATTCATACACATATATGATGACATTAATCTCATTGAATAGTACAAGTATAAAACTTGCCTCAAACCGAAGGCGAGAAGGTACTTCCACGATCAACGTCCTTAATGAAATTATCGGCCGCTCGAACAACCTTGAACAACACAAATACCAACAATTCTCTTAATACACGAATCAAGCATGATCACAACCAACTCAAAAGTCGATACAACAATACCCGAAACTCATTGGGGCATTAAAACAAATGCGTTGTAAACAATCTCCAATTGTTTACAACCAAAACTCAATTACATCCGAAACCAACTTCCAATGAATGATTCAAACCCACAAAACCTCATGAATACTATCAATAATCCAAAATGAATATCCGAAAACGTGATTATAACGACAATTAATCGAAAACCCCCAATTTCAACCCGATATTCAAGGTGTTCTTGAATAATTCCTCAATAATCCAATGAATCCTTATACAAACTCATAATCATATACATATCCCTTCATATAACATGATTATAACGTCCAAAACATCATATCTCAACACAAAATCGAAGTCCAAGGTGTTGAAGAAATTACCTCTTGAAGATCCAACCACTTCGATCCGAAGAACACGAGTTTAATCGAGTATCCAAGCTTCCCAAAAGATTGAAGATGATGAAAATACACACTCAAATGATAATTGATGAAGAAATCTTTCCCTCAAGACTCTCTCTCGTATGAAGGTGAAAGAATGAAGAAATGAGTGAAATGCTAAAAAAACGAAATTATAGGGGTTGGTATGCTCCGGACACGCCTGCGCCGATCGGGCACACGGTCGCGCGCGCAATCGCCGGCAGGACTCGACCGTGTCTCGCTTGACACGGTCGCGGCACGAGGGCCTTCCGATAGTGACCCGTCCGACCGACTTCAGATGACTCGACCGTGTCTGGAACACGGCCGCGCCCGCGCCGATTCTCGCTTATCCGGAAGAGTTCGACGGCCGTGCTGACGACACGGTCGAGTCCTGCGGCAGAGACTTCGGCATTTCCGGACGAGTACGGCACGGGCCGTGTCGGACGACACGGCCGAGTTCGGTCGGCATGATCGCCAATAATCGAAAAAATGAGCGGGTGAGCTAAAACGACCATAACTCTCTCGTCCGGACTCCGATTGACTCACTGTTTGAACCAATGGAAAGCTAACTCGATGCTCTATAATATTGAAAAGATTCAGAATTTTTGGAGTTACCAAAAATTAATGGTGATCTAACAAAGTCGAACTCATATGAGGAAAGTTGAAACAATGAACAATAACGATACACAACTCGAAGTTTTTCCGAACGGTGAACACGGTGAATGAACATGATTGATGAATGATTATAATTGAGTGAAAATCCACTGAGTGACAATCACCGAATGAAATTACTGAATGATAATGACTGAATTACAACTGGGTATTACATACACCCCCTCTTAAAAGAGTTTCGTCCCCGAAACTAAGGGTCAAACAACTCGGGATAATTCTCCCGCATACTATCCTCGGTTTCCCAAGTAGCCTCTTCGACTCCGTGTCTAGACCACTGAATCTTGACCAAAGGGATCATCTTTTTCCTCAACTGTTTGATTCGCCGCTCCAACACTCGTACAGGACGCTCCTCGTACGAATGATCATCCACGATCTCGATTTCGTCGAACTGAAGTATGTGACTCGGGTCGGAAACATACTTTCGCAACTGAGAGACGTGAAACACATTATGAATTCGGCTCAATGCCGGAGGCAAAGCCAATCGATAAGCTAACTCGCCTACTCGATCCAAAATTTCAAACGGTCCAATGAATCTCGGACTCAACTTCCCCCGTCTTCCGAAACGGAAAATACCACGACTCGGTACCTCAACGATTAGAGGTATATCCGACGATGAACTCGCCGCTAACTATGATCTCAGAAGGTCATGAGAATGAAAGTGACTAAAATGAATGGTGAATGATAAATGACTATAAATTCGACCAGGATTAAGAATGACTCACCAAGGTGAATTAATAACGTCATGAGTGATAGATCAAGTGAAATTATTGGAACCGTTGTTCCTCGTGAATTGAATGATTAGTTCCATGATGACAAGTCCCAACATGATTGATGTATGATGAATGAATTATATGAATGAATGAACGACAACGAAATGAATGATTATACTATTAACGAGCAAGAATTAACTTGTTCAAACCGGTGATGAATGTCCTTACCTCGGGCTCTCGAAGCCTGATAGGGTCCCTTGGATGATGTACGGGCTGGAGTAACGAAGTCTCTCGAGGCCCTTGAGCTCTCTTGAGATTTACTGGCGCTAGAACCCCTGCAGTATTTCTGCCGGTGTCCCTGCCTCCCACACAGAAAACAAACAATAGCTGGCACCGTACACCGGGTGCTAACGTGACCTGCTGAATCACAGTTAAAGCAAACAACAGTCGAACTCGTCGCCTGAGAGGAAGATGCTTTCCCAGCATGAAGACGACTAGAAAATGACCCCTTGGACGTCGGAGCCCGATGTCCCTCTGAACGAGCCGGCATTCTAGTCCTTTCACCTGAAGAAACTGAAGGATGCTTCTGAGTAAGCTCCTTGATCAGAAGCTCTTCTCCAAGAGCCTTCCCGATGAACTCACTAAGTGAATTACAATTGTGATTGAACAACTGCATCCTCAACTGCGGATTTAGCCTCTTGCTAAAATACTTAATTTTTTCCGCCTCAGTACGGATAATTGACGGCTTAATCGAAGTAGTCCCGAAACTTCTCAAAGAATGACAATAACACCCTCGTCCTCGATGGATTCGGGGTTCAAAACTTCTGACAACTTGGCTTCACGAAGTGGAGCCGGGTAATACCTCTCTAACATGAGAGTCTTGAACTCGCTCCAAATACAATCACGATCGATGGGTTTCACAGAAAGCCACCACGAATAAGCACCCTTGCTCAAGTAATAAGCCGCTACTGCCACTTTACTCTCTTAGGACCTCGAACCATGTCGAAGAGTTTATCAAAATGCTCGAGCCAATGAACAATATCACCGGTTCCGATTTAACCTCAAAAGTAGGCGGCATCGATGAGAGATATCGCCAACAATCGATTCACTCCTCCACTGGCCCATGAAATGGCACTGCATCCTCATGCGGTGGACCACGAACCATTGAGGTCTACATGGTCTCCACTATCCGCGTCATCTGAGTCATCTGGGCCATCATGCCCTGCATAAATATGAATGGATCAACCCGAACACCTTCCGAGTGAGATGCCTCTCGGGTACGACTCCCTGACAGTGAATGATTATCTGCTGATGAATGAGTAGCCTCGCTATTTGATGAATTAATGATATCCCTCGCGTTCGTGTGGGCATGCACACGAGATCCCGGGTTCCGGCCCGCACCGCGGCCTCTTCCCCTGCGTCCTCTGACAGCTCTATCCATACTGAAGTAGGAAAGTCACATGATGATTATAGATTCCGCATGAATATCGCATTATGATTACGTTACAGAGTGACAATAATGAGCATACACGCTCTCGCACAATGAATGCATTAATGATTTAAAGAAATGATCGTCGACATTACGTCAGAGTATGATAAGATCGTATGAAACATCAAATGAGGTAACATGATTGCCTGATGAAATTCCTGAAATGATTATCTTGAACAAGTTAACAAGGTTGAAAATTCGATCCTCAAGATCAACAACTGAACCGTGAGATGGGCTGAATGATTAATGAATTAAGCGAATAATGAGATCAACCGAGTGATGAATGAATTAATCGAACGATGAGATTGGTGAGTGATGAATGAATTATGTGAGTGATGATATTGGTGAGTGATGAATGAATTAAGCGATCGATGAATGAATTATCCGAGTGATGATATTGGTGAGTGAGGAATGAATTAAGCGAGTGATGGATGAATTATCCGAGTGATGATATTGGTGAGTGATGAATGAATTAATCGAGTGATGAATGAATTATACGAGTGATGTTATTGATTGAGTGATGAATGAATTAAGCGAGTGATGAGATCAAAATGATGATTGAGAATTATTAATCGATAAATGAGTTGATCCTTAATGCTTACACAAGTCACACGTGCTCCAAAACAATTAGTCATGAATCAATCATAACACTAATATCACATATAGGTTTCAAGAAAGCATGAACAATTAATGACATGATGGATGTATGAACACAAAGAGAATCGAGTCCTTACACAGTCATACGAAGCTTCGAGGTTTCGCGATACTAGTCTTCACCGACGACGACTCGATGAATGAATGACTCGTGCGATCGCACTAATATTACGACTCATAAAACTCGATCGACTAGATTGTCATAACACGACAATCCCACTACTACCGCGTCGGTAGGACCACATAACTCACATCTCGGTATTTCACAACCCAAATCTCGATACCATTTCGTAACACCCCCAAATCCTATTGGGTTATTACGGTCCGTGGACCCCACGCCAGAGATCCACCAGTAACATGACTAAAATACATTAAATTAAACAACAAGGGAAAATCATAGTCCCTACCATGATATCCGACACAATATTCCGATAAGGAATTTCAACGACAACGATGGGCCTACATGGCCAAGAGTAAAATACAACATCCACGAACATCCGCCGAGTAATACAAAATGACAATGATCGACAAATCAAGAACACTCCAACCGATGACCAACATGAACAACTCGGACTAGTATCGCTCGAATGCCTCATCGCCATCATCATGCCCTGTGTCTCAACTCTCTCCTCGCAAGCACCTAAAACATGAAAAACATGTTCGCCCCATGGTCACCATCCAGATAATGAACATCAAATACATGTATAACAAGATATGCATCCAAAGGCGTAACGAAACGGATAATGATGATAATAATACGAGATGCTCACAAACCAGGTAAGAACCGAGCATTCGTGAAATACTATGCCCACGGCATACTATTAATACTGTTAAAAGTTAGAACATAAATGCCCAACGGCGAATCATAATCACGAGAATACCACAATGAATTAAACGACATGAACCAAACCGTAATCGAATTTAATATGAATCGTAATGCCCAAAGGCTCCAATGAAAATACCAAGACATTACAAAAGGCACAAATTCGTTCAATGGAAATTAACAAATATCACAAACACCAAGTCAAACAGCCAAGTCAGTATCAATGAGGGCGAAGCCACGGCACGGCCGTATCACAATAAGGGCGAAGCCACGCATCCACCATATCACAATTAGGGCCGGCCACGACGGCCGTATCACAATAAGGGCCGGGCCACGGCATCCACCGTATCACAATTAGGGCCGGCCACGGCACGGCCGTATCACAATAAGGGCCGGCCACGGCATCCACCAGTATCACAATTAGGGCCGGCCACGACACGGCCGTATCACAATTAATGATAGTGTGCTGCCTTGAGTCGGCCAACACGATGACAGTAACACACGGATAGACACCGTCCTTGACAGTCCCAATTTAACACCTCGATTGCCTTAGGATGGCCAACCGATAACAATGATGCAGCGGATGAATCCATGAATGAGTAAGCACTTCGATTGGCTTAGAATGGCCAATCGCTACGAATGATACGATGAATGATTAGAATACCTCGATTGCCTTAGAACGGTCAATCGATAACAATGAAATGGTGAATAATTGAACATTTCGATTTGCCTGAGAACGGCCAATTGATGACAATGATACGAAGGATGCCTCAGCACCTTTAATCGGTGACCAACGACGAAGATGAGAAATGAATAAGCAAATGACTTAATTCGGCCAATATGGTTTTAATAACAACCCCCAACATGAATAACGATGATCTGAACGATGTCTTAGATCGACATCAATATTAACAACAATTGATACATCGATGCCGCGAGCCGGCTATCGACAATGACATTAATAACGAGTATCACAATGCCTTGAATCGGCCGTTAATGAACAACAATAAACATTTGGCATAATTGCCGAAAGGTATCGTATCGAACGATCTCTTGATATCAATGAATTCATGAAGAGACTAAGTCTCGGAATGATACACACATTCATACACATATATGATGACATTAATCTCATTGACTAGTACAAGTATAAAACTTGCCTCAAACCGAAGGCGAGAAGGTACTTCCACGATCAACGTCCTTAATGAAATTATCGGCCGCTCGAACAACCTTGATCAACACAAATACCAACAATTCTCTTAATACACGAATCAAGCATGATCACAACCAACTCAAAAGTCGATACAACAATACCTGAAACTCATTGGGGCATTAAAACAAACGCGTTGTAAACAATCTCCAATTGTTTACAACCAAAACTCAATTACATCCGAAACCAACTTCCAATGAATGATTCAAACCCACAAAACCTCATGAATACTATCAATAATCCAAAATGAATATCCGAAAACGTGATTATAACAACAATTAATCGAAAACCCCCAATTTCAACCCGATATTCAAGGTGTTCTTGAATAATTCCTCAATAATCCAATGAATCCTTATACAAACTCATAATCATATACATATCCCTTCATATAACATGATTATAACATCCAAAACATCATATCTCAACACAAAATCGAAGTCCAAGGTGTTGAAGAAATTACCTCTTGAAGATCCAACCACTTCGATCCGAAGAACACGAGTTTAATCGAGTATCCAAGCTTCCCAAAAGATTGAAGATGATGAAAAATACACACTCAAATGATAATTGATGAAGAAATCTTTCCCTCAAGACTCTCTCTCTCTCGTATGAAGGTGAAAGAATGAAGAAATGAGCTGAAATGCTCAAAAAAAAACGAAATTATATGGGGTTGACTGTCTGTCGGACACGGCCCGTGCCGATCGGCACGGTCGCGCCTGGCGGCGGCGAGGACTCGGCCGTGTCTCGCTTGACACGGTCGCGGCACGTAGGGCCTTCCGATAGTGACCCGTCCGGCGTGACTTCGGCATGACTCGGCCGTGTCTGGAACACGGTCGGGCGTCTGGCGATCGATTCAGCTTATCCGGAAGAGTTCGACTCGGCCGTGCAGGGCGACACGGTCGAGTCCTGTGGGCAGAGACCCGGCATTTCGGACGAAATGCAGCACGGGCCGTGTCGGACGACACGGCCGAGTTCGATCGGCGATGATCGCCAATAAGCGAAAAATGGCGGGTGAGCTAAAACGACCATAACTCTCTCGTCCGGACTCCGATTGACTCACCGTTTGAACCAATGGAAAGCTAACTCGATGCTCTATAATATTGAAAAGATTCAGAATTTTTGGAGTTACCAAAAATTAATGGTGATCTAACAAAGTCGAACTCATATGAGGAAAGTTGAAACAATGAACAATAACGATACACAACTCGAAGTTTTTCCGAACGGTGAACACGGTGAATGAACATGATTGATGAATGATTATAATTGAGTGAAAATCCACTGAGTGACAATCACCGAATGAAATTACTGAATGATAATGACTGAATTACAACCGGGTATTACAAATACGATTCAGTTCATGACCCGTACGGAAGCAACATTGCAAAACCATTCCGCTTCCATTCACAACTTGGAAGTCCAAGTGGGCCAGATAGCAAATGTATTAACAGCCCGCCCGGAAGGTACCTTGCCAAGTACCACTGAAACGAATCCTAGAGAGAGTGTCAATGCCATCGGTTTGAGAAGTGGTAAGAAATTGTGCGAGCAGCCTGAGCAGAGCGAAAAGATAAGTGAGGAAGGGGAGAAGAAAAATTCAGCGACGGAGGAGTCACAAGATTGGAGACCCTCGATACTATTTCCGGACAATCCAAAGGCATATGTACCACCCGTCCCGTTTCCGCAGCGATTACATCAGAAAAAGGTGGACAAGCAATTTTCCAAGTTCCTCGACGTATTCAAGAAACTGCACATTAACATCCAATTTGCCGACGCCTTGGAGCAAATGCCGAGTTACGCGAAATTCATGAAAGAAATTTTGTCAAAGAAAAGAAAACTCGAGGAGTATGAGATAGTGGCATTGACGTAGGAGTGCAGTGCTATTCTTCAGAAAAAGCTTCCGCCAAAATTAAAGGATCTGGGAAGTTTTAATATACCTTGCACTATAGGAAATCTGACTTTTGATAGAGCGTTATGTGATCTCGGGGCGAGTATTAATCTGATGCCTCTTTCTATTTTCAAAAAGCTTGGAATCGGAGAAGCGAAACCGACGACTGTCTCTCTGCAATTAGCAGATAGATCGATTAAGTATTCGAGGGGAGTGATAGAGGATGTCTTAGTGAAAGTCGACAAGTTCATCTTTCCGGCCGATTTCATTGTGCTCGACATGGAGGAAGATCACGACATCCCAATTATCTTGGGAAGACCATTCTTGGCAACCGAACGAACTTTAATCGACGTGGAAAAAGGGAAACTAACTCTAAGGGTTCAAGACGAGCATGTCACTTTTCAAGTATTTAAATCCTTTCCATGTCCGGGTGGTGTTGAGAAGAGCTCTCAAATTGAAAGTGTGGATGCCATTGCGAGAGACACACAAAGGAAGAATCATCGGTCGAAAAAGTCAGAATCTGTTCCAGCTGCCCCAACGCCTAATAAAGAGCAAGTCGCGTGTGTTAGGCATTTGAATATGTCGCCATCCATTCAGACACAACCAGACAAGTCTCATTCTATCCTAAGTTCGTTCGTGGAAGAGGAAAATAAGCCAGAAGTCAAACGGGCGCCTAGTCATTTGGAAAATGGTTGCTTCGGAAAGTTGTTTATGTCAAAACCTTTTTGCAAACAACATTTGGTGTCCGAACCGAAAATCGAATCGTTAAAGACCGAAGGTCAAAATTTCAAAACACATATTAACGGTTCGATGAACGGGGCGGAGTCCAAATGGAGTTTGTGAAAAGCGAACTGATTTCCAATAGGTCCGGCTGAAGACTATAAACTTAGCGCTTCTCGGGAGGCAACCCGAGTTTTAGTAGTATATTTTTATGTTTCAGTATTTTCTTGCATTTTTGAACATTTATTTTCATCATTTTTGCTTTGATTTGCTTATCCCTCTCGTTCTTGACGTATTCCTTTTAAAATTCTGTGCAGAAAAAGTCCCAGGGGAAAAATTTATGCCTGAGCCGCGGCACACACAAATCGAATCAGAAGGCTGAACATTCTGTACTTTGTGCCGCGGCACAACTTTACTGAGCCGCGGCACACGTGATTCCTGAGCCGCGGCACACCAATTGCCTGATGAAGAGCCCAGAACGCTGTACTCTGTGCCGCGGCACAGACCAAGTGAGCCGCGGCACACCAACACTCTGAGCCGCGGCACCCAAATTATGAGCCGCGGCACACGACAAAACGAAACAGCAGGTAAAAGAGGATGTACTCTGAGCCGCGGCGCACTTAAGCTGTGCCGCAGCACACCGTTCGGAATTTGAACAGCCCAGGTAGCTTTATAACACGCATTCGGCCGGCGACTCAGGTACCATTTCTTCCTCTTCCCTGTGCACAAACAATCGGCCGGTACACTTCTTCTTCTTGCTTTCTTCTTGCATCTCCCAAAGCTAATCAAGGTAATTTTCAATCCTTTGTATTAATTGCTTCATGACTTGCAAAATGAGATGCTGTTATTCATGAAATATTGATTATGTTGTTTGTTTTCAAAGTCTTATTAAGATTGGGGAATATGAAGTTTTGATCGGTTTTTAATGATTATTTTTGATTATGAATGATGTGTTTGTGTTAATGATTGACATGAAGAATGATTCGTGTTGTTGTTTTTGGGGATTTAATGAAGCTTTAGTCATATTTGTTCTTCAATTAAAAGGATGCACTCAAGGTGTTTGATGAATTGCCTGAATGAAATTTTTTCTTTGTTAAGTCAATGTTTTTAGGCTATGTGCAACGAATTCGTTTCTGGAGTACAGCAACCCCAACCAACGTCAATGTTAAACGTTAAAGCTCAAAATTTTATTTTTCTCTCACGGCGGTGCTAGCTCGTTAAATTTTTGATATCCTTAGCCGAGTAAATGTCGTTCTCTTTATTGTAAGTAACCAAACTCCGGTGTTTAACGTTTCAGGAACTCGCTATGGCTAGAACCAAGAAGCTCAGCAAAAGGGCCAGGACTCAGTCGTCTCCCACACGAGGGGAGACTTCTCATAGTCGAGCCGAGTCAGGGGCGCATCAATTTTCTGACTCGGAGATCCATAAAATCTTCAACGAGAAGATTCGCCCTCGACCTCTGATCCCGGAGAGGGGATTCACCCCAGCCCCCCAGGATGGGGATCTTCTGACCATGATCGACGAGATGGGGTGGGCCCGTTTTACTGCACCTCCTGAGCCGGCGGTGATATCTATTGTGCAGGAGTTTTATGCGAGCGCCTTGTTGACGCACATTCGGGCGGGGCAGATGTTACAGCAGTCAGACACTCGGACTCAGGTCGAAGTCCGAGGCATTACGGTGGATTTTTCAGTAGCTGCGATTCGGAGGTTGTTTGAGCTGCCGGTGGTTGATGAGACGGCTTATACACGAGTTATGGATAGCCTCACGAAGGAGGCTCTGCTCGAGACTCTTGCACAGCCCGACTCCGACTGGGAGAGGCGCGCCCCAACTTCTTCCACCTTCTACTTTAAGAGCTCGCGCCTCAGCCGGCTCGGGCGAGCCTGGCTGTATTTTATCTGCGCACGTATTGACCCCACCTCACAGATCCGCACGGTTTTTCTCTCTCGAGCCCGTACATTATATGCTATCACCTCCGGGCTGCGATTCTATATGGCTCCTCTCCTGGTCCGATCTATCTTCCAGAGTATTCAGGGAGGGGCCAAGACGGGGCTGAAGCACCCCTCTCTTATTTGCGCTCTTTGCCGGCAATCGGGGATGACGTGGTCGGACGAAGAGCCGATGCTAGTCCCCCAGGGCCCCATTGATCACCGCATCATTTCGCATTTCGATCAGTGGGGAGGAGCACCGGCACACGCTCGGGGGCGAGGATTTTTACTTGATGAGGCCCACGAGGGGTCCCCCGAGCCTCTTCTGCTGACACAGGACCAGGCAGATGCCAGTCCGCCGCCCGACAGAGAGCACTTGCAGGCTATGTTCGACGGGCTGAGAGAGGAGATAAGGAGAGAGAGAGAGGAGATGAGGAGAGAGAGAGAGAGAGGAGATGAGGAGAGAGAGAGAGGAGATGAAGAGAGAGAGAGAGCCTTCTGGATGAGATGAGAGAGGAGAGGCGGACGGAGAGGGAGAGCATCATCGCTGCCGTCCGAGATGAGATGCGAGAGCGAGCCGCCAAGGCCGGCGTGAGGCGAGGGTTACGCGGCGAGGATGCCTACCACCGGGAGCACCTTGCTTGCTTGGGCCAGCCCACATTATGCACCGGGACAGGCCATTTATTCCACTGCTCGGCGGCCACACCACCCTCCTCACCGGACGACGCGGCACGGTTCGTGAGCGGTGGAGGAGTACTTGACCTTTCACTTTTATTGCATATTATATTTTGTACATTGAGGTCAATGTACGTCCTAAGTTTGGGGGGGGTTTACTTTCTGTTGATATACTTATTGCTGTACTTATTTCGTTTGCACTTTCGTTTTTTTTAGTTATCTTTTTGTTGCTAGCCGTGCTTGTCATGATTTTACTCTTATTCGTGAATTTTTGGTGCTTCTATTTGTGTGAAACTAATGTTACAATACTGATTTCTCTCTGAAGAAACAGTTGAGTTTTAGTCGAATTGTAGTCAATGATATCTGTTTCTGTTAAGTCTTCATTAAGGTCCGAAATTTTTTTGTTTTTGTAGAGGTCTTAGCGGATAAGAGAGGAGACATACGTGTTTTAAAATCGCCGTCGATACGTTTGGTTACATTTTTCGCATAGCTAGTTGTCCAGTAACATAAGTCGTGTTGGCACCTAATTTGAGTTTAGAGTCGGACTGTTTTTCCCAAAAGTCGAGATATTATTTGTCTATGATGGGAAGTCTAGTAACCGGGGGTATTCGCGTGACCCGTTGTTTACTCTCGCGTAAAACGACGACCCTGATTAGACTAGTGGTTTAGAGATTTCGCTTGTGCCGATTTTGGAGAGCCTAGTAACCAGGGGTATTCGCGTGACCCGCCGTTTACTCTCGCGTAAAACAGTGACCTTGAATCGGACATGCGGGAATAGCTATTCGAGTTGTTTCTCCGTTGTGGAGGGGAACTTAGTAACTAGAAGCATCCATGTGCCCCATGAGTGTCTTTTACGTCAAACGGTTCCCCAATACATGAGAATGGAATTCCACCCTAGGATCTTTCCGATGAAACATCCCGAGATCCGAACCTAGTGGTCAACTCGAATCATCTTATCGAGCTTATATAAGGGAACACTGTCCGAGGGTTATTTTTTATGAAACTCTTGAAATTTGTGCCACTAGACTGTGTTATTGGGCGAGTTAGCTTGTCTATTTTAACCTTTCATAGTGACGGTCGATTAAATTCACAACTTGTTAATCTTTGCGCTGAATTTTCTTGAACGATTGATTAGGACTGAAATTGATTACTTTGTGGAATCAGTGTCTTGGATGCGACTCACTATTATGATATTCGTATTACTCTTTGAGATTTTCAGTGTATTATTGATTAGGTTGAGCACTACGAGTTGCACGATTATTCACGATATTCTTTTGTGTGAAATTTATTATTTTTGCTTGAGGACAAGCAAAGGCTCAAGTTTGAGGGTATTTGTTAGGCGTTTTTTTATACGCTTATTTATCACTATCTTGTATTGTTTTGGCGAGTAAATTTGCATAAATGAGCTTTTAATGCCTTATTCTTGTATGTTTGACAGGAGATTGGAGTCCGGAAGCTAAAACGAGGCAAAGCGGCGCGCAATTTTGGCCGTGGGCCGCGGCACAAGGCAAGTGAGCCGCGGCACACGCAGAGGACCACCAGGCACCAGAGTAGACTGTACTCTGAGCCGCGGCACAGACATAGTGAGTCGCGGCCCAGAGGAAAATTGTAGTGCCCAGGTTTTTAATCTGCACGCCATGTGCCGCGGCACAGATTAAGTGAGTCGCGGCACACAGGGCGGTTTTGGTGTACTCCGCGCGGGTTTGGGCCGTTTTGAAGCCAGTTCTCGACCTAATCACACGGACGCGATTTGGAGGCTGCTGGGAGCTACAAAATAAGGGATTAAGGCCATAATTATTCATCTTTGATCTTGGGAATCTGGGAGACAGATATTAAGGAGGATCGCTGAAGAGAGGGCAGAAGCCAGAAGAACGGAGGAATCCGAGCTCTTCATCTGCGTTTGATTTTCATGCTTTCATTTATTATTTCTGTATTTTTATCTTTTAGCATGTCAGGCTAAAACCCTGTACTAGGATTTTGATGAAACCTAAGTTTTGACAGATTTGCTTTAGATTATCTATATAATTCCCTTTTTGTTGAGTTTTCCCAATCGATTTTAATGCTTTCAATTGTCTAGCCAATAATTAGATTATTTTAATTACCTTACTCGAATCAGGAGAGGAGAGTTGGTGAGGAACTATTGGTGAGGACCGTTTTATCTTGTGAGATAGGAATATACTCATATTAACTACGTGGCCTTTTTGGAGATTTTATGCTTTTTGCCTATTGACGAATTAATTCACATAGGGATAGAGTGCGTTATTCGCCTTTAGAAAAATCTACTGACCTCGGGAGAGGCGGTAGAGTATATTAGCAATCTCCGCCTTCAATAAATTGGGGAAATCATTAACTTCAGATAATCGAGAGTAAATTCGGATAAACCAAGGTGGATTCAGAATCCTAGACTTTTTCATTAATTGATTTTATGTCTTCAAGCGATCGTTTTTCTGTTTATTATTAATTTACTTTAGTTATTAATTGCAACCTAACTTTCGACCGTTCAAATAAAATTAGAATACATAAAAATCGGTACTTAGTAATTCAGTCCTCGTGGGAACGATACTCACTCATCACTTTATTACTTGTAAACGATAACGTGCACTTGCGTTAACGAAATATCGCAACAATACCTTCTAGAGTATGATCCGCCTTAACCCGGACGTTGTGTGGGCAACGAGCTACCGGATCTTATTTGGACTTCTATGGGGAATCGGCCGAAACTCCTTCACTTGGGATCACTCGATTTATTTTTCTTTGCTTTCTAGTATTTTATGAACACTCTTAGCAAATTGATGTGTTATCTGAATTGTAGAATCAAAGACACAAGTCTAGATCTACAATTAAACACAAGAATAAGAAAATCGATCTCTCAAGCTTGGGACATTGAATAATTATTCGGCCAACACCTCCCCATAAGTCCTATTTATAGGCTCTTGGACTACTACTAGGGATCTTAAGGAGGATTATGGAAGGACTCCCAATAAATTCATCTTACCTTATTAGGACTCTTCCTAATATATAATGAATCTATTAATATCAACTTAGTCCACTAAAAGGTTAATATTGCACTTCCTACCAAAATCCCAAATTACGAAATTGGGCTCCTTATTAAATATATTATTTCCCGTGTTTAAGATATCGAATGTCCATTAATTAATTATAAGCTACTGACAGCTTTAATTAATTAATATCTTATCCAAGAGTAGTACCACTCGAACCTTATTATTATATCGGAATTAAATTCACCTGCAGGGTTCAATATAATTATCATTATCGAGCTCCTCAAGGGGACATCATCAACCCGCACGAGTCGGGACACGATTTCTAGTAATAATAATAACTGTCGTATAAACAATATTATTGCCTAAGATACGAGGCTTATTGAGTCGATCATTTTGACTCTCACCTATGGTAAATCAAAGCAATAATTATTATAAATACACAATTAAATATTATATACTTAGAATTAAGAAATAATAATTATCCGAGATTTACGTTCTTCTGACAGTCACTATAGAAGACACTATCTCACCTCGATCCAGTTCAACGTATGCAAATATGCTAATACATGCTAATAGTCAAGACCAACTATTCTCAAGCATACACTACAACCTTTTATATAATTTGTCTAATAATTATATAGGTTGTGAACTATTATATTATTTTATAAGGCACTGATAATGTGATCTTCCGTGTGACACCAACACACCACATTATCTACAATATAAAATAATTAGACATTTAATTTGCATAACCATAACGTGAATTAATATGTAAAACATGTGATTTAATGTAATTAATATTCTCATTGGTAGTAAAAGGGAAATTAGGTAATACAAGCATAAAGTATGCTTTGCAGTATACAATCCTAACAATCTCCCACTTATACTCAAAGCATGCTTTTAAGTATACTACTCTATTACATAGTCTCTCATTTCTCCTACTTATACTCAAAGCAATACTGCCATACACCGTAATCACATTCCTTCCACATGCCTTTCAAAAACTTTTGAGGGTAGGCCTTTCGTGAAAGGGTCAGCAAGATTATCTTCCAATGCTACCCTGGCTACAACTACGTCTCCTTCCTTTACGAAGTGTCGTATGATGTGGTACTTGCGGTTGATATGTTTACTTGCCTTGTGGGCTCGTGGTTCCCTCGAATTTGCGACTGCACCAGTATTATCACAATAAAGTGTACTCTGGCAAATCGGAAATCACATCTAAGTCCTGCAGGAAGTACTTGAGCCACACTGCCTCCTTGGCTGCCTCAGAGGCTGCCACGTACTCGGCTTCCATGGTAGAGTCCGAGATGCATTTCTGCTTTACACTCCTCCAACTAATGGCTCCACCTCCCAGGCTAAACACATAACCCGAAGTAGACTTGGACTTTTCTTTGTCCGATGAAAAATGCAGTCGAGTGTAACCCACCGAGCAATTAAATCTGATTGATATACAAGCATGTACTCCCTAGTCCTTCTCGGGTACTTGAGTATGTGCTTGACGGCGATCCAGTGTCACAGTCACAGGTTTGGTGATATCTAGCAACCATGCCCACGGCATGACAGATATCTGGTCTAGTGCAAAGCATAACATACATGAGACTTCCCACAGCAGATGCATAAGGGACCATCTTCATGTCATCTATCTCCTTTTGTGTCTTAGGACACATATCCTTAGATAGTTGAATTCCATGTCTGTAAGGTAGAAAACCTTTCTTGGAATTCTCCATGCTAAACCGCTTCAGCACTGTATCGATATAGGATGCCTGGGATTGCACAACATCCTTTTCTTCCGATCACGAAAGATCCTGATTCCAAGGATGTGTCCTGCTTCTTCTAGATCCTTCGTATCGAACTGCTCAGATAGCCATACTTGTACGTCCGACAATTCCTTCACGTTGTTTCCAATCAGAAGGATATCGTCTACATACAGTACAATAAACAGCAACATGTTTCCATCGCATTTCTTATACACACAACTCTCACTCGGATATTGGACGAATCCATATGACTGGACAACTTCGTCAAAACGAGTGTTCCAAGATCTAGATGCTTGCTTAAGTCCATAAATGGATTTCTTAAGTTTGCACACCAAGTGCTCTTCTCCTTCAGCAATGAATCCCTCTGCTTAGCGCATATAGATTTCCTTGTCTAGACTCCCATTCAAGAATGCAGTCTTGACATCCATCGCAAATCTCCGAGATCGAATGCGCAGCTATAGCTAAAAGAATCCGGATTGACTTAAGCATGGCTACCGGCGAAAAGGTTTCATCATAATCGATACCCTCTTTCTAAGTGTAACCTTTTGCAACAAGCCTCGCTTTGAAGGTTTCAAACTTCCCGTCACGTCCTTTCTTTCGCTTGTAGACCCATTTACTCCCAATGGCTTGTATACCATCAGGTAGCTCTACTAGCTCCCACACTTGATTGGAATCCATAGATCCCATTTCTGATTCCATTGCTACTTGCCAGGAGTCAGCATCTTTATCTTGGATTGCCTCCTTATAGGTCCAGGGATCTGATTCATCTTTGCCTGGGATTGAGTCCGAAGACTTTCCCACGCCTATGAATCGTTCGGGCTGACGAACAACCCTCCCACTACGACGAGGCAAATCCTTAGTTGGTGTAAAAGTATCAGAATCGATACGTGGTGCAGTGTCAGTTGGCGCTTGTACGATTGGTATAGACGGAGTCTCGCCCCTCAGCTCTTCCAGAATTGTCTCGCTCATGGGCTTGTGACTAATTATATAATCCTCTTCCAGAAATCGGGCATTGGTGCTAACAATGACCTTCTGATCCTGGGGACTATAGAACAAGCCATCCTTCGTTCCCTTAGGATATCCCACAAACACTCGTACTTCTGTACGAGATGCCAACTTATCAGGTTCCTTATTCAGCACATGTTTTGGAGTACCCAAAATCCGAACATGTCCTAGACTGGGCTTATGCCCACTCCACAGTTCTGTGGGTGTTTTTGGAACTGATTTCGAAGGCACCAGGTTTAGAATGTACGCCGCTGTTTCTAAGGCGTATCCCCAAAACGAAATAGGTAAATCTGAATAACTCATCATTGATCTAACCATTTCTAAAAGAGTCCTATTCCTTCTTTCAGCCACACCATTTTGTTGTGGAGTTCCGTGTGATGGTGAGACGAAATACCCTCATTCGCCAGGAAATCCAAAAACTCTCTACTAAGGTATTCGCCACCATGATCAGATCGTAGTGACTTGATGCTCTTCCCATGACGCTTCTCCGTTTCAGACTTGAAGTCTCTGAACTTGTCAAAGGCTTCAGACTTACATCGCATCAAATAGATGTATCCATATCTCGAATAATCATCTACCAATCTTTGAATCCTTCCAAGGTTTACATGCCCTAACCGTAAAAGCCACAAATATGTTTGGTTTACGCTTGAAGGTTCTTTTCTCTTTTTAGGTTTAGACAAAGAGTTAAGTGATTTATGCATATGAGTTTGTGCAGTATTAACGACATATAGTCCATCATTAAAAATACCTTTGCAAATATATTCACCGCTTCTTTTCTTAATAATGGTATCATCATCAAAATAAACTGAATAACCATCGCTTTTTAATTTAGAAACCGAAATTAAATTCATTATAAAATCTGGAACTAATTATACATTATTGAGGACTAATAATTTATCATTAATCTTCAACTGCACGACTCCCACTGCAACAGCCATAAGCCTGGAATAATCGCCCCAGTTGATGGTATTCTCGCCCGCACTAAGCTGCTTGGTTACCTGAAAACCATGCGAGTCAAAGCAAACATGATCAGTGGAGCCTGAATCAACTATCCACGAAGTGGAAGAACAAGCTGCCAAACATGTTTTGACTATTAGTGCACGAGACATACCTTTCTTAAGAGTAGGGCAGTCCGCTTTAAAATGTCCTTTTTGACCGCACTTGTAGCACTTTCCCTTTGGCTTTTTGTTCGCCTCGGGGTGAGAAGCCTTGCTTTTCACCTTGAGGGTTGCCACTTGCTTCTGGCCAACCTGCTTCTTCTTCTTTTCCCATTTGGGTTTGGAAGAAGTAGCACCGGTTGCCGCAAGAATCTGATGATAACCTTGTTTGAAGAGACCTTCAGCTGACTGAAGCTCTATCAGAAGTTCCGCCAAACTATATGTCCTACGGTTCATGTTGTAGTGAAGGCGGAACTGCTCAAAGCTTCTAGGTAAGCTTCCTAAGATAATATCGACCTGCGTTTCCGCATCGATAGTAGCCCCCAGTATGATCAGTTCGTTCAAATGGGACATCATTTTTAGAACATGATCCCTCACTCGGGTCCCTTCAGACATTTGGGATGTCATCAATACCCTCATTGTATTTTGTCTAGCCGCCCGGTTCTGATGACCAAACATCTCGGTGAGACTTTTCATCATTTCCGCGGCCGAGCCCATCGTCACGATCGATCTTGCAATACATTTGTCAATGAAGCGAAAATGTAACGTGAGCCATCTCATCGAGACTTTTTCCATTTTCGGAATTGACCCAACTCTTCGGGAGTGGCATGCAGTTCACAGTTCTAGAGGCTCTCCTCGATTAAGACAAATTTATGCCCCTCGTGATCGGGACAATGTCAAGTTTAGTTTTCCAATCGGGATTGTTAGTGCCATCATGTTTATTTTCTTTGAGAATAACAGCTAGTGGATTGAAAGACATCTGAGATAAAATTAAAAACATCCATCACATAATGCATAGCAAAATATATCGAAAAACCTCAAAACACAATATATATGCTAGCAACCAACACCTCGAAAAATCCGCACATGCAAGCCACGATCGTGTGGACGTTTACACACACATTTTCCAGGTAGAGTTTTACGTCTTTAATTTTACTATCTAGTCAAATTACGTTATGACAAGTAAAATTAATAGTTGGTTTCTCTTGGCCATGTATTAATTAACATAGACTCCGATGGGGAGCTTATTAATTAATACACCTAAGTGAACACCATAATTTAATATCCTTAAAATATTATCTCTTAAATAATAGTCCTACAGATGGAGAGGTCCTATCATAAAAAGTAATATTTACTTTATGTTATCATTTTGAAATTTAAAACTAGTGAACCTATAATTAGCACATCCGATATGGAGGAAGACTCTAATGTCAACGCGCATGCTAATTACTTCATAATTTAAATTAATTATGGAGGCTAATTTGATTTTATTTTAAAAAAATAAATCAATTTAATCACTTAGTTATTTTATCCTTAAGGTTTTTAATTTTCTCATCCTAAAATGCAAGGAAACATATCACGCATACATCCATACATGCCATACATCAAAATAATAAAAACCAAAAATAAAGCATGGATAATTAAATTATCATGGTCTTCTTCCTTGAGTTGAATCCGAGAAAATCTTCGACTCGATCTCTCCAACTGAATCAAGCATCTCGTCGCTCCTCCCCGGCCGGGCCGTGGATTTCCAAAATTAAAATTTCACTTTTATGCAAAATTAATTTAAAAAAAAAATTTAATTTTAAATCCCGACTCTCCAGCGGACGCGAAGCAGCCAAGCAGGCCGGACCAAAAGCTGGACCGGCCCGAACAATGGCCGCCGGACAGTGCCGTGCAGGCTGCTCAGTCGCCTTTCAGCGCGGCCGTGTCGCTTTCAGCGGCTTTGCTTGCTTGTTTCGGCATGGCCGCCAGTGATCCGGCGATCCGGTTCTGCTCTATTTCTTCGTGATCCCGTCTTTTCCGAATTTTATTACAATTTTATACAAAATAAAATACATCGAAATTACATCAAGATTACATGAAAAATAAAAACACCTAGAACTACCCGCGGATTTTCTCACGGGAAAAACCATTACATGCCTCAGAAAAACGGGCCAAACCAACAATTGCATAATTAATAAAAATAAATAAATACATCATTCATATAAACCATGATAATTGGATCATATCACCTGCAAGAACACATCTAGCAAAATATTCCAACATCAAAATATATGAATATTTAAATTGTTATCAATTAATCACCAAAATTAATTAAAATAGCAAAAGCCTAAAAATCCGGCTCCGATACCAATTGTTGGAAAGTAAAACGCAGCGGAAGCGAAGTTTGGGAAAGATGATAATCGTGTTTTACGCATCTACGAGCATAAGATATATTTAGGCATGCTAATTAATTAATTACTAAGACTAATAAGCAATTTAAATATTATTTATTATTTATTAATTAAATATGTTGATTATTAAAATATCCTAATCTAGATCCAAAGATCATAGGATATTATCTTTTGAAGAGTATTGGTTGCTTTCGTCTTGATCACCTTGTATTTCTACCTTTAGACCTTCTAGAGTATGATCCGCCTTAACCCGGACGTTGTGTGGGCAACGAGCTACCGGATCTTGTTTGGACTTCTATGGGGAATCGGCCGAAACTCCTTCACTTGGGATCACTCGATTTATTTTTCTTTGCTTTCTAGTATTTTATGAACACTCTTAGCAAATTGATGTGTTATCTAAATTGTATAATCAAAGACACAAGTCTAGATCTACAATTAAACACAAGAAGAAGAAAATCGATCTCTCAAGCTTGGGACATTGAATAATTATTCGGCCAACACCTCCCCATAAGTCCTATTTATAGGCTCTTGGACTACTACTAGGGATCTTAAGGAGGATTATGGAAGGACTCCCAATAAATTCATCTTACCTTATTAGGACTCTTCCTAATATATAATGAATCTATTAATATCAACTTAGTCCACTAAAAGGTTGATATTGCACTTCCTACCAAAATCCCAAATTACGAAATTAGGCTCCTTATTAAATATATTATTTCCCGTGTTTAAGATATCGAATGTCCATTAATTAATTATAAGCTCTTGTGACTTTAACTAATTAATATCTTATCCAAGAGTTGTACCACTCGAACCTTATTATTATATCGGAATTAAATCCACCTGCAGGGTTTAATATAATAATCATTATCGTGCTCCTCAAGGGGACATCATCAACCCGCACGAGTCGGGACACGATTTCTAGTAATAATAATAACTGTCGTATAAACAATATTATTGCCCAAGATACGAGGCTTATTGAGTCGATCATTTTGACTCTCACCTATGGTAAATCAAAGCAATAATTATTATAAATACACAATTAAATATTATATACTTAGAATTAAGAAATAATAATTATGCAAGATTTACGTTCTTCTTACAGTCAGTACAGAAGACACTATCTCACCTCGATCCAGTTTAACGTATGCAAATACGCTAATGTATGCTAATAGTCAAGACCAACTATTCTCAAGCATACACTACAACCTTTTATATAATTTGTCTAATAATTATATAGGTTGTGAACTATTATATTATTTTATAAGGCACCGATAATGTGATCTTCCGTGTGACACCAACACACCACATTATCTACAATATAAAATAATTAGACATTTCATTTGCATAACCATAACGTGAATTAATATGCAAAACATGAGATTAAATGTAATTAATATTCTCATAGGTAGTAAAAAGGAAATTAGGTAATACAAGCATAAAGTATGCTTTGCAGTATACAATCCTAACAATAACAGCGACGTGGACCCTTACATAGGACCCACCAGGCTAGGTAATCAACTTCACTCATCGACTCACGGAGTCGACGCAATAACACCACATCACAAAGACGCAAAACAATAATAATATGCCCGGTCCGACCGGTCAATCTAGCAACACAATAATCCAACAAAACATAACGGGCAACTTAATATACTTTTGCAAAATCAAAAGCCCCTAAGTACTCGAGTACGTCTATTAGTTTACAAGTTGCAAAATGATTTAAATACCGAAAATAGATGAAACACCACTTTTGCACAATCATCCCGCACGACCGTCATCCTCATACCGATCCAGTGCCCGCTCGTCCTGCTGATCCTGACCTGAAATTCATAAAACGAATTTTCCCAAAAAGGGTCCCCCAAATGGGTTAGCAATTACGCTAGTACAAGTAGGCTGAATGAACAACTTACATCTTACACATTTAGTCAATGCATGAAATCATGAAAACACAGTTCAAAAGCACTCATTTCCGGAAATGCCATAGTCCAAAATACATTTATAAAATGCACCACAATTAACCGCCGATCCACGCCTCTGTGTACCCCTACCGAGACCCCGTGGGATCTAACCCGTAGTGGCTAAAAGCAAATCTCGTCGATCCACGCCTCTGTGGACCCCTACCGAGACCCCGTCGGATCTAACCCATAGTGAGCATACGCACACACACCCATCACTCATGCAATGCTATCATGTTAAGAGTGTAAGTTCATTAGGAATACTTGCCTTGATTAAACGATGACGAGAAACGAAATGGACAATCGCAGTTGCGAGAAACCGGACACACCGAACCTAGATGATTCGTTAAACGTCATTACAACCAATTCGACGAGTATAACAATAACGGAAAACACCCGAAACCCCACCTACGATTCATGTAAGTTTGTACAATACAACGACGAGGACGGATCGCAACGAACCCTCTCGATTTCACAAATACCACGAAACTCACCATAAACTCGTAGGGAAAACAAAAATACCATCAAGATTAATCATATACATCATGGACTAATCACTAACATAGAACGAATCGTACAATAAATCGAAAATCCCCAATTTTCCCAAAAGTAGGGTTCTACAAGATTTTACCTTGATTCGAAGATGAACAATGGATGATTCGTGATAGATTGATGCTATGATGCTTGATAATACTCCTACAATGGAGTTTGGGTGAAAATCGAATGAACCCTAGCTTCCAAAGCTGCTCTCATCGCGAAGAGAAGAGAGAAAGGTGAAAAATGAAGAAAAATCGACTGCTGCCAGTTTATATACTGGCAGGTGTTGTAACACCCCCAGATCGAACCGGGAATATTACACGCTGCAGACCCTCTCCGCGAGGATCCACCAGGCTAGACATCAAACCAACACATTACATTACATACCGACGAATCAAAATAACGAACCAATACACCGATTTGGTCTTTCGACACTGACTTACAAATAACAATACATAAAACTCACCCAGACTCATACACACGCAAGGGTAAAATAATTACCATCACAAACAATAAGACAGCGGACAAGACAATACAATGGACTCTGACTAACTGAACCCAAAACTGGCCTTCGTGTGATTAGTATCATTCGTCTTTCATCATCCCTCGTACCGATCCTGTGTCTTGCTCCCGAAAACCTGCATGTACCTGGACACAATACAGATATTCACGCCCCGATTACTCGGGGGTTAGCAAAACTCCACTGTTTCGCTAGTGCAAGTATAAAGTGTAAGAACAAGCCATACACAACACATTCCTAGAATACAACGAAAGACTTCCCGAGGTATATTTAGTTAAAAGGGGAAATTACAATCAACTACCCTATTAGATGGTCTCTTTACACTTTAGTCCCTATTGTTTCATAAATTACAGCGAAGGACAAAAATCTGAATTGGTGTTGACTTCTATTAAAAAGACGAAAATACCCCTCTATTTACTTGAATAAAACATTTCTTTTAAAATACATTTCATATTAAAGAAATAGCTTATAAGTTATTAAAGTGTTTGGCTAATACATTTCTTTTCAAAAATATTCTTTTTTCAGAAAATAATTTTTTTTCGAAATATAATTTTTTTCCAGAAAATATATTTTTTTTTCAAAAATATTTTATTTTATTTTTTGAGAAAACAATTTTATTTTTGAAAAAATAATATTTTGAAGAAAATAATTTTATTTCGAAAAATATTATTTTGCCAAAAATATTTTTCCTCGAGAAAATATTTTTTTATTTTTTCCGAAAATAATTTTATTTTTCGAAAAAATAATATTTTTCGAGAAAATAATTTAATTTCGAAAAAATATTATTTTGCCAAAAACACCTTTTTCTCGAGAAAATATTTTTTAATTTTTGAAAAATATTTTTTTATTTTTTTCCAGAAAATAGTTTTATTTATTCGAAAAAATAATATTTTTTCCAGAAAATAATTTTATTTCAAAAAATATTATTTTTCCCAAAAATAATTTTTTCTCCAGAAAATATTTTTTATTTTTTCGAAAAAGATAATTTTTTCCCAGAAAATATTTTTTTTCGAAAAGATAATTTTTTAATTCCATAAAATAATATTTTTTTAGAAAAGATAATTTTTTCCCAGAAAATAATTTTTTTTTTCCAAAAATAATATTTTTTTCCAGAAAAAACTTTCTTATTTGGAAAAAATATTTTTTTCTAGAAAGCTTGAAAATTTATTACACTGAAGTCCAAAAGTGTTATATATATTACAATGAGGTCCAGCATGTGCCACCCATGTGAGGCGAAAAATAAATGGGTAAACAAGAAAAGGAAAAATAAAAGGGCAAATTCGGAATATCATTACTCTCTCTCCAGTGACATCATCTGAAAATTTGACTTTTGTCCTTCGTTGTAAATATAGTTTCTGGACAGTGCAAAGTTTGTCCTTTATTGTAATATCTGAAACAATAGGGACCAAACTGTAATTAGACCATCTAAAAAGGTAGTCAAATGTAAATCGCCCTTAGTTAAAAATAGTTCAAGTCTTGAAAGTAGAAACGAAGTAAGTAAGCACTTTGAAAACACTTCCAAATCTCGGGAGTTTTGAAAACATTTGAAATTGAAAAGTTCTTAATTCCTCGAAAGTCATTTAGGGTCACAGCCCCAAAGTTCTTTTCCCAAAATGCAAATCCGTTAACAAAACGCGGGGTCCACGACCCAACCATTACGGTCACAAAACACAGGGTCCACGACCCGATCATCCACTTCAATTCACTTACAAGGACACATTACACATAACACATTATTCCTATGCCATTCTAGCCAAGCACCAAGACCTGATATATAATGTATCTCGACCAGCGCAAAGCATTGTGATACTCGGACTTATCACAATTAATCAACAAAACATCAACATCAATATCACGGCAACCACACTTGGTAACCCGTGGCCGTACCCATTAGTATCGGCCCCAGAGGCCCCGTCGGACCGTCCCGGTGGGAAACCACTTCCGCGGCCGTACCCATTAGTATCGGCCCCCAGAGGTCCCGTCGAACCGTCCCCAGGTGGAAGAACATCAACACACGCACCCAAGTCCACTTCCGTGGCCGTACCCATTAGTATCGGCCCCCAGAGACCACATGCCATCCCCAGGTGGAAGAGTAACAACTCACAGATTACAAAACCACGACTCTCAAAGGCCAAACACACAAAATATATATAGTCGAGGTACCTTGCTAGAATGGCCAAATTATCCAACACGTGCTCACGACCCAGAACTATATCAATTCACAAGGAAGCACAAGATCTCAACAGCACCGAACGACACAACCAATATCACATAAACTCCCATATTCATCCTAACCACGTGACTCCAAACACATAATTTGACAAAAGAATTACACTTTACATTTACCAACGACATAATCATACGCAATGACATCACAAGAAAGTGGGGTGATCCTATACTCGACACTAGCACACATATTCAACTAAGCATATTAATTCCCGACACACACGGGTCACCTTTACGAAAACCATGATAGTAAATGTACCGATTCTTTTGAAAAATGGTTATAAATATTTATTTAGCACATATCGACGATTAACAACCATAATATCCACAAAACACGAAATGTATAGGCAAGATACTTGCCTCGATAATAGATACCGGCACTCCTACAATCACGGCTCAATCGGGACACCTGGAACACCTACGATTCCCCGGCGAAGGAAAAGAATACACCCACGATCGAGAAGCTTGAAGAAAACGACGAACGGAAGGGTTCCGACTCGAGTTCTTCACAAGAGTTCGACCCTAACAACATATAATCAATAAATCATCGATCATACGAGGAAGAATAATCGTAGAACGCCTGAAAACCCCTCTATGACATTTTACCGGACACCTTCAAGGCGTCGATCAAGAACTCGACCAAAACAACGAATCGATACGATCCAACCATGGAATAACAAGGGAAAAGATGTAATACATCTTAATAATCATCAATCCATCATAATACCAAGTTAAATCGGATTAAACGGACGAAAACAACCAAAACACCCAAATTCCCCAAAACTAGATTTCTAGGAAATCGGCTGGTCGGTAGATCGGAGGATGTTATAGGATGGATGATTGATGATATGAACTCCAAGACTTCATGGATTTATTGTCCAACAACATCTCTCCATGATTAACCAAGCTCCAGCCGCGGAAGGGAAGAAAACGAGTGAGAAATGGCTGAAGAAAAACGTCTGCTGGCCTTAAATAGGCCGACTGCCGGCCGGGTTACGTACGTAACCGGCCATGGCTTACGTACGTAACCGGCCATGGCCGAACTCACTGCCTGGAAATGCCGGAAACATTACGTACGTTACCGGTCAGGGCCTTACGTACGTAACCGGCCTTACATACGTAATTGCCGATCACTACCGTACGTTACTCGGCGGTGCTCGGCCCCAAAGCATGCCCGACCATGACTCGTGGGACCAACTCCGACGGCCCGAGCGACCCAAAACCCGAACACGATGCGAATCGAAGATACGGTTATGAAGTACTCGCAAAGACGAATCCGAGCACTAAGAGAACACACGATTCCGACCACCCGAAGGCTCGGAATTCGACAATGGAAGTAATTACCCAAAACTTTGGGAAATTACGAAAATGGCCCAAAACGTCCGAAAATCACGATACGCGATCGAAACACCAAACCAAAGCTCGCAACATGAATAATAACATTAAATGAACTTACGAGAAACTCGAAACAACGATTTGACGAGATTCGCAAGAATCGAACTCAAGTGCGGAAAAGTCGCTAAAAAGCTCGGAACTCAACAAAACGATACCGAAACGAACTCGGATGACAAAAAGTGCAGAATTAATCATTCTCGAAATGACGAAACGGTCATGAGCGAGTCGTCAAAATGGACTCCGGCCGAAAAAGAAATTTACCGAAAATCAAAAATTGCGGATATTACATTCTACCCTCCTTAAAAGAAGTTTCGTCCCGAAACTTAAAATAAGTAGGGAGAAGCAATATCCCGCCAGGAAAACTCAACGAGATACGCAAGGAAACGCGTAACTTACGCCCATCGGCGAAACGTTACAAGCAACGCAAAGGAATATACGGTGTGAAAACACGCTCCACGACGACCAACACAACGTCGCCGTTAGGGATATAACAAAACCAACAAGTGACAAGCGTCATCAAATGGATAATACAATCAAGTCAATTATCCGAACAATCACAAAACACAATGGACGAAAATCAATACGATTGACCAACCCAACGGTACATCAATCAAAACGCGAGCCAATCGCTGAACAAATACGGAATTCCACCGCCCAAGGGCTGGAAGATCGAAAACGAGACTAATTTTCTGAACTTGGAAAGGTCACGACGATATATAGATCAATTTGGGACAATATCAGAACTCGCTCGAATGACAAAGGTGAGAAACAACACCAGGTCAGAAGCATCAACGAACACAGTCGAGTCGACGCGGTTGGACGAAACAGAAGAGAAAGAAAGAAAAATGTGGGTATTACATCATATCACCTTTAAAAGAGGTTTCGTCCCGAAACCTAAACAACGAGAACGAAGTGCTGGAATAGCAACCTTCCCGACCATATCCTCTTGGTCCACATCCGATCTTCATGGCCATTAGTATCGTGGTCACGACTGTGTCCTCTGCCCATCGGCATACTAAGCGGATTTGTAATATCCGCAATTTCGAATTTCGGTAATTTTTTTTTTTCGGAGGAAGTTCGTTTTGACGACTCTCTCATGACCTTTCGTCATTTCGAGAATGATTAATTCCGCACTTTTTGTCATCCGAGTTCGTTTCGGTGTCGTTTTATTGAGTTCCGTGTCCTTAATCGACTTTTTCACGTGGGAGTTCGACTTTGTAAAGTCACCATTAATTTTTGGTAACCCCAAAAATTCTGAATCTTTGCAATATTATAGAGTATCGAGTTAGCTTTCCAATGGTTCAAACGGTGAGTCAATCGGAGTCCGGACGAGAGAGTTGTGGTCGTGTTAGCTCGCCCGCTCGTTATTGGCCGATGACGGCCGGCCGAGCTCGGCCGGGTCGTCCGACTCGGCCCGTGCCGTGCTCGTCCGGATAAGCCGGAAGTTTCGTCTCAGGGCCCGACCGTGTCGTCCGACACGGCCGTGCCGAACTCTTAGGATTGGCACGAGATTTATCGCCGACACGCCCGACCGTGTTCGAGGACACGGTCGAGTCGTGAAGTCGCTTCGGACGGTCACCATCGGAAGGCCCCTCCGCCGCGACCGTGTGCAGCGAGGACACGGTCGAGTCCTGCAGGTCAGCTGCGCGCCACGGCCGTGTCGGCGGACACGGTCGAGTCTGTCGAGGCTATTTAAAGCCCAGTGATCGTTTTTCGCCATTTTTCTCCTTCTTCCACTTCTCTTGGAGATGGCGTGTTCCAAGATTGTAGCCATGTTGTTTAACAACATATACATGAAGTTTGGAGGTTCATATCATCAATCATCCGTCCTATAACATCCTTTGATCGAGCGAATCAGGTCAGATTTCCTAGAAATCTAGTTTTGGGGAATTTGGGGTTTTTGTTGTTTTCGTCCGATTAATCCGATTTAACTTAGGATTTTGATGGATTGATGATTATTTAGATGTATTATATCATTTCCTTTATTATTCCATGGTTGGATCGTATCGATTCGTTGTTTGAGTCGAGTTCTTGACCGACGCCTTGAAGGTGTCCGGTAAAATGTCTTAGAGGGGTTTTCGGGCGTTCTACGATTATTCTTCCTCGTATGGTCGATGATTTATTGATTGTATGATGTTAGGGTCGTGTTTCTTGCGAAGAAACCGTGTTGAACCCTTTCGTTCGTCGTCGTCTTCCGTTTCGATAGCATTGGGCGTTTCGAAGCTTTCCGGTTGAGCCGTGTTCGTCGGAATACTTGCGTACCGATTTTGAGGCAAGTACCTTGCCCATACTTTTCTCGTTTTATGTATATGATGATCGGTGGTCGTCTTAATGTGTTTGTTTGGTTGTTTGAAATGAAGTTTCAAAAGATTTCGGTTTGGCCTCGTTAAAGGCTTTCTTTCAAAACGCGTGTGTTTTGTGAATGGTGTTTTGAGAATTGATTATGATTCGATTATTTTGAACGTTGAAGGATTTTATGAGGATACTCCTCTTGTTTAAAGTTATGGAATCGTGTATTAGTATTTAAGCTTGTTATTGTATTTTGAAGAGTTTGGTAATGGTGTCGAGTTAATGGCCATCTCTAGTGAGTATTCTTAATGAACTTACATTCTTAGCATGTTAGTATTGCATGAGTAACGTGTGTGTGTGTATGCTCACTACGGGTTAGATCCGACGGGGTCTCGGTAGGGCTCCACGAAGCTGTGGACCGCGAGCTTGCTTTTAACCACGTGGGTTAGATCCGACGGGGTCTCGGCGAGGATCCACGAAGGCGTGGGTCCGCGGTTAATTGTGGTGCATTTTTACAAATGTGATTCGATATTGGCATTTAGGAAATGAGTGCTTTTGAACGGTTTTCATGATTGCATGCATTGACTAAGTGTGTAAGAGGTAAATTGTTCGTTTGGCCTACTTGGCTAGGATGGCTCTAGAGTATTTTGTGGTTTATGTTTTAAATCCTTTATTTGTGGATTTTGATGTTGGGAGACGAACCTCGTGGTCGTTCTTGTTTAATGTGAGTTGATGAGATTTGGGGCTAAAATCCCAATGGTTTTGTAAAAGTCGTTTTACGGATTTGGGGCTAAAATCCCAACGGTTGGTTAATGTCATTTTCAGATAGTAAACTTTTGGGGCGGTGACCCCTTTGTCTTTTGGATTTTGAAAAGTAGGATTTGATAATCCTAAATTGTTTTCTATTAAAACTCTCGATGGCATTCTAAACCGTTTTATAAATTATTCCCATTGATTTATGATATTTCGTTTTTGAGATGTTTTCTCAAACCCTTGCCTCGGGAAGTACTTTTCGTTTCGTTTGGATCTTTGAGGATCCTCGGTTATTGTTATTCGTGGAATGTGAATTGTATGGCTCGTATTTGCACTTTGTATTTGCACTAGCAAAACGGTGGAGTTTGCTAACCCAGTAATCGGGGGTGGATGTCTGTTTTGCATTCGGGTTTTGGAGCATAACACGGGGTCGGCATGAAGGATGATGAAAGATGATCGATACTAATCACATGAGGAACCGTACATCGTGTGTTGTTTCGGTTGTACTTTATTTTCCGTTTCTGTATTGTTCCCGTTGTACGGGTGTAGTTGTATTTTGTCCCCTGCGTGGGCATGAGTTGTATTTGAGTTGTATGTATTTGTGGAAAGACCAAATCGGTCTACTGAGTCATTGTAGCCTCGAAGGCATTGTTGAGATGTTAAATGTCGTTACCAGCCTGGTAGATCCTTGAGGAAAGGGTCTACGGCGTGTAATATCCCTGAGTGGATTGGGGGTGTTACATAAATGGTATCAGAGATTAGGTTGAGGAAACCTAGGCTATCGGGTCAAGTCGTGTTGTTTGAGTCTTGTTTCGTCGGATTTTATCTGACTGAGTCGTGTCGCGACGCGTCGTTTGAGTTTGTTGGTCGTGATTAGTATCGTGGGGCGATCATCATCTTCGTGCGACCTGTGGAAGTAAGTCTCCCTTTTTTGTGTTGTGCCTCGTGTGACACGAGCTATTTTTATGATTATTTGTTAAGTGGTGGAATTCTTATGTGAATTTTGATTTCACGATATGTATTTAGTCGACTCTCGTATTTGATTTATACGAGGAGTGTCGTCACTTTTGATGTCTTTTTATTGTTGTTTTTGTCCGTGGCTGATGAATTTCGAATCGATCCGCACGTTTTACAAGTTCTATTGTGGAAGCTTTGTGCTTATACGCGTTCGACTTGTTCACTAGCCAGTGCGGGAGGGTATTTTATCAGTGGTTTTGTTCTGAATGTGGTATTTTATCGTTTATTTTCGTTTAAAGACATGTATTGTCTTGATTTTAAACGTTTTGATGCGTGTGCTAGGAGTTGTTTTAGTGAACGTCGGTATGTGTGAGTTTTGGGCATTCTGGCCTATTGGATTTTTGAAAACCTTGAGTATCTTAGAAAAATAAACTTCGAGACATACTTTTCAAATGACTTATTTTCTTGTGGTACATCCTAGGTGCCACAATGTATTTCAAAAATTTTTTCTACCTCGAGGACCAAAATATTTGAGATATTTTCAACACTTTTATTTAGACCCGAGGGTCGAATATTTTGAAAGATTTCACTAAGAGAAAATGTCCTCATTTTTATCAAATGCGAAATGGTTCTCCAATGTCTCGATAACGATGTTTCACGTTTGTATTTTTTGAAAGGTGATACTCAAGATCAATCGGTATTCTTCAAATTATTTTCAAAATGAGGTTTTCGTTTTTAAAACCTATCCATTCCCGTTTGAGGACTGGGTATGTATGTGTGATGTTCGCGTTGTCATTTTGATACTTTCTCCCGAGTATGATCGAATTGGCGGTGTGAGCGTTGAGACGCTTTCCACACATTGGTTGTGCTAGCCCCTGTGAGAGGCGGAATGTTGGTATTGAATGTTGTCGCCTCGTGGCGATTTCTGCGTTGTCGAGGGTGTGCGAGCTGTTAGAGGTTGGTATGGTATGACCGTGTGCATCGGTGATGGTTCCGTTATGCGTCGATTGTTTAATGTCTTGTTACCTTGCTCCCGTTTCTTGTGAATTTCGTGGGCGAGGTCGGAGGTAATGCCCGTACTATTTTGACTTACGTATTTTCTCTTTCTCCAGTCTATCGATTCGCTCATGTTCGTTGGCACTTTACGAACTTGATGCGTAATTCGGTTTCATCGTCCGAACGAGCTACGACCTTGTTGTGGGTCGATCTGGTTATCGATGTTACTTTTTGAGTTCGGTTCGATTCTTGTGAACCTTGTTCGGAAGTAACATCATTTGGTTCTACTAGTTCTTTTATTGAAGTGGATCGGATTTGGAACTCTTATGTTTTCGACTCTGTCGACTCATTTATGTTTGTTGACATTTCGAGATTTTCCGCCCCTTGTTTTTGTTTATCGAACGAGTGTGGTATCGTTTCGGAATAACTCGTTCGTCGTTGTGACTTTTCAATTGCTATTCCCTTTCTGTGGTTCTTATGTGAATGCACATCTGTTGTTTTCACCGGATCATATATTGTCTCGAGTCGAGATGTGAACCTTGGAGTTGTTGTTTGAATTTTATTATCCTTCGTGTTTCGGACATGATTGTTCGATTTTGTTGTCTCGATCGTTTGTTTGTTCGGTTTTTGTTCTCGTTTCGTGATTATTGAGCATTGAGACTCCTTCGTAATTCCCTTGATTCGGGAAATTAGTTTCGTTTCGATCTTCCATCCCTTAGGCGGTGGGATTCCGTGTTTGTTCGGTTGGCTCGCGTTTTGATTGATGCACCGTTGGGTTGGTCAATCATATTGATTTTCGTTCGTTGTGTTTTGTGATTGTCGGATAATTGACTTGGCTATATTATCCGTTTGATGACGCTTGTCATTTGTTGGTTTTATTATATCCCTAACAATGACGTTGTGTTGGTCGCCGTGGAGCGTGTTTTCACGCCGTATGTTCCGTTGCGTTGTATGTAACGTTTCGCCGTTTGGCATTAATTACGCGTTTCTTGCGTATCTCATTGAGTTTTCTGGCGGAATATTGCTTCTCCTACTTGTTTTAAGTTTGGACGAAACTTCTTTTAAGGAGGGTAGAATGTAATATCCGCAATTTCAATTTCGGTAATTTTCTTTTTCGGAGGAAGTTCGTTTTGACGACTCGCTCATGACCTTTCGTCATTTCGAGAATGATTAATTCCGCACTTTTTGTCATCCGAGTTCGCTTTGTGTCGTTTTATTGAGTTCCGTGTCCTTAATCGACTTTTTCACGTGGGAGTTCGACTTTGTAAAGTCACCATTAATTTTGGTAACCCCAAAAATTCTGAATCTTGCAATATTATAGAGCATCGAGTTAGCTTTCCAATGGTTCAAGCGGTGAGTCAATCGGAGTCGGACGAGAGAGTTATGGTCGCTTTTAGCTCGCCCGCTCGTTATTGGCGATCACTGCGGCCGAACTTCGGCCGTGTCGTCCGACACGGCCCGTGCCGTGCTCGTCCGGATAAGCCGGAAGTTTCGTCTCGGGGCCCGACCGTGTCGTCCGACACGGCCCGTGCCGAACTCTTCCGGATTGGCACGAGACGATCGCCGACACGCCCGACCGTGTTCCGTGACACGGTCGAGTCGTGCCGAGTCGCTGACGGCCAGTCTTGTCGGAAGGCCCCTCCGCGCCATGACCGTGTCCGGCAGACACGGTCGAGTCCTCCCGGTCAATCGCTGCGCCACGGCCGTGTCAGCGGACACGGTCGAGTCTCTGTGCTATTTAAAGCCCAAAGAATGCTTTTTTCGCCATTTTTTCTCCTTCTTCCACTTCTCTTCAGCAGATGGGCGTGTTCCAAGATTGTAGCCATGTTGTTTAACAACATATACATGAAGTTTGGAGGTTCATATCATCAATCATCCGTCCTATAACATCCTTTGATCGAGCGAATCAGGTCAGATTTCCTAGAAATCTAGTTTTGGGGAATTTGGGGGTTTTTGTTGTTTTCGTCCGATTAATCCGATTTAACTTAGGATTTTGATGGATTGATGATTATTTAGATGTATTATATCATTTCCTTTATTATTCCATGGTTGGATCGTATCGATTCGTTGTTTGAGTCGAGTTCTTGACCGACGCCTTGAAGGTGTCCGGTAAAATGTCTTAGAGGGGTTTTCGGGCGTTCTACGATTATTCTTCCTCGTATGGTCGATGATTTATTGATTGTATGATGTTAGGGTCGTGTTTCTTGCGAAGAAACCGTGTTGAACCCTTTCGTTCGTCGTCGTCTTCCGTTTCGATAGCATTGGGCGTTTCGAAGCTTTCCGGTTGAGCCGTGTTCGTCGGAATACTTGCGTACCGATTTTGAGGCAAGTACCTTGCCCATACTTTTCTCGTTTTATGTATATGATGATCGGTGGTCGTCTTAATGTGTTTGTTTGGTTGTTTGAAATGAAGTTTCAAAAGATTTGATTTGGCCTCGTTAAAGGCCTTCTTTCAAAACGCGTGTGTTTTGTGAATGGTGTTTTGAGAATTGATTATGATTCGATTATTTTGAACGTTGAAGGATTTTATGAGGATACTCCTCTTGTTTAAAGTTATGGAATCGTGTATTCCGTATTTAAGCTTGTTATTGTATTTTGAAGAGTTTGGTAATGGTGTCGAGTTAATGGCCATCTCTAGTGAGTATTCTTAATGAACTTACATTCTTAGCATGTTAGTATTGCATGAGTAACGTGTGTGTGTGTATGCTCACTACGGGTTAGATCCGACGGGGTCTCGGTAGGGCTCCACGAAGCTGTGGACCGCGAGCTTGCTTTTAACCACTGTGGGTTAGATCCGACGGGGTCTCGGCAGGGATCCACGAAGCTGTGGGTCCGCGGTTAATTGTGGTGCATTTTTACAAATGTGATTCGATATTGGCATTTCCGGAAATGAGTGCTTTTGAACGGTTTTCATGATTGCATGCATTGACTAAGTGTGTAAGAGGTAAATTGTTCGTTTGGCCTACTTGGCTAGGATGGCTCTAGAGTATTTTGTGGTTTATGTTTTAAATCCTTTATTTGTGGATTTTGATGTTGGGAGACGAACCTCGTGGTCGTTCTTGTGTACTGTGAGTTGATGAGATTTGGGGCTAAAATCCCAATGGTTTTGTAAAAGTCGTTTACGGATTTGGGGCTAAAATCCCAACGGTTGGTTAATGTCATTTTTCGATAGTAAACTTTTGGGCGGTGACCCCTTTGTCTTTGGATTTTGAAAAGTAGGATTTGATAATCCTAAATTGTTTTCTATTAAAACTCTCGATGGCATTCTAAACCGTTTTATAAATTATTCCCATTGATTTATGATATTTCGTTTTGAGATGTTTTCTCAAACCCTTGCCTCGGGAAGTACTTTTCGTTTCGTTTGGATCTTTGAGGATCCTCGGTTATTGTTATTCGTGGAATGTGAATTGTATGGCTCGTATTTGCACTTTGTATTTGCACTAGCAAAACGGTGGAGTTTGCTAACCCCGAGTAATCGGGGTGGATGTCTGTTTTTGCATTCGGTTTTGGAGCATAACACAGTGGTCGCATGAAGGATGATGAAAGATGATCGATACTAATCACATGAGGAACCGTACATCGTGTGTTGGTTCATTGTACTTTATTTTCATTCTTTGTATTGTTCCGTTATGCAGGTGTAGTTGTATTTTGTCCCTGGGCATGAGTTGTATTTGAGTTGTATGTATTTGTGGAAAGACCAAATCGGTCTACTGAGTCATTGTAGCCTCGAAGGCATTGTTGAGATGTTAAATGTCGTTACCAGCCTGGTAGATCCTTGAGGAAAGGGTCTACGGCGTGTAATATCCCTGAGTGGATTGGGGGTGTTACAGGATTCCCACTCAATACGATTGCACAACTTCGCAAAATATTATACTAAAGTACCAACTCAGCACGACATATCACATAAGGTAACCAATAACAACTCGAAAAGAAAATCCACGAGGTATCCTTTTAAAGGAAATCTTTTGAAAATCCTAGGATTTGTATGCTATTTAAAATAAACTTCAAAAGTAATTTTGGTACCTCGGGTTGTTTCATCAAAACTTGTAAACAACATACTTTAACCGTCTCATTTGAAATCATTTGAAGTCATCATGCCTCTACGTATCATCATCACCGTTAACAACTAACAAGTTAACCATGCAAGATCATCAAATCATTCTTACATACTCTAACATTTCCAAATCCGAGTTTGAACTTTACATCGAGTGAGATTTTTCATCTTTCACTATATTTTTTAAAATAAAAATCGCATTGGTTTTTGAAATAAAATATTTTTATGGTGTGAAAGATTTTTGAAAATCATTCACTCGAATTATTTGAAAATACAACAATACGTTAAAAATCATTTTCGAAAATTCTCCCAACACTTCACAAACATCAACGACGGTAATATTTTACAAAATGTCTACATGTACTTTAAAACAACTCTTTCAAATACCATCGAGGTTTTATTTGAGAATCCAAGGCCGGCTTGCCAATTCCAAATAATTCTCAAAGTATACACGGAGCCGCCGATTAATCGAACCGTCAAAACTTTGTGAAGTTTCCAGGAAAGTGTTTTTGAACACACACAGCAGACATAATTTATCAATTCATCAAACACAATCAAATATCACCTAGCAATACGAAAAGTCTTAACACACATTCACGCACAACAGTTGTTATCACTAGACACCACGTAGAGAATACAACTACAGGTGATTGGCTGTAAAAGTTAGACCTAACGGCTATAATGCGGTTCCATAGCCTCTGCCCAGGTTGATTAATGCGCGTTACAACAAAGATTAACGTGCGCTAAACACGCCACGTTAGCGCGCGTTAGGCTCGTATTAAGCCTGTGCTAACTGCTCTAATCACCAACACGGTTGTAAACATATATGAGGTAATACTAGACTCGAAGGTTACAAATAAGCAACAACATACGAGTCTAAATGTCATCGATTCACATAATTATAACATCTCACAAGCAACCATCAAAAGAAAATCATCCTACAAAAACGAAAATTTTACTTCTCAATAAAGAGGACTATCTCAACACATACCTACCGATGGACTCAACATTCACGTTACTATTTTAAATCATAAAACTGGCACCACTGCTCAACAACGAGAGCATCATCAATACGCATCTTCTGACCAACATTCATGAAACCGAAAAGTTACAAACGAGAGTCACGTCTTGAGTATATTTTGAATGTTGGAATATTTATTCCACACATTATTTAATTTGTGTTTTGATGATTAAAGTTGCTAAACTACAAAACAACATCGAGGCGAAGCAAAACGGCGAAGGCATTTAAGACGCAAAATTGCAACTGGATCGCATTAGCGCACGCTAAGGGACATATGTTAGCGCACGCTAACGAGGAGTCAGCTGCATTCCAGCCTAGTATCGAAGTAAGCTGCAGTGAAGTCAGCAGATGGATAGCGCACGCTACACTCTATTATTAGCGCACGCTACCCTCTATTATTAGCGCACGCTACAAAGGATGATTTGCGCACGCTAAGATGTTTGAATCTGGTCAATCCGAACGTTGGGAAAAGCAGGTCAAAGTCAGCATATCAAACGGTCACTTTGACAATCCATGCAACGGATATATTGGATTAGCGCACGCTACAAAGAAAGTGGTAGCGCACGCTAACTGTTAAGGGCAGTAGCTACTGGACTGAAATATAAAATGATTAACGCACGCTACATGAAAGCCTTTACGTACGCTAGAGCAAAAATGTGCGATAGCGCACGCTAAGAAGGAAGGCTAGCGCACGCTAGCTAGTCAACTGGCAGCAACGGCTAGTAAGGAGGAAGAAGGCTATAAATACCAAGGAGTTGGTATTATTCCATACAACAACATTGAGCAAAGCATACATACGTGTTATATCATTGTAAACATTATAGTTGTTGTTCTTGAGCTTAATTAAGAGTGATTGAGTGTTATACACAAGATCATACACGAGCGATAAAAAGAAAAGATACGATTTGATTCGGTGTTATTAGGATCAAGGATCCGGCATTGTTAGAATCACAATCGCGATCTTAGTGAGGTTTATCTAGTACCGATAGAAAGCTAGAGTGGTTGATTCCTTATCCAATAGAAAAGGAAAAACGGTTTTACTCGGACCGATAGAAGACGAGCTTGTAACGGTAATCCCTCGACCGATAGAAGAGAGGCGTAGAGGTTTTGATCTTAAGCCTAAGGAAAAAGATACATCGAGAGAGGACGTAGGCTTCGTTAATAGCCGAACCTCTATAAATCCCTGTGTGATTTATTTTCCGCAATTTATTTTCGCTTCCGCATAAAACGGCGCAAATATCCGATTTGGTACCCAACAATTGGTATCAGAGCGGTACTCCTATACGCGGCTTAACATCCGAGGAGAAAAGATCCAATGGCGTTCCAAATGGCTCCAGTCGAAGGCCTTGCTCTCAACCGACCACCATTTTTTGATGGCGCAAACTTCATGACATGGAAGAAGAAGATGTCGATATTCATTCGAGCTTACGACATCGAACTTTGGAAGGTGATTTGTCTTGGTCCCAAAATCCCGACGAACTCAAACGGAACTCTCAAAACCTTTGAAGAGTATGACGATGCGGATTGGAAAAACGACCATTATAATTGCAAAGCGACGCAATTATTATACTGTGCTTTAAATCCGGAAGAACACAACCGAATATCATCGTGTGATAGTGCCAAAGAAATCTGGAAAATGCTTGAGGTAACACACGAAGGTACGTCGCAAGTCAAGGAGACGAAGATAAACATGCTCCTTCACGATTATGAATTATTCCAAATGAAGGACGATGAATCCATCTCGATTATGCTCGACCGATTTTCGGTCATCACTAATGGATTAGCATGTTTTGGAAAACCACTTTCGAGTAGTGAGAAAGTAAAGAAAATTCTACGATCACTACCTCGAGAATGGGGCCAGTGCAGTTACGGCAATAATGGAATCCAAAGATTTAAATACTCTCGATTTTAGTGCTCTCGTTGGTTCTCTTATCAACTACGAGATTGTTCTAAAATCTCGGAATGCCAAACCAAAACCGAAGGAGAGGTCGATAGCCTTCAAGACTAAAATGTCGAAGAAGAAAGAAGAAACCCCGGTGGACGAGAGTGACGAAGAAATGGCATATCATGCCAAAAATATTAATAAGTTCCAACACTTATTAAACCGGAGGAAGAAGGACATTCAAGCGGGCGAACCTAAAAAATTCGACAACACTTGTCGATTATGTGGTAAACCAGGCCACTTTGCTAAGAACTGTCGAGTAAAGCAAAAGGAGGTTCTAATCGCAACATGGAGCGACGAAGATCCCGATGAAGATTTTCTTGAACAAAATAATCTCGCGCTCATGGCCCGGAGTTCATTCGACGATAGCGACGTCGAAAGCCAAGTAAGTAATTCTTACGACGAACTTTTTGAAGCATTTGAGTTATTACATACGGACTATCAAAATGCTTTAAATGAAATTAAGTCCCTCAAGTCTAAATATAAAGCTTTGGAAATTGAATATTCCAAAATACTTGAAAAAGGGAAATTTTTCGAAATTGATCATTCGAAATGCCTTGAAAATGAAAAAATATTTAAAAATGAACTTTTAAAAGTTAAAGAGGAACTAAAAATTTTGACAAAGAAATTTTCGTATGGTAACGATAAATTTGAACAAATGTTATGTGTTCAAAAATATACTCTAAATAAAGAGGGGTTAGGATTCAAATCACGTTCAAAACGAATCCACAATTTCAAAATACCCCGATGTGAAAAATGTTTGAAAATTGGGCATCACATTTCAAATTGCAAAAGCCCAAAACGGACGATAAAAATTAAAAAGATTTGGGTTCCTAAAGGAACAAACGTTTCAAACATCGTCTATGTTTCAAAAGAAAAGCCAACTATCGGTTGGATCCCCAAAAATAAACTTTGACAAATGATATTTTACAAAGGGGGAGAAGGAAATAATATTTTCAGGGGGAGTTTATACCCTTATTAATGCATAAATTGGTATCATGCATACTTATATTTCATTTGGTATCCTTTATATTTTTTTTTTTACTTTTTGATGAAAACAAAAAGGGGGAGAAAGATATGAATTGAGATAAAAATGATAAAAATGAGAAGGAGATGAAGAGGAGATAAAAATGAGAAAATGAGAAAAATCGAAGAAGTCGAAAAGAAAAGAAAAGCATACAACGACGGAGTTGAAAAATAAAGGAAATGTCGAAAAGAAAAGAGAATTGGAGAAACTAACGAAACGATCAAAGCCGAAAACTTTGATTCGTATAAATATACATATATTATTCTTACAGATTATCCAATTCAAGAGTTGTTTTGTAATCATCAAAAGGGGGAGATTGTTGGAATATTTATTCCACATTATTTAATTTGTGTTTTGATGATTAAAGTTGCTAAACTACAAAACAACATCGAGGCGAAGCAAAACGGCGAAGGCAGACGAAGACGCAAAATTGCAACTGGATCGCATTAGCGCACGCTAAGGGACATATGTTAGCGCACGCTAACGAGGAGTCACCGCATTCCACCTAGTATCAAGTAAGCCGCAGTGAAGTCGCCAGGATGGATAGCGCACGCTACACTCTATTATTAGCGCACGCTACCCTCTATTATTAGCGCACGCTACAAAGGATGATTTGCGACGCTAAGATGTTTGAATCGTCAATCCGAGCGTTGGGAAAAGCAGGTCAAAGTCAGCATATCAAACGGTCACTTTGACAATCCATGCAACGGATATATTGGATTAGCGCACGCTACAAAGAAAGTGGTAGCGCACGCTAATCGTAAGGCGAGCTACTTTGGATGAAATATAAAATGATTAACGACGCTACATGAAAGCCTTTACGTACGCTAGAGCAAAAATGTGCGATAGCGCACGCTAAGAAGGAAGGCTAGCGCACGCTAGCTAGTCAACCGGCGAACGGCTAGTAAGGAGGAAGAAGGCTATAAATACCAAGGAGTTGGTATTATTCCATACAACAACATTGAGCAAAGCATACATACGTGTTATATCATTGTAAACATTATAGTTGTTGTTCTTGAGCTTAATTAAGAGTGATTGAGTGTTATACACAAGATCATACACGAGCGATAAAAAGAAAAGATACGATTTGATTCGGTGTTATTAGGATCAAGGATCCGGCATTGTTAGAATCACAATCGCGATCTTAGTGAGGTTTATCTAGTACCGATAGAAAGCTAGAGTGGTTGATTCCTTATCCAATAGAAAAGGAAAAACGGTTTTACTCGGACCGATAGAAGACGAGCTTGTAACGGTAATCCCTCGACCGATAGAAGAGAGGCGTAGAGGTTTTGATCTTAAGCCTAAGGAAAAAGATACATCGAGAGAGGACGTAGGCTTTGTTAATAGCCGAACCTCTATAAATCCCTGTGTGATTTATTTTCCGCAATTTATTTTCGCTTCCGCATAAAACGGCGCAAATATCCGATTTGGTACCCAACAATTGGTATCAGAGCGGTACTCCTATACGCGGCTTAACATCCGAGGAGAAAAGATCCAATGGCGTTCCAAATGGCTCGGTCGAAGGCCTTGCTCTCAACCGACCACCATTTTTGATGGCGCAAACTTCATGACATGGAAGAAGAAGATGTCGATATTCATTCGAGCTTACGACATCGAACTTTGGAAGGTGATTTGTCTTGGTCCCAAAATCCCGATTTAACTCAAACGGAACTCTCAAAACCTTTGAAGAGTATGACGATGCGGATTGAAAAGCGACCATTATAATTGCAAAGCGACGCAATTATTATCTCGTGCTTTAAATCCTAAGAACACAACCGAATATCATCGTGTGATAGTGCCAAAGAAATGGAAAATGCTTGAGGTAACACACGAAGGTACGTCGCAAGTCAAGGAGACGAAGATAAACATGCTCCTTCACGATTATGAATTATTCCAAATGAAGGACGATGAATCCATCTCGATTATGCTCGACCGATTTTCGGTCATCACTAATGGATTAGCATGTTTTGGAAAACCACTTTCGAGTAGTGAGAAAGTAAAGAAAATTCTCCGATCACTACCTCGAGAATGGGACGGTGCAGTTACGGCAATAATGGAATCCAAAGATTTAAATACTCTCGATTTTAGTGCTCTCGTTGGTTCTCTTATCAACTACGAGATTGTTCTAAAATCTCGGAATGCCAAACCAAAACCGAAGGAGAGGTCGATAGCCTTCAAGGCTAAAATGTCGAAGAAGAAAGAAGAAACCTTACTGACGAGAGTGACGAAGAAATGGCATATCATGCCAAAAATATTAATAAGTTCCAACACTTATTAAACCGGAGGAAGAAGGACATTCAAGCGGCGAACCTAAAAATTCGACAACACTTGTCGATTATGTGGTAAACTGTGCCACTTTGCTAAGAACTGTCGAGTAAAGCAAAAGGAGGTTCTAATCGCAACATGGAGCGACGAAGATCCCGATGAAGATTTTCTTGAACAAAATAATCTCGCGCTCATGGCCCGGAGTTCATTCGACGATAGCGACGTCGAAAGCCAAGTAAGTAATTCTTACGATTTAACTTTTTGAAGCATTTGAGTTATTACATACGGACTATCAAAATGCTTTAAATGAAATTAAGTCCCTCAAGTCTAAATATAAAGCTTTGGAAATTGAATATTCCAAAATACTTGAAAAAGGGAAATTTGTCGAAATTGATCATTCGAAATGCCTTGAAAATGAAAATATTTTGAAAAATGATCTTTTAAAAGTTCAAGATGAACTAAAAATTTTGACAAAGAAATTTTCGTGCGGCAACGATAAATTTGAACAAATGTTATGTGTTCAAAAATATACTCTAAATAAAGAGGGGTTAGGATTCAAATCACGTTCGAAAAACGAATCCGTCAATTTCAAAATACCCCGATGTGAAAAATGTTTGAAAATTGGGCATCACATTTCAAATTGCAAAAGCCCAAAACGGACGATAAAAATTAAAAAGATTTGGGTTCCTAAAGGAACAAACGTTTCAAACATCGTCTATGTTTCAAAAGAAAAGCCAACTATCGGTTGGATCCCCAAAAATAAACTTTGACAAATGATATTTTACAAAGGGGGAGAAGGAAATAATATTTTCAGGGGGAGTTTATACCCTTATTAATGCATAAATTGGTATCATGCATACTTATATTTCATTTGGTATCCTTTATATTTTTTTTTTTTACTTTTTGATGAAAACAAAAAGGGGGAGAAAGATATGAATTGAGATAAAAATGATAAAAATGAGAAGGAGATGAAGAGGAGATAAAAATGAGAAAATGAGAAAAATCGAAGAAGTCGAAAAGAAAAGAAAAGCATACAACGACGGAGTTGAAAAATAAAGGAAATGTCGAAAAGAAAAGAGAATTGGAGAAACTAACGAAACGATCAAAGCCGAAAACTTTGATTCGTATAAATATACATATATTATTCTTACAGATTATCCAATTCAAGAGTTGTTTTGTAATCATCAAAAAGGGGGAGATTGTTGGAATATTTATTCCACACATTATTTAATTTGTGTTTTGATGATTAAAGTTGCTAAACTACAAAACAACATCGAGGCGAAGCAAAACGGCGAAGCAGACGAAGACGCAAAAATTGCAATCTGGACTGCATTAGCGCACGCTAAGGGACATATGTTAGCGCACGCTAACGAGGAGTCAGCTGCATTCCAGCCTAGTATCGAAGTAAGCTGCAGTGAAGTCAGCAGATGGATAGCGCACGCTACACTCTATTATTAGCGCACGCTACCCTCTATTATTAGCGCACGCTACAAAGGATGATTTGCGCACGCTAAGATGTTTGAATCTGGTCAATCCGAACGTTGGGAAAAGCAGGTCAAAGTCAGCATATCAAACGGTCACTTTGACAATCCATGCAACGGATATATTGGATTAGCGCACGCTACAAAGGAAGTGGTAGCGCACGCTAACTGTTAAGGGCAGTAGCTACTGGACTGAAATATAAAGTGATTAACGCACGCTACATGAAAGCCTTTACGTACGCTAGAGCAAAAATGTGCGATAGCGCACGCTAAGAAGGAAGGCTAGCGCACGCTAGCTAGTCAACTGGCAGCAACGGCTAGTAAGGAGGAAGAAGGCTATAAATACCAAGGAGTTGGTATTATTCCATACAACAACATTGAGCAAAGCATACATACGTGTTATATCATTGTAAACATTATAGTTGTTGTTCTTGAGCTTAATTAAGAGTGATTGAGTGTTATACACAAGATCATACACGAGCGATAAAAAGAAAAGATACGATTTGATTCGGTGTTATTAGGATCAAGGATCCGGCATTGTTAGAATCACAATCGCGATCTTAGTGAGGTTTATCTAGTACCGATAGAAAGCTAGAGTGGTTGATTCCTTATCCAATAGAAAAGGAAAAACGGTTTTACTCGGACCGATAGAAGACGAGCTTGTAACGGTAATCCCTCGACCGATAGAAGAGAGGCGTAGAGGTTTTGATCTTAAGCCTAAGGAAAAAGATACATCGAGAGAGGACGTAGGCTTCGTTAATAGCCGAACCTCTATAAATCCCTGTGTGATTTATTTTCCGCAATTTATTTTCGCTTCCGCATAAAACGGCGCAAATATCCGATTTGGTACCCAACATTGAAGACCTTATTTGAGTTAAAAACTCGAGTTTTGAAAACTTATAGTATGAGATGAGAATGAAATATCAGTAGTTTGAAGTCTAAAAATTTTCGACTTTGAGGTCATCATACAAAAATCAAAAATTTTCCTCCATTGGAGAACATTTTAAAAATTTACGTGGCTCCCCGGAAGCCTTCGAAACTAAAAATTCCAAGGTTGTTGCTCTTGCAAGAAAAACAGTTCATACAAGGATACATTTGTCCATATCATTCTTCATTCTAGCACAAAACGGGAATTAACAAATATATGTCACTTACTCACGATGCACCTTCAAATACTACTACATAACACAGAATCATACAGGCTCGTATAGCTCGTGGTACAACATGTAGTAGGGAGACTTACATCCACAGATCGCACGAAGATGATGGCTGCACCCTGATACTAATCACGGCCGACATCCCAGACGACGCGTCGCGACACGACTCAGTCAGACAAAATCTGACAATACAAGACTCAACAACACATAACTCGACCCGACAGCCTAGGTTTCCTCAACCTAAGCTCTGATACCATAAATGTAACACCCCCAGATCGAACCGGGAATATTACACGCCGCAGACCCTCTCCGCGAGGATCCACCAGGCTAGACATCAAAACAACACATTACATTACATACCGACGAATCAAAATAACGAACCAATACACCGATTTGGTCTTTCGACACTGACTTACAAATAACAATACATAAAACTCACCCAGACTCATACACACGCAAGGGTAAAATAATTACCATCACAAACAATAAGACAGCGGAAAAGACAATACAATGGACTCTGACTAACTGAACCCAAAACTGGCCTTCGTGTGATTAGTATCATTCGTCTTTCATCATCCCTCGTACCGATCCTGTGTCTTGCTCCCGAAAACCTGCATGTACCTGGACACAATACAGATATCCACCCCCCGATTACTCGGGGGTTAGCAAAACTCCACTGTTTCGCTAGTGCAAGTATAAAGTGCAAGAACGATCCATACACAACACATTCCGAGAATACAACGAAAGACTTCCCGAGGTATATTTAGTTAAAAATAGTTCAAGTCTTGAAAGTAGAAACGAAGTAAGTAAGCACTTTGAAAACACTTCCAAATCTCGGGAGTTTTGAAAACATTTGAAATTGAAAAGTTCTTAATTCCTCGAAAGTCATTTAGGGTCACAGCCCCAAAGTTCTTTTCCCAAAATGCAAATCCGTTAACAAAACGCGGGGTCCACGATCCAACCATTACGGTCACAAAACACAGGGTCCACGACCCGATCATCCACTTCAATTCACTTACAAGGACACATTAAACATAACACATTATTCCTATGCCATTCTTGCCAAGCACCAAGACCTGATATATAATGTATCTCGACCCCGAGCGCAAAGCATTGTGATACTCCGTACATATCACAATTAATCAACAAAACATCAACATCAATATCACAGCAACCACACTTGGTAACCCGTGGCCGTACCCATTAGTATCGGCCCCCAGAGGTCCCGTCGGACCATCCCCAGGTGGGAAACCACTTCCGCGGCCGTACCCATTAGTATCGGCCCCCAGAGGTCCCGTCGAACCGTCCCCAGGTGGAAGAACATCAACACACGCACCCAAGTCCACTTCCGTGGCCGTACCCATTAGTATCGGCCCCCAGAGGCCACATGCCATCCCCAGGTGGAAGAGTAACAACTCATAGATTACAAAACCACGACTCTCAAAGGCCAAACACACAAAATATATATAGTCGAGGTACCTTGCTAGAATGGCCAAATTATCCAACACGTGCTCACGACCCAGAACTATATCAATTCACAAGGAAGCACAAGATCTCAACAGCACCGAACGACACAACCAATATCACATAAACTCCCATATTCATCCATAACCACGTGACTCCAAACACATAATTTGACAAAAGAATTACACTTTACATTTACCAACGACATAATCATACGCAATGACATCACAAGAAAGTGGGGTGATCCTATACTCGACACTAGCACACATATTCAACTAAGCATATTAATTCCCGACACACACGGGTCACCTTTACGAAAACCATGATAGTAAATGTACCGATTCTTTTGAAAAATGGTTATAAATATTTATTTAGCACATATCGACGATTAACAACCATAATATCCACAAAACACGAAATGTATGGGCAAGATACTTGCCTCGATAATCGATACCGGCACTCCTACAATCACGGATCAGTCGGGACACCTCGAACACCTACGATTCCCCGGCGAAGGAAAAGAATACACCCACGATCGAGAAGCTTGAAGAAAACGACGAACGGAAGGGTTCCGACTCGAGTTCTTCACAAGAGTTCGACCCTAACAACATATAATCAATAAATCATCGATCATACGAGGAAGAATAATCGTAGAACGCCTGAAAACCCCTCTATGACATTTTACCGGACACCTTCAAGGCGTCGATCAAGAACTCGACCAAAACAACGAATCGATACGATCCAACCATGGAATAACAAGGGACAAGATGTAATACATCTTAATAATCATCAATCCATCATAATACCAAGTTAAATCGGATTAAACGGACGAAAACAACCAAAACACCCAAATTCCCCAAAACTAGATTTCTAGGAAATCTGACCTGATTCGGTAGATCGGAGGATGTTATAGGATGGATGATTGATGATATGAACTCCAAGACTTCATGGATTTATTGTCCAACAACATCTCTCCATGATTAACCAATCTCCAGCCGCGGAAGGGAAGAAAACGAGTGAGAAATGGCTGAAGAAAAGCGTCACGGCCTTAAATAAAGCCGATCACGGCCGTTACGACGAATCGCCATGGCTTACGACGAATCGGCTATGGCGAACTCACCGCCTGGAAATGCCGGAACGTTACGATGCACGGCCAGGGCCTTACGACGAATCGGCCTTACGTGCGAATCGCCGATCACTACCGACGTTACTCGGCGGCTTTGGCCCCAAAGATGCCCAGCCATGACTCGGCCGGGACCAACTCCGACAGCCCGAACGACCCCGAAACCCGAACCTGAGTACGAATCGAAGATACATTTATGAAGTACTCGCAAAGACGAATCCGAGCACTAAGAGAACACACGATTCCGACCACCCGAAGGCTCGGAATTCGACAACGGAAGTAATTACCCAAAACTTTGGGAAATTACGAAAATGGCCCAAAACGTCCGAAAATCACGATACGCGATCAAAACACCAAACCAAAGCTCGCAACATGAATAATAACATTAAATGAACTTACGAGAAACTCGAAACAACAGTTTCGGACGAGATTCGCAAGAATCGAACTCAAGTGCGGAAAAGTCGCTAAAAAGCTCGGAACTCAACAAAACGATACCGAAACGAACTCGGATGACAAAAAGTGCAGAATTAATCATTCTCGAAATGACGAAACGGTCATGAGCGAGTCGTCAAAACGGACTCCGGCCGAAAAAGAAATTTACCGAAAATCGAAAATTGCGGATATTACAGGTGTTACGGTCGTAACATTCCTCACTTACGGCCGTAACATAAGAACATTACGGGCGTAATGTGTCTGTCTTACGGCCGTAACTTGCCCCTGGAATGAAACTGGGCAATTCAACGAAGTCGACATACGGCCATATCAATACACGATTACAGCCGTATCAATTCATACGGCCGTAACTCATGCATGTTACGCCCATAACTTCTCACTGGACCAAAGTGCAAGAAAATGAAGTCTTGTTACGGATACACTCCCGACGAATTCAAGTCAGAAACTAAAGCGCTAAAATAAAACGTGATTCCGACTACCCGAGGGTTCGGAAATGACAAGGATAGCAATTACCCCAAAACTTTGGGAAATTACAAAATGGCCCAAAACACCTGGAATGCGCAATACACGATCGAAACACCAAGAAAAAGCTCATAATAACATGAGATGGATCTTCGGTAACCCCGAAACGGCAGTTCCGAACAACGATTACGAGAATCGAACGAAATAGCGACGAAAATGACATTAAGTGCGGGATTGAGTAAACCAAGTCCGAAACAAGCTCGGATGACAAAAAGTCCAGTATTAAATATTCTTGAAATGTCAATACGGTTACAAGCGAACCACTAAAAGCAAGAATTATGCAAAAATGAAAAATACCAGAAAAGAAAAATGTAGATATTACAAATATGCTCCTTATAAGTCTCTCTAAGGCCTTGTTGCTTGAAATAATGACTAACAAAATCATATACAGATAAACCATTACCAGCGCGCCTGTTACAATAAGCAATTATGTCAAGGATGTGGTGTAGGAGAACGTATTTTTGATATTGATGAGAATGTATTTTATTTTCTATTCAGATATATTTTGGTAAGATTGATGTGTTGTGTTGTTAAATCTAGAAAAAACTGGTTTATGGTGCAGTTGGTAAATTCAGACCAGCCCTGTGTTGCACACGATCGTTCCCATCGTGGGTTACGATCGTGTGCAACCTGCCAACGGTCATGGGCTACTACTGTCGTGCGCATCCTGCCATGACCGTGTGCACACGATGGCTAGTCCCATTATGGGCACGATTGTGTGCCCCGACATCACTCAGCAGCTGTAAGATACAGGGCCCGGCAGCGCCCGCAAGCTGTAGGAAACAGCGCCCATATACTGTAGGCATAGCGCTCGGCAGCATAGACAAAAACATTGAATGATGTGCACATTAGAGCAAAACAATTACCTTATATAGGCAACAACATGACGACATGGAATCTACTCCAAATCAAACTCCTGACAACAACATGTCCAGGTTCGAAGGTCGACCTAATAAGAAACTTTGTTTTCTTCGACTTTATAAACAAGTGGGGTGGTAGCTCGAACAGTAAGAGTCAGACTGGCTTGCACAGAGTTAGAGAGCTTTTCAAAAGTGTGCATTGTCAACTCATGGTCTCTTGATGTAGCTTCTCCCCTCTCATCAAACCAATTCTCTAAAATTAGGCGAAATATCTCAAGTAACGAGAAAACATGCAAACGCCTCGCCCACAACTTACGATTATTAAAGCATTCAACAACATTGGATGTCAAGAAGTTATAGCGTCGTACCGAACACTTTGACCTAGCCCACCTCTCTGGCCTAATTTCAGAAAGGCGCATGTGAGCCCCATTAGGGCTTTCAATATGTAGTTTCGAAAAGTAGTTTTCAAAAACTTCTTCACGATGCGTGTAGGCAGCAGTTCTAAAGAGTCCTATATCATGAGCACCGTAGGAGGTCAGATTTTTTGCAAGATGATGATAGCACAACCCATGGAATGCATTCGGATAGACAGCTCGAATAGCATTCTTAATGCTCGTATGTTGGTCACTCACAATCAGTAAATCTTCCATCGGATTGTAGCATCTGTGCAGGTTATACAGAAAATAAGCCCATGACTCGTCGTTCTCTATCGGACCGAGACCAACTGCAAGTGGAAATACTTGCTCGTTCTCGTCAAATGTGACCGCCGCAAATAGAGTTCCTTTATTCCTTCCCTTCAGGTGGGTCCCATCAACTATAATCACCAGTCGAAGGCACGTATCAAATGCCCTAATACTCTGTCCGAGTGCAACGAACATGTGGCAAAGCACTCCCTCACGAGTCGTCTTCAAATCATAAATTGTCCCTGGATTACGCTGTTTCAACAAATACAGATAAGATGGGAGCCTCTGATACGACTCATCAAAGCCGCCATATGTATTCTCTATTGCTATATTCCTCGTCCGGAGAGTAAAACTGTATAACATGTTAATGTCGTACTCCTACACATCTCTGCAATCATCTCCTTTGGCCTCAAAGTGGCCCCCCACCGGTCAATCTTTTAGCAAAATAATGGGCGACAACCTCAGAAGTGACCGACCGTGCAGCAGCACGGTTTAAGTCAGGGTGACAGCTGTACTCCAAGGTCAACTTAGTAATTCTCCAAATGGTTGCACCCTCAATAGCACACAACCTAAACTGACAATTGTTTCTCACACTCTTACAGACAAACACTATACGTTTATCGGCGGAACGATCAGTGATACACTGTAATATATTTCCCAAATGATACATTTCTACAGTTATCCTCAACTATGTCTTGGACCGAAAGGTGGCCCCCACCTCTACAGTGACAGGTGGAGGCTGCTCGACCCAACCCAAATTCCCGGCACTACCGGGGTCCGGAAATGGAATGATCCAATTACGCATTGAACGTTGATGCTCATACTCGCTCGCAGATTGATGGTCGGATGAGAAGTTCCGATGACTCATAATCCTATCCATTTGGGCAGGTTGACGAACCCAAGTAAGAAACTCCGCAAATAGTGACTCAAGCAAGTCTTTACAACAATCTTCATCTTCGGATGTATGCACCTCCTCACTTTCCTCATCTTCCTCATCTTCCTCATCTTGCTCGTATTGATAATCTTTGGAAGGCATGTCATACTTTATGTTGTCGGGATCTACTCTCGAGCTGCTACATCCCATATTAACCTCGGGAGTGGAGGAGTGCCGTTCTCAACATAGACCTCAGGATCCTCCTTGTATTCTACTAGTAATCAAAGTATCTCGGTATCGCCCCGTAATAGGACTTTTACTTTGTTTCCCTTGGCCATGTGTGTCAAGTACCATAATTTGTAATCGGACTCATTTGGACCACCCAAACCCTCTCTGATAACCCCCACAAGGTTTGCACGACTAACTTTACTCGTGTCGATGTAGATAAAAAAGGAGTCCCCGTCTATATATGTTGATCGCTCCCAATGACCACCGTGATGTATCAAAATACGCTGCCACGACATTTGATTACAAAAAGATTAATAACTATTCAGAAAACTGAGCGAACAATATTCGAAAAACGGTCTGCCTTGGACACGACTGATGCACACGGTCGTATGCTACCGTGTGCAGCAATTGTGTGCAAGTTTTTGGCCATGAACACGATCGCTGCACACGATTGTAGACGATCGTGTTAAACGATCGTGGACACGTTAGTTGTGCGCACGATGTCAAGGTCGTTGCACACGATCGTTGCACACGGTGGCTTGCCATCGTGTGCAGCCATCGTGTCCGGAAGAACTTGTCAGAAAAAAGAAATTTCAGCGGTAAAATATTGATGCATACCTTATTTATGAACCCAGAAGCACGACAAATGAAGTCCTATTTGAACGTCAACTTTTTTTTTTCGAATAATCTTGTGATTTTTATAAGATTTTTGAGAGACCCTTTGTAAAAAATGTTTGTGTTGTTTTGATGTATAGGTTGTAGTTAAATTTTGGTTGTTGGACATTAGTATCGATCGGTTTTGAGCAGATGAGGAAAATAAAAAATAAAAAAGAAAAGAAAAATAGTTTAAATTAAATAAAACACAAAAAAAGAGAAAGTCAACACAACAACTTTTGGAAGGACATTTTAGTTTTTTAATCAAAATGGTACTAAAAACTTATACTCTTATGAATGGGGATATATAACTTGTCAATTTCATGATTTGGTATTAAAAATTGATTCCCTCTAATATTTTTTTAATAGTAATATATCTAATATTACTATTAAAAATTGATTTGGTATTAAAAATTGATTCCCTCTAATATTTTTTTATAATATATCTATACTTCCTTATAAAACAAGCATACTCAAATCATAGAATTCAAGATAAATGGTTTTCCTCAATTCTCATAGCTTTGAAACTGAAAACCTTTCACATTTCTTTAATTAATACTAAAAGGAAAATCAGAAAACAGCCGGTCAAATTCAGCTCATCCGTATTAAAATACTATTTTTATTGCCATGTGAATATTTTATTATTTATATAAAACTAACCTTATTGTAAAATTAATTACACGTTTTTTGGAAACAATGAAATGATTATTTATATCTAAAATTGTTATTCTATAATTTCGGAATGAAATGAGTAAAGCGTATTGTATAAAAGTTTTCAATTGTAATAACTAAATTTGTCAAAAGTTTTAACTTCTTACCATTTATCTCCAAGTAAGTAAATCTACATTACGGTTTATATGTATATGTTTACCACTTGAGTAAAAAAGTAAAATAGGGCTTTAAAAGAATTGCTGATCGTATTCAAGAAAATATATACCATTACATTCTCAGTTTTGATTATGAATTTATATATTGAATAATATGTGTAATTATAGAAGTGGCTTTTTAAATAAAAAAAACATGCGTGAAAAGTAGAATAAACGTAAAAAAAAAAAAAAAAAAAGATTCCGAATAGGTTATTCTGATTAATCTACCATAAGTCATAAGAAGACCTTCACAAGATTACGTGCAATTAATCAAGTTTCATTACTTTAATTAATTTGTTTCAAAATATATATTTCGTGAAAGTTAAGAAATTGCATGAAAAGTATAGAAAATGTAAACTAATATTTTGATTTTTTAGGATTAAATTTTCCTGCTATGTATTACATTAATGTACCATAAATCACGTTGGGTTGTAGTTTATTAATGATAAATAGCCCTACTTGGCACTTGGAGAGTTCTGGTAATTAAAAATTAGAGTTAAATGCAATTAAACTACTTCATTACATTAATTATTTGGTGTTAGAATAACTACAACATGCAGAAACTTCATTTCTACTAATAATTTCACAACTTCATCACGTTTCGGATGGCACATGCAAACATAAGCGAACTTAATTCATCCAAAGATGACTCGGTTAGTGCCGGAGCCATGACTTGATACCCGGAGCTGCCAATAGTGAAAATTTATAAAATTAAATACTTGCTATATCACAAAAGTCATCTAGTAGCGAATCTGCAGCATTGAATTTCTTAGCAATTTCCTTCTTAATATGCACTACCAAAAGATGATTAAGAGAGTCATCTTCCATTTTATTGCGACGTGGAGTCTTAATATTCATAGCTGAAAAGGGTCGCTCAATTGTAGCTATAGAGACTGGAAGCGTGAGAATAAGTGTCACAATTCTAAACACAAGTGGATATATTTTAGAGTTCCTAGTTTTCACCAACCATTGGCATAAATCAAAAATAATTTCCAATGTCCTAAAATCAGAAAGTTGCCGCACATGATCAAAATGCTCAAATTGTATTCTTAATTGTAGCATCTCAGAATATGCAAAGTCTTTTGGATAAAAATTTTGTACCAATTTGTAAATATCATCAATTCTGAAAGAAATGGCCTCCCCCTTGGATCTAATGTCGAGCTAAGAATAATCAATTTCACTATATTGTCATTTAACTTGTTCAATTCTCGTTCAAATTTATTTTTTAGGTAGGAGGCCACTATATATATATATATATATATATATATATATATAAAGGTTGAGAGGGCTATGGCCTCCAAGGTATGACTCCTCCACAAAAATAATATGCTTTTTTGTTTTATAATTTTTAAATAATGGAGGCATTTTTTTGCCTTTTTGTTCAGGGCATGAGAAACCCTAGGACCGGCCCTGACGAGTAGTGATTATGCTGGATATACCAACTCCACAAATACAGTCATATCTAAAATACAAATCCATGTGGAAGCAGATATTTATCGAGATCATTCATTTTTATTATAATGTCATATTTTTGACCAAAAAGAAATATACAGTGTAACCTCTTTAAATTAATACTCGATAAATTAATAACCTCTATAAAATTAATATTTTTTCCGGTTCCCGACCTGGGCCCCAAGCGTAAATTAATAATTCCAATAAATTGATAAGATAATAATTTTTTTGAGATCCCTTCATAAATCAAGGGTCACATCAACATCATAAATTAATAATCTCAGAAAATTACAAAGATAATTAAGACAACTTAGTAAAATATGACTCTAGTGTTGATTGTTTTCTATTGAAATTCAAATCAAAATGAATCTCATCTTTTACTTTTTTCACGGCACTTAAAAGCTCTGGCGTGGTATAGTCTGACTGCATGAAAAAATTATGAAGGATTTTTTGAGAAGTCATTATGTTTGTTGGTATGCTTTTACAAATCTTTTGTTATGTGTATATATATATATATAGGAAATAGATCATATGAAAACTAATTACCTTGTGAAATCTATAAACTTTTGTAGGTCATTGATATTAGTGATCTAACGGCTGTAGATGAGTAGAATTATATGCATTTGTGTATTTTTTATTGCATTATTTGTTGCATATACTAGCGACCAGCTTGATGCAACAAATAATAACAAATATGCAATGAAATTACGTAATAATGCAATTGGTTTCTAGATTTCACCATTAAGGGTGTTTCCACCATAGTCAATATATATATATATATAGGGCGATTTACATGTGACTACCTTTTTAGATGGTCTAATTACAGTTTGGTCCCTATTGTTTCAGATATTACAATGAAGGACAACCTTTGCACTGTCCAGAAACTATATTTACAACGAAGGACAAAAGTCAAATTTTCATATGATGTCACTGGAGAGAGAGTACTGATATTCCGAATTTGCCCTTTTATTTTTCCTTTTCTTGTTTACCCATTTATTTTTCGCCTCACGTGAGTGGCACATGCTGGACCTCATTGTAATATATATAACACTTTTGCACTTCAGTGTAATAAATTTTCAAGCTTTCTAGAAAAAAATATTTTTTCCAAAAAAGAAAGTATTTTCTGGAAAAAATATATTATTTTTCGAAAAAATAAAAAAAAATTATTTTCTGGGAAAAAAAATAATCTTTTGAAAAAAATATTATTTTATAGAATTTTTATTTTTCAAAAATTAAAAATATTTTACGGAGAAAAATTATTTTTGTGCTTATTAATATTTTTTCGAAAAAAAATTATTTTCTGAAAAAAGAATATTTTTTAAAAGAAATGTATTAGCCAAACACTTTAATAATTTATAAACTATTTGTTTAATATGAAATGTATTTTAAAAGAAATATTTTATTCAAGTAAATAGAGGGGCATTTTCGTCTTTTTAATAGAAGTCAACACCAATTCAGATTTTTGTCCTTCGCTGTAATTTATGAAACAATAGGGACTAAAGTGTAAAGAGGCCATCTAATAGGGTAGTTGGCTGTAATTTCCCCATATATATATATAGTAATTCTTTCATAAGTATTTAACATTGAACATGTAACACCCCCAAGGTATTCAGGGAATATTACAGCGCCGTGGATCCCTATGTGGGACCCACCAGGCTAAACGACCAAACATACTCATCGACTCGCGGAATCAACATAACATCACCTCGTCATAAGGACACAAAACAAATAATTCACCAAGTTCAACCGGTCAAACACCACCCAAACATCCAACACAAACATAACGGACACACATTACAATCCGAACAAACAAGAACCTCTTAAGTACTCGAGTACTTCTATTAGTTTACAAATGGATAAACGCATCAAAAGAAAGGAGAACCATAAAAATACACCCATGCACAATCATCACGCCCGACCATCATCCGCGTAATGGTCCAGCACCCGTTCGTCTCGATGAACCTGACCTGAAATTCATAAAATGAATTTCCCCAAAACGGGTCCCCAAATGGGTTAGCAATTACGCTAGTACAAGTAACCTAATGAACAACTTACACCTTACACATATAGTCAATGCATTCAATCATGAAAACATAGTTCAAAAGCACTCATTTCCGGAAATGCCATAATCAAATCGCATTTGTAAAATGCACCACAATTAACCGTCGATCCACGTCTCTGTGGACCCCTACCGAGACCCCATCGGATTTAACCCGTAGTGGTTAAAAGCAAGCTCGTCGATCCACGTCTCTGTGGACCCCTACCGAGACCCCGTCGGATCTAACCCGTAGTGAGCATACACACACACACACCATTTCTCATGCAATCCTACTATGTCAAGATTGTAAGTTCATAAGGGTACTTGCCTCGATCAATAGACGGTGACACGAACTGAAAGGAAGAATCAAACACGACTGTGAGGAACCGGAGGAAACGAACCTAACGATTCGAAGAATACAATAACAACCACAACTAAACAAATACGGAAATAGAATACCCGAAACCCTGCCTACGATTCATGTATATTCGTACAAGAACAACAACGAGGGCGAACCACAACCAAACCCTCTCGATTACGAAAATACTACGAAATATACCATGAATCCGTAGGAAAACCGTGAATACCAACAAGATTATTCATATACAACATGAATTAATCAACAACACGGAACGAATCGAGCAATAAAATCGAAAACTCCCAATTTACCCAAAAGTAGGGTTCTTAGAAGATTTACCTTGATTCGGACGGAGGAAGACGATTATGATGATGATAAACTACACTACGAACACAATACTCGATCTCCCAAGAATTTCCACGGGCAAAACTTGAAGAATCGCTCAAATCCCTCTAAGAACACTCGCTGCGGACGGAAGGAAGAAAAGGAAGGATGTGCCGAAGTGAAGGTCAACTCCCGATTTATGAAACCTGGGCTCCCATTACGTACGTTAACGTACAACGTTTAACGTACATTACGCTCATTACGTACGTAACACACAGGTGTTAACGTACGTAATGGATCGGCAGAACAATCTGCCCAAATCGCTGATGCCGTTAGCGTACGCTACATCAGAGGGCTAGCATACGCTACAAGGAGGTCTTACGTACGTAACGCCAGCATGTTTACGTACGTAAGGACTCGCCCAAATCCGGGCAGACTCCCTGTCCAAAACACTGAAGGCCATAACGTATGTTAACACCAGGGTATTACGTACGTTACATGCGTGTCGATAGCGCACGCTAGGCAGCACGCATAACACATGTTATGCATGCAGCAGTTCAGCACTGCTGAACAAAGTTAGCCGCACCGGGCGGTCCGAACTCGAGACGCAACCCAAGGACAGATTCCAGAAGCGTAAATACGAAATAATCACGACAACGAAGCTAAAGCGCTGAAGGAAAATACAATTCCGACTACCAAGGAATCCGAGAAACGACAAGGAAAGTAATATTTTCTAAACTTATAGGAAATTACAAAACGGCCCAAACGTCCGAAAATCATGATACGACGTCGGATCAATAAACTGAAACTTACAACACGAACAACTCAGCCATACGAACTCGTGCAACCAAAGAAATTACAAAATCGAACGGATTCTACGAGAATCGAACGTCCATGCAACAATACATGACAAAAGACGTAATAATATCAAAACATCTCCGAAACTGACCAAATGGAGAAACTCCAAGAATAAAATAGATTCAAAATGTCGAAACGGTTACAAGCGAGTTGCTAAAAATGAAAAATACATCAAAAATGAAAATACCAGAAAAGAAAAAATGCGGATATTACATTCTGTCCCTCTAAAAATAAGTTTCGTCCCGAAACTTAAGAAACAAACAACTCGGGGTACCTAGCATGCATACTATCTTCGGTTTCCCAAGTTGCCTCTTCGACACCATGCCTCGACCACTGCACTTTGACCAAAGGAATGGTCTTATGCCTCAGTCGCTTCTCTCGGTGCTCCAAAATCTTCAAGGGACGCTCCTCGAAAGTAATATCCTCGGCAATATCGATCTCACCATAGTCGATGACATGACTAGGATCCGGAACATATTTCTTCAACTGGGAAACATGGAAAATGCTATGAACGTGACTCAAGGCCGGAGGTAGTGCCAAACGGTATGCCAACTCACCGACTCGCTCGAGAATCTCAAAGGGTCCAATAAATCTCGGACTCAACTTCCCCTTCTTCCCGAAGCGGAAAACTCCCCTCGTCGGCGACACCTTTAGCAAAACGTGGTCTCCCACCTCGAACTCCAAAGGTCGACGACGGTCGTTGGCATACGATTTCTGTCGACTCTGAGCGGTCAACATTCGTTCCAGAATCAATTCTACCTTCTGCCTTGTCTCTAAAATGATATCCGATTCGGTCCCAACCAAATCGGATGCCTCATTCCAACAAATCGGAGATCGACATCGCCGCCCATAAAGTGTCTCATACGGTGCCATCTGAATCGACGCGTGCCAACTATTGTTGTACGTGAATTCGATCAATAGCAAATGCTCCTCCCAGTCACTGCTCTAGTCAAGAGCACAAGCACGCAACATATCCTCGAACGTCTGAATAGTGCGCTCCGACTGTCCATCTGACTGAGGATGAAAAGAGGTACTCAAACGCAAACGAGTACCCAACGCCTTATGCACTGCCTGTCAAAAGTGCGATACAAAACGGCCATCCCGATCCGAAACAATAGACTTCGGAGTACCGTGAAGCCTCACAATCTGTGCAATAAACACACGAGCCAACTTCTCCGCCCCCCAAGTATCTTTGATGCCCAGAAAATGTGCCGACTTGGTCAGACGATCGACAATCACCCAAACCATATTCATGCCTGACCTCGATCTCGGCAAACTCGTGATGAAGTCCATCGAAATATCTTCCCATTTCTATTCCGGGATGGGAAGTGACTGCAATAACCCGGCCGGTCGCTGATGCTCGATCTTGACCTACTGACAAGTCAAACATATCTCTACAAACCGTGCGACCTCCTCTTTCATATCATTCCACCAGAAATTCCTCATCAGGTCCTTGTACATCTTACTCGATCCAGGATGAACGGAGTAAGGCATAGCATGGGCCTCACACAAAATACCCTGTCTCAATTCCGAGTCGTTCGGTACGCACAGACGACTCTGGAATCTCAACACCCGATCTTCATGAATCAAAAACCCAGGAGACTTTCCCTTAAGAACATTCTCTCGGATTTGAATAATCATCGGGTCCTCTAGCTGCTTTAATTTAATTTCATCGGTCAGAGACGACGAAATCTCTAAAGCACAAAGTCGCCCTACGGCTCCAGGCAACGAAACCTCAACACTCAACTCAATCAAATCCCGCTGAAGCTCAGATTGAGGTGTAAGGATCTCAAGCGTCCGCAACGCAACCGGTTTCCGACTCAAGACGTCGGCTACGACGTTCGCCTTGCCCGGATGATAAAGGATTTCGAGGTCATAATCCTTAATCAACTCTAACCACCTTCTTTGCCTCATATTCAACTTCCGCTGAGTAAATATGTACTTCAGACTTTTATGATCGGTAAAAATCTGACATGCAGAGCCAAAAAGATAGTGACGCCAAATCTTGAGCGCAAAAACAACTGCCGCTTACTCCAAATCATGAGTAGGGTAGTTAAGCTCATACAGCCTCAACTGTCTCGACGCATATGCAATGGTCTTTCCATGCTACATCAATACGCACCCAAGACCCTGACCCGAAGCATCACTATAAACAACAAAACCCTCACTGCCACACGACAACGCTAACACCGGGGCTGAAGTTAAATGCCTCTTCAGCTCCTCAAAACTCGCCTGCCTCTCGTCATTCCAGACGAACGTCTCTGACTTCTGGAGCAACTGTGTAAGTGGCCGAGCTAGTTTCGAGAAACCCTTGACGAACCTACGGTAGTATCCAGCCAAGCCCAAGAAGCTACGGACTTCCTTCACGTTCTTAGGCGGTGCCTGTTAGGAAAAACAATCACCCTGTATCGAATCAGCCGGGATACCCGATCCCTGTATCGATTGTTATTTGTTATTGAGAAGGTTTCGACACATATGCCAAATACAGTAAAAGAAACTGTATCGAGGCTTAAGGATTTATCATGTGTCGAAGACCAGCCTCGAATCAGCATAAGTGAAGCTCACAAGACAAAGAAGAAGACTTGTAATAGATCAAGTATGGAAAACTGTCTCGATGCCCTAAATACAGTCACCTTCCATACAGTTCACAAAAGGACAAGAAAGAACACAAGTCAAGTTCCGTTGAACAAAGAAGTATTTAAATACTCAAGGATAAAGTATTTAAATACTGTCAGTCTTCAGATCTTCAGAATCCCGTGAAATCCGGATCATGTCATATTCCCGTTGAAGGAAATCTTATTCAAACGGACATCTCAACGGATACTTTCTTGAGGCTATATATATCCTTGAAGACATTGAAGATCGATTACCAATTACGAATCAAAGTAACTCTCAAAGCTATCAAGTTATCATCCGAGCAAACATATCTCCAAAGCATATCGCAAGTTAAATCGAAAGAGATATACAGTGCTCAAACATCAAGAACGACTATCATCGATCTTGATATTCAAAGTCTTTGTTCTTACCGGTTACCTAACCTTTTACCTCTGTGTAAAACCGAGCTCTGTGTGAACTCAACAAGTTATTCGACTTGTGGGACGAATAAGGACGAAGCTTTAGGCGTGTGTGAAGAAGCTAGTCAAGAAGGAAGCTTTAACCAATCTGTGAGCGGTTGAAAGTGATATTCTTTGTATCAATCGTGTGAACGATACAAGGATAGGTTTGTTTATAATTACGTAGTTGTGTACGCATAATTATATAATAAACTTTTACTCTGTGTGGAGGACCAGTGGACGTAGAGGGTTTACCTCGAACCACTTAAATTATCGTGTCATTTACCTTGACTTTTCTTGTTTGAAATTACTGTGATATATTAAGTATACACCAAATACTCTGTTGCTGTATCCACGGCAACTAACTGTATCCAAGACTTCCGCTACGCACTCAGATTTAGATTCCATACAGTTTGTTGTTTAAACTACTTTTCCAAACTGTATCCAGTATACTTAAGTGGCCAACAAGTGGTATCGGAGAGGTTGATTCTAAAAAGAATCAGTCGTATTTCTTTTAACCGAATCAGATTCAAATCACTTATTTTCAAAACAGTTTCTTTCATTCCTATATTATCAGTATGGATACTTCTATGATTAACAAAGTCCCTATGTTCTCTATTAATGAATTTGACGACTGGAGAATTAGAATGGAAGCTCATCTTGCAGCAATGCACGAAGAGATGATCTTTGTTATACAGGATGGTCCGATCAAGATTATGAAGGTCAATCCAGCCGCAAGGATTGAGGGCCAAGCCCATGCTGAAATGCTCGAGAAGGAACGCGAGCAATGGACAACCGATGAAAGGAAGCGAGCCAATCTCGACAATGTGGCTAAGAACGCGTTATTTGTCACTCTTGACAAAGGCACGTTCTCAAAGGTAAAGAGCTGCAAAACAGCCAAAGAAATCTGGGATAAACTCAAGTTAATTTGTGAGGGGACTGAGCTCTCAAAAGAAAACAAGATTTCAAAACTTACTCAGCAATTTGAATCTTTTGAAATGAAACCAACGGAAACACTTGAGGAACTTGACCTCAGATTTACTGGTATTGTTGGTGAACTTGAAGTGTTGGGCAAGATTTACACCCAAAAGGAGAAGAACTTAAAAATTTTCAGATCTCTCCCAGCCCGATGGGACATTAAGACCACAGTTATGCGTGTATCATGTAATCTTAATGAAATATCCACTTTTGATCTCTTCTCTGACCTTAAAGCTTTTGAGTATGACATTGTGAAGAGAGAAAGTCGAAGAATCTCCTTCAAAGGTCACGACTCTACTTGCCAGTATCGAACCGTCGACACGGCATGCCTAGCTCGAAGCCCGGTCACAAGAGCGCTTGATGTGACGCGACATCTGTCACAAGATGAAATGGCGCTTCTAATGCATAAGTTCAAAAGTTCATCAAACAGTCTGAAAGACTCCTACAGCCCAAACACATCAACAAGGTAAGTACCGAAACCTCATCTGGTGATGCTAACCTGTGCTATAACTGCAGGAAACCAGGCCATTATGCAAACAAATGTCCTCATCCCAAAGTCCAAAGATTGCCTGAGGCCGAGCAACAAGAGAGAGATGAAAGAAGACGTGCTTGGAAAGACAAGCTCATGGCCCTGATTGGAGAATCAGAAGCCTCCCCCACACCATCCAAATCAGCAGAATGTCTTCAGGTGGTCACTGAAAGTGATTCAGCTGACGATGAGTTCGATGATAAAGCATACATGTGCTTTATGGCCAAAGATGTTCCAGAAGGTGAAGACAGCGACGATGAGGTAAGCTCGAAAATATGATGAATGAATTCAAAAACATTCAAAAAGCCCATGAGACTCTAAAAACTGAGAATATACAGCTTCAATTAACAAATCTAGAGCTGAAAGATGAAAATGACTTGCTGAAAATAAACTATGAAAATATGTCTCTTGATTGTGAAACCAGCAAGGTCGATTTTGAAAAACTCATGGAGAGCAATCATCAACTTGCTCATGAACTAAATGAGGTTAAAACCCATAATGAGAGCAAGACAAATGATTTGGTTCTACTACAAACCAAATGAGGTGTTACGTATTGAACAACGGGAAGGACCAACTTAGAACATTTGATGAAAAATCAGATGAAGGAATATTCGTAGGATACTCCTCCGTCAGCAAAGCTTTCAGAATCTTTAATAAAAGGAGGCTGACGATCGAGGAATCAGTTCATGTAGTGTTCGATGAACCACACCATGACCCTACAGGAGTAGATGATATCACTCAGGACATTCACCATCTATCTATCTTGGATCCACCTACACCGATAGAACCTGTAGTTGATTTAGAAATCAACCCCGCAGCTGTAAGAATCGATGTGGATGAAGCCGATTAACAAGTTTGTACCCACAGAAACTTTCGATACAGTACGGGACCCTGAACTAGAACCTGACCGAAGATGGTTGAGAGATCACCCGCAAGAGCTGATCATTGGAAACATTAATGCAGGTGTTTCTACTCGTAGGAGAATACAGAGTACACAAGGAAATGTACTTTGTGCACAAGAAGAATCTAATGCTGAAGTCTCACAATTTCCTGAATGGAAATCTCAATCCGAACTTAGGAAACTCAATATGTGCACTATCGCTGTATTCTTAGCCCAATCTGAACCTGTTTCGACCATAGACGCTCTTAACAACTCTCATTGGATAACATCTATGGAAGAAGAGCTTAACGGTTTCGAAAGAAACAATGTATGGTATCTTGTACCCAGACCGACACACCAATCGGTTATAGGAACCAAATGGGTATTTCGAAACAAAAAGGATGGAAATGGACTTATCATAAGAAACAAATCCAGACTAGTAGCACAAGGCTATTGTCAGGAAGAAGGAATCGACTATGATGAAACCTTCGCCCTGTAGCGAGACTAGAAGCCATCAGGATATTTTTAGCCTTTGCCGCCCATAAGAGTTTTATCGTATACCAAATGGACGTCAAGAGTGCTTTCCTGAATGGAGAGCTTACAGAAGAAGTTTATGTTGAACAACCACCAGGGTTTGCCAACACGGACGGTATCGATCTAGTTTACAGGCTAAGGAAAGCGTACGGACTTAAACAAGCCCCTAGAGCACAGTACGAAACCCCGTCCCAAAGATCTAACCAACAACGGATTTGAGAAAGGAGCTGTCGACAAAACCTTGTTCAAAATACAGGAAGGTGATGACCTTTTAATGGTACAAATTTATGTCGATGATATTATTTTTGGTTCAACTAACCTTGCTCTATGTCAAAGGTTCTCACATCTCATGCAAAGCAAATTTGAAATGAGTATGATGGGGAACTCGATTATTTCCTAGGTTTGCGAGATAAAGGATGCCTACAGTATATTCATCAACCAGAGAAATACAAAGAAGGAGCTTCTCAACAAATTTGGAATGAACAATTCCAAATCCTCGCTAACCCCCATGAGCACTTCCGTGCAAATTAGTCTTGATGAAGCCGGAAAGCCGTTTGACCAATCACTCTACAGAAGCTCATTGGTTCGCTCCTGTACCTAACGCCAGCAGAGCCCGATATCCAGCTTTGTTGGAGTGTGTGCGAGATACCAAGTTGCACCTAAGGAATCACACTTCAATACGGCTAAACGAATCTGAAATACGTCAAAGGAATAGTCGATGCGGGACTGTGGTATCCTAAGGAAGGCGGATTCGATTTAGTTGGATACACGACTCGGATCTCGGAGGTCGCAAGCTAGATAGAAGAGTACAAGTGGAACTTGTCACTTTCTCGGACCTAGACTCGTATCTTGGTTCAAGAAGAAACAATTGGCTAACTCTCTTTCCACGTTTGAATCAGTACTATCTGCTGTAGTTCTTGTATGCGAGATCCTTTGGATGCAACAACAAGCTGTCGATTATGGAATCGATGCTAGAGAGACTCGAATCATGTGTGATAGCACGAGTGCAATTGCAATCACGCACAATCGCTTTTGCACTCGCGCACTAAGCATATCAACATGAAGCATCATTTTATCGGAATCATGTCGAGAACAAGGATGTTCGCTGGAAAAAGTCCATACGAGACATCCAGTGGTGACATTTTCACCAAGCCTCTCGACACGCAAGATTCAACATGCTAAGAACAGATTGGGAATACCGCTTTTACTCAACAATTGAGGGGAATCTTGTAAGACCCATGAATACTGATATCAACATTAATTATCTCGTACACTTAATCATCAATACGATCAGTAGCGAACGAAGGCATATGAATCCTACGGTGATGTGTGCAATAATTAAGGGGGAATCTTGTAGGACCCATGAATACAAAGATTAATCCAAATATTGCCGTATGGAATTTAAAACCTATTAGTACCTTTTTAAGGGGGAATGTATCGACGGAGAACAAAGACATACTATGGGATTTCGATTCAAGATATAATATAATATTATTTCCTTTTAAAATAATTTTTGTCCACGTGCCCTGTTTTATGTCAAACGTCATGTTCATTAAATGCCTTACACGACATCCGAACAATTGAATCTCAAAAGCCGCGATGTTTTTAAATTGTTTATTATTTTTAAACCGCCGTTTTAGGCATTTAGGGTAATCAACCTATGTCGAAGTGGGACCATTGTATTTTAAAACCTTTTAATGGATTAGCGTACGATTACACTAAATCCATCCCGACCGTCGATTTCAAAACCGGTTCCCATCCCTTAAAATCGACCATTCGTACTGCAAAACCCTATTTCGCGCCCAAGTATAAAAGGATCAGATACGCCATTAGAGACTCTTTACGCTTTCTCGCAATTACAAGAGATCTCAAGCAAGCGGCTACATATTTTCTCGCATATTCACTGCGAATTTCTCTGTTTTCTTCCACCTTCGTTTTAAGAAAACATCCATGGCTACTCAATCTTCATCCCCTGCTCAAGAAAACTTCCAAAGATCATTGATGGCGGATCTTCTCGAAACCAGTCATCATCGAGCGTATCATCTCGAAATCAACGACACCGAACCGATGGAGTATATCATTACTCGTCTTGAACAACAAGGTCTTTATCGCCGGAAGCAAAATCGCGACAAATACGACGCTCATCTAGTTGAGGAATTCTACCTCAACGCCGCCGTTCGTTTTCTCTCACTAGCCCAGGGAGGACATGTTGCTGACATCACCGCACAGATCCAAGGAGTGCAAGTCTGCATCAATCGTGATTTACTTGAGAAAATCTACAGCCGCCTTGACGGCACGACCATGGACGACTTGAGGCGTTTGGGTCTCAAGACCTGATTACCAAGTTTTATGGACTATTTACCGGGTCCAAAGTGGTTGATGTGGTGACAACCACGTGCCACAAGAAAAATTTTCTTCTTCATTTCATTTATCTCCACGATTTCTGTTCCAGGATCATTGAAAATCGAACCGGTGCGTTCGAGATGTGCACGAATCTTAGGTTCAGAATGATGGTCGCTATCTTGACCTGTGAAAAGGTCAATTGGTGCCAAATCATTTTGAAAGGACTTGATGAAGAGGTGTGCAAACCGGCCACCCAAAAGAAATCATTTGGTTTAATGCTAAACTACATTCTGACGAGGTGCGGAGTCCAGCAATCCGCCGATGCCAAGAAAAACAGCTCACGGATATATTTAGGAGGCGTCAAACCCTCTGCCTATAACCAGAGCACAATGCATGCCAACCATCCGAGAACCAGGCACATGCCTATTTCTGACAACCCCAGAGACGAAACCGTGAAGGTCCCTGAATTGGAATCTTCAAAGAAGAAGCGCAAGCGTTCTCACAGCAAGAAGCACTCTGCTGATGAGAAGTCGAAGAAGAGACTTCGGAGGCTCTCAAAAATCAAAGCCAAACACTCCGAGGATGTCTCGCCCGTGGCGCAACCCACTGATATAGCACCCCAGGGCCCAACCCCTGCGGAAGAGGTGTCTCCTACCGCCCGACGGTAGATCCAGAGCCTTTGGTGGCTACGGCGGATGTTGATACATGCGCCAACATTCAAGACGTTAGCACGTCACGCCCATTCGAGCCAAAAGCTACTTCTCCTCTACGGATCCCACACCCGCAGATCCAATTTCCTTCGGGCACCATCCCTGCAAGGAGTCCATCTTCCGACAGATCCCATACATCTGGAATCCTCAAACAGCGTCTCAGGCGTGATTCAAGTCCCTCCCAGACTCAATTATAAATCAAACACTTCTTTCGATACAAATTGAACAGCGTATGAAAGATTTACGCAATGGAAAAGCTTTAGGCTAGCTCAGTACGACACCTGCATAACCGGAGCGAATGGAGCCACGAAGAGCGATTTGTCTCGAAGTGGCGACTCAATTGAAATTGAGGCACGCCCGATGGGACAACGCTTCTTGCAAAGATCTCATTGAAAGCCACTGTTGCACAAATCCGACGCTAGAAGAAAAGGAAAGAAGAAGTCGAGGACTCTCCCATCAATCCAAAAGACGGCGGCGACCATGACTCGGGCGGCAGCGACAATGCTCTTCAAGCGAGTGCGAGAATGAGCCGTGAAGAGGCTGAAGCCCAAGCCTTCTCTCCACCCAGAAAAGACGAAGGGCCATATACCCAAGCTAATCCACCTTCGCCATAGCCGGACAACATTCCAGACCAGGAGGAATCAGTCCCTCCAGTCGAGGAAAATCAAGAAATTTTGGAACAGGCACCCGAGCACTGCGGCCAAGAAGCCATTCTGCAAGGCAACAGGAGGATTGGTCCCTCCTGCATCCACATCCGCCGCGAGAACCTTCGCCACGGACGCTTGAACCAACTGCCGCCATTCCACAAGAAGCTACTCCCGCCCCGCAACCTTGGAATCAGAGGACTAGAACGAACACGAGGATATCCAACCTACTTCACGTCCATCCGTGAACGTAAGGAGGTTAAACGGTCTTGAAGACTTCGCCCGGCTGACTCTCCTATCTCTGCTGCACACAAAGAGCGCTGCAAGCTCTTGGCCTTGATGTATTTATCCAAGATGCAGTTAACGCTCTCTCTTCCGTAGAAAAGGCACTGAACTGGATGCACACCTCTGCAGTTGAAGAAATGACAACTCTTCAACACGAAGTATCTCGAGTTGTTGATGCATTCATTCTTCTGCTAGAAGTGTTCAAGCAAGCCTTGAAGATTATGGAAGATAAACAAGCGCAACTGCTGAAGGAGGAAGCTTCAAAGACAAGAATTGCTGAAGCCAAGACAGCCTGTGCAATGATAGAGAACAACTCTCAGCTGCGTGCGCACGACAAATCCATTCAAGAGATGTCGCAGACTCTTTCCTCCCTCGTTGAAAGAATAAACAGCATTGAGACCAAACAGGACGCCGCTCTTGAAATCCTGCAAAGTCTTGATGAAGCCAAAAAGGGGGAAGAAGCACGAGAAGCTGCAAGGAGAATAAGACTGCAACAGGAAAGGGAATTTGAGGCTGCTCAGAGCAGTATCGCTGCCGAATTGAACAAGCTAGCTCCTCAATCCCAAAGTTTTAAAATTTCAGGCTCGGACAGAATTCCATGACCCAAATGTCCCTTGGCAAAATCTTGTTCAAAGACCTTCGGAAATACGTCTGCCGACCAACCGCAACCCAACTGCCGAAGAAGTGAAGCACTGGAGGAAGAATGAACTGATGAGATATTTTGTCAGACTCATCAGGGAATCCGCCATCTTCAAAAATTATAAAACGTTGGCGGAAGCAGCAGACAAGTTTTCAAAGATGCTAGAAGAAGGTAAGCTCCCTCTCCAAATTGAAATGAAATCAAAACATAGAAGAGGAGATCGGGTCACCCATCCAGAGGATTGGATACTTGCCTTTGATCGTTCATATGAAGGAAGAGCGATTTACCAGGAACGAGGCAATGATTCACTTCAAAAATGGTGGCGCGGCACCGAGTATGAGCCAGGAAAGAGACCATGGAGGCATGCGGATCAAAGATAAAGAGCTGAAATTTATGTATATTATTTTTGTTTTTGTAATTTCTATTCGACACAAACTTTGTACTCAATCTTTTTGAATATCAATAAAACAGTTTGTTTGTCTTGAAAGATTACAACTCGTAATCTACTGTGTTAATGTATGATTATTTAAAACTGTTTGATAGGAATCTCAAGTTAGATAAACTTGATTGAAAAATTAAGGCATGCGAACTAGTCTCCGAGCAGGTTCATAGTTTGATTGTAAACTTAGAATACATTGTAAGATTGTGCTGCGCGCCAATCATAGGCTTAAGTTGTAATAAATCTCAAATCAGATCGAACATGCTGCGAGCGGTTCATTATTGTAGACTAAGTCACTAAGTCGACCTATTGACAAGAGACCAAGAAATGCGGAAGTCATCGAAGAAGAATGCTTCATGAAGAAGGTTTTGGCATCATCAAGAAGACTCGAAGAGTTGAAGTAAGTTAGTCTTGGCAAATTGTCAAAAAGGGGGAAATTGTTAGGAAAAACAATCACCTGTATCGAATCGGTAGGGATACCCGATCCTGTATCGATTGTTATTTGTTATTGAGAAGGTTTTGACACATATGCCAAATACTGTAAAAGAAACGTATCGAGGCTTAAGGATTTATCATGTGTCGAAGACCACCTCGAATCGGCATAAGTGAAGCTCACAAGACAAGAAGAAGACTTGTAATAGATCAAGTATGGAAAGCTGTCTCGATGCCTAAATACAGTCACCTTCCATACAGTTCACAAAAGGACAAGAAAGAACACAAGTCGAGTTCCGTTGAACAAAGAAGTATTTAAATACTCAAGGATAAAGTATTTAAATCATCGGTCTTGAGATCTTGAGAATCATGAAATCCGGATCATGTCATATTCTCGTTGAAGGAAATCTTATTCAAGCGGACATCTCAACGGATACTTTCTTGAGAGGCTATATATATCCTTGAAGACATTGAAGATCGATTACCAATTACGAATCAAAGTAACTCTCAAAGCTATCAAGTTATCATCGAGCAAACATATCTCCAAAGCATATCGCAAGTTAAATCGAAAGAGATATACGGTGCTCAAACATCAAGAACGACTATCATCGGATCTTGATATTCAAAGTCATTGTTCTTACAGGTTACCTAACCTTTTACCTCGTGTAAAAACCGAGCTCTGTGTGAACTCAACAAGTTATTCGACTGTGTGGGACGAATAAGGACGAAGCTTTAGGAACCGTGTGTGAAGAAGCTAGTCAAGAAGGAAGCTTTAACCAATCTGTGTGAACGGTTGAAAGTGATATTCTTTGTATCAATCTATGTGAACGATACAAGGATAGGTTTGTTTATAATTACGTAGTTGTGTACGCAGTAATTATATAATAAACTTTTTACTCATGTGGAGGACCGGTGGACGTAGAGGGGTTTACCTCGAACCACTTAAATTACTTGTGTCATTTACCTTGACTTTTCTTGTTTGAAATTACTGTGATATATTAAGTATACACCAAATACTCTGTTGCTGTATCCACGGCAACTAACTGTATCCAAGACTTCCGCTACGCACTCAGATTTAGATTCCATACAGTTTGTTGTTTAAACTACTTTTCCAAACTGTATCCAGTATACTTAAGTGGCCAACAATGCCCAATCCAACACTGCCTCGATCTTCTGCGGATCCATATGGACTCCCTCGGCTGAAATCACGTGACCTAGAAACATCACCGCCTTCAGCCAGAACTCACATTTCGAGAGCTTCGCATAGAGTTGCTCGGTCCTCAAAATGTCTAATATCACTCACAAATGATGCGCGTGCTCCTCCTCGTTCCTCGAATAGATAAGGATATCGTCAATGAAGACAACGATATACTTATCCAAATACTTGATAAAGACCTTATTCATAAACTGCATGAACACCGCCGGCGCGTTGGTTAACCCGAAGGGCATGACCACAAACTCATAGTGTTCGTATCTCGTCCGGAAAGCTGTTTTCGGAACATCAGACTCCTTCACCCAGAGTTGATAGTACCCCGATCTCAAGTCGATCTTCGAGAATACCGCCGCTCCCTGCAATTGGTCGAACATGTCATCAATCCTCGGCAGAGGATACTTATTCATGATGGTCACCTTGTTTAGCTCGCGATAATCGATACACAAACGCATTGAACCATCCTTCTTCCGCACAAACAGGACCGGTGTGCCCCAAGGCGAAGTGCTCGGTCGATTATACCCCGACTCAAGAATCTCACTCAACTGCTTCTTCAACTAGGCCATCTCGGAAGGTGCCATGTGATACGGCACCTTCGAAATCGGAGCCGACGGCTCTAACTCAATAGCAAACTCTACCTCACGGTCTGGTGGCAAACCCGGTAACTCGCCAGGAAAAACGTCAGGAAATTCACTAGCAACTGGAATCGACGAAAGCTCGACTACACTATTCTCCGCCTTCAAGGCATAGCACCAATAACCAGTACACCCCTTTCGCAGGAGCCTCATCGCCTTCAAGGCGTTAATAACAAACTTCTTGTTTCCCCTCTTTCGCCCTGCGAAAGAGTGCTCGGTGTTGGGAATAGTGCCCTAGGACATTCGATGTGCCTAGATTTATAATTGTCACATTTAAATAAAGTTATTTGATATTATTTATTTATCGTTGATTATTATAATGTGTGCATGTTTTAATATTATAATAATCGAATAATAGTTATTCACGAATAATAAGATTATTCAAATGTCGCTGGTACAATCGAGTTGAGTAGAGACTCAAGTGATTAATATACTAGTATAAGTTTGATTGATAATCATCGGATGATTATGCGTATGGTACAGATCAATCTTATGGGTATTGGTTGGAGAACCAATACTGGACAGACCCGCATTGAGATCACTGCATGGAAATGTCATAAGTGAATCTCAATATAACAGTATGTCAATAAATCCTTGAACCTGAGATTATCATAGAGTCCAACATGATAACCGCTATGCCTTGACGTAATCCAACATCATCTGAAATATGGTGATCATAAAGGTTAGCGATCGGGATTAGTGGGAGTCATGTAGAGGGCAATGAATAATAAAGATGGGGATTTGTCCCTCTCTTAAGTGAGAGAGATATCTGCTGGGCCCCTCGATAAGTAAGACTGAAGGAAATGCATGGCCATGCTCAAATGAAGAGTCATTTGATTCAATCAGTCTACTTAAGATCGAGAAAGCATTTGAACATAAATAAGTATGACAAACTCCATGACTTAGTTCAAATATGATATCGCGTGACAAAGGGATTTGACACGTTAAAAGGTTTAATCGACTATTAACTTATATTTACTCCGATTATTTTGTATTCGATGCATACAAAACCCAACAGTGGTATCGGAGCCAACTTACAAGTAATTTAATTGTTTATGTAGAACATGTTTATGTGTAAATTATGTTCTTGATTGTGTTTATAAAATATAGATTTTATAAATTAATTTTTCTGATTTAATCTGATTAAATCGGATCGTCAAAAATAATTTTCTGGATTGTTTTTCGCATAAATCAGGCTGAATCGCTCGAACAAGATAAATGCCGATTCGGCGCATTCGGGTCAGGTTCGGGTCGGACCTAGACCCGCGGGCCTTTCTTTAATTAGCAAATCAAAAATGTGTTTGCATTACCAGGGTTTCGAACCCTGTCACACGCCCTGATTTCTGCCGACTTACCAATTGGGCTGTAAGTAATTTAATTACTTATGTAGAACATGTTTATGTGTAAATTATGTTCTTGATTGTGTTTATAAAATATAGATTTTATAAAATAATTTTTCTGATTTAATCTAATTAAATCGGATCGTCAAAAATAATTTTCTGGACTATTTTTCGCATAAACTGCTTTCCAGAACTGTTCTGGAACAGTACAGCGATTCGAGCAGATTCGGGTCGGGTCCGGGTCGGACCTGGACCCGCGGGCCTTTCTTTAATTAGCAAAACAAAAATGTGTTTGCATTACCAAGGTTTCGAGCCCTGTCACACGCCCTGATTTTCACCGACTTACCAACTGGGCTGCAGTTTTCTTTTGAAAATTATCTCACGTATGTTTTATAAAAGGAAGGAAATTTGTTTTAAGATTGCAAAATGTATTTTTGCGGCCGGCGGGATTTGAACACGCGCGGCCGTGAGGGGAGATGCGCGCTCAACCATATGGGCTAGGGATCCAGATTGTTAATTTTGACACAATTTTAATTTATTGTCTGATTGTCAGACAGATTGATTATTTAGTATATTATATGCTTTATTAATTATTTGATAATTATTTATGGTATGTGTATGGTGTATGGCATGACCATAAATTGACCAATGTGATTGGATAATTTATTTCCTTATGGGTTGGTTTTACGGCCTGCGTGTCGTTTAATTATAATTGGTTTTACGGCCTGCGAGTCGTCTATGTAAATTGTTTATTATTTTACGGCCTGCGTGTCGTTTGCACTTCTTGTAAATTTACTAGTGTAGTATTAATTTCATTAATGTAATGAAGATAAGAAGGACGAGAAGGACGGACTCGAGGAGCAAATTGATCGCGTATGATGTTCCAAGGAGTTGGGAAGATCAATGAAGACCATATTTAACCCTTTAGATTGACCTTTGTGATTTTCATGTTGGCTCATGGAAATCATGTTAGGATTATGGTCATACTATACACGGTCCTATGCTTTTATTCTCATGTGATGCGATGTATGTTTAAATTTATGCATGTATGTGATGCTATGTATGTTAGCAAACATAGACATTAACATAGGATAAAAATCCCTCGTTAAAATTTTAAAATGCCGTTCATTTGAAAAACACCTATCAAGACTTCGATCATCATGAGTGGGTCATGCCAAAGCTGGGCGCTCGGATTATCTTAGTAAGATAGGATAGGTAATGGTGATACCTATACGTTTAATGAATTTGGAAATCAAAATAGTTTTGAACCTTAAGGCATAAGATGAGATTATAACATGCTTGGGCATACGATGCCAAATCCCATGATATAATCTAAGAGTTACAAATGATGTAATCGATAAAGAATTATCCACCTAAAGTAGCTCAATTCTAGGCGTCATGCCAAAGCTGAGTTTAGGATTGTGCGAAATGGGATCTTAGCGACTAAAATTACAAATGTTGTAAATTGAGGGTACTTGGTTTTAATGGGAGTATTTTTCGAGAAATAAAATAATGTGATTAAATATTTTGCATATTGAATTTTGTATAATGGCATCAAACAACACATCCACCATTTCACTGCGATCCGTCTTTGAGAAGGACAAGCTCAAAGAAAACGGCAGCAACTATCTGGATTGGATACGGAGCATGAGAATAGTTCTCAAGCAAGAAAGAAAGCTGTATGTTCTTGAGGAAGAAATTCCCGATGAGCCGGCTGACAATGCAAACAAAGCAACAAAAGACAAATGGAAGAAACATTGTGATGATTATATTGATGTCAGTTGTCTTAAGTTAGCCACCATTTGTCCAGAACTTCAAAAGAATCTGAAGGAAATGGAAGCTTATGAGCTAAATGCTCACCTCAAGGAAACTTTCTCGAAGCATGCTAGGCAAGAGAGGTATGAGACCTTTCAAGCCTTGTATGCTTGCAAGATGGTTGATGGGACATCTGTCAGCACTCATGTTCTCAAGATGAAAGGATATATTGATCATCTTGAAAGGCTTGGTTTTCCACTTTCTAAGGAGCACTCCACGGATGTGATCCTAAACTCATTGCCCGAAAGTTTCGGTCAGTTCATTATGAACTATAATATGAATGAGATGGAGAAGTCCATTGCTGAGCTGCATGGGATGCTTAAAATGGCTGAGCAGAATATTAAGAAGAAACCAAGCTATGTGTTGATGGTCAGCAAAGGGAAGTCCTTTAAGAACAAAGGCAAGGGCAAGGGTAAGGCAAAAGTTGCCAAATCTAAAGACCCTACTAGGCCGGTTTTCAAGGCTAAAGCTCCCAAAGATGGAAATTTCCATCATTGCAATAAACCAGGACACTGGAAATGAAATTGCAAGATTTACTTGGAAGAGATAAAGCGTACCAAGAGTAGACTGCCACAGGTATATTTGTTATTGAAGTTAACTTATATACTTCTAACTCCTGGGTATTGGATACTGGATGTGGATCTCACATTTGCACAAATGTGCAGGGGTTGAGAAGTAGTAGAGAACTGAAGAAAGAGGAAGTGGATCTAAGAGTCGGCAATGGAGCAAGAGTTGCTGCACTAGCTGTATGAACTTATGATCTAGTTTTACCCAACGGGCTTTTGTTAGTTTTGAACAATTGCTATTATGTTCCTGCTATGAATAGGAATATTATTTTAGTTTCTACATTAGATTGTGAAGGTTACAGTTTTCTTATTAAGAATAAGATTATTCGTATTTTCTTTGATGACTTGCTTTGTAGTGCGCAAAGTTATATCGCCTTTACAATATTGATCTAGATGAGTCCGACACTTTGGAAGTCTATAACATTGCATCCAAGAAACCTAAGCTCAATGATTTTAATCCGACTTACTTATGGCATTGTCGACTTGGTCACATAAACGAGAAACGCATTTCTAAACTCCATAATGATGGACTTTTAGACTCTTTTGACTATGAATCATATGGGACATGCGAATCTTGTTTATTGGGCAAGATGACGAAGAATCCTTTCACCGGTCATGGAGAAAGGGCTAGTGATCTATTAGGCCTAATACATACTGATGTATGCGGACCTCTTAGCACTCATGCCAGAGGCGGATACCAATACTTCATTACATTCACCGATGATTTTAGCCGATATGGATATGTTTATCTTATGAAGTATAAACATGAATCTTTTGAAATATTCAAAATATTCCAGAATGAAGTACAGAATCAACTTGGCAAGACAATTAAAGCCCTTCGATCGGATCGAGGTGGCGAATACTTAAGCCAAGAGTTCGATGATCATCTTAGGAGTTGTGGAATTGTTTCACAACTTACTCCTCCCGGAACACCTCAGCATAATGGAGTGTCCGAGAGGAGAAATCGAACCTTATTAGATATGGTTCGATCCATGATGAGTCGAACAGAGCTTCCATTATCATTTTGGGGCCATGCCTTCGAAACAGCAGCATTCACCCTTAACAGTGTTCCATCTAAAGCAGTTGAAAAGACCATTTGAGAAATGGACTGGTAAGAGACCAAACTTGTCTTTTCTAAAGATCTGGGGTTGCGAAGCGTTCGTAAGGCGCCAAGTGTTTGACAAACTGGAAGCCAGGTCTGAAAGATATTTATTTGTGGGGTATCCTAAGGAAACCAAAGGATATTACTTTTATAAGCCCGCAGAGAACAAAGTGCTTGTTGCTCGAAATGCTGTATTCTTATAAAGGGAATTTATTTCCAAAAGAGAAGAGTAATTCTCGAGGAAACTCGAAAACCACAAGAAGACATCGCTTCAACGATAGAAACCGAACAAGCTCAACAATCAGTTGAAGAGCCCGTTCAAAGTACACAAGTCCCACGTAGATCTGATAGGATGCGACATGAACCTGAGAGATATGGTTATCTCGTAATAGCGGATGATAATGCATCGCTCATAGATGATAAGCCTAGTACCTAGATAAAAGCTGCTTCAGGACCAGAGTCCTAGGAATGGCTAGAAGCCATGAAGTCAGAGATGCAGTCCATGTATGACAATCAAGTTTGGAACTTGATAGATCCACCTGAGGGTGTTAAAACCATCGGGTGCAAATGGGTCTATAAAAAGAAGAAAGACATAAATGATAATCTGCAAGCCTATAAATCTAGACTAGTGGCAAAAGGTTATAGACAGATTCATGGTGTTGACTATGATGAGACCTTTTCGCCAGTAGTCATGCTTAAATCAATTAGAATTTTATTTGCCATTGCCGCATACTATGATTATGAAATATGGAAAATATATGTCAAAACAGAATTCCTTAATGGAAACTTACTCGAGGATGTGTACATGACACAACCTGAAGGTTTTGTTCATCCAGAAAATTCTAAAAAGGTTTGCAAGCTTCAAAGATCCATTTATGGGTTGAAACAGGCTTCTTGGAGCTGGAATCTTTGTTTTGATGAAATTGTCAAAGAGTTTGGGTTCATTCAAAATGAAGATGAACCATGTGTGTACAAGAAGGTTAGTGGGAGAATAGTTGTTTTCTTAGTCTTATATGTAGATGACATATTACTCATTGGAAATGACATTCCTACCTTGCAGACAGTCAAGACTTGGTTGGGAAGTTGTTTCTCAATGAAAGACTTAGGAGAAGCTGCTTACATTCTTGGGATAAAGATCTATAGAGATAGATCAAAGAGATTGATTGGTCTGAGTCAATGTACATACATTAATAAAATATTGAAGAGGTTCAATATGCAAGACTCCAAGAGAGGACTCTTGCCAATGTCACATGGCATTCATCTGAGTGAGACTCAGAGTCCTAAGACTCCTGAAGAGCGAGCCCGCATGAGCAAGATACCATACGCTTCGGCTATTGGATCGATCATGTATGCCATAATTTGTACTCGACCAGATGTATCGTTTGCCCTTATCATGACAAGTCGATACCAATCGAATCCAGGTGAAAGTCACTAGACAGCAGTGAAAACCATCCTAAAGTACTAGAGAAGAACTAAGGATGATTTCCTAGTTTATGGAGGGGTGGGAAACGAGCTGGATGTAAGAGGTTATGCCGATGCAAGTTTTGAAACTGACAGAGACGATTTCAAATCGCAAACTGGTTATGTGTTTGTACTGAATGGAGGTGCTGTGAGTTGGAAGAGTTCCAAGCAAAGCACGATTCTTGATTCATTCTGAAGTGAGTACACAGGAGCATCGGATGCAGCTAAGGATGCTGTATGGATCAAGAAGTTCGTTACTGAACTAGGAGTGGTGCCGACCATCCAGGGTCCCATAAGCCTTTATTGTGACAATAATGGTGCTATTACACAAGCTAAAGAGCCTAGGTCCCATCATAATTCCAAATATATACTCAGAAAATATCACCTAGTCAGAGAGATCGTCAGACGAGGAGATATTACAATATGCAAAGTAGCAACAGAAGAGAATGTTGCAGATCCACTTACCAAGCCTCTCTCACAAGGAAAGCATGTTGAGCATGCTAGAGCGATAGGACTAAAATTCATGAATGAATGGTCCTAGTGCAAGTGGGAGATTGTTGGGAATAGTGCCCTAGGACATTCGATGTGCCTAGATTTATAATTGTCACATTTAAATAAAGTTATTTGATATCATTTATTTATCGTTGATTATTATAATGTGTGCATGTTTTAATATTATAATAATCGAATAATAGTTATTCACGAATAATAAGATTATTCAAATGTCCCTGGTACAATCGCGTTGAGTAGAGACTCAAGTGATTAATATACTAGTATAAGTTTGATTGATAATCATCGGATGATTATGCGTATGGTACGGATCAATCTTATGGGTATTGGTTCGAGAACCAATACTGGACAGACCCGCATTGAGATCACTGCATGGAAATGTCATAAGTGAATCTCAATATAACAGTATGTCAATAAATCCTTGAACCTGAGATTATCATAGAGTCCAACATCATAACTGCTATGCCTTGACGTAATCCAACGTCATCTGAAACATGGTGATCATAAAGGTTAGCGATCGGGATTAGTGGGAGTCATGTAGAGGCAATGAATAATCAAGATGGGGACTTGTCCCTCTCTTAAGTGAGAGAGATATCTGCTGGGCCCCTCGATAAGTAGGACTGAAGGAAATGCATGGCCATGCTCAAATGAACAGTCATTTGATTCAATCAGTCTACTTAAGATCGAGAAAGCATTTGAACATAAATAAGTATGACAGACTCCATGACTTAGTTCCAATATGATACCGCGTGACAAAGGGATTTGACACGTTAAAAGGTTTAATGGACTATTAACTTATATTATTTGGGTAATCATAATGTCTTGCTAGAGGCCGCTTATGATTTATTATTTAATAAGGTATTAATTAATTGCCAACATAATATAAGCCGTTTGGGGCACACGTACGACAATTATAGACAAGTAGGAATAAATATCAATTGGGAATAATAAATATAATATTGGATATTATATTTATAAGGAGATTAAATAATAAGTAATATATAATATTGGATATTATATATATTGTATTATTTAATAAGTTGAGGGGCAACTAAGCAAATACTAGAGTTTGACTCTAGAGTTTACTTAGTATAAATATAAGGTCTTGGACAAGGAGTTGTCATAAGACAAAAACCTAAAAAAATCGCCCCCTCTCAAGAGCAAGAGAAAATCGGCCATCTACTTCCTACTGTAGGATAACGGAGTTGGTCATCTAATCCTCTTCCCTTAGTTGATCTTGATCAATAGTACAATCCTTCTAGTAAGGAATATGTGTTGTACTATCTATCAATATTATTCGTAAGGATCTAGCAATCCGGCTTGTAGAATTGTTCGTGTGAGGATCACCAAAAGAGGAAGGAGATATTCATCTGCTTCTAGTCCGGATCTAGAATTGTTCAATCGGATTAAGGTAATTCGATTAACCCTTTAATCAAACAATTAAATTACTGCATGAGATCCTAAATTGGGTTTTCATATTTATTATTCCGCTGCGTTTTTACTCCGATTATTTTGTATTCGATGCATACAAAACCCAACACTCGGTGCCATCCTCGGCTAACATAGTGATGATTCTCGTGCGGTAGTTCATGATCGCACCATGCCGCTCGAGCCAATCATCCCCGAGAATTAATTCCTCGCCCTCAATACCCACAACAATAAGATCAGAGAGCCAAGCCCTCTCGCAAATAAACACAGAACAGTCTCGGACCTCCTAATCACCAACGATCTTATCACCGCTAAGAAGCTTAATGATGAAAGGCTCACAAGGCGTCAAACAGTCGAGACCCAAACGGCGCACACAATCCAAGGAGATGAATGAATGCGTAGCACCCGAATCGAAAAGCACACTGACAGGATGAGAATGAATGTGAACGGTACCTATAGCTACGGTGGCAGCTGGGTCATCGGCCCTCCGCATCTCATAGACACGCGGGTGGGCAGAGCTGACACTGGAAGCTCCCCCCTTAGCGGGCTGACCCCGACCTCTCCCTCGACTAGAACTCGGCGGAGATTGAGAAGCAAACGATCCTTGATTCACACTTAGTTCCCTAGGCGCTGGAATGGAAGCCCGGGTACCAAGGATTCTCTCCCTCTCGGCACAGAAAGCAGCCTTGTGGCCCGGCTGGCCACACTGATTACACGTTAGCAAAGGGCTCAAACAAGTACGACTGACGTGGCCTGTACGACCACAATTAAAACATTTCACATCACAGAAAGGAGCACTGGTAGTTCCACGGGAACCCCCAGTGGAACGAGCTGGACCACTACCGGTGGAAAAATTAGCAGATTGGGATTTCTGCTGACCCCTACCCTTGTGGCCCGAAAAATACCCGGTGGATTTCTGCTTCTTGCTTTCGCGGGCCGCCTCACTAGCCGTCACAAACATATCGTAAGCAAGGGCTCTACTCTGGTAATCCTTCAAGGTAGTGCAGACGAGCCCAGACATGTAGTCCCAAATCGACAATTTCATCCGTCTGGAAAAGTGAAAAATTTTGTCGCTCTCCTCGACAACTTGGGTCTTCACGTAGCCCAACTCCTTGTTGAAATCGGAAATAGCTTGAGAGACAGGAATATCCCGTGGTTGAGTATCATAGAAGGCATGGACTCGAGCCTGTCTAACCGGCCACGGGCAATACTCAATCTCCATCAGTTCCTTAAATTCTGCCTACGAAGCAACGTGATCCTTAGGCCCAACGGCCTCCCACCAATCGGTAGCGTCCCTAGTGAGAAAATACTTGGCAATAGGGACCTTACGGACCTCTGGACAGTTGGTGGCAACAAAGACTTTGGATATCTCCTTGATCAACCCTTCCCAGCCAATAGGATCTGAGGCTCCCGTAAACTGAGGAGGATGCATCTTGATGACATCCTGAAGTCGACGGTCAGCTTCGTCCCGAGAAGCATGGGACGGATTCGGGTTCTGAACCGCCTGGGCTATCGCCGCCATTTGGTTCACCATTTTTTGCATAACATCCGCAACACCAAGGTCGGCGCCATCTTGAGAAGAAGCATGGCTATGTCGGTCACCGGTGCTGCCGGATCCCGAAGAATGCGACGTGGCCGCCCCACCGGCTGCCCCACGTCCCCGGCCGCATCCTCGACCACGACCCACGACCACGGCCTCTTCCAGCATCCATACTGAGGTTAAGTAAGTAGCAAAAGCCATACGACGGTAAGTACAAGAAGAAAAACAATCACAAATTGAGAATCAAAGGTGCGATACAAGGAAACAAGGAACAGAGTAAGGAAAACTTACGGGCACTAGAAGCACCAGAATCATGGCAGTGTGATGACGATGTGCAAAACGAAACACAACAAGACCCAATAAACCGACAAGCCTAGGTATCCATAAACCTAGGGCTCTGATACCATTTTCTGTAATACCCCTAATGTATTCAGGGTATATTACAGCGCCGTGGATCCCTATGCGGGACCCACCAGGCTAAACGACCAAACAAACTCATCGACTCGCGGAATCAACATAACATCACCTCGTCATAAGGACGCAAAACAAAATAATTTACCCGGTTCAACCGGTCAAACACCACCCAAACATCCAACACAAACATAACAGACAAACATTACAATCTGAACAAACAAGAACCTCCTAAGTACTCGAGTACTTCTAATAGTTTACAAATGGATAAACGCATCAAAAGAAAGGAGAACCATAAAAACACACTCATGCATAATCATCACGCCCGGCCATCGTCCGCGTACTGGTCCAGCGCCCGTTCGTCTCGATGAACCTGACCTGAAATTCATAAAACGAATTTCCCCAAAACGGGTCCCCAGAGGGGTTAGAAATTACGCTAGTACAAGTAACCTAATGAACAACTTACACCTTACACATATAGTCAATGCATGCAATCATGAAAACATAGTTCAAAAGCACTCATTTCCGGAAATGCCATAATCAAATCACATTTGTAAAATGCACCACAATTAACCGTCGATCCACGTCTCTGTGGACCCCTACCGAGACCCTGTTGGATCTAACCCGTAGTGGTTAAAAGAAAGCTCGTCGATCCACGTCTCTGTGGACCCCTACCTAGACCCCGTCAGATCTAACCCGTAGTGAGCATACACACACACACCATTTCTCATGCAATCCTACTATGTCAAGATTGTAAGTTTATAAGGGTACTTGCCTCGATAAATAGACGGTGACACGAACGGAAAGGAAGAATCAAACATGACCATGAGGAACCGGCGGAAACAAACCTAATGATTCGAATAATACAATCACAACCACAACTAAACGAATACGGAAACGGAATACACCCGAAACCCTGCCTACGATTCATGTATATTCGTACAAGAACAACAACGAGGGCGGACCACAACTAAACCCTCTCGATTACGAAAATACTACGAAATATACCATGAATCCGTAGGAAAACCAAGAATACCAACAAGATTATTCATATACATCATGAATTAATCAACAACACGGAACGAATCGAGCAATAAAATCTAAAACCCCCAATTTACCCAAAAGTAGGTTTCTTAGAAGATTTACCTTGATTCGGACAGAGGAAGATGATTATGATGATGACAAACTGCATTACGAACACAATACTCAATCTCCCAAGAATTTCCACGGGCAAAACTTGAAGAATCGCTCAAATCCCTCTAAGAACACTCGCTGCGGACGGAAGGAAGAAAATGAAGGTTGTGCCGAAGTGAAGGTCAACTCCCGATTTATGAAACATGGGCTCCCATTACGTACGTTAACGTACAACGTTTCACGTACGTTACGCTCATTACGTACGTAACACACAAGTGTTAACGTACGTAATGACTCGGCAGAACAATTTGCCCAAATCGCTGATGCCATTAGCGTACGCTACATCAGACGACTAGCGCACGCTACAAGGAGGTCTTACGTACGTAACGCCAGCATGTTTACGTACATAAGGACTCGGCCAAATCCGGGCAGACTCCCTGTCCAAAACACTGAAGGCCATAACGTACGTTAACACCAGGGTATTACGTACGTTATGTGCGTGTCGATAGCGCACGCTAGGCAGCACGCATAACGCACGTTATGCATGCAGCAGTTCAGCACTACTGAACAAAGTTAGCCGCACCGGGCGGTCCGAACACGAGACGCAATCCAAGGACAGATTCCAGAAGCGTAAATACGATGGAAAGGCTTTGTTGGGCTTGGGCTGTATTGACAAAATTTGTCCACTACAGTTTGTCCCCCACTCTCTAACTAGAATTTTTCTAATTGGAGAGTTAATGAGGTCAAGTAATCGAGATTATTAGTGTTGCGTTCAAGTCAATGTTTGGGTCCAATATGCCCTTTTGTTGGAGTTCGTTTGTTCAAACATATGTGGCATTGTCCATGGCGAATTTTCATTTATTTAGACAATAAATCGAAAAAAGAAAGAAAAAGTGGAAAAGTTGTTCTTGACGAAGACAATGATCAGCTCAAGGCCATGAGGGATGATTCCTTTGGTGCTGCTAGTTTAGAAGGTGTCTTCATGGTAAGTGTATCTATTAGTTACCACAAATTTTCCAAAAAACTATCGTGCAACTAATGTCTTGACTTGGTCTTCGGATATTGTATGTTCTTCAGAAGACTATTTTCGTGAAAAAAAGGATAAAAGAGTTAGGTAAGCAGGTTGTTGGCTCCGATCTGAGAAAATCCAACTGCGGAATGAAGTAAGGGAAGTCAAGTCCCTTCATGAACAAGCCGGATGGGACATTGCAGATTCGAAGGCCAAGCTGTTTGCTCGGGATCAGGACGTTCGGCGTGCTGCTACCGACTATGCCGCTCTTGAAAAGAAGGTAAAAATGTTAGAAGATTGGATGACCGACATGTGTCTCGAAGCGGAAATCAGAATCCAAGGAATGTTAGTTGAGGAGTATGAGAGTTACCCCACGGGAACATGGGATGTCTCGAGATACAAAGCTGAATATGAAGAGTTCAAGCAAATGCAGGTCGGGGACGCTGAGTAGGCGGGTCAGGATGGAGACTCCGTCCCTCCTCCTGAAGATTGATCTTTATGCCATTATTATTTGTTGTTTGTTGTTCTTATTTCTGACTGTGGTTTTATTTTTCATGTAGTTTGTATCTTCTCATACCTCAAGTCTAAGTCTGTTTGTAAGGCTTTAGACTTTGACTGATATCTATGATTGAAGCTTTTTATCTTCTTCACATTGTCTTAGTTGTCTTATACTTCATGTGTGATGAGTTATCGGCGTGCTAGGCCGCGTATTTGTTAGGTTTTTAACTTATATAAATAGCTTCCGCCTATTTTGAAGGGCGTTGCTTTGATGGGTTGTGCTCCGTAGAGCTGCCTACATACCCTATTTCGGGGATCAAGCCCAAATGTAGTTCTGAGAAGGACATGCGTAGAAGTGTTAGACATAATATGGTTGGAGGGCCGGTCTCGTAAGACCGAAAATATATTGAAATCATGAAAAACTTTTAAGCATGGTACTGTTTCAGATGGTTGGCATTCCAGCTATTGCTTATGTCTCGTCCGTTTGGTGTTTGTATCTTGTAAGCTCCACCTCCGACCACCTTGGTGATCAAGTACGGTCCTTCCCAGGTTGGGGCCAACTTGCCGGACCCAGCTTCCTTCGTATTCTGAAAAACTTGTCTGAGCACCCAGTCTCCTAGTTTAAACGTACAAGTGCGCACATTTTTGTTGTAATATTTGGCGACACTTTGTTGGTAGGTTTCCATTCTGATTCTTGCATTATTTCTCTTTTCATCAAGTGTTTCGATTTCGTAGCAGATATCCCTCCAATTTTGATCGTCTGTTGTGAGTTCGTGCCTTGTAGTAGGTACTTCGCTTTCTTCTTCCATCCCGTAAGCCAGGGAGAATGGGGTTTCTCCCATCGATGTCCTGGCTGTAGTTTGATATGACCAAAGGACTCCGGGAAGTTCATCTGCCCATTTTCCCTTGGCTTTTTCTAGTCTCTTCTTTAAAGTGTTGATGATCGTCTTGTTAGATGATTATGCCTGTCCATTGGCTTGTGGGTACCTTGGAGTTGAGAAGCTTAATTTGATGTTCCAGAATTGGCAAAAGTCCTGGAATGTAGTGCTTATAAATTGCGAGCCGTTGTCTGTCACGATTTCTTTAGGTACTCCGTATCGATATATTACGTTCTTTCATATGAAGCCTTTCACTTCCCTGTCTCGGACTTGATGGAATGATTCTGCTTCAATCCATTTGCTGAAGTAGTCAGTTACCGCCAGCATGTACACCTTTTATCCAGATGCGGTAGGTAACTTGCCTACTATATCCATTCCCCATTTAATGAATGGCCATGGTGATGTGATCGCGGTCATTTGCTCTGGATGAAGATGAGACACCTGAGCAAAGCGTTGGCACTTGTCACATTTTCTCGCGTAATCTGTCGAATCAGTCCTCATTGTAGGCCAGTAGTACCCATTTGTCAGAGCTTTGTGAGCCAAAGTTCTTCCGCCTGAGTGGTTTCCACATTCCCCTCGTGTAGCTCCGTCAGGGTATTTTGCTTCTGCGGGGTTAATACATCTCAAGTATGGATCAGAATAAGAACGTTTGTAAAGTTTACCTCGGATGATGGAGAATCGGGCTGATTGAGCTTTGACTCGGCGTGCTTCGTTCCTATCATCAGGGAGTATATCTTTTTGGGATTAGGTGCCTAAAAAGCGAAGGCCCAGCGAAAGCAGTAAAACAAAAATTAATTCGATCCGAATCCCTACGAGGATCGATCGAGCTATGTATATACGAATATAATACGAAACATAAGAGATACGAGAAACATACCCTCGTAGTCCGTTGATTAAATGGTATCCTTCTCTTAAGCTACTCCCCAAGCTTTGCTTGATCTCTACGTATCCAATCCGCTCAAAGCTCTTGGATGATCTAACGCCGAAAGTACCGCGTCTCTACTTGCCACGCGCCGGAGAAACGACCGGAACGACTAAACCTCGTTATCCTCCAAGGATACGGCTAGAACAAGGTTGTAGAAGCTTGTTTATCAAGATTATAACACTCTAAGTATATAATCTATGATCTCTCTATGATTTCTTGATTTTTTTTCTCCAAGAAGCACCAAGAAGAAATGAAGAAGAAGATGAAGACAATTGAGAAAACTATTTTCTCTCTCTCTAACTCTCTCAACCGTAGGAAAATGAATGGATTGAGAGTGATAAGAAGTCTTCCACCTTTATTCAATTTCAACCCACATGACACAACTCATCCACATGAGATTCCCTACAAGTCTTTTTCATCCATTATAAAATGGACACAAAAGAATAAGAGGGGAAGGTAGGTGGAAAGTGGGGGGGGGGAGCAATCTAGAAGGAGTCGGACGAATTCTGTTCGTTTGGACTCCCGAGAATCCAAACAGATAAAGTCCAATTCCGTTCTGATGTATTTATATCAATTAATTAATCCAATTAATTAATCATATCAAATACATAATAACATAATTAATTTCTCCAAGAAATAATTATATTCATGAATTAAATTAATCACCCAGTAATTTATTTAATTCATTAGGCCGTAAATCAATTTATCCAATAAATCAATTTAGACATCCAATGTCCCAACAAAATAGATATTCAATATCTAATATTCATAATGAGAGAATAAGCTCGATTCATGCCGTCGTCAATCCTATTGCGTAACTCGGTAGGTCCGTCTCAGTCAGCAATGGGAGGAACCAAAGAGTAGTAGCACCACCTAGCCAGCCTGGCAACCTACACTGTACCCAACTGAGAACGAATGATTGGGATCATTCAAGAACCATTCTGTCGTGAATACCAGTATACGTATAAACCCTTCTTTCAAATGTCCCGATCAAGTTATAGGGTCACGGTCAGTCAAATCCTATCTTTACTTGACGATATGCATGAGTTAATACAAATCGAGATCATCGAGCTCTCGTTTATCCAATACAACTAGCTCCAATGCTTTGTCCAAAGACTTATGATCTCATCTGCCAATAACCGCATAGGACATATAACTCGTTCACTAACAGGAGAAAGAATTCTATCTTGGTATTTAGTAGGACCTGCTACTTGCCCGTCAAGATGCACGTCGAGGTTGACCCCCGCCTTCCGGTTTACAGGGTCGAACTACTCTAATGAAAATCTTAACGTCACAAGCACATCCCTACTAAATCCTCAAGTCAAAGGTTCACGAATACCTATCACAACCTTTCGATTCCGTCATTGACTGTCCCGGAGTAAAATCCGTGTGACGAATCGAGGGTGAGTCGGTTCGAGTATACTAATCCAATTAACATATCTATAACGTGTACTCCCACTAACCATTAGTATTCGACAGGCACTCTCCACGTCAAAGAACACGTGATACAAGTCTTCACATAAACTTAACACCCAGTCAAGTTTCATCGACTTGCGTACGATTAAGTATTTGAGCTATAAACCTTTCCGTGCCGACCCCCTTATCCAATAAGGAGTGGATCGTTTTGCTCTCAAATACACGGATTAGTTTCTATATGTATATTTACGAGTTAGGAACGCCAGTAACTACCAGTAAATAAAGAAACATCCATTGCCTTATATTATTGATTTACATAATAACAAGTACAATGCCCTCACTCAACATCCTCTGAGTGGCATTCGAGGGCATACTCCTGACAATCTCCCGCTTGCACTCAATGCCACACTCTATGGTATCTAATAGGGGTATTCAAAACTACCAGACCCGGTTGACCCGGCCCAATTACCCGACTACCCGGGAACTTTTTACCAGGTAATTTTTCTAATTACACAGATTTAGCGGACTGGGTACCCGACCCGCTAATTATGTGAGTTACCGAGTCGGGTAATGGGCCGGCCAAATAAAATTAGCGGGTGCCCGCCGACTCGGTAACTTTTTTTTTTTGTTTCTCACTACATACTTTATTTTAACTATTTTAAAAATTATCTATATAATTAGTATGTATTTACTTACATTTTAACAATATTAACATTAAAATACCTATGTAAAATTTGGTCCATATTAACCTTATGTTAGGAATACTTGTTAGATTTTGATGATGTCATTAATTTAAAATCAAATGTTTATTAATTGGCAAAATGTAATGAAGAACCAAATGAGTATCTTCCATAGGCCAAAATGTGTTAAGTATAAAATTGGCAAAATGTAAAGAAGAACCAAATGAGTGTCTTCTATAGGCCAAAGTTAGTTAGGCTGAAAATCGGCTAAGTACTAAAGTACAGTCTAGTCCATCAGAGAAGTACAGCCGACTCCAATCAGAGTAGCCCTGGTCAACTAAAAATTGTCAGAGAAGTTTGACCAGACTGCAGCCGAGGAACCTCGGGAAGTCACCTGATCGGACAAGTCTCAAACAAGATACGGCCGAGACGACCTACTGCAGAGAAGTAAGCCGCACATCGTCTACTCAACTACACCCTAGTACTCCAAGTCCACGTCGGCATGCTTTGAAAAGTCAAATATTACGGAAAGCTCACATGCAACGTGAAGAGACAAATTGGAGTGATTCCCGCAAGAGATATGATTTATTTAAATCATCCCGACCCACCGTGAAGACTTTAAACCTTTTATATTCAAAAGATTCGGCGCTCACATGCGTAAGTCCTCACAACGGTCGGAAGATAAAATAAAATAATGGGAATCCAAATTTTGCAACGTTCGTAAAAGATTAAACAATGAAGTCTCTCTCCAACGGACGGATTTGTTCAAAGATTTGCAACGGCTACAAGGAAGAAGCTCGAGATCGTGATCTATATATATCCGAAGATTTGAAATCGAGCAAACCACCGTGCGAACATATACTCTAGCGATCAAAGCAAACAAAGCAATCTCAAGCAAACAAATAGCATCGTGAAAAGGAGAGATCCAAAAAGTTCATATTCAAGGAAGCTCTTTAGTTGGAGAAGACAAACACTCTTGTCTTTAAATCTTGAGTAAGGGGTACTTCATCGGTTGAAGTAGCAGATCAGAAGGCATCCGAGGATCGAGGATCAAGAGGTGCAAGGCGATCAAGTGTGTACAACGGCACGGAAGTCCACCGGTTGGAAGTCTGTTGTAGTGTGTTGTGAATCACTGTAATCTTTATCACCGGTTGACAATTATAGTGAATTCATCTCCAACGTTTGGAGAAAAGTGGATTAGTAGAGGATTACCCCACCTCGAGACCACTATAAGCCCGTGTTATTTATCGCTTTACCGCATCATACTCTAACTGCTGCATCCATTGTTAAGTGTTTCATTAAGTTAATTTATATTCGTCATCAGCTGACTTCCGCACATATCCAAGAACAAACGACTCTTAGTCATTTGTTTGATCATCAGCTGAAGAAACTCACTCTTCGTGAAAAAGAGTTCAAGAGTTTCAACAAGTCTATTCACCCCCCCCTCTAGACTTGTTTCTGGACGACTTGTGACCTACAAGTGGTATCGGAGCGGTTGGTTCATTTTTTTCACGAACCAGATCCATATTAAGATATATATCTTATCTCTCACGTTATAATGGAACACATGCACTCTAGACTACCTGTCTTTTCAGTTGACGAGTATGATCTCTGGAAGATAAGAATGCAGGCACATTTATCTTCAATCCATGACGACATGTGGTGCATCATTGAAGACGGTCCATTCATTTTCGAGAAGGACAACACGCCCGAGGAAATCGCAGCTGGGAGGCCCGAAAAGATTCCTAAGAAGAGAACGGAGCTGACCCTCGAAGAGAGAAATCTGGCCAATCTTGACAACAGGGCCAGAGATGTGCTATACCAAACTCTTGACAAATCCACAATGGTCAAGATCAAAAATTGTAAGAATGCCAAAGAGATATGGGACACATTAGCTCTAATGTGTGAAGGAACGGAGCTGATCAAGGAGAACAAGTTGTCAATAGCTATCCAAAAGTTTGACAACTTTAAAATGAAGAATGGTGAATCAATAGACCAAGTGGACACAAGGTTCACTGAAATTATCAACGAGATCAACTCCTGGGCAAAACTTATGGCAACAGGAAATGGCACTCAAGGTCCTCGATCACTCAATCCCGAATGGAGCATGAAGGTCAGAGCTATGAGAGAGTCCAAAGACCTGAATAAGATAAAGATTCAGGAGCTGTTCTCGATCTAAAGGCTTATGAGTTCGAACTTCCGAGTTCATCCTCGACTGAGCCTGCAGAGAAGGGAATCGCGTTTGCAGCCGAGTCCCCTGCTAAGAGCCTGTCTGATGTGAAACCTCCAAATCCGCTAGACTTTGAGGAGGAAATGGCTTTCATTATGCAAAGGTTCAGTAACTTCAGAAAGAACTACTCCAAGTATAAGAAAAACTACAAGGAGAACCCAAGAAGGAACCAGAAGGCTGGAAGCTGGAAAGTTGAATGCTACAACTGTCATAAAATAGGACACATCCAAATGGATTGTCCCGAGCTCAAGAAGGATGAAACCAAGAAGGAGGTGGCCAGAAAGGAAGACAGAAGAAAAGCTCTCATCGGAGAAGACCAGGAGCATGTCGAATCAAGCGGCGGTTTCTTTTCTGATGACGACGAGGAATATGATTGCCTGATGGCAAACTTGGCTGATGAAGAGGTAACCTCTAAACCTACCGGTTCAAATAATAGCTCAGCCATGTCACAAGATATGGATTTACATGAATCGGTAAATCAATTATTCAAAGATTTTGAAACACTTAAATCTGCACACCAAGTCAGACACAGAGAAGACTAAGTTGCAAGATGAGAATAGGCAATGAAAAATGATTTCAAAAACTCACTTAGATTTAAATAAGGTTGAGACAACTACGGTGATTTTGAAAACTGTGCAAGTGCCAATACAATTGAGATAGACCGCTAAATATTTTACTTAAAGAAAAGTCACCGCACTTGCTCATGCCAAAGCCGAGTTTACTAAGCCGCACAGATTAAATAAAACTCAAAGCAGGAAATAACCTCCTGAAGGCGTCTTCAACTCGGGCGAATTGTACTTATAAAAGGTCATTATATACCAAATCAGCCTTGATATGATTCTCACACTCCCTCTAGTTCGAAACCAAGTTTATCAAGGAGAAACAATGGTCTCGATCACTGAGCCTCGTATAAACCGACTTTCAAAAACAGCAACCAAGTCAAATGTCTAGCCGCAACAGTTACACTGCACAACCACCTAGACAGCGACTAGGCAGGCCTGTGCAAAAGCAAAGACTCGGCACAACATGCCCACTATTACCAACAACTCCCCAAAAATAGATTTCATAATGGGAGGGGCAGATGGAAACCTCAAGGTTATCCAAATTACAAAAACGAACAAGTGTGGAGACCACAAAGGTTTAATAAATGGTCTCAGCCTAGATTTAGAAATGGCCCACACTATTTTGAGGAATATCCGGTATACAATCCAACCAGGAGATTTAGACCTCGACCACAGGCACCTTATAAGGGTTATAATAATAATAACAATTCCTATAATCCAAGGAGAAATCAATTCTCCAGGAAATCAACTAACCCCAAAGGACCCACACAAATTTGGGTACCTAAATCTCTGCTTGTTTAATTGCAGAAGAGATGGAAGGACTACAACCACATCTCCTCAAGCTCAAATTTTGGAGGTGAAGAGTGGTTTGTAGACTCTGGATGCTCAAGGCACATGACCGGGAACAAGAGGATGCTGACCAAATATATCAAGGAAAGAGGTCCCGATGTAACCTTTGGAGATAGCTCTAGAGGACAGACAAAAGGCTTTGGAGAGTTGCACCGAGGAAACATTGTGATATCCAAAGTTCATTATGTCAAAGGTCTCAAATACAACCTCCTGAGCATAAGCCAGTTCTGCGACGAGAAGAATCTAGTAGTCTTCACCATCTTGAAGTGTATGGTGATAGACATCTTATCTGGAGAAATAAAGCTACAAGGTTTAGAAGAAGAGATGTATACATGATTGATTGGAACACAGAACACCTAACTCCTGTTTTCTATCCAAGATCAGAAATGAGAATGGATGGTCGTGGCACAAAAGACTATGTCACCCGAACTTCAAAGCCATCAACAAGATTAGCTCTCGAAGCCGGTCGAGGACTTCCAAATGAAGCATTCAAGAAGGAAGCACTCGTGATGCATGTCGAAGGGAAAGGTACCAAGGCGTCGTTCAAGCCGATGACCTACAACGCTCACAACAAGGATCTTAGATCTACTCCACATGGATCTATTTGGTCCTATCAAGCCAAGGACTTTAAGCGGCAGAAAGCATGCTCTTGTGATTGTAGATGATTATTCAAGGTACACTTGGATCATTTTTCTATTCAAGAAAAGTGAAACCTTGACCAAGTTACCTGAGCTGCTGAGAAGGATCCAGAATGAGAAATCCCTCTCCATAATCAAGATCAGATCAGATAGAGGAGGAGAGTTTCTCAACAAGGCGATAACTGATTTCAGCGATCAGAATGGGATCCAGCATGAGCTCTCTGCAGCCAGGACGCCCCAACAGAATGGTGTTGCTGAAAGAAGGAACAGAACCCTGAAGGAAGCAGCAAGGTTCTGGGCTGAAGCTGTTAACACAGCCTGCCACACCCAGAACAGGAGTATGATAGTAGGGAGACATGGCAAAACTCCCTATGAGGTTTGGAATAATAGAACTCCTACTGTTGCTTACTTTCATGTTTTTGGTTGTAAGTGTTTCATCCACAACAACGGTAAAACACAGCTAAATGCCTTTGATGCTAAAACTGATGATGGTCTATTTATGGGATATTCCCAAAGAAGCAAGGCATATAGAGTTTTCAACAAAAGAACCTTAGTTGTGGAGGAAACACCCCATGTTGTTTTTGATGAATCTACTGTTGAGTACAGGAAACAACTTGAGCAAATTGAGAACAAGCTCAAGTCAGCAACCCTTGAAGAAGTCATTGTACATGACACTGGAATGGTGGACTCACTGCAGATCAGCTGATGACCCAACTGCGGCCGATGAAGACCCAATCAGAGATCGACAGATCACCAAACCTATCCGATCCAGCTTGCGGAAGAAGACCAAATGAGTCGACAAAGACTCATCTCAGATTCGTAACCAAGATGCAGATGACAAGGCGGTAGCCGATCCATTGCAGACGAGAATCCAGCAGATGCAGATAACCACCAGAGCAATCCAACAGGGGGAACAAACCCGGAAGAGGACGAGATCCCCAAATGGCTCAAGGATCATCCAATTCAAAGAAATTATCGGAAAGTTGGTGATGGAGTCAAGACAAGACACCAACTCTACCGGCAGAATGGCGATGTTCTCATGTTTCATGTCACAAATTGAACCCAAGACGATGTAACAAGACTTGGAAGATTATTCATGGATTAATGCCATGCAAGAGGAATTGGAGCAGATGGAGAGAAACAAAGTTTGGGAACTAATGCATGCACTCCAATCACAAGAAAGTTATTGGCACCAAATGGGTGTATAAAAACAAAAGTGATGAAGACGGAGTCGTTGTTAGGAATAAAGCCGGACTCGTAGCAAAAGGATATGCACAATGTGAGGGAATAGATTTTGATGAAACTTATGCACTGTTGCAAGATTAGAAGCCATCGACTATTCCTCGCATATGCCGCATTCAAGGATTTTGAAGTCTACGGATGGATGTGAAAAGTGCGTTTCGAATGGAATCCTAGAAGAAGAAGTCTATGTAGAGCAACCCCTGTGTTTTGTCAAAGGAGACAAAGTCTATAAGTCATTGAAGGTTTCGTATGGACTCAAGCAAGCACAGAGAGCATGGTATGAAACACTGTCTGTGTTTCTTGAGAAAAATGGATTTTGCAAAGGAAAAGTGGACAAGACCCTATTCAGAGTGGAGCACGAAGGCCACATTCTAATAGTTCAGATTTATGTGGATGACATCATATTCGGGTCAACCAATCCAGAACTATGCGAGAAATTCTCCAACCTCATGCAAGGAGAATTTGAGATGAGTATGATGGGAAAGCTTAACTTCTTTCTCGGATTACAAGTTAAGCAGATGGAAAAAGGAATTTTCATCAACCAGGCAAAATATACCCGAGATCTCATCAAGAGATATGGAATGGAATCAGCCAAACCCGCAAGAATTCCAATGAGCACAAGCACTCACCTAGATGCAGACGAGGCAGGAATATCAGTGGACTCAACCCACTACAGAGGACTCATCGGATCTCTTCTGTACCTCACTGCAAGCAGGCCAGACATATCATATGCAGTTGGAGTTTGTGCAAGATTCCAGTCCAAGCCGAAGCAATCACACCTAGATGCAGCCAAGAGAATAATCAAGTACCTAAAGTCTACCATTAATGTTGGACTATGGTACCCCAAAGATGACAACTTCGAGCTATCAGGATACTCAGATGCGGATTTCGCCGGATGCAAAATCAATAGGAAGAGCACTAGTGGAACGTGTCAATTCCTAGGAACCAGACTGATATCCTGGTTTAGCAAGAAGCAGGTTTCTAACTCTATCTCCACTACAGAGTCAGAATACCTAGTCGCAGTAGTCATTGTGCATGCATCCTATGGATCGGACAACGATTAAGGGACTACAATATTATTGCCAATGAAGTTCCTATATGGTGTGACAACAATAGTGCTATTGCAATAACCAACAATCCGGTTTTGCACTCAAGGACGAAGCACATTGACGTTAAGCACCATTTCATTCGAGACCATGTGCTTAACAAAAGGGTTAGAGTTGAAAGAGATCGGACAGACTACCAAATAGCCGACATCTTCACCAAACCCCGCCAAGAAAGATTCCTAGAGCTGAGCAGAGACCATGGATTACTAGATTTGGAATATAGTTCTGAAGCAAGATGAAGGAAGGACGAACCCCGAGAATCACCTAAGCCGATGCAAAGTAGAAGACGAAGGCAAGTCGAAGCAACTTAGTCTGCATGTAATACCAAAGTAGAGGTCAATCTCACCTGTAGCAGAGCTGTCTGCAGTCAACGAATCAGACCAGCTAAGTTCTCTAAACTAATCTCTAAATTTTTAATTATTATCTGTCATATTATTTTGGCTTAAGAAATAGCATTTAAAAATACATTTTATAAGCCTAGTGGCAATTTTTAAATACACGCATCACACGCCCATTTAATTAACCTCTACGGTGGCCAATCAGAATCAACCGTCAAATTTTAAATGGGGCCACCGATTCAAATTTGAAATTCAAAAGAATATGAAAAGGCGTACCACCGCTTAAACTTATAATAAACTAATCCAAACGTCCTTTCATCTTCTTTATAAGGAAGAAAACCCTTTCACTTTACTCTTTACGCGTTCAGAAACCCTAAAAATTTACAGAGCAAAATACACACTAAATCCTAAAATCTTTTTGCAGAAATGGCATCTTTTGACGGAGCAAACTTGAAGGCGATGAAGGACCAGGTCATCTTCTCCATGGTCGTCGATTTCGAAGGATTATTAGAAGCGAATCTAGAGGACTTTGATATGCTCGACTTAATCCGGGCGATGAAACTGAACGGAATCTACCCGTTTCTCGAAATCAACCCTCAACACTTGTTCAAGGAAGATGTGGTTGAATTTTATCGCAACGCTTACCTGATTCAGCACGAGATTCAGAGCACGGTCGGTGGAGTACCAGTCACCATAGATACAGAGAAGATTCGCTCTGTATTCGGGATGAAACATCGCGGTTTGGCGGTCGAAGCGCTCAAACAATCACCCGCCGAAACATGGAAGACGATTAAGCTCGAAAATGTCCCTGAGAAATTGAAGTTTACAGCGAAAAGAAATGAGTTGAAAAGGGTCTATCGAGTTGCTTTGGACATCACAAACAAAATAGTCATGGGAATGGCAGGAAGCTATGACCAACTATCATCTTCAAAATTCATGGTGTTGGGTGCGTTAATTCAACGAGAGGAAGTTGATTGGGCCGATTACATTTTCAGGCAACTTGTTCGCGAGGTGAACAAGGTCGAATGGCTCGAGGGAGAGAAGAAGTTCAAGACTAAGTTGGCGTTCGGAACGCATCTTAGTTGGTTCTTGGAGCAGACTGGAGTGGCCAAGGGAAACATTGACCCTTTCCACCCAAACAAGAGGCTTGGTCACATGGACCATGATAAGAAGAAGGTTGGAGTCACTGGGAGGGCAGCCCAGTTGTTGAAGGATTTGCCAGACACAAGCTTTTGCCCAAGATACGATCTATCAGACTCGGACCAACTGCACCGAGATCGGAACTGCAATGAGTCCGAGAAAGAGTCCGACGATACACCTATCGCCATCCGATTCAAGAGAAGGGGACCAGCCCTGAAGGACCTTCCAACTCGCAGTCATCACCCGAACCCTCTCCAAAGAGGCCAAGGAAGATGCGATTCAAGGAGAGCACTGAGCACTATACGACCATTATCGATCACTACCATTCATCCGACCACCGCACTGTATACCGAAACTAGAATTGTACTGCCATTACTCCTCCAAGATACATGACCGAAGAAGAGGAAGCAGTCTTGTTATATCTATCCTCGCTGCATTACACATTCAATCTTTTAGAAAATAATACTTTTAATCTCTCCATAGAACAACTTCAGCTTGTCAAGCCACAAGCAGAAAAACACTCTTTCGTAAATATTTTTAAAGAGTGGAAAACTCTTAAAACCATGTCCTTTACAAATTTTCAAATTTTTGTTGAAACTAGTGGTTGGGAATACCCCCAAGCCACGGAGGATGTTCTGACTGATTTTTGCAAAGAGTCAGATTTAGCCTTACTCCTCCAGGATAACTGGTTCATGTCACATTTTGAGACAAACATGGACCATTTTATCCACTCTATAATGCTCAGTATCTTTGATGGTAGTTTTGGAGAGGAAGAGGAAGAGGAGAAAGTAGAAAAGGAGATTAGGATAGAAGAAGTTGATGAAGAAAATGAAATTATCAATTTGGTTGAAGAGGATGAAAAAGAAAAAGAATCTGAAGAAAACATACCAGTTGAAAAGGAGACAGAGGTGATTGAGAAAACAGAAGAAGTGGATGATGAAGAAGATGAAGAAGAAGGAGAAGAAGTGGAGCAGGAAAAAGAAGAAGAAGATAAGGAGAAGGATGCAGATGATGAAAGAGAAAAGGAGAAGGATGATGAGAAAAATGATGATGATGATGATAATAATGATGATGGAGGTGAAGGAGGAGCTGGTGTGGCGGCTGGAGAAGAAAAAGAAGAAGATGAGGAGAAAGAAAAAGAGAAATCTGGAGAAGAAAAAGAAGAAGATGAGGAGGAAGAAAAAGAGAAATCTGAAGAAGAAGAAGAAGGGAAAGAAGAAGAAAGAGAAAAGGAGCCAGAGCAGGAGCCAGAGCCTACCAACGAAGCTGCAGATAGGATTGTTGTACCTCCCCGGTACACCAGCCTAGACGCAGAGCTGGCAGAGGACTCAGTCGTGCACCGGAGAAGACTCAATCTGACCTACCGGCTGCAGCCAGGAGCCTGTAGTCTAGTGGCTCCATTGCTGAAGGATCAGGAGAACACTCCCCATCAGCTCAGTTATCCCCTACCATGACTGAGCTGATCAAGCAAATTGTCAGAGACACCATTGGGGAGCTGCTATCAACTCAGGTCACCCCTGATCTTCAGACCATTAATGCCAAGATTGACACCGTCAGAGAGAGATCCTCACCTCCTCCTCCTACAAACAAAGAATGCCTTTTGGCATGTCCGATCGATGAGCCGCATGGAGCAACAGTTGACAACACTCATTGATGCTGGCAAAAAGGGGGAAGAGAGGATTCAGGGGGAAGAGAGAGAAATCAGAAGTAAGAAAAAGCAGGATGTTCCCCAGATTGAAGGACCCTCTAGCCTAAAAAGGAAGAAAGCTGTAGATCAAGAAGACAAAGCTGACCAGCCTGAAGGGAAGCGCAGAAGGACCAGAGGCGGCTTTGAACCTACTCTTGAATGGGAAGGTCTGGAGCTATGGTATGTTGAGATTTCGCCCACTTGAAGCTCTTGAAATATGGGGAGCCTAGGAAGAAGTTCGTCGAGACTTTTATGTCCTGGGAACTACTTCAAGATAACAAACTCTCCCCACGTAAGATTTTCATAAACCTGGATGGAAGAGGTTCATCCTAAGCTTTGGGTCGTTTCTAAAGAAGTACACAAAAGAGCAAAATGCATTTCCCATGATCCCTAAATTCGTAGTTGAAGAAGCACCAATCCGCATGGATGGTGAACTTGATGAGCTACAACTTCAGGAGGAAATCAAGCTAGTCCGCCTTGAGAACAAATTCAGATCTCGGCAGGAGCAGGACTTCGCAAAGACTGGTTGTGAAGAGAAAGTATGGCCTTGCTCAGTCAAGGTAAGACCTATCGGAGCCAAACCATTCGGACAGCCAAGCGGCCTATTCGAAGAGGCAGAGGAAGAGGCAGATGACCTTAAATTATTTTCTTACTTGTAATTTTATTTTTACGTACTTAAAACAATCTTGTATAATTTCAATGATAAGTCGAAAATTTTATGAACAATCTGTTGAATGACAATTTTCCAGTTGTCTCAATATTAGATCGATTTCGCTTTGTCTTGCACTTAAGTGCAGACTTGGCCATTTGATTTCTTACTTAGTTTTGCCATCATCAAAATAGGGGGAATTTGTTAGGAATACTTGTTAGATTTTGATGATGTCATTAATTTAAAATCAAATGTTTATTAATTGGCAAAATGTAATGAAGAACCAAATGAGTATCTTCCATAGGCCAAAATGTGTTAAGTATAAAATTGGCAAAATGTAAAGAAGAACCAAATGAGTGTCTTCTATAGGCCAAAGTTAGTTAGGCTGAAAATCGGCTAAGTACTAAAGTACAGTCTAGTCCATCGAGAAGTACAAATGACTCCAATCGAGTAGCCACGGTCAACTAAAAATTGTCGAGAAGTTTGACCAGATGCAGCCGAGGAACCTCGTGGAAGTCACCGATCGGACAAGTCTCAAACAAGATATAAATGAGACGACCTACTGCAGAGAAGTAAGCCGCACATCGCCTACTCAACTACGGCCTAGTACTCCAAGTCCACGTCAAAGATGCTTTGAAAAGTCAAATATTACGGAAAGCTCACATGCAACGTGAAGAGACAAATTGGAGTGATTCGCAAGAGATATGATTTATTTAAATCATCCCGACCCACCGTGAAGACTTTAAACCTTTTATATTCAAAAGATTCGGCGCTCACATGCGTAAGTCCTCACAACGGTCGGAAGATAAAATAAAATAATGGGAATCCACCTTTGCAACGCGTTAAAAGATTAAACAATGAAGTCTCTCTCCAACGGACGGATTTGTTCAAAGATTTGCAACGGCTACAAGGAAGAAGCTCGAGAGATCGTGATCTATATATATCCGAAGATTTGAAATCGAGCAAACCACGGTGCGAACATATACTCTAGCGATCAAAGCAAACAAAGCAATCTCAAGCAAACAAATAGCATCGTGAAAAGAGCAGATCCAAAAAGTTCATATTCAAGGAAGCTCTTTAGTTGTAGAAGACAAAAAATCTTTTCTTTAAATCTTGTGTAAGGGGTACTTCACTGTCTGAAGTAGCAGATCAGAAGGCATCCGAGGATCGAGGATCAAGAGGTGCAAGGATCAAGTGTGTACAACGGCACGGAAGTCCACCGGTTGGAAGTCTGTTGTAGTGTGTTGTGAATCACCGTAATCTTTATCACCGGTTGACAATTATAGTGAATTCATCTCCAGTGGTTTGGAGAAAAGTGGATTAGTAGAGGATTACCCCACCTCCGAGACCACTATAATCGCTGTGTTATTTACTATTTTACCGCATCATACTCTAACCGGCCGCATCCATTGTTAAGTGTTTCATTAAGTTAATTTATATTCGTCATCAGCTGACTTCCGCACATATCCAAGAACAAACGACTCCTAGTCATTTGTTTGATCATCAGCTGAAGAAACTCACTCTTCGTGAAAAAGAGTTCAAGAGTTTCAACAAGTCTATTCACCCCCCCTCTAGACTTGTTTCTGGACGACTTGTGACCTACACCTTATGCTCTAATTTTTTTTTCCTTTTCATGAATCAAATTTTTTTATAATTTAAATCTCATTAACTATTTTAAATTATGACATCAAAATTACAAAAATGAGTATATAATAATATAATATAGTAGTCTAATTTCAAAGTGAAAAAATTAAATATTTCATATAATATCTAAATATGTTAGAACTAATAATAATAAAATGAATATTATAATTATTGTAAATAATTTTCTTACTTTTAATTTATTTTTTTTTGTAGAAATCAATCGAGCAAATAAATTAAATTAAAGTTAAATTTTCTTAATATTTGATTTAATCATAACGAATGACTTCAAAATTAGAATCAATTCTTGCTAATTTAAAGTTAAACATTTTTGTTGAACTAAAAGTTGAAAAAAAAATATAGCAAAAAAATCACATATATATAATAATAATAATAATATATATATATATGATTAAAAAAAAACTCGGGTACCCGGGTACCGGGTGATCCGACCCGGAAATCCGGGTACCCAAAAAGCGAGTACCCGGTTTTTATGGGCCGGGCCATGGGCCGCCTAAATAAGTACCCGGAGTTTCGGGTACCCGAAAAAGCGGGTACCCGAAAATCCGGGTACCCGCTTATGAACACCCCTAGTATCTAATACCCATGTTCTCCAGATGACGCTCTAAGCTAATCTAAGAAAGTGGCTTGGTCAGTAGATCAGCGATGTGGTCGGCTGACTCTACTCTATGCAGCACAATGTATCTCTTTGCGAACAAATTCTCTTACGAGATGATACTCTCTCTCAAGATGTTTGGTACTGTTATGAAACCTCGGCTCCTAGGCCTGTGCTACCGCTCTGGCAGCGCAGCACAAGGTGTCACGTGAAGTTTACCCAGTGACTTCTAAATCCTTCCTTTGGAGGCCTCCGTGGCCGCTTTATACTCAGCCTAACAAGTGGAATTAGCAGTCGCGCTATACTTGTCACTATGCCAAGATACTGCTCCTCCATTAAGAGTAAATATGTAGCCAGAAGTAGACACCGAATCGTCTTTCTGTCCTTGGAAGTCCAATTCAGTGAATCCCATCACATTCAGTTCTCCACCGCCATACATAAGAACTATATCTCTAGTCCTTCTCAAGTACTTGAGAACGTTCATTACGGCAGTCCAATGTTCCCAATCTGGGTTTGCCGGAAACCTACTTACCACGCTCACAGCATGCGCAACGTCATGTCTCATACACAACATCGCATACATAAGGCTACCCACGGCCGAAGCATATGGTATATTACTCATTTCCTTTCGTTGTTCCTCACCTAGAGGACACATCTTCGAGGAGAGTTTTATTCCATGTCGCATCGGTAGGAACCCTCTTTTAGAATCATCCATCTTAAATCGCTTTAAGACTTTATCTACATAGAGGGCTTGGGAAAGACCCACCATTCTCTTCGCTCTATCCCACTAGAGTCGAATCCCAAGAGTATAGATTTCTTCTCCCAAGTCTTCCATGGAGAACTTACTCTAAAAGCCAAGCTTTCATAGAATTGAGCATTCCCACATCGTTTCCTAATAGTAGAATGTCATCTACATATAGTACTGAGAATGCGATTTTGCTCCCACTAACCCTCTTGTATACACAAGGTTTCTCTTTATTTTGCACGAAGTCAAACTTTTTGACTGCCTCGTCAAAACGAAGATCCCAATTACATGAAGACTGCTACAGTCTATTTCATGGAGTACATCCACCATCGCTTGGTCATAGGTCGTCGGGTCGGTCTCTTGGCTATCACTTGGAACCTCATGGAGACCCAGCTCCTCCAAGTGCACAAGCCCATACCTCTCAGGTAAATGAGACACCCTACTAGACCTACGAGGTGGTTGTACTTGTGTTTCAGAAGGTTCGGTTCCAATTTCTTGCACAGGTGTCTCCTGAGGAGTTTCATTGCATTCTTACAAAGAAATACTTCTATCTGCTCCGCCTTCCTGAATGAACTCATCTTCCAGGAAGTGTGCATGCAAATCAACAACGATATTTCGATCTTTGGGCATGTATAATAGATAACCCATCGTACCATATAGGAATCCAATGAAAACGTTCCTTCACGGAGCTCGCTTCCAACTTGTCCACCTTAGTCTTCTTGACATAGGCGGGACACCCCAAATCCTAATGTGGTTAAGACTTGGTTTCCTGCCCTCCCACATCTCATGTGGAGTTTTAGGAACGAATTTGGAAGGACATCTGTTCAAGATATAAGCGGAAGTCAGGACTGCATACCCCCACAGATAAATCGGTAAGTCAGTATAGCCCAGCATGGAACAGACCATGTTCAACAAGGTCCGGTTCCTTCTTTCTGATACACCATTTAACTGAGGAGTACCTAGAGGTGTTAGTTGTGATACTATTCCATGTTCCTTTAGGAACTCGTCAAACTCTGTACTCATATACTTGCCACCTCGGTCCGACCGAAGTGCTTTGATATGATTTCCAGTTTGTTTCTCGACTAGGGCCTTGAATTCCTGGAATTTCTCAAAGGCATCGGACTTATGTTTCATTAAGTATATATAACCATAACTAGTGTGATCATCTGTAAACATAATAAAATACTGATATCCATCACGTGCTGCTTCCAAAGCACCACATACGTCGGTATGGATTAATCCTAGTTAATCAGCGGCTCTTTCAAAAATCCCTGTGAAGGAGACTTAGTCATTTTGCCTTTAAGGCAAGATTCACAAGTAGGAAAAAGGATCCGATCCCAATAAGTCCATCTTTTTTCATTTTGTAAACCTTGGTCTGACTAACATGACCAAGTCTAAGATGCCATTTCAAAACTTGATTAGTTTCATCCATACCACGCTTCCTAGTCATAGTATTCACAACGACTTTGTTACTGAGGTTTAGATGATACAACACATTTAACAATGTAGCAGTGCCCACGAGTTTATTTCTAAAATAAATTTTGTAGGAACCATCACTAATGAAAAATGAAAAGCCTTTACGATCCATGACCGGAATGGATACGATGTTTTTGTGCCCCTTGGGCAGAACAAGTACATCTTCTAAAGTCAGAACAAAACCGGATTCTAAACCCAAAAGAAGTGATCCTATGTTGGTTGCCTAGACACTATGCCCACTTCCGACAGTGATCATCACTTCCCCAGCTCCAAGCTTCCTACTTTGTTCCATATCCTGATTCATGGTACAAATATGAGAACTAGCACCAGAATCCAGTATCCACGAAGTAGAAAATATAGTAGCAGAACAATTTGTTTCCAAAACTAAAGGTTATGTACCTGAAGTGCCATGAATAATGGGACAGTCTCTAGCCCAGTGGCCCAGCTCACCGCACTTGAGACAAGCGTCCTTCTTCTTCTTGTTCTTTGAAACCATCGGGGCTTTGACCTTACCCTTGAAGTCCTCGACTTGTGGTCCCGTCTGCTTCTTGGTCTTTTTCTTCTTATTCTAGGACCTCCGAGATCCAGAAGAAATCACAAGGGCAGACTCCTTCATCCGCGGAGTCTTCATCTGAGACTGAGCGGTCACCAGTTTGTTCATTAGCCCAACTAAGTTACATGCAATCTCATTGCAGTTAAAGTTCATAACAAACTGTGAGCAGGAATCAGGGAGAGACTGTAGGATAAGATCGGTTTGAAGAGAAGCATCCATCTTAAAATCAAGAGCCTCCAATCTCTCGATCATGGATATCATTACCTTCTCACCTTCCTTCATCCTTGCACCGAACAGTTTCTTGGATATCTCATATCTAGTTCGACTCTGCTCACCATAAACCTCGGTTAAGTGAGATAGAATCTGCCTAGCAGAAGTCATTTTCTCATGAGCTCTCTGAAGCTCATTAGACATAGAAGCCATCATGTAAGCACGGACTTTTACGTCATCCTCAACCCACTTTTCGTGGTTTTCAATCTCTTCCTGATTAGCTCTTGTCCGCACTGGAGGCGTCGGAATGTCCGTCTCCAAGACGTATCCCAGTGCCTCTATACTAAGGACTATCATCAGATTGCGGAGCCAATCCACAAAGTTAGGTCCGATCAAGGTGTTCTTTTTTAGTAGAATTGCGAGTGGGTTCATTGTCATATTGAGAGTTATGTCTGCATTTAAGTATGACAGATTAATTAGTGACTCATTCAATTATGATCTGAGTATAGAATTAAGGTCTTTTCTATTCTTATTACCCAGCTCCCACTTTTTTTATCGGAATAACACACTCTCATGTGAAATACGGAAGTATCGTTCGCACTACTTCATAGTGGTGATCGTGTTCTTTATAAATCTTAATAGAGGGCAACCGAACAGGTTTCTAGTCTATTAATTTTCATAAAGTGGCGTCCAACACCAACCCATCTAATGGATGATACGATCTTATTTTTCTCCTTGTCCACTCCCCTCAACCTATACGATTTCTATGGTTCGTGAACAAGTTACACCATCAACACAAATCAATTTCACAATTGAATCTTATCCGGCAAACTATCAGGTTTCTAGGGATAAAATTTGCTCCAACCGAAGGCATCCAATGCGCTCTCGGTAATTTACCCATCCTCCCCGAACGACTATCCCGATAACTCGGAAGCATAGCACATCCGGTTTGGATTTCAATTTCCCGAAAGCTCGATGGAGGGAAGGAAAACCTTGAAACCTTATAAACTTAATAATTTATTGTGGGAGAATTTTCACGATTAATGTTACACTTTGCACATTAATTCATTTAAGCGCGTTTGTAGCATTCATACAATATGAATAAGCATTCACAACCTAGTTGATACCAACATGCAGTTTATGGACCGTTCCTAGAAACAAAAACTCCGTAATCTAATTACAAGTCTTCGTTTTGAATCTTCGTCTTCTCGAAACGGATCTTCCTCTGGTCTTCGTCATTACATATAAATTTTACATTGAAAAATTGCATCCTAGATACAAATATTTCTAGTAAAATAAATAGGCTCAAAATATCCTTTACAACCCAATCGAATAAAACCGAACGATTCAAAACTAAGCTCATGAACTACATCCCCATTCAAAAGCATTCATCCAATAAATACTATACAAATGGATTGCGTAGAGATACATTGATCCAATCAACATAAAAACAATAAATAGAATCGATCCAATCAATTCACACAATCGGTAATATGAAAACATTCAAAGTATTCGGTCACCCAAAATTATTCCAATTAATCAAATTTCCCTTACAAAACGAAATACCGTAAATCATTGTAATCATATTAAATCAAATTTAACATGCGGGAGATTAATTTTCTGGAATACACGAAAAAATCAAGCCGGGGCGAAACTGGTCTGCCACGGCCGAGTCACCTTCGGCAGTCGGCCGTCCAGACACGGCCCGTGCCAAACGGCACGGTCGGGTTACCCCGACAGCTTCCCAAGCTGGCCTGCCAGACACGGCCGTGGGCGCCAAATTGTAGGGGGTAATTTATACAATTGATGATTATTGATTAACTCGATTGCTAGGGCCCCACGGTGGGCGCCAAATTGTAGGGGGTAATTTATACAATTGATGATGATGACATCATGTACGTCAGTCCGGTTGGTTGAATCAGGCACTAGCAACCTGTCAACATAAAGCACGTAAGAGCCCTCAAGGAGCACCGGTGGGGTGTCAGCCGAAGAGCCTCCGACGCTCAAGTCAGTAAGCAATTTTATATTGAATAAAGTTGAAATAAACGAATTAAATATAATAAATAATGGAGCAATTGATGATGTTGGTGGTATTTGACGGTCAGGTACGTCCGGTGAGTTATGGAGGTGAGGCGGCGGTTGAGAGCGCCGGAGAATGGTGATATTGGATGGTCAGGTACGTCCGGCTAGTGATGGAGGTAAGGAGGTGGTTGAGAGCGCAGGAGGATGAGAGAGAATTATTAGAGAGCGTAAGTTGAGTAGAAAATGACTTAGGATTCAATGAATCAATTAGGTCAGTTGTCTTGTCTTTATATAGGACAACTTGGGGTCCCTAGGGTTTTTCCCTTATTCGTCCGTCATGTTGATTCGCTTATCTGTCATATGTCCATTACGTAGATTCGCTTGTTTGTCACATGTCCATTACGTTGACCTCCTTGGCCCTCAACTTTATTCGTCCGCTACTTTAACCTGCTTTTATGGCTTTTGACTTGTTCAAAAGTCATTTTATCTGACCGTTCAAATACGCGTGGCTGACGTGGCGAACCCCTAGATTTGGCTTGGTTTGCGGATCTTTCCAAGCCAAGAGCCCAACGAATTTATCTTAGATAAAATGTCTAGTCTGTTGGGTTTGTTGGGCTGGTTGGAAAGGCTTTGTTGGGCTTGGGCTGGATTGACAAAATTTGTCCACTACACTTGTCATGACTTTTATGATATGTTCTTTTTTGGATGTTGCGTTATTCGGACGAGCTTTGTGGTTATTTTATAATAATCTATGAAAATGTAGTTTTCAGCACGAGTGCGGACAAACGAGTTAGCGAGGATTGCGTAAATTAGTGATTAAATGTTGCATCGGTTAGTTGTGCACGAGCAGGCTCACGAGTATATGCTTACATTGTGCTCGTGCGACACAAGAGGAGTCGATCAGAGAGAAACGCACGACCGCATGCATGGACAAACGCATGAGCATTTTGGTCATGCGTCCCTAAGAGTTGGGAGTATTGATCTTGAGCATGAGTGGACCCATGATCAATTGGTCGTGCGAGTTTGGTCGTGTGCCTATGTTGCTTATAAACTGGACAGAAGGCTTTTTGTTCTATTTTTTTCACTCTTCTCTTTCTCTTTGGCGAATTGGGATATTCTAAGGAGAAACTTTGCTAAGAGATCATCAACCATAAATATCTTCGAGTTCATAACGTGTTTTAATAATCACTTCATCCATTTTTCTCTTTCAAATCGAGGTAAATTCCTTAAAAACCTTAAATGGGGGATTTTTGGGGGTTTGTTACTTTTGTCCGAGTAATTCATTTTTTCACATGAAAACCTTGAGATTATGATTAATCTTGTTGTTATATGTGTTACCCTTATAATTTCATGTTTATTTTCATGTATGATGCAGATTAAAGGGTTTTGGGTGGTTCTCAACCTCTATGTGTATGAAATTATAACCGGGTGATTTGTAGGCGGAATTATGAGTGCCCTTCCATTTTTAACCCACTCGTATCGGTGTTAATCTGTTATATTCGTATCGTCTATGGGGCTGAAATCCATTCTCGAACCGATCGTATTTGAATATCCATTTTCACCCCTAGTGACCGTCTCAAAGGCAAGTATTTGTATATGGTTGCATGTTCTTGTAAATCTGAAGGGGATGTATCGGGTATGTGAATAGTATGGTCACCGAGGAACGGACTGATGGGTCCTTTGAGAGATTTGTGGCCTCAGGTGTGAACCAACGTATATTATTTGGGTTAACCACTCCGAAACGGTTCGTTGGGACCTCTAAGGGGTTGTGGCCTCTGGTGCGATCCACTGCTAACACATATGCATTTTGAAATATGGCATGATTTGAGATATAGCTATTCTAGAATACTTATCTTGCATTTTGAAAAAATGTATATGCTTGATTTGTTGTTCAAGGGACATTAATGTATATATAAAATAATTGTACTAGGGAAAATATGTTTCATGTATTTCAGATATCGAGTGACCAGACGAGCGAATACTGGGTCGCTATGACGATGATGAGCAAGAGTAACGTTGTGATACTTCCTTTATCTTTAGTGTTTATGTATTTCATTTGAATTGTCGTATTTTGGATAGTTTTTTGTACTAAAGTATTACAGGATATTTATTAATGTCTTGTGTTTCTTTTCGTGGTTGGATCCTCATAGACTCTCGGTTGTTGACTTTGATTATCATTGTGGATGTTGACTTTTAATATCCGGTTCATTGTGTATGTAACAACCTTGCCAGTCGGATGTTACGATAAATGTATATGTCTATCCTTGTGGGTCCCGTGATGGGGCTCATGGTGTTGTATTATGTTCTGAATATCTCGAGGGTGTTACAACAAAATCCTTATCGAACAACTTCAATAGTTTCAATTAATTGTTATGTGGTGTGTTTGGACATTTTTATTGCGCGTAGTTCTCGTATTTTGGACATGATCATCTCATACGAAATCAGACTGTAATAATTAAAGGGGCCACGAAAAGATAAGAGAAAAATCTATAACTCATGTGAAATGATGCAAAGTCTAATTCTACCTATATCGGGCCGCAAGGATCGTACAAGTGCTCGACTACTTTTTCGAACAAAAGTTTTCCTTTCCTATTTTGATTGACCAATAGGTTAATAGGGTTGATTTCCCTATATAAGGGATATCATGGAGCATCGAATTTGAGAAGAAAAACATCATGTTTTGGCATTGGGAAACTCAAGGAAATATTAAGAAAAAAAGGAACCACGGATCAAGATTAAAGTCTAAATAAGTTTTATTTGTCCATTGTGAAATTAAAGAACATGGTTTATTTTTTTCTTATTGTAACCTTGCGGTCGTGATCTAGATTTGCAAGAACTTAGATTTGATTTATGATTGCAATTAAGCAGTTTCTCCTTCTGTTTGTTTGTTTTTAAATTTGTTGCTTTAGTTTTAGTGTATGGATTTTAGTCAATTTTTATGCATATAATGATCAATTGATGCTCAACAGACTTTGACCGATCATAAGATCGAGCAAGCTCAAAACACAAATCAATACTATATCTACAACATTACTAGAAGTTCGTGCTAACAATTAGGTATGATGAATTTTCACTATTACGTATGATGATTGGATTTGATTATTTATTCGAGTTTTAACTTGTTCTAGAAGAATGGATAAAGTACTCTCATAGGTTCTCCTACGAGTATTACGATTAAATTAGTTAGCTGGTTAATTGCTTAAATTGACTGAATTGAATGAAAGCAAAATCTAGAATCTAGTCTCATCGAGTTTTTTTTTCAAATTTTTATTCTTTTATTGAACACTTTAAGTTTAGTTACTTGTTTTTATTTTATTTTGTTTTATGCTATTGAACCCAAATTCTCAACCCAAACCATTTAGTCAAAGCTAAACATATCATAATCCTAATAGCCGCAGATCGTCAGATCGCCAGTCTCTGTGGATATGATATTTTTAAACTCGCCACTACAACAACTAATTTGTACACTTGAAATTTATTCATTGAACATCGTTCCTCTAGCAAGAAAAGAAAACTAAACCAGGTTCAAATTAAATAGAAACAACCATTCAAACGAAAATTCACTCAGAATTACCATAATTGTGGCAAGCCGAACTACAAGGCAAAAGAGTGTCCCTGAAACTCATCTTCGACTATTTTTTTCCTCGTATGTCATTTTTGACCCGTTAGCTATTGAACCCAAATTCTCAACCCAAACCATTTAGTAAAGCTAAACATATCATAATCCTAATAGCCGCAGATCGTCAGATCGCCAGTCTCTGTGGATATGATACTTTTAAACTCGCCACTACAACAACTAATTTGTACACTTGAAATTTATTCTTTGAACATCGTTCCTCTAGCAAGAAAAGAAAACTAAACCAGGTTCAAATTAAATAGAAACAACCATTCAAACGAAAATTCACTCAGAATTACCATAATTGTGGCAAGCCGAACTACAAGGCAAAAGAGTGTCCCTCAAACTCATCTTCGACTATTTTTGTCCTCGTATGTCATTTTTGACCCGTTATGCCTAGGGCTGGTAGCGGTCCAAGTATATTCGAAATCCGCTCGAGAACCGCCCGATAATATCCGGAACCGATACTCACCCGAAATATTAACGGTCCGGATATTGGTACTGAAGTTGGAACCGAAATCGATAAGTACCGGAACCGTTAACCCGATAAAATATCGGTAATTTTTTACTAATTACATTACCAAACAGATCCTTAGTAATTGAGTATAAAAGACAATGGATATAAGAAAGCCTACCTCAAATTCATCCTTCAGTCCAATGCGCAGTCAACCTCAATTTTTTCACTCATCCATCTCATTTCTTGCAACCCCCTCATTCTCTTATATATCCTTCATTTCTTGCAAGTTGCAACTAAGTCGAAGTGATTAGTGATTACTTACAAGTTTCAGCAGATTCAAAGTGGATTCGAAATCATTCATCTCGGAGTCTGATTCTAAGTGACTTCTCTCAATTCTAAGATAATTTCTACCTCAATCTAAGGCACAATTCAAGGTTGCGATGATCTGTATTTTAATTTCCCAGCAATTTTAATTTATTAAAGTTATATTATTAATTTTATTTGAGTCTTGTTATTCTTTATTATTCTTAATTGTTTTCTATTTTGGTTATTCTTTATTATTGTCATTTTTTTAATATTTTGGGGCGATTTTGGATCAACTGACCCGATTTTGCTTAACGGGTCGGTCTGGGTACTTGACGGTCCGGGGTTTTTTGGGTCCTTAATGGGTCGGTTCTTAATGGACCGGTTTCGGTTATACCCAAAATCTTATCGGACCGATTCCGGTTCCAGCACTGGACCCATTAGTTTAACGGGCTGGGTCTCGGGCATACTCGTTAAAGTTATCGGATCTGACCCATTAAGCAAATACCCAGACCGGACATGACCGATAACACCCCTAGACATGCCCGGGACATTATTTTTCCCCAAGACGACATTTTCGATCAGTTCGTGCGGACGATATTTTTGGTTCATTTCGTTAAGGGACTTTATTTTCGACCATTTCATCTCGAGACGTCATTTTTGCCCAGTTTCGCTCTAGAACGTCATTTTAGACTATTTCGTCATGGGATGTCATTTTCCACCTATTTTTTGGGGGTGTCAATTTCGACCGCTTTTGCCCCTGGACAATATTTTCGACCAGTTACGCCTCGGGACGATATTTCAACCCATATCCTAATGGGATATTAATCTTGACCTATTTCGCCCCAGGACAATAATTTCTTGGCCCATTTCGGGATGTAATTTTCTACCCGTTTCACCCCGTGACTTCATTTTTCGACTGGTTTCACTCTGGGAGGTCATTTTCGACCTATTTTGCCTTAAAACAACATTTTCAACCTATTTCATCATGGGACATTATTTTCGACCAGTTGTGTTCCGGTGCATCATTTTAGACCCGTTTCGGCTCAGGGCGGTATTTTTGACCAGATGTTCTTGACCCATTTCATCCTCGGGCGTTATTTGCGACTCTTTTAGCCACGGGATGATATTTTTCGACCCGTTACGCATATGGATGATATTTTTTGACCAATTTCCCCAAGTACGACATTTTCGAACCGTTTCATTACGTGAGATTATTTTTGACCCCTATCGCATGGATGGTCATTTTCCCTGGGACATGATTTCGACTAGTTTCGCTCTGCGATATTATTTTGGACCCATTTCGCCGTGGGACATTATTTTTAATATGTTTTGTCATGGAACATTATTTTCGAACTGTTTCGACACGAGATAATATTTTCGACATGTTTCATCACATTGTTGGGATTTCGGATACAAAACTGAGTACGCAGAGGAATAATAAAACTCAATACAAAGAATCCCAAACAGGATCGACCAAGTAACGTATATACGAAAAAGAATTGACGAAGATAAAGGATTAAAGACCCATAACTTTGAAGTTTTTGATAATATCTTCGCAATATGATGATGATCACGAACCCGAGCACGAGCACGAAATCCCTGTTGGAAAGTAAACATTATCGAGCTCCTCAAGGGGACATCATCAACCCGCACGAGTCGGGACACGATTTCTAGTAATAATAATAACTGTCGTATAAACAATATTATTGCCTAAGATACGAGGCTTATTGAGTCGATCATTTTGACTCTCACCTATATTAATCAAAGCAATAATTATTATAAATACACAATTAAATATTATATACTTAAAATTAAGAAATAATAATTATGCGAGATTTACATTCTTCTTACAGTCAGTACAGAAGACACTATCTCACCTCGATCCAGTTTAACGTATGCAAATACGCTAATGTATGCTAATAGTCAAGACCAACTATTCTCAAGCATACACTACAACCTTTTATATAATTTATCTAATAATTATATAGGTTGTGAACTATTATATTATTTTATAAGGCACCGATAATGTGATCTTCTGTGTGATACCTGAAGAGATAAATTTACCACTAGAAGGGGGGTTGAATAGTGGTAATGCGGAATATCGAAATTTCATGCGAAAAAGTGCGGAAAATAAAGACTCAAAGATTTATAGACGTTCGGCAACTTGCCTACGTCCTCTCTCCGACTTCCGTTTCTATTGGCTCAAGAACAACCACAAACTTGACTCGTCTTCGATTGGTCCGAGTACACAACCGTTACAATCGCTTGTCTTCTATTGGTCCAAGCTCAACCACTCTCAATGTAAACTTTTGTTTATCTAGTGTTCTATAGGAACTAGATAATCATCACTATACGAATATGGGAGTATAATCCTAATAATGCCGGATCAAAGATCCTAATAACACCGGATTAGTGACTCTTGATTCGTTTCTCTTACGATCAAGTGTAAGTAATGCAACACTCACAACCAATGAAAAGAATACAAAGTATAATGGATATTACAATGTGAATCACTCTTGTATCTTTTCTTCTCACAACTTATAATGTAGTAATCAATAGTAATTTGAGCTCAAGAATGCTTGTATGCTTGTATGCTTGTATGCTTGAAGTTGTGTGTTTGATACCCAAGTCTTATGGGTATTTATAGGTGCCAACCATTTTTCAAATACTGAAAATTGTATTATTAGCGTGCGCTAATAATACCCTCTAGCATGCGCAATCGATTCTGACTAGGCCTTTCTGAACGGTCACAAAACTGTTCCAACGGTAAAATAATATGGCTAGCATGCGCTAGTCATGTACATGTAGCGTGCATTATCGGTTGGTCAACAGGTCTTCAATCTTGACTTTGAAAGTGTTGGTTTGTCTCCCCAACGTCTCTTTGTCCAACGGCTAAATTTGAACTTAGCGTGTGCTAGCAATCATGCATAGCGTGCGCTAGTATTAATTAATTCCAGCTTTTCTAGATTTCATGGATCTTCATTGACTTTGCTTTTCGAACGGTAGAAAATCCAACGGTAAGCTGTTGACTGATTTAGCGTGCGCTAATAATATACCGTAGCGTGCGCTAAATGTTTTCTTTAGTAACGTACGTTACCCTGTGTACCATACGTAAAGGCCTTCTCATTCTGAGTCCAGTAGCTACTGGACTACTAACCATGTTATGCGGTAGCGTGCGCAAGTCATGAAGAGTAACGTGCGCTAAGTCCTTGTATTAGCGTACGTAAATAATTGTCCGTAACTTGCGCAAGTCCTTTTCCTTTTTCTTTCCAGACCTTATTGTCCTCTGACTTGGAGATGTGATAGTGTGTTATATAGGGCTGATAGCGTGCGATAAATTCAGTAATTTAGCGTGCGCAAATGTTGAAGATCTTGCGTGCGCTATCCATCAGGTAACTTCACTGGACTGCAGCTAACTGACTAGGCTGTATATATATTCCTCGATAGCGTGCGCTACTCTGGTATAGGTAACGTGCGCTAAGTCCATTTTGCTCCTTCAATATAACAATGTGCTGAGATTGATTTTATTAAATGTTTTGAAATTATCATCAAAATACTTTTTGAGTCAACAATCTCCCCCTTTTTGATGATGTCAAAACATTTAATTTATACCTGCAAAAACATTTTTAAAAGCTTCGAATCAAGGTAACTTGTTCGATATATTAGTGCGTTTCGGTTTTTGGAGTATTCTCCCCCTTTTTGACATAAACAAAAAGGAACTCCCCCTGAATCGTTGCATAAAACCAACAAAATGACATGAACGAAATCACGTAAACAGCAAATGCCAAACTTCAACCAACCAAATGAAGCGAAATGCAAATTCCATTAAAACAAAGTTCAAGCAATACAAATATTCAAGACATGAAACATAAAGACCATTCGAAAGATAAGTTTCTACAATCAAGCATCAAATTCCTAGACTCTAAGGTGCTGGATCGGAAGAGGAAGATGGGAATGAGAACGACGGATGTGTGTATTGGATAAAATCAGAGATCAGCCCGCGAACTTCCCTGACTTCCAAACGAAGAGACCCGACTTCCGAGCGAAGAGACCGAACATCCTCTCGAATTTCCATTTGAGAGGTCTCGATGCTCCGCATCCGAGCACAAAGATCACTCTCTTCTTCCTCTGTGATGACATCTCTCATAGGTCGCTTGCCTTTTGTCTTCGGGTGGCGGACGAACTTTCTGGTTTACATCTCCCGAAGTGTATGGGGTCCTCGGTGAGTCACACGTTCGGCCGGAGTTGGCATTCGTGTCCCCTTCGGCACTTGATCGTCTTCTCGAAGATACGGAAATAGCACCCATCCTCTATTGAATGTTTCAACGTAGTGCATAGCTTTGAGGGTGAGGTCGCTTATTTCGTGTCCTCGAGACACCGGAATGGATGCCTCACTAGACAAGTCGACATGAAAGTGACGGAAGATGACAGTGAGTATGGAACCAAAAGGCAGCCCAGATTTTCGTGTCCTCGACATATAATGCTTTGAGCGAAATGAGTCCCATTTCGCCTTCATCCAGTTCAGCACAATACCGGTAAAATCCACCTTGTCGTCCTTTAGTACTCGATACACCATATTTTTGTCCACTTCCACTAACTTGTGTTGGGTGTTAACCTTCGGCATCAAGCACTTGGTTAGTGCAGCCAACAACAAGCGAATGTGAATTCCGAAATCATTATTTTCGAAAACGTCATCCGTAACCTCGATGACCGTTTTCGAGCACAGAGAGTCAGCGACATCTCTCTCAGACACAAGTGAATCTTCGTCAATTGTTTTACCACAGCAATCATAACCATCATTCGATAAACCAAATAATTCGTGAAGTATTTCCGAGGAAATCTTCACCACTGTTCCTTTCACCAGACTACCAAGAACTAATCCACCATCACTGTCACCCAAATGCAGATTGGCATAGAATTCACGGACACAAGAAGGATAAACGATTTCCTTACACTCAACAAACCGGGCTATCCCTAAAGCTTCAAAAAACTCACGGATACTGACTTAGCCCGTTCGAGACTACTGAAATTACAGAAGTAGCAGTCGGTAAGATTCTCCTGAGGAAGAATATCGAAGAACACCTTCGATGCGGTGTAGGAGACAAATCGGGTTGCATCATATTCGGCGTTCCGAGGACGTTTTAGGTTTTTGTAGGATTTTCCCAAGGCTTTGCGTCCCTTGCTTTTTTTTTTTTTTTTTACACACGCACACAAGGAGGATCGTCCCCTGTCCTGAGTCCCCCCCCAAGAGGCTCGAGCTCACCCCCGGTCTAGAGGTAAGTTTGCCAGCATGACCTAATCGCCTCATTGTCCCCCGCTTGGGTTACAGGCCCGCGCTTACTGGGCCCGGGCAGGGTTAATGGTTTCATCCCCGGACATTACCTAAGGGCTCCATCCGTTCCCCCGTCCCTTGCTTGACATGATTCCTGGAGAAATTGAAGATTTGAGGGAGAAATCGGAAGTTGTGGGTTCGGATTTTGCAGCTAGGGTCTTTGCTGAAAAAGATTTTTCTGCGTTTGCGTACGTTAAGAAAAAATGAAAATGTTTCTGGGCCGTACGGAGTTTATATAGTGGATAGGATTGTTTTAATTAGCGTACGCTAGAAACATAAGGTTAGCGTACATTAGGTGAAAATATGAAGCTCACTGGACTGTCCAGTAGCTGATTTGGAATACGAAGGGTTTTAATTAGCGCACGCAAGGCATAAACGGTTAGCGTACGCTATCGATATCAAAGGTTAGCGCGCGTTAAGGAAAAATAAAGCTAGCGCGCGCTAGCGAATGAAGTGATTCTAGGATATTGATTTCTTGAGTAGAAAACCTATTTCAAAAATTGTCTATATGTCCCATACCAAGTTGTAAACGAATAGAATTAAACGATTCTTCGGGAAGAGGTTTAGTAAAAATATCAGCAAGTTGGTCCTTCGTCCCGACAAAAATTAAACATATATCTTTATTCTGAACATGATCGCGTAGAAAATGATGTCTAATGTCTATATGCTTAGTTCTACTATGCAACACAGGATTTTTACTCAGATTAATCGCACTGGTATTATCACATAGAATAGGGGTATTTTCAAAATATATGCCGTAGTCGCGGAGTTGATTTTTAATCCATAACACCTGAGCACAGGCGCTCCCTGCAGCAACATATTCGGCCTCAGCTGTAGACAATGCTACACTGGTTTGCTTTTTACTTCCCCAAGATATTAAGCATGATCCAATAAAATGACATGTACCACTAGTACTCTTTTTATCAATTTTACATCCGCTGAAATAGGCGTCACTATATGCAATCAAGTTGAAATCCAAGCAAGAAGGATACCATAGACCTAGTCCGATAGTTCCTTTTAAATAGCGAAAAATGCGTTTACAAGCAATTAAATGTGATTCCTTGGGATTAGCTTGGAATCGAGCACATAAACATGTAGCAAATATTATGTCTGGCCTCGATGCAGTCAAATATAACAAAGATCCGATCATACCTCGATATAGTTTTTGATCTACGGATTTGCCATTTTCATCTTTTTCAAGCTTTAATGATGAAGACATTGGCGTAGAAATCACCTTGCTACTTTCCATTTTGAATTTCTTTAGGAGATCGTTTGAGTACTTCGTTTGATGGATAAAGATTCCATCTTCGCATTGCTTGATTTGAAGCCCGAGGAAGAATGTTAATTCTCCCATCATACTCATCTCGAATTCTCCTTTCATAAGATTAGAGAAATCTTGGCACAAAGATTCATTAGTAGCTCCAAATACAATGTCATCAACGTAGATTTGGCAAACAAGTATATCATCATTCAATATTTTAACAAACAAGGTATTATCGACTTTGCCTCTTTTATAGTCATTTGCAATTAAAAATTGACTTAAACGATCATACCATGCTCGAGGTGCTTGCTTCAACCCGTAGAGTGCCTTGTTAAGCTTGTAGACATGATCCGGAAATTGATGATCTTCAAAACCGGGAGGTTGCTTGACGTAGACTTCTTCTTGAATATAGCCATTCAAGAATGCACTTTTCACATCCATTTGAAATAGTTTGATCTTTTTGTGGGCGGAAAATGCACATAACAAGCGGATGGCTTCGAGTCGAGCCACGGGAGCAAAACTTTCTTCATAATCAAGACCTTCTTCTTGACTATACCCTTGATCGGTCAAAAACTTATCCTAAAAATAGGAGTTCTTGAGTCGCTCGCAAATATATACGAGGTAGAAGTAGTTGTGGTAAGTTCTACCAAGGTATTTTCTCTCGAGGATTGTTCAACAGGGCTTCGTATAATATTTTGTTACAAATTGCGAGAAATAAATACTAAAATAGATTATTGGGTTTTTAAATATTAACTTAATTAAAATGCACTATTTTTAATTTAAACTATTTTTTAATAAGACTATTTATATTAGACTATTTTTTTAACTAGTGAAAATGAATAGGATTAAAATGAGTTGGGAATTTATAAAATCTAAGGGATTACGAGTTCATTAAATTAGGTTTTTAATTAAGTATAGAAATTGATTTACACGGATATAAAAGAAAAACGAATGTTTATCGAGTAATCAACTTTTCACCTCATAACTTTCGTATTCAAAGGTGTCTTAACCACTTTCGCAATCTTAAGATGTTTATAACAAGATTAACACTTGATAGATTGAAAAGATATGTTTCCAATTCACTCAACAATCAATCAAGGAGATTTCATTAGTAGAAATAGGATATGATCAATCTCTATTTAAACCAATTAGTCTTTTCTAATCAAAATAGTGTAAATCAATCAAGTACTCAATATATAACCTAATAGAAATCCCCCTTCCCCTAGAAAGAAAGATTAGCTACTCATTGGTTTATACAAACTAAAATCATAATAGAAATAATTGATATACATAATATATATATATATATAAACTTTTAATTACTAGAACTTAATGACAATAGATAAAACTTATTTGAATATGATGAATCAAAGTGCAAGAAACAAACTTCAAAATATAACTTCAAACTTGTTTAAAGGTTACAAGCTTACAAAAATTAAAAGTAAAATACTAAGTGCTTATTGATCAAGCACTTTTCAATTACAAACTAAATGAAAGAAAAACTTTAAACTAAAAATGAAATACAAAGTAAAGTGAGAGTTCAAAGGAGAAATATCTTGCTAAAAGAAATGGGAGTTTCTTGGCAAGAAGAGGAGATGATTTTGCAATGGATGAAGATGTCCTTTTATAGGTGATTTTCAAGAATACAATTGATTATTTAATTTGTGGCATCTTTGACAAGTCTTTGGTGTTTGATTCACACTTGATCTTCCTTGCATGTCTTGATTTTCAGATCATTGACTTCATACATAGTTGTTGAGCTCACAAGATGCTAAATGTGGAAAATTCCACAAATATCAGCCTCAAAACGGCGATGCAAAACGGCCCAATTTGCCCCGTGTTGTGCGCCGTTTTGTGGTGACTCGGTCTCTTCCGGAATACGCGCGAGGACACGGCGCTAAATGCCGGCCGTGTGTGAAACGGCCCAAGACACGGCCCTTGTTGTGCCGTATGTGAAACGGCCTACATAACAAGGTCCATTTTGCGCCGTGTTGTATGGTCGTTTTGCCTTGAAAAATTCCCGTCGTTTGGATTTGATCTTGTTTTCCGTCCTTTTTGATGTTTCTTGTCAGTAATCTATAAAATAACCATTTTTAGCTCATGTTTGGACATATCTGTAAAATATGTATTTTTAATTACAAATCAGTACGATTATGCCCGTAAAAGGAATATTTTGTATATGAATTTTTAGATCAATTATGCACTAATCAAATACCCCACACTTAATCATTTGCTTGTCCTCAAGTAAACCTCAGATATGGTATGATTGAACGTACCAATAATTTTACCTCAAGGGGTAAATTAGACCAAGTTTTTATAATTTTGTCAAATCTCAAGAAAGTTTCCTTTTTAAAAAAGCATGAATTCATAGAACTCGCCGGATAAGTGTATCGCTCACTCTCAAGTGTATATGGGACATATTTTCGCTCAAGCTTATTTAATGAAGTGAAAATTTCCATAGGCGTGCAAATCGTCTTTTATCTCTACCACTTGTGTGTGTAACGTTGTGAATCAAAAAGGACTTTAAGGTTGTAATGTCGGCTCTTTGGTTGGGGTAGGGAAATATGGATAAAGTGACTTGAAACCGAACATTAGAAAATATTCTGAATCGAGTTTTATCAACTGGTAAGCACTTTAGAAGCTATTTAATTAAGCTTTCTATCAATCCCCTTACTTATGCTTCGATTTATCTGAGCTTTTTTTCTTGCTTTTCAATCAACCATTTTTTTTTCTTTCCCTTTTTTTCTTTTTTTACTTGGGTTGTTTATTATCTGTTTTACGCGAATGTAAACGATGGGTCACATGAATACACCCGGTTACTAGGATAAAAAACATACACAAGCTGCTTTTATGCATACTCATATCTAAGGTAACTGTTTTACGTGAATGTAAACATGGGTTACATGAATACACTCGGTTATTAAGTTCCCAAAAACAGCGGAGTAAATATTTTCTCCATTTTTCAACACTACCAACAATATATATCACCCAATGTCACCACACAATATCTTCATCCTTGTCAAAAATAATTTCTAACTGTTCAAGTATGGGTCAAAGGATTTATAGCGATGGAAAGCTCAGTATGTGGTTAACAATAAAATAGGCAATAAGCTCAATTGGGTTAACGAGGGAATTAGTAAATTTTGGGGTAGGCCGAAAAAGATTGAAAGGCTAAATAAAAAAAATGCCTAAAATCACTTTCACTATTTTGCACACACTTCGTAGTTTTGAGTAAGATACCAATGCACGTTCTAGAGTTTCACAACACAAATAACGCACTCAATCAAAGGAGATTTTTGCATGATAGCAAGTAAACAACGGCTCAAAAGCTCACAAGGTTTTAAATATATATGTTTCATGAATTCACACAAATTATTTTTTTTTTTGATTTTTTTGGAACAATTGAGTTTGACCTTTCATCGAAAATTCAAGTTTTAACACATGGTCATTTTACCGCACCAAAATTTTTATAAAAAAGTCTCTCGAGGTGAGTAGTAAGACATATTACAAATTGACTGTTGGAGGTAATTTTTTTTTATTTTAAAAATTCATATATTTCCGATATCACCCCACACTTTAGAAATAAGCATTGTCCTCAATGTATTGAAAAGATAAAAGAAAAAGGACTCCCCTGTCGTGTGGTACGGTTGATCCTCATAGTAATCCCTAATAAGAACTTTGAAACAAAAGCAGAAAACCATGTTGAAGTAAGTTAAATAAATAAAAACAAAATCCATAATTGCAAGAAAAAGAAAAAATACGCAAACAGTCTAAACAAGCCAAAAAGAAAAGAAGTCAGAAGAATAACACAAATAAAATAAAATAAAAAGTAGCACTAAGCCGATGGCCCGGGTGGTGGTGATGGTGGTCTGATGCCGAAGTGCTACTGAATGCATGCCATCTGCTCGTCTGTTCGGTCGAGACGATCGTTTACCTTTTTAAGCTCACTTTTGATAACCTCCTGATCGTCTCTGATGCAGCCAATCGCCTCCCATATACGACGGAGAAGGGACTGGGACTGGGGTTGACGGCTCGGATGGCGGGATTCGGTGGTCTCTCGTGTAGGGCTCTCGCCGTCACCTCCGTCAGTCGGAGAATGTGCCTCGTCGTCGCGCTGTGCGTCCTCCTCGAATTCGATACCCATTCGGCTACATGTAGCACGCCTCAATTTGTCCTGGTCATTAATTAATGTGCGGTCGGCATTTGAGAAGTCAACATCCGCCTGCTTGAGTATCAATGTGATCAACCGGGGATAACGGATGGAGTGCTTGGGGCTTTTGTTCCTTAGGAAATCACGCATGTGATTGTATATAATACTCCCATAATTCAATCCCTGTACAACACTTAGCCCATGCACCATTTTATCCAAAAAGTATAAATCCCCAACTCGTACTTCATTTTTACTACTCGAACGAGGAAGAACATTTGTGCCGAGAAGATATAAAATGAGGCGATGCTGGTCGGAGAAGGATAAGGTCCCGATCTTCACTCCATCCTTTCGGGAAGGAGTGTACTGGATGTCAAACCGCGCCATGGCACTACTAGTGTTCCACACCGGTCCTTCTGGGGGATTGAAGGATTTTCTGAAATTTACTTTCTCCCCCTCGTCCGGAGTGTGGAGCGAGTGATTTATAGAGCTCTCGGTGATTACCACTAGTGTCCCTCTAACCGTGCTTCGTATAGCGTAGTCATCTTTGCGTTTTGCCTCTACGTTGGCATAGAATTCACGGACCAAATCTCCGTAGTAATGATCAGGGAGCTTCAACGCATTCTCCCAATGTAGGTGACTGAAGAATTGAGATAGGTTGAATTTTTCTTCAACCTCCTGTGCAATATCTTTCTCGACCAGAAGTTTGGAATGAGCTCGTTGCTCAAACCATTCCGCATTTTCAGCACTTGTAAAGCGTATAGCATCAAAGGTCCCCGTGGTATGCTCTGGTTGAGAATTGTCGCTCTCGGTGGCAGAAGATGATGCTAAAGGGCTGGCTTCCCGGCGCTTGCGAGTCCTGGTTGTCCTGCACAATTATCACAAGAAAAATTCATTTAAGCATTTCATCGGACACCTTGTAATCGTGATTTAACAAGCTTCCAAATTCATCAATTTATGGACAAAATCTAACCCCCTGATACATGAAAGCTTCAAAACTATACGATTTGCAATAGAACAATACTAATCTAAGCAAAACACCACGAATTTACAAACTTTCATCATGTAAAATTTTATAAACCAAAACCATCAAAATTTTGACATAATTTCATTTCAATTTATCAAAAAGTGTTAAATCCTTACATATAATCCAACAAAAGTGTTCATTCACGTGAACAACCGTAGCCACATATCTACAAACACAATGAGAATCGAATTCGCAGCAAATATTGAAGAATTTTGAAGTAAACTTACATTGTTGCTTGATGACGAATTTCTAGAAAATTCCTAACAAATTTGATGAAAGTAGGTTGATTGAGGTGTTATGTATTGAAATAAACTAATCTAAGAAAAAGAAATAAAAAAGTTGGGATTTTTAGGGGAGGAGGTCGGTGGTTAGGGTGAGAAAGAAATAAGAGTGAAAGGCCGAATTTGTGTATAAAAACCCGTCTGCCAGAACACGGCGCTAAAACACGGTCCAGTTTGCGCCGTGTTGTGCGCCGTGTCGTACAGCGATTTTTTGATGGAAAATAGACACGACGCTGGAAACGGTCCAGATTATCGCCGTGTTGTTCGTCGTGTCATACAACGATTTTTTTTTTATTTTTTGAAAATAAATAATAAGAAAAATAATAAATAAATTGGGTTCCCTCCCAATAAGGGCTCGTTTAATGTCATTAGCTTGACAACTTCCTGTTTTAGTCGTGCGACGGATCTCCAACGGTTATGCTCTCTCCGTGAGGAAATTTCTGATTTTCAAAATAAGGCTTTACCCTGTGTCCGTTCACTTGAAATGACTCTTTGGTTTGAGTATTTATCAGTCTAATTACTCCATATGGAAATACTTCCTCAATCTCGAAGGGTCCCGTCCAGCGTGATTTTAGCTTACCTGGAAATAATCGCAAACGAGAATTAAATAAAAGTACTTTCGTACCTGGTTCAAGGTGCTTGAGGGTAAGTTTCCAGTCATGAAGTCTCTTGACTTTGTCTTTGTAAATCAGAGAGTTCTCGTATGCTTCGTTTCTTAACTCGTCTAATTCAGATATTTGTAGCAGTCTTTCCTGTCCAGCTTTTTTCAATTCCATTGAAACAGCCTTAATTGCCCAATAAGCTTTATGTTCGATTTCAACTGGAAGGTGACAAGTTTTTCCATAGACTAGACGGTAGGGGCTCATTCCCAATGGACTCTTGTATGCTTTTCGGTATGCCCAAAGTGCATCGACCAATTTTTCAGCCCAATCTTTTCGAGTTGGGCGCACAGTTTTTTCCAGGATCCCTTTTATTTGTCGGTTGCTTGTTTCAGCCTGACCCGACATTTGTGGATGGTAGGGAGTTGCAATTTTGTGATTTATGCCATTTTTGGCCATAAGCTTGTCAAATAACTTGTTGCAGAAGTGGGATCCCCCATCACTGATTATTGCCTTGGGAAATCCGAAATGGCTGATTATGTATTCCTGTACAAACTTAACAACAATATTAGCATCATTAGTCCTTGTGGGGATTGCCTCAACCCACTTGGATACATAATCGACTGCTAAAAGAATGTACTCAAAATTTCCAGATTTAGTGAATGGTCCCATAAAATCAATTCCCCATACATAAAAAATTTCTACGACCAAATTGATCGTGAGGAGCATCTCATTTCTTTTTCCGATATTACCAGTTCGTTGACACCTATCGCACTGAACACAAAAATGATGTGCGTCTTTAAATAAGGATGGCCAATACAAACCAGATTGGAGAATTTTGTTAGCGGTCTTTCGTCCGCCAAAATGTCCTCCGCAATGAAGTTCGTGGCAAAAGGTTAGTACACTTTGTTGCTCATCTTCTGGGACACATCGCCTCATGATTTCATCTTTGCATAATCGAAAAAGGCATGGTTCGTCCCAGTAGTTTTGCATGATGATAAAAACCTTTTCTTTTCTTGGTAAGAAATGTTAGGTGGGAGCATTTCACAAACCAAATAATTCACAATATCGCAAACCAAGGTACCGAAGAAATTTTAAATAGATTTTCATGTGAAAAAGAGTCCACAATTTTTTCATGTTTGTTATCTATTTCTTCTGTTATTTTTAAACGAGACAAATGGTATGCTACCACATTTTCACTTCCTTTCCGGTCCTTTATTTCCACATTAAATTCATGAAGCAATAAAATCCACCGAATCAACCGAGGTTTCGCTTGTTGCTTTTTCAATGATGTCGTAAAGCCGCATGGTCCGAATGTACAATCACTTTACATCCTACAATATAAGATCTAAATTTATCCGGAGAAAACCATGACTAATAATTCTTTCTCGGTTGTCGTATAATTAACCTGCGCATCATTTAATGTTAGACTAGCGTAATAAACCACACGGAGCATTTTATCAATTCTTTGGCCCAAAACTGCACCAACAGCTCGGTCAGATGCATCGCACATAATTTCAAAAGGTAAAGACCAATCAGGGGCAATTACGATTGGTGCCGTGGTTAGTTTCTCTTTCAAGGTTTTAAAAGCATCGAGACAAGCGTCATCGAAAATGAAGGAAACATCTTTGGTAAGCAAAGTGCAGAGAGGTTTACTTATTTTTGAAAAATCTTTGATAAACCTTCTATAAAAACCGGCATGTCCTAAAAAGCTCCTGATTGCCTTTACATTGTTTGGTGGTGGTAATTTTTGAATGACATCAATTTTTGCTTTGTCGACTTCAATTCCATGATTTGACACCACATGGCCTAGCACAATTCCACTTTCTGTCATAAAATGACTTTTTCCCAGCTGAGAGTTAAATGACTTTCAATACAACGTTCAAGTACTTTGGTCAATTTATTTAAGCAATCATCAAAAGATGATCCAAAATCGAAAAGTCATCCATAAATACCTCAATAGAATCGCCGATCATATCTGAGAAAATTGACAATATGCACCTTTGAAAAGTTCCTGGTGCATTGCATAATCCAAAGGGCATTCTTCGACAAGCAAAAGTTCCAAAAGGGCATGTGAATGTGGTCTTCGATTGGTCCTCGGGTGCAATCGCCACTTGATAATACCCTGAAAGGCCATCAAGAAAACAGTAGAATTTGTGTCCTGCAAGTTTATCAAGCATTTGGTCAATAAAAGGTAGAGGAAAATAATCCTTTTTGGTGGCGGCATTTAATTTTGGATAATCAATGCACATCCGCCACCCGGTTGTTACCCTCGTTGGTACTAGCTCTCCCTTATCATTTTCAATCACTGCTATGCCACTTTTCTTTGGTACCACATGTATCGGGCTTACCCATTCACTATCCGCAATCGGATAAATAATTCCCTCAGCTAGCAATTTTAAAATTTCCTTTTTTACTACCTCTAGCATATTGGGATTTAATCTTCGTTGTGCTTCTCTTCTTGGTTTTTCTCCCTCTTCTAGGATTATTTTGTGCATACATGTTGAAGGGCTAATTCCCTTAATATCACTAAAACCCCATCCTATTGCTTCTTTGCATTTTTTCAAAACTTCTATTAAAAGAAATTCTTCATCTTTACTCAATTCTGCATTAATAATTACAGGTTTTTTATTTCCCTCTTCAAGAAAAACATATTTTAAATGTTTAGGCAATTCTTTAAGCTCCGGTATTTCTTTTTCTTTGCTATCCATTAACGACTCCAGACTATCTATCTTAATCCCCTGTAAGAGATTTTCGCACACTTCTCCTTCAACTTCTGGGTTAAGCTCTGAACATTCCATTACTTGTTCCTGTATAATGAGAGTTTCTACAGAATTGTCAATAATATCAACAAAAGCGCACTCCTCATATAAACCATAACTAGGAACAGGGGGCGAATTAAACACAGAAAATGTCATGGTTTCATTTAACACACTCATGGTTAATTTTTCTCTTTTAACATCAATTATTGTTTCAGCGGTAGCCATGAAAGGTCTTCCCAATAAAATAGAATGATCTTTTCCATTTTCTAGATATTGTCCCATTTCTAAGACAACAAAATCTGCTGGAATAATAAGCCCCTCTATGTAACACCCCCAAGATATTCGAGGTGTATTACAGCGCCGTGGACCCCTACATGGGATCCACCAGGCTAACACAAGAAAACACCTCTCGACTAACCGTCTCGGTTAGCAAGGAAACAATTGTTAACAACAAGAACATAAAACAACACGTCCGGTACAACCGGCATAATAAACATCAACCGACAAATACGGTAACTCCAACGAAGTCCAAACACAATCCGAAAGGAAAAGCCTAAGTACTCGCGAGTACAATCTATAAGTTTACAATTTGGAAAACATCCACATCAAAAGAGAAGAGGGAAATAACAAGACTCAATTGCACATGTCAACAACCTTGGCCGACATCCTCGTACCATCCAGCCCGCTCTGGCATTGAACATAACCTGAAATCCATAACAAGAATTTCCCCGACAACGGGTCCCCAAAGGGGTTAGCAATTACGCTAGTACAAGTATTCAAGGCAAACCAATCGCTTACACATTTCATAGTACATGCACCAATATCCTTTCAAAAACCAAAACTAGACATGTCTTTTCCGGAAATAAACAGTCAAACAATTTGTCTTGGGAACAGAGTCATATCATAAATTCCCGCACGAGGCCTCTAAGGACCCTCCCGCACTGCTAGCTAAACAAACTCATGAATCCGGGACGCAAACCTTTGGATTCCCTCCTTGATCCCGTCGGACCAACACGAGGTGAGCAAATCACACACAAAATACATTACCATTCCACGTTAAGCATAAAGGTTCCCAAAAATACTTGCCTTGAATTATTGACGACGCAACGAACGGAAAGGAAAGTCACCGACGAACGCTAGGAACCAATGAAACCGAACCTAACGATTCGAAGAATACAATCACAACCATTTCTAAATGAATACGGAATTGGAATACACCCGAAAACCCGCCTACGATTCATGTATATTCATATATAAACAACAACGAGGGCGTACCACAACCAAACCCTCTCGATTCCGTAAAAATCACGAAATATACCATGAATCCGTAGGGAAACTAAGAATACCAACAAGATTAATCATATTCATCATGAATTAATCGACAAAACGGAACGAATCGGACAAAAACGCGAAAACCCCCAAATCTACCCAAAAGTAGGGTTCTAAAGATCTAACCTTGATTCGCTTGATCGAAGTAGGTTATAGGACTATTTATCGGTGATATAAACTCAGAAACTTCATGGATTTGTTTTTCAACAACATGGTTTCGTCTCCTCAGAAACCCGACCAAGGACCAAGAGAAATGAAATGAAAATGACGGAGAAAGTCATTGGTCTGTCATTTATATATCGGGCGGAACTAGCGTGCGCTAGCCTTCCTACTTAGCGCGTGCGCTATCGGCCAAGACGGCCGAGCACTCTCGCCATGGCCCGCATGACTCGGCACCACCGACCACCCCGCCGACCATGACTCGACCTCCCGACTCCCGCTAGCGTGCGCTACGGCCGGAAGCTTCGCGCTAGCCGACTGGCCCAAAGAGCCACCGGACTAACAAACTCATCCCGTAACGCACGCTAGTCGGCCGGCGGCGGCGCTACCCTCGCCGGTTAGCGCGCACGACCGGCAAAAGCGCGGCGCTACTGCCGATCTGGACCGAGTCCGAACCTCGTAATCCCTCGCCTGTGCCCGATAGCGTCTGTTGCCGACTCGACAGCAGGCGCTTACATCGCGAGATAGCGCGCGCCCGGCCATAGCGTGCGCTACGCTGTTCTGCTGGCCTGCTCGGCCGATGCCCAAAGACTTCCGACAAGCCGCACGGTCCGGCCAGCTGCTCAGCCGCCACGACCCGATGCCTCGATTTCCGAAAATGCACGGAACGAACACGATGAAAAGTTCGCGGACGACATCAACGACTCGAGATGAAAACGTAATGCAATAATTAATCATACGCGACCAAGAAACGGGTCGAGACAACAATTACAGATACGGATACCCGTAACTTTCAAGAAATTACAAAATGGCCCAAAACGCCCGGAAATCACGATACGTGATCGAATAACCAAACCGAAGTTCACAACACGTCTAACAAGGTTAAACGGACTTGCGGGAAACTCGAGACAGCAGTTTCGGACGAGATTCGCAAGAATCGAACTCAAGTGCGGAAAAGTCGCTAAAAAGCACGGAACTCAACAAAACAACACCGAAACGAACTCGGATGACAAAAAGTGTAGAATTAATCATTCTCAGAATGACGAAACGGTCATGAGCGAGTCTTCAAAACGGACTCCGGTCGGAAAAAGAAATTTACCGAAAATCGAAAATTGCGGATATTACATTCTACCCTCCTTAAAAGAAGTTTCGTCCCGAAACTTAAAACAAGTAGGGAGAAGCAATATCCCGCCAGGAAAACTCAACGAGATACACAAAAACCGAAAACTCTTGCCCGACGGCGAAACGCTGCAAGAAACGCAAAGAGACATACGGCGTGAAAATACGCTCCAAGGCGACTAACACAACGCCACCGGTAGAGACATAATAAAATCAACGAGTGACAAGCGTCATCAAATAGAAAATACAATCGAGTCGATTATCCGAACAATCTCAAAACTCAACGAACGAAAATCAATACGATTGACCAACCCAACGGTTCATCAACCAAAACGCGAGTCAACGCTGAACAAATACCGAATTCCACCGCCCAAGGGTTGGAAGATCGAAAACGAGACTAATTTCCCGAACTTAAGGAATTACGAAGGAGCCTGAATGCTCAACAATCACGAAACGAGAACAAAAACCGAACAAACAAACAATTGAGACAACAAAAAAAATCGAACAATCATGTCCGAAACACGTAGGATAATAAAATTCAAACAACAACTCCCAGGATGACCTGGTGAGAACAGCAAGACGTGCATTCCCATAAGATCCACAGGAAAGGGAATAGCGATTGCAAAGCCACAACGACAGACGAGTTATTCCGAAACAATACCACCCTCGTTCGATCAACAAAAGCAAGGGATAGGGAAAGTTCAGAAATGTTAACGAGCATAAACGAGTCGATAGAGCCAAAAATACAGAAGTTCAAAATCCGATCCACTTCGAATAAAAGAACTATTAGAACCAAAAGATGTTACTTCCGAACAAGGTTCACAAGAATCGAACCGAATTCGGAAAAGTCACGGCGATAACCAGATCGACTCAAAATCGGATTACAGCTCGTTCGAACGATGAATCCAAGGTACAGAACAAGTTCAGAAGGTATCAATGAACACGAGCGAATCGATAGACTGGAGAAAGAGAAGATATAGAAGTCAAAATAGTACGGGTATTACCTTTGACCTCGCCCCCGAAACTCACAACAACGGAACCAACGTAACAATACAACAAGTAACCGACACAACGCGGAACAATCACCAATGCACACAATCATACCAACCCGATCTCTAACAGCTCGCATATATGCAATAACGCATAAACCGTTACGAGGCGACAACATCCAATACCAATATCACACCCCTCACAGAGGCTACCACGACAACTGTGTGGCGAACGACTCAACGCTCACACCACCAATTCAACAACAACTCGGGGGTTAACACCCTAACGAGAGTACGACCATCACACATATATTCCCGGACCACAAATAGGAATGATAGGTTTTGAAAACGAAAACCATCTTTTGAAAATAACTTGCAAGCACCAGTTGATCTTGAGTATCACATATCAAAAAGTAGTACAAACATCGTCATCGAGGCTTAAAAAAAAATCATCTTGCGTTTGATAAAAAAAAATGAAGACACCTTTCGTTAAATTAAAACTTTTCAGCTATATTCGACCTTCGGGTCTAAGCGAATGCGTTTCTAAATCATTAGAAATATCTCAAAATATTTTGATCCTCAAAGTAGAATAATTTTGAAACATAGCGTGGCACTAGTAGGCATCTTGAGAGCACTGTGAGAAAATAATTTATTTTAAAAGTACGTCTCGAGGTTTATCTTCTAAGATACTCAAGGTTTTTCGTATACAATAGCCAAAATGCCCAAAATTCGCACGTATCAACATTCACTTAAACACATCATATCACACGCATCAAATCGCTCAAAATCACGACAGTGATATACAATCCTTAGGATATGTTTAACAACATCGTTAAAACAACAATCGGTTTATCAAAACTGGATGGAAAACGATATCAAGAACAAAACTCCAAAAAGTCAACCCTAGGGATTCAAGAAAATACCTAGATTCGGCGAAGAACAATAGATTAGATGATGTTAGAAATCATCTAGGATACTCCAAAACACCTTTGGATGGAAGAAAAATCAGCCCAGATGTGAAACCGAGTCGCTACGTCTCATACTCATAGAGGAAGAAGAAGAAATGAAGAAAAATGCAACTTCTAGACTGGTGTCCAGTATTTATACTGGACACAATTAGCGTGCGGTAATCATTAAGGTTAGCGTGCGCTATCACGGCACCAAACAAAACTCCTGACCAAAAATACACTGTTAGCGTGCGCTAACCCCAAGTGTTAGCGTGCGCTAACGAGAACTTGACTCTACCCAAGAGCTCTGGATCGCTCAACTACTGTAGCGTGGCGCTATCCTCCCCTTAGCGTGCTACCAACGCACTCTTGCGCGCGCTAGCCGCAGCGTAGCGTGCGCTAATGACCCACGAGACAACAGAACATATCAGAAAAATTACATGCCGTAAACCTTTCTCACAAGGATTTACCAGGCTAAGCACAATTTCCCATGTCATTTCGAAAATGCTAAAAAGACCAATGACGGTAATATTTCCCAAAGCTCACAAAATCATTTGTCAAACCATCATGAAATATTCAAGGCCAAAATGCCAAAACTTGATTTAGGGAATCGGTTTTACGAAATAAAACTCAGTTCGCAGAATACCGAAAGCCGTTTGAAAGAACTCACGCAGCGGATAAAATGCGGTACGAAAATACATCAAGAAGTGATTTACACTCCTCGTATAAACCAAATACGAGAGTCGAATAAACACATATCGTGAAATCAAAATCCACAGAAGGATTCCCTCATTTAGCAACAAATCATACAAATAACTCGCTTCACACGAGGCACAACATAAAGAAGGGAGTTTTACAACCATAGGTCGCACATAAGTGACGACCGCCCCTCGATACTAATCACGACCAATGATCTCAAACGACGCATCGCGATGCGACTAAGTCAGACAAAATCCGACGAGACAAAACTCAACCAACACAACTTGACTCGACAGCCTAGGTTTCCTCAGGCTAATCTAATTTTAAAATCGTATACTCTAGTTATTCGAAAATAAAACCGATAAGTTAAAAATCGTTTTCAAGACCCTTTTAAACACGACGAGGGCTTAACAGCGGTAGCATTTTATAAAATGTCCTAAACACTTTTAAACACGACCTTTAAATACGACACAAGGTTTTATTTGAAAATACAAGGCTGGCTCGCCCAAATTCATGTCACTTTTCAAAAACCCACAATACGATCAAGTCTCAGAGATTTTCAAGCATGCACGCCGCATGTATTATTATTAATAGAAACACATTGGTTGTAAATAACAATAATTAGCCAAGTACCAACAATTCCCGGACACACTCATATACGACATTCAAAATCACTATCAAAAGCGCAACTCAGAAATACTAATTCCAAGCATATGTCAAACTATCTCTTCAAGTTTAACAGCGTAACCAAAGATCACCGATTTGGATATATGTTGAAACCAGCTATGTGAGTTTCTCAACAAACTCTGCCATCAATACCTATACCGGAACATATCAATGTTCAAAACTTCTACATCATACTGCACCCTTCGGTGTCCAACTCATCGGTACATTCGGCTCAACATACATTTAGTATATCGCAATTACCAAACACAGATTCCATCATCCAACAAAAAACTAGAGGGTCAAGCCCTATCACAGTATACCACGGAGCAAAACTCGGATCTTTCGATCACCAACGATCCCACCAATGCTAGGAAGTTTAGCGATGGAAGGCTCGCAAAACGACAAACGGTCAAGCCCAGAACGGCGCACATACTCCAGAGAGATAAAGGACTGCGCAATACTAGAATCAAAAGTGCACGAACCGGATGGATCGAAAAACAACTCGACAATAAGTACGAGAGAGGCAATCACAGTTCAAGAAGTGGAATTTCAATACGAGAAAACAAGAGAATCGAGTAAGGAAAACTTACGAGCACTGGATGTACTGAGATGCCGGCAGCGGTGTGACAATGTGCAAAACAAAACACAACTAGACCCAAATAACCAACAAGCCTAGGTATCCATAAACCTAGAGCTCCGATACCATTTTCTGTAACACCCCCAAGATATTCGAGGTGTATTACAGCGCCGTGGACCCCTACATGGGATCCACCAGGCTAACACAAGAAAACACCTCTCGACTAACCGTCTCGGTTAGCAAGGAAACAATTGTTAACAACAAGAACATAAAACAACACGTCCGGTACAACCGGCATAATAAACATCAACCGACAAATACGGTAACTCCAACGAAGTCCAAACACAATCCGAAAGGAAAAGCCTAAGTACTCGCGAGTACAATCTATAAGTTTACAATTTGGAAAACATCCACATCAAAAGAGACAGTAGGAAATAACAAGACTCAATTGCACATGTCAACAACCTTGGCCGACATCCTCATACCATCCCAGCGCCCGCTCGTCTGGCTGAACATAACCTGAAATCCATAACAAGAATTTCCCCGACAACGGGTCCCCAAAGGGGTTAGCAATTACGCTAGTACAAGTATTCAAGGCAAACCAATCGCTTACACATTTCATAGTACATGCACCAATATCCTTTCAAAAACCAAAACTAGACATGTCTTTTCCGGAAATAAACAGTAAAACAATTTGCCTTGGGAACAGAGTCATATCATAAATTCCTGCACGAGGCCTCTAAGGACCCTCCCGCACTGGCTATATTATAAAACAAAACGCGCACATGCATCGCCTTGGGAATAGAGTCATATCATAAATTCCCGCACGAGGCCTCTAAGGACCCTCCCGCACTGGCTAGCTAAACAAACTCATGAATCCGGGACGCAAACCTTTGGATTCCCTCCTTGATCCCGTCGGACCAACACGAGGTGAGCAAATCACACACAAAATACATTACCATTCCACGTTAAGCATAAAGGTTCCCAAAAATACTTGCCTTGAATTATTGACGACGCAACGAACGGAAAGGAAAGTCACCGACGAACGCTAGGAACCAATGAAACCGAACCTAACGATTCGAAGAATACAATCACAACCATTTCTAAATGAATACGGAATTGGAATACACCCGAAAACCCGCCTACGATTCATGTATATTCGTATATAAACAACAACGAGGGCGGACCACAACCAAACCCTCTCGATTCCATAAAAATCACGAAATATACCATGAATCCGTAGGGAAACTAAGAATACCAACAAGATTAATCATATTCATCATGAATTAATCGACAAAACAGAACGAATCGGACAAAAACGCGAAAACCCCAAAATCTACCCAAAAGTAGGGTTCTAAAGATCTAACCTTGATTCGCTGGATCGAAGGATGTTATAGGACGATTGATCGGTGATATAAACTCAGAAACTTCATGGATTTGTTGTTCAACAACATGGTTTCGTCTCCTCCGAAACCCCAGCCGCGGACCGAAGAGAAATGAAATGAAAAATGACGGAGAAAGTCGCTGGTCTGTCATTTATATACTGGGCCGGAACTAGCGTGCGCTAGCCTTCCTGGCCTAGCGTGCGCTATCGGCCAGTATCGGACGAGCACTCTCGGCCATGGCCCGCATGACCCGGCACCACCGACCAATTCTGCCGACCATGACTCTGTAACACCCCGAGATATTCGGAATAATTACAGCGCCGTAAACCCTTTAAGTAAGGATTTACAAGGCTAATTAAAAGAAAAGTAAATATAATCCAACTGTACAACTGAAATTCAAAACATAGAACTTATTCAACTGATCCAAGGAGTTAACTTTTACAACCATATCGAATATGACACACGTACTCGAGTACTAAGATGAACCAAGAAGACAAATCCAAAAAACAAATAAACCTCGACCACATCACTGAGCCATTTCATCGTCCTGTCGGAACTGTGGTTGCTTCCCCGCTCCTCGGCTACCTGAACATCAAAACAATGTCCAACCCCGAAGGGGTTAGCAAAAACAATGCTAGTACAAGTATCATAATACATAATCGTCAATACATCATAAACAAGCAAAACGGACTTCCGTCATCGGAATCCAACGATGCGAATCCTCACGATTCCATCGACATAGTACAGGGTAATCCAGCGATCCAGCGCCCTTGGTATAGATCCCCATGATGATCCCGTCGGACCAACGCATGGTGGAAAACCCGTCCAGCGATCCAGCGCCCTCAGCATAGATCCCCATGATGATCCCGTCGGACCAACGCATGGTGGACATTCGATCCAGCGCCCTCAGCATAGATCCTCATGATCCCCTCGGATCATTTATACCATAAATCAATCAACTATGCATACATATATGCATTTCAATATGTTCATCAATACGAACAAATAACAGCGAATACCACGAGAAATTTCAGAAATACATCTCATATTCAACAATATGAACAAAACCACAAGCATGATCAAGGTTTCAATATAAATCGAACTCGACATATGATACTTGCCTCGGAAATGGCCAGAATGAAATACTCCAACAAACGTCACGCGTCCGTATGTCACCGCCCCACGATCGACCCCTATGCAAGGCTCGCACCTTGTTCAAAAAGAGATACAAGGAACTTAACATACCACTCGATACTAACATACGCTCACCGAATACTAATATTAAGATCGTAAAGTAGTGACACTAGGTTGGTTCACGGGTAGAACACTACGTAAGAACTGAACCGGGAACGATAAGGCACTCTATAAGGGCTGAACTATCATTTCGAATATGAAGTACCGTTGTATAAAAGTTCATTGTTTCACAAGGTGTTGAGGGTTTCGTGTTACATAAGGAAATGAATGTCAAATCCCCATATGATCGGCCAAGATGATTCGACCCCCAATATTACTCAAGACGACAAGCATGCTTAAATATTATGCAAGGAAAACGACACTACGGTGATTCGGTTTAAGTTCAAGGGCCTGGTCGATATATATTACCTCAAGAACATGGAGGACATAGTCATAACAATTTCTTCTAACATATATGAATTTCTCCAATGGAACATAAAAAGGGATTAGAGAATATAACTGAAATCATGCTTATTCCTCCCACGAATTAAGGATGCTACAAGTTAAGGTTTTCATCCACCGAGGCTAAATCAAGACTCTACGTAATGAAAGAAAGATAAGGTATAATCGGGTTCTAAACTTCAAAACATGGTGCTGGACTCAAAAGATCATTATCTAGTCCCATGATTTCCAAAACAAGCTCAAAGTATAGCTAAGAATGTAAACTTTAGCTTGGTGAATCGTAACATACCTTAAGAGATGTAAGAATAAGAAAATCTTCAATAATCTCTTCACCGGAAGCTTGATCACCAACTCACCCGGTCTAAGCTTCCCAAATTCGGAGGTAAATGATGATATGAGGGATATGAGGTGAAGGATAGTCTCAAGAACACAAAAATCGGCCAAGGCAAAAGTGGGAAATGAAGTGAGGGTCATGTTCTATAAATAGATTTCTAAGTATTACGTACGTTATGCAGTAACCCCTTACGTACGTAACAAGCTTAACGTACGTTATACCCTAGCCTTAGCGTACGCAACCGTCTGACCAGAGTTCACTGGCCTGATTTCGCCATTTCCTTACGTACGTAATCACACGGGTTTTACGTACGTAATACTCATGTCTTTAGCGTACGTAACACATGCACCATAGCGTACGTAACACCTATGTCCAGGTTCATGCGGGAATCACACGAATCTTCCCCGGCCCTCTCTTCGGCCCCCACAAGCCGACCCTTATCCGAACCCAAGTTGACTTAGCTTACGTACGTTAAGAACATCAGATAACGTACGTAACACTGCATCCTTAGCGTACGTTATGAACGCCAGTTAACGTACGTTAGTACGTGCAGAATCATGCATGCAATGCTTAAAGATACATAAAAACATAAGGGCACAAATACGGGAAACCAATCTACGATTTATAACATCACGAAGTCGAAATAATACAAGGCCGAGTACAAGGTAAATACACCATTTATTCGGGCATTACATACTACCCCTCTAAAAAGAAGTTTCGGCCCGAAACTTAAGACGAAAATAATTCCGGGTATCTCGACTTCATACTCTCCTCCGTCTCCCAAGTTGCTTCTTCGACTCCATGTCGAGACCACTGAACTTTTACCAAGGAGATCGGTTTATTCCTCAACGCCTTCACTCGACTCTCGAGTATCTTTATTGGTCTCTCTTCGAAGGTGTCGTCATTAGCTATCTCGATCTCGTCGAAATCAATAATATGACTGGGATCTGGTACATACTTCCGCAATTGGGATACGTGAAACACGTTGTGAACGTGACTCAGCGATGGTGGTAAGGCCAACCTGTATGCTAAATCCCCAACTCTCTCGAGGATCTCAAATGGTCCGATATATCTCGGACTTAGCTTGCCTTTCCTCCCAAAACGGAAAATTCCCCGTGTAGGAGACACCTTCAATAGTACGTGGTCCCCAATGTTGAACTCCAGAGGGCGACGACGTACGTTCGCATAAGACTTCTGCCGACTCTGGGCAGTCACCAGTCTCTCTCTAATCAAAGCTATCTTCTCTTGAGTCTGAACTATCAATTCCAGTTCCGTCCCGATCAAATACGAAGAGTCATCCCAGCACAGGGGTGATCGACATCTCCTCCCGTACAAAGCTTCAAACGGTGCCATCTTAATAGAAGCATGCCAACTGTTATTGTAGGTGAATTCAATCAATGGCAAATGGACTTCCCAATCAGTTGACCAATCCAAAGCACAAGCTCTAAGCATGTCTTCTACGGTTTGTATAGTCCTTTCGGACTGACCGTCCGTCTGAGGATGATAAGCCGTGCTAAAGTTTAGCTCGGTCCCCAAAGCCCTGTGAACTGCCTTCCAGAAGTGCGACACAAAGCGACCATCTCGATCCGAAATAATGGTCTTCGGCGTCCCATGCAATCTGACTATCTCCGCAATAAATACTCGCGACAATCTCTCGGGTCCCCATGTATCTTTAATTCCTAGGAAATGAGCCGACTTGGTTAGTCGATCAACTATAACCCAAATCATGTTCATTCCCGTTTTTGTCCTTGGCATACTGGTGATGAAATCCATCGAGATATCCTCCCACTTCCACTCAGGGATCGGAAGCGGCTTTAACATTCCGGCAGGTCGCTGATGTTCAATCTTAACCTGCTGACACGTCAAACACTTCGAAACGTACTCTGCTACGTCCTTCTTCATATTCCCCCACCAGAAGTTTTGTTTAAGATCCTTATACATCTTACTACTGCCTGGGTGAATGGAATATGGCGCGCTGTGAGCTTCCTTCAGAATAGTCCGTCTCAAATCACTATCATCGGGAACGCAAAGTCGATTCTGAAACCTCAGAACTCCATCGTCTTGTAACACAAATCCTGGGGCTTTTCCTTTCTTTACTTTGTCACATAATCGAAGGATCAGAGAATCGTCCAACTGCTTAGATTTGATCTCCTCGACTAGTGATGAAGTCAGTTCCATTACATAAAGTTTCCCTTGGATTCCTGATGCCCATACTTCAATCCCTTCGCGGATCAGTTCCCGTTGAATCCTGGTTTGGGATGTAAGTGCTTCCAACACTCGAAGAGAAACAGGTTTACGGCTCAATGCATCGGCTACTACGTTTGCTTTACCCGGATGATAGAGAATTTCCAAGTCGTAATCCTTGATCAATTCCAGCCACCTTCTCTGCCTCATGTTTAATTCTTTCTGACTGAAAATGTATTTGAGGCTTTTGTGATCGGTGAAGATCTAACAATGAGTGCCATACAAGTAATGTCGCCAAATTTTTAGGGCAAAGACCACGGCTGCTAGCTCCAGATCATGAGTCGGGTAATTAACTTCGTACGGTTTCAGCTGCCGAGAAGCGTAGGCGATCACCTTATCCCTCTGCATCAACACACATCCCAGACCCTAATTTGAAGCATCGCTGTATACCATGAATCCATCCGTCCCACTTGGTAACGCTAATATAGGTGCTGTCGTCAGTCTCTTTTTAAGTTCATTAAAACCAGCCTGGCATTTCTCATCCCACGTGAACTTTTGAGTTTTCTGCAATAGTTGAGTGAGCGGACGAGCAATTTTGGAAAATCCCTCAACAAAACGGCGATAATATCCGGCAAGTCCTAAGAAACTCCGGACTTCTTTCACGTTGATAGGAGCTTCCCATTCCAAGATTGCTTCGACTTTCTTCGGGTCCACCTGAACTCCGTCAGCTGATATCACATGTCCAAGGAAAGTTACTTCCCTAAGCCAGAACTCGCATTTGGAAAGCTTTGCATATAGCTGTTCCTTCCTCAAGATGCTCAAAACCACACGCAAATGCTCAGCGTGCTCCTCTGTGTCTTTCGAATATATCAAGATGTCATCGATGAAAACGACCACAAATTTATCCAAGTATTCTAAGAATACCCGATTCATCAATTGCATAAATACCGCAGGAGCATTGGTAAGTCTAAATGGCATCACTACAAATTCATAGTGCCCGTACCGGGATCTGAAAGCAGATTTTGGTATATCCGATTCCTTAATTCTCAACTGATGGTATCCTGATCGCAAGTCAATCTTCGAGAATACCCTTGCCCCTTGCAATTGATCGAACAAGTCGTCTATCCGAGGTATCGGATACTTGTTCTTGATCGTCACCTTGTTTAATTCCCTGTAATCAATACATAATCGGAGGGATCCATCTTTCTTCCGGACAAAGAGAACGGGCGCTCCCCAAGGAGAAACGCTAGGTTGAATATAACCCTTCTGTAATAATTCTTCCAATTGCTTCTTTAGTTCATACATCTCGGTTGGCGCCATGCGGTATGGTGCTCGAAATAGGAGCTGCTCTGTGCTCTAATTCGATAGTGAATTCCACTTCTCTGCGGAGGTAACCTGGTAGTTCGTCAGAAATACATCGGAGAACTCATTCACAATCGAAATAGACGAGAGCTCTACTCCTTCCTCTTTCCTCATGGCATAGCACCAAAGTCCGTGACATCCACCTTGATAATTTCACGGCTTTCATTGCTTTGATCAATTTTCCCGAGCTTCCTGGTCTCCATCCTCGGAATACGTGTTCAGATCCGTCATCGGCAATGATAGAAATGACTCTCTCTCGATAATTCAGAATAGCTCCATAACGGTTGAGCCAATTGTCTCCGAGAATTAAATCGTCACCGTAGATGTCAACCACGATAAGGTTCGATAGCCAATCTCTCCTTCCTATAGTTACTGGAAAATCCCTAGCTTCTAGGGTTCCCACAATTTTCTCTCCGCTCGGTAATCCCACAACATAAGGTTCACAATCAAACAAGCACGAGATTTTCAAACGATTAACACAGTTCAAAGATATAAAAGAATGCGTAGCTCCCGAATCGAACAAGACACTAACTGGTTGCAAAAGGATCTGAATCGTACCTGATGCAACAGCCGTGTTCTGATCATCCTTCTTCATCTCGTAAATACGCGGAGGAACGGACCCAGCGCTGGATGCCTCTCTCTTCCCAACATTCTGCTGCGGGAAACCGCTCTGCTGCGTCTGGTTTACACTAGTGTCCTTCGGAATCGGTACAGGAGTACGAGTACCAAAAGATCGGGTAGCATTCCCACAGAATGTTGCGCGATGTCCTTCCTGTCCACACTCGAAACAGGTCACGGCAGGCGCGAAACAATCACGTCGAACATGTCCCGCTTTGCCACAGTTATAACACTTCTTCCCTGCGTCTGAAACAGCTGGGGCTGCCCGGAACTTCTTTCCACCTCGAGAAGGATGCGGAGGTCTCCTGGATGGATGATAAGAGGACTGACCCCTGCGAGGCCCGCTACTCTTATTCTCTGTGAAGTTGCCAGACACCTTCTGTTTCTTTGCTTCCGTCGATTTCTCTACTGCTGCCTCCTTCATATCATAGGCCAACGCCTTGTCCTGATACTGTCGCAAGGTGGTACATTCAAATTCGGACATATATTGCTGAATTTCCGGCTTCATTCGCATGTCAAAATGGAAAATCCTTTCAGCCTCGGTCCTGACCAAGTGGCGCACATAAGTCAGCTGGTGATTAAAGGTCTTAATCACGTCCGTCACAGATGCTTCCGAACTTTGTGGTGAGAAAAACTCCCGAACTCGGGCTTCTCTAACTGGGCGAGGACAATACTGCGCCTCCATCATCAATTTGAATTCCGTCCAATCAACATTGTGCTCCTCCGGTCGAATGGCCTCCCACCAGTCGAAAGCCTCCCCTGTCAGAAGATACTGGGCGACCGGAACCTTTCTGTCGTTGGGACAGTTAATCCCCGCAAAAATCTTCTCTAACTCCTTCAGCCAGTGATCCCAAGAAAGCGTCTCAGCCGAACCATCAAATTTCGGAGGATGCAATTTGATCACCTCGGTAAGCCATCTATCTCCTCGATTATCCACGTTATGCTGCTGTCCCATTGCTGTCTGCATGCGATCCACAACTTGAGCAAACTGGTTTATCTGGGCAACCACCTGCTGAAGCACTCCCGGCACGTTAGGATCTACATTATTATTTGCCGATCCCTGCTGTCCCCCGGAATGGGAATCCATCCGACTAGCGGATATCTCTGGGGTAGACACCGACTCTTCTTGTCTCGCATTTCCACGTCCGCGTCCACGACCTCCTCTCAACATACTGTAAACACAAATACTCAATATCCAGGGCAAACTTTCTAAAAGTACGTCTATCAACGTTCACAAAACATGAATAAAACGGTAGTATTTGAGATTAGGAAACTTACAACCACGGTCCACACGACGATGCCGGCTCAGCAGTGATGTTACAAACGACCAATAATCAAATAACGTAAACAGGCCCAACTAACCCGACTGCCAAGATATCCATGAATCTTAGCTCCGATACCATATTCTGTAACACCCCGAGATATTCGGAATAATTACAGCGCCGTAAACCCTTTAAGTAAGGATTTACAAGGCTAATTAAAAGAAAAGTAAATATAATCCAACTATACAACTGAAATTCAAAACATAGAACTTATTCAACTGATCCAAGGAGTTAACTTTTACAACCATATCGAATATGACACACGTACTCGAGTACTAAGATGAACCAAGAAGACAAATCCCAAAAACAAATAAACCTCGACCACATCACTGAGCCATTTCATCGTCCTGTCGGAACTGTGGTTGCTTCCCCGCTCCTCGGCTACCTGAACATCAAAACAATGTCCACCCCCGAAGGGGTTAGCAAAAACAATGCTAGTACAAGTATCATAATACATAATCGTCAATACATCATAAACAAGCAAAACGGACTTCCGTCATCGGAATCCAACGATGCGAATCCTCACGATTCCATCGACATAGTACAGGGTAATCCAGCGATCCAGCGCCCTTGGTATAGATCCCCATGATGATCCCGTCGGACCAACGCATGGTGGAAAACCCGTCCAGCGATCCAGCGCCCTCAGCATAGATCCCCATGATGATCCCGTCGGACCAACGCATGGTGGACATTCGATCCAGCGCCCTCAGCATAGATCCTCATGATCCCCTCGGATCATTTATACCATAAATCAATCAACTATGCATACATATATGCATTTCAATATGTTCATCAATACGAACAAATAACAATGAATACCACGAGAAATTTCAGAAATACATCTCATATTCAACAATATGAACAAAACCACAAGCATGATCAAGGTTTCAATATAAATCGAACTCGACATATGATACTTGCCTCGGAAATGGCCAGAAGGAAATACTCCAACAAACGTCACGCGTCCGTATGTCACCGCCCCACGATCGACCCCTATGCAAGGCTCGCACCTTGTTCAAAAAGAGATACAAGGAACTTAACATACCACTCGATACTAACATACGCTCACCGAATACTAATATTAAGATCGTAAAGTAGTGACACTAGGTTGGTTCACGGGTAGAGCACTACGTAAGAACCAGGCAGGAACGATAAGGCACTCTATAAGGGCTGAACTATCATTTCGAATATGAAGTACCGTTGTATAAAAGTTCATTGTTTCACAAGGTGTTGAGGGTTTCGTGGTAAATAAGGAAATGAATGTCAAATCCCCATATGATCGGCCAAGATGATTCGACCCCCAATATTACTCAAGACGACAAGCATGCTTAAATATTACGCAAGGAAAACGACACTACGGTGATTCGGTTTAAGTTCAAGGGCCTGGTCGATATATATATTACCTCAAGAACATGGAGGACATAGTCATAACAATTTCTTCTAACATATATGAATTTCTCCAATGGAACATAAAAAGGGATCAGAGAATATAACTGAAATCATGCTTATTACCCCCACGAATTAAGGATGCTACAAGTTAAGGTTTTCATCCACCGAGGCTAAATCAAGACTCTACGTAATGAAAGAAAGATAAGGTATAATCGGGTTCTAAACTTCAAAACATGGTGCTGGACTCAAAAGATCATTATCTAGTCCCATGATTTCCAAAACAAGCTCAAAGTATAGCTAAGAATGTAAACTTTAGCTTGGTGAATCGTAACATACCTTAAGAGATGTAAGAATAAGAAAATCTTCAATAATCTCTTCACCGGAAGCTTGATCACCAACTCACCCAGTCTAAGCTTCCCAAATTCGGAGGTAAATGATGATATGAGGGATATGAGGTGAAGGATAGTCTCAAGAACACAAAAATCGGCCAAGGCAAAAGTGGGAAATGAAGTGAGGGTCATGTTCTATAAATAGATTTCTAAGTATTACGTACGTTATGCAATAACCCCTTACGTACGTAACAAGCTTAACGTACGTTATACCCTAGCCTTAGCGTACGCAACCGTCTGACCAGAGTTCACTGGCCTGATTTCGCCATTTCCTTACGTACGTAATCACACGGGTTTTACGTACGTAATACTCATGTCTTTAGCGTACGTAACACATGCACCATAGCGTACGTAACACCTATGTCCAGGTTCATGCGGGAATCACACGAATCTTCCCCGGCCCTCTCTTCGGCCCCCACAAGCCGACCCTTATCCGAACCCAAGTTGACTTAGCTTACGTACGTTAAGAACATCAGATAACGTACGTAACACTGCATCCTTAGCGTACGTTATGAACGCCAGTTAACGTACGTTAGTACGTGCAGAATCATGCATGCAATGCTTAAAGATACATAAAAACATAAGGGCACAAATACGGGAAACCAATCTACGATTTATAACATCACGAAGTCGAAATAATACAAGGCCGAGTACAAGGTAAATACACCATTTATTCGGGCATTACAGACTCGACCGCCCGACTCCCGCTAGCGTGCGCTACGGCCGGAAGCCTGCGTGCGCTAGCCGACCTGTCCAGTAGCCACTGGACTAACAAACTCATCCCGGTAACGTACGCTAGTCGGCCGGCAGCGTGCGCTACCCCTGCCGGTTAGCGCGCGCTACGACCGACAGTAGCGTGCGCTACCTGCCGATCCTGACCGAGTCCAGAACCTCAGAATCCCTCTGCCCAGGCCCGATAGCGTACGCTGGCTGACTCGGCAATGCGCTGCTGCGAGATAGCGCGCTGGCTCGGCCATAGCGTGAGCTACGCCGGTTCTGCTGCTGGGCTGCTCGGCGATGCCCGGCCGACTTAAGCGATGCACCGGTCGGCCGGTGCTTTCGGCCACGACCCGATGCCTCGATTTCCGAAAACGCACGGAACGAACACGACGAAAAGTTCGCGGACGACATCAACGACTCGAGATGAAAACGTAATGCAATAATTAATCATACGCGACCAAGAAACGGGTCGAGACAACAATTACAGATACGGATACCCGTAACTTTCAAGAAATTACAAAATGGCCCAAAACGCCCGAAAATCACGATACGTGATCGAATAACCAAACCGAAGTTCACAACACGTCTAACAAGGTTAAACGGACTTGCAGGAAAGTCGAGACAGCAGTTTCGGACGAGATTCGCAAGAATCGAACTCAAGTGCGGAAAAGTCGCTAAAAAGCACGGAACTCAACAAAACAACACCGAAACGAACTCGGATGACAAAAAGTGTAGAATTAATTATTCTCAGAATGACGAAACGGTCATGTGCTAGTCGTCAAAACGGACTCCGGTCGGAAAAAGAAATTTACCGAAAATCGAAAATTGCGGATATTACACTCTATGTCTACCAAAATATCTTCGATAATTCCAACAGGATAACGAAGCGATCTATCGGCCAATTGTAAACATATTTTAGTTGTGCTAAGTTCACCAAGATCAAGTTGCTCAAAAATATATAATGGCATCAAATTTATACCTGCTCCAAGATCAAGCACACAAGTGGTCTTCTTACCGTTTCCCATAGCGATATTTATGATGAAGCTACCTGGATCACTTTGCTTGGGAGGTAATCGTTGTTGGAGCAATGCAGACATAACCTCTGAGACAATGATTTTTTCTCTATATCCAAACTTCTTTTTATCCGTGAGTAATTCTTTGAAAAATTTTACGTATGCTGGGACACTTTTTATTACTTCCAATAGAGGAAGATTTACATTTACTTTGGACAGCATATCAAAAAATTTTAGAAATTTCTTCTCAAGTTTTTCATTTTTTGTCGGCTTGGAAAAGGTATTGGGGGTTTATATGGATTTGTAGATTTGTGGAGTGTTGGGATGGGGACTTCTTCTTTAGAATTTTCATTTGATTCCTTATCTTCGTCCTCGTTTCCTGCAATAATTGAAATATCATCATTAGAAGGGGAAACAACTTGATTGTTATAAACCTTACCAGTTCTCAGCGTGGTGATAGCTTTAGCTTGTTCAGGTTGACTTGGTAACCTCCCTTTCTGGTTATTTTGCAGTTGACTTGCTAGTTGCCCGACTTGAGTTTCGACTCATTTTACTGATGCTTCCATTGCTTCAAATCTTCGATCCGAGTTTTGGATGAATGATTGAAGTGTTTCTTCTAATGAGGGTTTTCTGGGTTGCTTTGAGGGCGACCCTTGGAATTGGTTTGGTCTTTGATATGGTTGTTTAAAGTTTTGATGTTGAGGAGGTGGTGGTTGTTGGTGATGATTCCCACCCCAAGAGAAATTAGGGTGATTTCGCCAACCGGGATTATAGGTTTCAGAAAAAGGGTCATTTCTGGGGCGTTGGTAAAAATTATTTAAAGCATTTACCTCTTCAGGGTTCGTCGGGGGATTGATGTTGGGTGCATGACTATATTCACCACCGGCGAAAAATACTTCTTGAGATGGCATGACTGTGGGTGGTTGAGAAATTCCTTGAGTTGTAAGTCGTTGGACTTGTTTGGTTAGCTCGGCAATTTGCGCAGTGAGATCGCTGGTGGAATTTACTTCATTAGCTCCGACTCTCCTGCCTCGTGCACTCTTTTGCTGGGAGGATATAGCAAGTTTTTCAAATAAATCAAAAGCGGCTTGCGCCGTTAGTGTTCCTATATCTCCCCCAGCTGCATTGTCAACAGTAAATTGGCAATTATGAGTTAGCCCATCATAAAAAGTTTGACTCAAACAATGTAAAGGATAATGATGATGGGGGCATGCTACTAAAAGAGTTTTGAAACGATCCCATGTTTCAAAAAATTGTTCACCCTCCGATTGCGTAAAAGCCGCAATTTTGGTCCTTAGATTTATGATGTGGATAAAATTTAGACATGAATTTGTTGCACACATCATCCCAAGTGGCCAATGAATTTGGTGGCAACGTCATAATCCATGTTTTTGCTCGATCTTTTAAAGTGTAAGGAAAACACCTCATTTTTAATTGATCCTCGGTCAATTGTTGTAATTGAAAGGTATTGACAACCGAGTAAAAATCACGAATAAAACTTAAAGGATCCTCGTTTGGCATCCCATAAAAAGATGGGAGTTGGTTGAAATGAATGGATTTCAATTCATAATTTCGTGCTGTCTGGCCAAGTTGTATGCATGACGTTGTTGTACCGATCACCGGTCTAGCAAAATCTTTCAAAGTTTGTTGGTCTGCCATATGTTCTTCGTTTGACTTTTCTTCTTGATCGGAAGATTCAGTGTTTTCTTCTATCAAAAATTCTCCTTCACTACTAATATCTTCCAGGCTATCTCCAACTCGATAATCGGGATGAACGTTTTCGTTGTATGGTACCAAAGTTCTTGCAAGAGACCTACGGCCCTGCATAGACTAGAAAACAGTTAAGCGCACCTTATGTGAAAAAAAAATTAAGAACAAGAGGAATAAAAGGTGCAAAAAATAAAGAAAGATTAAATCACAAGATATAAATAAAAGTATACAAAAATTATATTTGGCCTAAAACAATCCCCGGCAACGGCGCCAAAATTTGATCGGTCAAAAACTTATCCTAAAAATAGGAGTTCTTGAGTCGCTCGCAAATATATACGAGGTAGAAGTAGTTGTGGTAAGTTCTACCAAGGTCTTTTCTCTCGAGGATTGTTCAACAGGGTTTCGTATAATATTTTGTTACAAATTGCGAGAAATAAATACTAAAATATATTATTGCGTTTTTAAATATTAACTTAATTAAAATGCACTATTTTTAATTTAAACTATTTTTTAATAAGACTATTTATATTAGACTATTTTTTTAACTAGTGAAAATGAATAGGATTAAAATGAGTTGGGAATTTATAAAATCTAGGGGATTACGGGTTCATTAAATTAGGTTTTTAATTAAGTATAGGAATTGATTTACACAGATATAAAAGAAAAACGAATGTTTATCGAGTAATCAACTTTTCACCTCATAACTTTCGTATTCAAAGGTGTCTTAACCACTTTCGCAATCTTAAGATGTTGATAACAAGATTAACACTTGATAGATTGAAAAGATATGTTTCCAATTCACTCAACAATCAATCAAGGAGATTTCATTAGTAGAAATAGGATATGATCAATCTCTATTTAAACCAATTAGTCTTTTTTAATCAAAATAGTGTAAATCAATCAAATACTCAATATATAACCTAATAGAAATCCCCGTTCCCCTAGGAAGAAAGATTAGCTACTCATTGGTTTATACAAACTAAAATTATAATAGAAATAATTGATATACATAATATATATATATATATATATAAACTTTTAATTACTAGAACTTAATGACAATAGATAAAACTTATTTGAATATGATGAATCAAAGTGCAAGAAACAAACTTCAAAATATAACTTCAAACTTGTTTAAAGGTTACAAGCTTACAAAAATTGAAAGTAAAATACTAAGTGCTTATTGATCATGTAATACCCGAATTTTCAGTATAAATTTTTCGCGTTATTTTATCTGAGATATACTGTATAGTTTGGTATCTATACAGTATGGATAAAATAAATTGAGAACTGAGACAGTTATACTGGTGTGATTATCATTTTTGATTGACAGATATATTCAGGATATGTTGTATCAGGTTGAACTGATTTGGATATCAGGTATACCGTATGAGAATATTTTTGGATTCAGTATGTGTATTCAGTATGCCGTATGTTTGTATTTTGTACGTCGAGACGTCGGACAGGAACAGTTGGATTTTTGGCTAAGTATAAAAGCCATTACGTACGTTAAGCCTTGGAGCTTACGTACGTAAAATGTGTTAGCTTACGTACGTTATATAGTGTACATAACGTACGTAACAAGAGGAATCGGACAGTGGGGCCCGTGGTCGGCAGCTTTCGGCGCAGATGTGGACAGGTGAGTCAACGGATGGAGTTACGTACGTTATACAGGGTGTATTACGTACGTAATACGAGTATTATACTGTAGCAAGTCAACGTACGTATTACGTACGCAACGGATTAAGTGTTACGTACGTTACGGGGCGGCTGGCCGAGTCGTGCCCAAGAGGACCTGGATGGCCGAGCATGGCCGGACGTGACTCGTTGGTATGGCCGAGCATGGTCGGCAGTGACTCGCATGGATGGCCGATAACGGTCGGCAGTGACTCGCAGGGATGGCTAGGATTGGCCGATAACGTACGTAAGGCAGTGGCCGGTTACGGCCGTAAGGGCCAGTTACGTACGTAAGCCAGCTGCCGGTTACGTACGTAAGGGTTCCGACAGAACTGGGCAGTAGGGTCGGCCGCGGCCGGCTACGTACGTAAGGACCCGCCGGTTACGTACGTAATGGTCCGGCAGGTTCCGCCTATTTAAAGGCCTGGACCGAGTCACCTGCTCATTTTTCGTTTTTCTTCGTTTCTTCGCGATTCCTTCAGCAAGAATTGATGGATTTGAGTATGAGCAACTTATAACAACATGTTTTGGAAGTTGGAATCATGGATTAACATCATCTTCCACCCGGATCGAAGGTAAGAACACCTAAACTTTTGGTTTTTGGATGTTCTTGAGATTTCTTGGTGTTTTGGCCGATTTGCTTCGTTTTGATTCAGATTATTGATAGAACTTGATTTTATACTCGTAATCATTCATTATTATTGAAGTTTTGTGGAACGAATTCGAGTATTTCTTTGAATAATCGATTGAATTGGACTATGCCTTCAAAGTGTTCGATGAAATGTCTCAATGAGTAGAACTTGGAAAATTCTACACGTTTTCGTATGAATGATGGTTGAAATGATATTGTTGTGATGATTCTTGGTAATTATGGGAATTTTGTTAAAGGAAGATAATGAATTGGTGATCGAATGATTCGATTATGTTGTTATGATTATGGAATCATAGTATTCTCGATGTTCTTGATAGTTTGTTGCGATTCATGATGTTATGAGAAGTATATATGTTGAAGGACATGATTATATATACCTTGAATTGTGAATAAGAATTGTTTAGATGTTAGAACACATCGGATTATGTCGTTTGGAGATTTTGAATGTGATTTCGGAATAAGTTGTGTTCTTAAGGAATTCTTGGATTATATGAATTGATGAACATGTTTAAGTGATGTTGGTGTTTTGGATATGAATATGGAATATTCATATCTAGAACTAAGTTATATGTTTTGGTACAATATTCGTATAGGAATACGAATATGATTTTCGGGTTTGATAAGATTATGATTCACTTTTGAGTTTAAGAATTCATACTTATTGAATAAGTGTTCAATTCGGATAATGGAATTATTTGAAACCTTTGGACTATGGTATTCTATAATGTTGAATTGATCGGATTGTCCGGATTGATGATGATAACCGGTAATTGGTTTATATTATGAATTTACAAGGAGGAAACTTGTATCCGTATTTAAGATGGAATTTAAAATCGGTAATATTAGACCCTTGTTGGTTTAAATTGATTATTGATATGATTATCGGATTATGAATTATGTTATGGTTTTGAATCCGTGATCGATTGATTTGGTTGTTCGGATTTGTGTCTAATTGGGATATGGTGGAACCGTTGGGTTTATTGATCGGTTATATTGATTATTGAGTTGTGACTTGTATCGTGGATATGGGTTCGTATTTGTTTGAGTTGTATTGTTCGGTTTTGTTTATGATCGAGGTTTCGTTGAACCGTTGAGTTTGTTGGTTGGCTATGTCGGTTATTGATTGTTATCGGATTGTTGTTGATTGATTACTTCAATAGGTTGATATGTTTTGATCGTGGATTATGATCGTTGTGTTGCGGTTGAAGTCGAAGAGTTCGTAGATTGCTTTTGGTCGGGGCTGAGGAGCTCGTAGACTAAGGCAATGGATTTTGGTAACGGCTTCGTGGTATCGGTATCGAGGCAAGTTTATACTTGTTCAGTTTATAATATTTGATGAATGGTTTCGTTTTCATTTCATTTATAATTCGTATAGCAATGTTGTTAGAAATGTAAGTTGTCGGGATAATGGTTTGTATATCGTGCTCTGGTTGTATTAAATCATAAGGTATATGATTTAATTGTGTTCAGGGAAGACGTGAGTTATCTTTGGCCAAGGATATAGAATATCGGATATCGAGGATAGTTATCGTGATGACATAAGTATCGGGATAAAGGTTTATTGGTATTGAATGGATGGTACCTTATTTGAGATTATTTGTATAACTGTGTATTCGTTCAGGGATGTTGTTCGTGGAAAGGATGTTGTCTTCGGCTTTGAGGTAATCTAAGTATTTGTTCAGTCATGTGGATAATTAGTATGTTGAGTTGTTGTATATGTTGAGGTTTCGTGTAATGAGTTTCGTATCGGTTATTCGTTGAGGGATGTTGATCCCAGGATTGTTGTATTGAGATCGTAGATCGTGTTGGTCATTCATTTGGGGATGATGATCCCAGGATTGATGTTTGGGATATTGATTAGTCGTGTCGACTTTTCATTGTCAGTCTGTTGTTGTTCACTTCGGTGAGTCTTTTGATCCTTATTGGATATGTGTTTCTTTGAGTTTCGTTGTCATGTTGCATCGTGACATATCTGGAGTCATATCTGCGTGCCGATTGGTTATTGTGTAGGATTTTTAGTCGGGCACATGATGGTTATGTGTTGATATTTCCACATTGAACCGTGCACACGAGACGTAGTTCGTGAGGCTAATTAGGTACAAGACCACACGTGTATGTGATCAATACCCGGGGTGGCTTGTGCACGGACACATTTTCAGATCGGGCGTACTATGACTTCCATCTTTGAGCCATATTGTTTGGTCGTTCATCCTCCATTTATGATTGGGTATGTTCGACGGTTTGTGACTGGTTGTTCATACGCCCGAGGGGTATGTTCGACAGTCAGAGTTATTTCTTTGAGATCCATTATTGTTGATCATTTGGAGTTTACCTTGTTGATGGTATTCTCGGTTATCGTTGGTCCTTTGTTGATCATTTGGAGTTTACCTTGTTGATGGTATTCTCGGTTATTATTGATCCTTTGTTGATCGTGTCGGAGTTATCATGTTGATGGTACTCTCGGTTATCGTGATCCTTTATTACTCGTATTGGAGTTATCATGTCGATGATATTCTCAGTGATGTATCGGTTGATCATTGTTATTGATCGTATGAGTATTCGGACTGTACGTCGATGTTCGGGATTTGTTATCATTATCATGTGATAGTTGATCTATAGTATGTTGTGTATTATTGGTTTATCCAGGTTGAGATTTGATTGTGTAATCCGACGGACAGGATTTGGCACAGATTGGATTATTTCCAAACTTATGAGTTACGATGATGTTTTGAGGATTGTTGGTATTTTTGGAATACAGTACAGATAATAGTTGTTAAGTTTATCTCGTCATTTGAGAATGCGAATTGTGAATTATGGTAAGGATCGATTTGGTTTGGATTGCCATGAATTGGTAAGGTTATAATGGTAAGATTACGTTGGTAGTATTCTTACAGTATTATTACAGTGGTATGTAATTATTTATGATGATGTGATCGATATCATTGTTGAGTATTGTGGCTGACCCCGTCGTGGGCTTTATTTTTAGGTACTCGGAGATCGAGCTAGTAGCGGTCGTGAAGGGATGAGCTTCCCGATGTGATACTGGCGGTGGCATGTTTTGGAGTATCGAGTATTTCTTTTCCGGTTATTTATTTCCGCTGCAAATGTATATTTTGAACTGCATTTATCCGCTGCGTGTGTATATTTCAAAATGTCTTTTCGGTATCTTTATCCGCTGCGTGTGTGTATTTCAAAATGGCCTTTTTGGCATTTTACGAACTTGGGTTATTTTTGTCAAACTCTTTTTCCCAAATTATTTTATCGGTACGTTTAAGGGGTGGCTTAACGTACAATTTGAACTGTCGAGATTTGGCACTTCGCCTTGTATTTTCAAATGGTATTTTATGACGGTATTTGAGAACTTTGTTGTGGAAAATATTTTTGTATTTGCAAAATATTACCGTCATCGGCCTTTTGGCGTTTTTAAACGTTTTTGAAATGGTTTTGTAAACGGTTTTTAGCCTGGTGGGTTCCGGCGCGGGACCCACGGCGCTGTAATATCCCGGATGGTTTTGGGGGTGTTACAGATCAAGCACTTTTCAATTACAAACTAAATGAAATAAAAACTTTAAACTAAAAATGAAATACAAAGTGAAGTGAGAGTTCAAAGGAGAAATATCTTGCTAAAAGAAATGGGAGTTTCTTGGCAAGAAGAGGAGATGATTTTGCAATGGATGAAGATGTCCTTTTATAGGTGATTTTCAAGAATACAATTGATTATTTAATTTGTGGCATCTTTGACAAGTCTTTGGTGTTTGATTCACACTTGATCTTCCTTGCATGTCTTGATTTTCAGATCATTGACTTCATACATAGTTGTTGAGCTCACAATATGCTAAATGTGGAAAATTCCACAAATATCAGCCTGAAAACGGCGATGCAAAATGGCCCAGTTTGCCCCGTGTTGTGCGCCGTTTTGTGGTGACTCGGTCTCTTCCGGAATACGCGCGAGGACACGGCGCTAAATGCCGGCCGTGTGTGAAACGGCCCAAGACACGGCCCTTGTTGCGCCGTATGTGAAACGGCCTACATAACACGGTCCATTTTGCACCGTGTTGTATGGTCGTTTTGCCTTGAAAAATTCCCGTCGTTTGGATTTGATCTTGTTTTCCGCCCTTTTTGATGTTTCATGTCAGTAATCTGTAAAATAACCATTTTAGCTCATGTTTGGACTATCTGTAAAATATGTATTTTTAATCACAAATCAGTACGATTATGCCCGTAAAAGGAATATTTTGTATATGAATTTTTAGATCAATTATGCACTAATCAAATACCCCACACTTAATCATTTGCTTGTCCTCAAGTAAACCTCAGATATGGTATGATCGAACGTACCAATAATTTTACCACATCTCAAGGGGTAAATTAGACCAAGTTTTTATATTTTTGTCAAATCTCAAGAAAGTTTCCTTTTTAAAAAAGCATGAATTCATAGAACTCGCCGGATAAGTGTATCGCTCACTCTCAAGTGTATATGGGACATATTTTCGCTCAAGCTTATTTAATGAAGTGAAAATTTCCATAGGCGTGCAAATCGTCTTTTATCTCTACCACTTGTGTGTGTAACGTTGTGAATAAAAAAGGACTTTAAGGTTGTAATGTCGGCTCTTTGGTTGGGGTAGGGAAATATGGATAAAGTGACTTGAAACCGAACATTAGAAAATATTCTGAATCGAGTTTTATCAACTGGTAAGCACTTTAGAATCTATTTAATTAAGCTTTCTATCAATCCCCTTACTTATGCTTCGATTTATCTGAGCTCTTTTTCTTGCTTTTCAATCAACCATTTTTTTTCTTTTTCCCTTTTTTTCTTTTTTTACTTGGGTTGTTTATTATCTATTTTACGCGAATATAAACGATGGGTCACATGAATACACCCGGTTACTAGGATAAAAAACATACACAAGCTGCTTTTATGCATACTCATATCTAAGGTAACTATTTTACGCGAATGTAAACATGGGTCACATGAATACACCCGGTTACTAAGTTCCCAAAAACAGTGGAGTAAATATTTTCTCCATTTTTGAACACTACCAACAATATATATCACCCAATGTCACCACACAATATCTTCATCCTTGTCAAAAATAATTTCTAACTGTTCAAGTATGGGTCAAAGGATTTATAGCGATGGAAAGCTCAGTATGTGGTTAACAATAAAATAGGCAATAAGCTCAATTGGGTTAACGAGGGAATTAGTAATTTTTGGGGTAGGCCGAAAAAGATTGAAAGGCTAAATAAAAAAAAATCGCCTAAAATCACTTTCACTATTTTGCACACACTTCGTAGTTTTGAGTAAGATACCAATGCACGTTTTAGAGTTTCACAACACAAATAACGCACTCAATCAAAGGAGATTTTTGCATGATAGCAAGTAAACAGCGGCTCAAAAGCTCACAAGGTTTTAAATATATATGTTTCATGAATTCACACAAAATATTTTTTTTTTTGATTTTTTTGGAACAATTGAGTTTGACCTTTCATCGAAAATTCAAGTTTTAACACATGGTCATTTTACCGCACCAAAATTTTTATAAACAAGTCTCCCGAGGTGAGTAGTAAGACATATTAAAAATTGACTGTTGGAGGTAATTTTTTTTTTTAATAATTAAGAGGAGATGATTTTGCAATGGATGAAGATGTCCTTTTATAGGTAATTTTCAAGAATACAATTGATTATTTAATTTGTGGCACCTTTGACAAGTCTTTGGTGTTTGATTCACACTTGATCTTCCTTGCATGTCTTGATTTTCAGATCATTGACTTCATAAATAGTTGTTGAGCTCACAAGATGCTAAATGTGGAAAATTCCACAAATATCAGCCTGAAAACGGCGATGCAAAACAGCCCAGTTTGCCCCGTGTTGTGCGCCGTTTTGTGGTGACTCGGTCTCTTCCGGAATATGCGCGAGGACACGGCGCTAAATGCCGGTCGTGTGTGAAACGGCCCAAGACACGGCCCTTGTTGCGCCGTATGTGAAACGGCCTACATAACACGGTCCATTTTGTGCCGTGTTGTATGGTCGTTTTGCCTTGAAAAATTCCCGTCGTTTGGATTTGATCTTGTTTTCCGTCCTTTTTGATGTTTCATGTCAGTAATCTGTAAAATAACCATTTTTAGCTCATGTTTGGACATATCTGTAAAATATGTATTTTTAATCACAAATCAGTACGATTATACCCGTAAAAGGAATATTTTGTATATGAATTTTTAGATCAATTATGCACTAATCAACGCTTGAGCGATCAAACGATATTTATTTCGAATTGGATAACCGTCTTCGTCACTCTTAATTTTGTGCACCCATTTAGTTCCGATAATAGTTTTATCTTTAGGAGCGGGAACTAAATTTCATACATTATTGTGCATGAATTGAACAAGCTCCTCTTGCATTGCCATCACCCAACTTTCATCATCAAGAGCCTCGGATATATTTTTGGGAACTATTTCGGATACGAAAGCACAATGAGCCATAAATTCGGTGGTTCTCCTTCGGGTTTGAACACCGTCTTCGATATTTCCAATCACGAGATCCTTTGGATAGTCTTTGATGTTCTTCCAATCTTTCGATAAATCAACGATTGTGTTCGTTTGGATTTCCGAAATTTTCTTCACTTCGGTTGAGGGATCCGGAAAAGTACCTGCATCATCAAAATATTCTACCTTTCTCAGGGGTGAGATCATATCATTGAATTTAACATGAATGGATTCTTCAACTTTATTCGTTCTAATGTTATAAACGCGATATGCTTTGCTATTTGTACAATAACCAAGAAATATTCCGGAGTCGGATTTAGCATCAAACTTGCCCAAGTTATCCTTACCATTATTTAAGATAAATACATTGCAACCAAAATGATGAAAATAAGCTATATTTGGCTTTTTGCCCTTCCATAATTCATACGGGGTTTTAAGATGAGTTCTACGAACATGAACCCGGTTAATCACATAGCATGCTGTAAATATTGCTTCGGCCCAAAAGTATCGAGGTAGAGAGTATTCATTAAGCATAGTCCTCGACATTGCTTCCAAAGATCGATTTTTCCTTTCAACAACCCCATTTTGTTGAGGCGTTCTAGGAGCCGAAAAATTATGGTTAATCCCGTATTTGTCACATAAGATTTCAAACGGAGTGCAATCAAATTCACCTCCGTGATCGGTGCGAATAGAAATTATGGAGAGATTTTTATCATTTGATACCAAACGACACCATTTAGAAAACTCGGAAAATGCATCATCCTTATGCGCTAAAAATCTAACCCAAGTAAATCGAGAGAAATCATCAACAATAACCAAAGTGTAAAGCTTGCCATTTAAACTAACATGTCTAGATGGTCCAATCAAGTCCATATGCACAAGTTCAAGAACGCGACTAGTGGAAACCTCGAATTTTGGTTTGAAAGATTCTCGAGTGTGTTTCCCTTTTATGCAAGATTCACATAAATGCTTTCTATCAAACTTGAGTTTGGGCAGTCCACGAACAAGGTCATGTCTAGATAAAATAGAAATGATAGGTAAGGATGTATGCCCCAATTTTCGATGCCATAAATATGCATTATCATCTAAAGAATTAAATAAGACATTTTTCATTGAATGAAATTTTATCATTAAGATCAACAATGTAGATGTTTCTACATCTCAAACCGATGAATGCAATTTTATTATTTCTAAATGCCGTGCAATGCGTTTGCTCAAAAAGAATTTTAAAACCTTCATCGCAAAGTTGTGAAACACTAAGAAGATTATGATGCAAACCTTCAACAAACAATACTTTGTTGATAGAGGGAGAAGGTTCCTTACCGACTTTACCGATGCCTTTGATTTTTCCCTTTTGATTATCACATGTCCTTGTTCTTGATATTCGAGGTCTTCAAATAAGTCCTCGGAGCCGCACATGTGCCTTGAGCATCCGCTATCAATGTACCACTTGCTTTTCCTTGGTGACGGTACCTACAAAAATAGAATTTCTCGGTTGTTTCGGTACCCAAGCCCATTTGGGTCCTCCAAAGTTAACTATGCTTATAGCATTTGGAACAATTGTCCCTTTAGGAACCCATATTTGTTTAACCTTTATGGTTCTCAACTTTGAACGAACATTAACATCATGAACTCGTTTGAAAGGATCTTTTGAGTTCTCGGTTTCGGTTTTCTTTATTTTGTCAAGGTTGATAAGAGATTGTTCCGTTTAAAAGGATCGAAACCAAGACCGTGTTTTAGCAAAGGGGATTTTTGAATAGATAGAAGCTTTTCGAATTTCTCGTTTCCGAGAGTAAATTTGTTCAAAATATATTTTAGCTCCTTTTGAGTTTTCGTCAACTCGATTTTCAAAACATTTTCCTTTCAAGGCATAAGGTATGGTCGAGCTCAATGGTTTTACCTTTGTTTTGAGGAGATGAATTTTCGAGTTCTAGAGATTTTATTTTTCTCTTTAAAGATATATTTAATTTAACCATCTCATCATATTCCGTGTTCAAGGATTCAAACGCACTTAAAAACTCATCGTCATGATGAACTTCTTGTGAATCGCAAAAATCAAAGGAATCATATTCGTCATCATTGAGTTTAGAACTTACCTCGATATTGCTTTCGGAGTCGAGTGCCATGAATGCGAGATTCGCGTCTAGAGATCTTTCAATCTCCTCCTCGTCATCACTCCACGAAGCGATTAGGACCTCCTTCTTTTTGAATCTTTCCATTTGAGGCTTTGAAGAGGATCCTCGGCATTCTTTGGCATAATGACCGGCTTGACCACATTTCCGACAATTATTGTCGAACTTCTTTATAGGAGCATAGCCACTCTTCTTTTGCTCCGGCTTGCCATCCCGACCAAGGAAACTTCGCCTCTTTTGAATTAGGCTTTTATACCTTCTAAAGTTCTTGGCGTAGAGAGCAAGTTCCTCGTCGTCTTCATCTTCGGGAACATCTTCCTCAACATCGCTATCAACATTGAATGCGACTACTCTTTCACGAGGCTTTGTTTGGTGCCTCTATACTTGAGAACGATCTCATAATTTATGAGTGACCCGATGAGGGCACTAAACTCGAGCTTGTTGAGATCTTTGGATTCCATAATCGCGGTAACCGTAGCATCCCATTCTCGTGGCAACGAGCGAGAATTTTCTTTGCTTTGTCGCTGCTCGATATAGGCTTTCCGAAGGATGCAAGACCATTGGTTATAGCCGAAAATCAATCCAACATATTTGTGATCGTTTCCTCGTCTTTCATGGAGAAAAGTTCGTAGTCATGAAGTAGCATGTTGATTTTGGTTTCCTTGACTTGGGTGGTTCCCTCATGAGTGACTTCGATAATTTCCCAAATTTCCTTTGCGCTTTCGTAGGACGATATCCTATTGAGTTCTTCGGGATTAAGAGACGCAATAGAGAAGTTGAGTAGCTCGTGAGTTGATGTGAGTGTTCCTCCAATCCTCATCATTGAATTCGTCGAACTTTTTCAACGATCCATCCTCTTTCTTTGCAAGCTTCGGACCAAGAGCAATAACTTTCCAAATTTCAATATCGTAGGCTTGAACGAAGATAGCCATTTTCTTTTTCCATGTCATGAAGTTGGAACCGTCGAAGAAGGGAGGATGGTTGAGAGCATTTCCTTCGATTTGGCCAAGAAGTGCCATTTGCGGATCGTTTTCCCTTAGGTGGTTAAACCTTTAAAAAGAGACCCGCTCCGATACCAACTGAAGAGATAAATTTACCACTAGAAGGGGGGTTGAATAGTGGTAATGCGGAATATCGAAATTTCTTGCGAAAAAGTGCGGAAAATAAAGACTCAAAGATTTATAGAGGTTCGGCAACTTGCCTACGTCCTCTCTCCGACTTCCTTTTCTATTGGCTCAAGAACAACCACAAACTTGACTCGTCTTTGATCGGTCCGAGTACACAACCGTTACAATCGCTTGTCTTCTATTGGTCCAAGCTCAACCACTCTCAATATAAACTTTTGTTTATCTAGTGTTCTATAGGAACTAGATAATCCTCACTATATGAATATGGGAGTATAATCCTAATAATGCCGGATCAAAGATCCTAATAACACCGGATTAGTGACGCTTGATTCGTTTCTCTTACGCTCAAGTGTAAGTGATGCAACACTCACAACCAATGAAAAGAATACAAAGTATAATGGATATTACAATGTGAATCACTCTTGTATCTTTTCTTCTCACAACTTATAATGTAGTAATCAATAGTAATTTGAGCTCAAGAATGCTTGTATGCTTGTATGCTTGAAGTTGTGTGTTTGATACCCAAGTCCTATGGGTATTTATAGGTGCCAACCATTTTTCAAATACTGAAAATTGTATTATTAGCGTGCACTAATAATACCCTCTAGCGTGCGCAATCGATTCTGACTAGGCCTTTCTGAACGGTCACAAAACTATTCCAACGGTAAAATAATATGGCTAGCGTGCGCTAGTCATGTACGTGTAGCGTGCGTTATCGGTTGGTCAACAGGTCTTCAATCTTGACTTTGAAAGTGTTGGTTTGTCTCCCCAACGTCTCTTTGTCCAACGGCTAAATTTGAACTTAGCGTGCGCTAGCAATCATGCATAGCGTGCGCTAGTATTAATTAATTCCAGCTTTTCCAGATTTCACGGATCTTCATTGACTTTGCTTTTCCAACGGTAGAAAATCCACCGGTAAGCTGTTGACTGATTTAGCGTGCGCTAATAATATACCGTAGCGTGCGCTAAATGTTTTTTTTAGTAACGTACGTTACCCTGTGTAGCGTACGTAAAGGCCTTCTCATTCTGAGTCCAGTAGCTACTGGACTACTAACCATGTTATGCGGTAGCGTGCGCAAGTCATGAAGAGTAACGTGCGCTAAGTCCTTGTATTAGCGTACGTAAATAATTGTCCGTAGCGTGCGCAAGTCCTTTTCCTTTTTCTTTCCAGACCTTACTGTCCTCTGACTTGGAGATGTGATAGCGTGCGTTATATAGGGCTGATAGCGTGCGCTAAATTCAGTAATTTAGCATGCGCAAATGTTGAAAATCTTGCTTGCGCTATCCATCAGGTAACTTCACTGGACTGCAGCTAACTGACTAGGCTGTATATATATTCCTCGATAGCGTGCGCTACTCTGGTATAGGGAACATGCGCTAAGTCCATTTTGCTCCTTCAATATAACAACGTGCTGAGATTGATTTTATTAAATGTTTTGAAATTATCATCAAAATACTTTTTGAGTCAACAATACCAACACACAACATTATCTACAATATAAAATAATTAGACATTTCATTTGCATACCATAACGTGAATTAATATGCAAAACATGTGATTAAATGTAATTAATATTCTCATAGGTAGTAAAAGGGAAATTAGGTAATACAAGCATAAAGTATGATTTGCAGCATACAATCCTAACAATCTCATACTTATACTCAAAGCATGCTTTCAAGTGTACTACTCTATTACATAGTCTCTCATTTCTCCCACTTATACTCAAAGCAATGCTGCCATACACCGTAATCCCATTCCTTCCACATGTCTTTCAAAAACTTTTGAGGGTAGGCCTTTCGTGAAAGGGTCATCAAGATTATCTTCCGATGCAACCCTGGCTACAACTACGTCTCCTTCCTTTACAAAGTGTCGTATGATGTGGTACTTGCGGTTGATATGTTTACTTGCCTTGTGGGCTCGTGGTTTCCTCGAATTTGCGACTGCACCAGTATGATCACAATAAAGTGTAATACCCTCTGGCAAATCGGGAATCACATCTAAGTCTTGCAGGAAGTACTTGAGCCACACTGCCTCCTTGGCTGCCTCAGAGGCTGCCACGTACTCGGCTTCCATGGTAGAGTCCGAGATGCATTTCTGCTTCACACTCCTCCAACTAATGGCTCCACCTCCCAGGCTAAACACATAACCCGAAGTAGACTTGGACTTTTCTTTGTCCGATGAAAAATCTGAGTCAGTGTAACCCACCGGAAATAGGTCGTCTGATTGATATACAAGCATGTACTCCCTAGTCCTTCTCAAGTACTTGATCATGTGCTTGACAGCAATCCAGTGTCACAGTCACGGTTTGGTGATATCTAGCAGCCATGCCCACGGCATGACAGCTATCTGGTCTAGTGCAAAGCATAGCATACATGAGACTTCCCACAGCAGATGCATAAGGGACCATGTTCATGTCATCTATCTCCTTTTGTGTCTTAGGACACATATCCTTAGATAGTTTAATTCTATGTCTGTAAGGTAGAAAACCTTTCTTGGAATTCTCCATGCTAAACCGCTTCAGCACTGTATCGATATAGGATGCCTGGGAAAAGCACAACATCCTTTTCTTCCAATCACGAAAGATCCTGATTCCAAGGATGTGTCCTGCTTCTCCTAGATCCTTCATATCGAACTGCTCAGATAGCCATACCCGTACGTCCGACAATTTCTTCACGTTGTTTCCAATCAGAAGGATATCGTCTACATACAGTACAAGAAACACCAACACGTTTCCATCGCATTTCTTATACACACAACTCTCACTCGGACATTGGACGAATCCATATGACTGGACAACTTCGTCAAAACGAGTGTTCCAAGATCTAGATGCTTGCTTTAAGTCCATAAATGGATTTCTTAAGTTTGCACACCAAGTGCTCTTCTCCTTCGGCAATGAATCCCTCTGCTTGGCGCATATAGATTTCCTTGTCTAGACTCCCATTCAAGAATGCAGTCTTGACATCCATCTGCCAAATCTCCAGATCCAAATGCGCAGCTATAGCTAAAAGAATCCGGATTGACTTAAGCATGGCTACCGGCGAAAAAGTTTCATCATAATCGATACCCTCTTTCTGAGTGTAACCTTTTGCAACAAGCCTCGCTTTGAAGGTTTCAACCTTCCCATCACGTCCTTTCTTTCGCTTGTAGACCCATTTACTACCAATGGATTGTACACCATCAGGTAGCTCTACTAGCTCCCACACTTGATTGGAATCCATAGATCCCATTTCTGATTCCATTGCTACTTGCCAGGAGTCAGCATCTTTATCTTGGATTGCCTCCTTATAGGTCCAGGGATCTGATTCATCTTCGCCTGGGATTGAGTCCGGAGACTTTCCCACGCCTATGAATCGTTCGAGCTGACGAACAACCCTCCCACTATGACGAGGCAAATCCCGAGTTGGTGTAAAAGTATCAGAATCGATATGTGGTGCAGTGTCAGTTGGCGCTTGTACGATTGGTATAGACGGAGTCTCACCCCTCAGCTCTTCCAGAATTATCTCACTTATGGGCTTGTGACTAATCATATAATCCTCTTCCAGAAATCGGGCATTGGTGCTAACAATAACCTTCTGATCCTGGGGACTATAGAACAAGCCACCCTTCGTTCCCTTAGGATATCCCACAAACACTCGTACTTCTGTACGAGATGCCAACTCATCAGCTTCCTTATTCAGCAAATGTGCTGGAGTACCCCAAATCCTAACATGTCCTAGACTGGGCTTACGCCCACTCCACAGTTCTGTGTGTATTTTTGGAACTGATTTCGAAGGCACCAGGTTTAGAATGTACGCCGCTGTTTCTAAGGCGTATACCCAAAACGAAATAGGTAAATTTGAATAACTCATCATTGATCTAACCATTTCTAAAAGATTCATATTCCTTCTTTCAGCCACACCATTTTGTTGTGGAGTTCCCGGCGCGGTGAGCTGGGACGAAATCCCCTCATTCGCCAAGAAATCCAAAAACTCTCCACTAAGGTATTCGCCACCACGATCAGATCGTAGTGACTTGATACTCTTCCCATGATGCTTCTCCGTTTCATCCTTGAAGTCTCTGAACTTGTCAAAGGCTTCAAACTTACGTCGCATCAAATAGATGTATCCATATCTCGAATAATCATCTATGAACGTGATGAAGTATTCGAAACCACCCCTAGCCTGGATATTCATTGGACCACATACATCCGTATGAACCAATTCTAACACATTCTGAGCACGGTTTCCCTTGGTTTTAAAAACCCTTTTGGTCATCTTACCTTCCAGACAGGATTCACAAATTAGAAATGACTCAACTTGGAGGTCATCCAATGGGCCATCATCTACCAATCTTTGAATCCTTCCAAGGTTTACATGCCCTGACCGTAAATGCCACAAATATGTTTGGTTTATGCTTGAAGGTTCTTTTCTCTTTTTAGGTTTAGACAAAGAGTTAAGTGATTTATGCATAGGAGTTTGTGCAGTATTAACGACATATAGCACATCATTAAAAATACCTTTGCAAATATATTCACCGCTTCTTTTCTTAATAATGACATCATCATCAAAAGAAACTGAATAACCATCGCTTTTTAATTTAGAAACCGAAATTAAATTCATTCCAAAATCCGGTACTAATAATACATTATTTGAGGACTAATAATTTATCATTAATCTTCAACTGCACGACTCCCACTGCAACAGCCATAAGCCTGGAATAATCGCCCCAGTTGATGGTAATCTCGCCCGCACTAAGCTGCTTGGTTACCTGAAAACCATGCGAGTCAAAGCAAACATGATCAGTGGAGCCTGAATCAACTATCCACGAAGTGGAAGAACAAGCTGCCAAATATGTTTTGACTACTAGTGGACGAGACATACCTTTCTTAAGAGCAGGGCAGTCCGCTTTAAAATGTCCTTTCTGACCGCACTTGTAGCACTTTCCCTTTGACTTTTTGTTCGCCTCAGGGTGAGGAGCCTTGCTTTTCACCTTGAGGGTTGCCACTTTCTTCTGGCCAACCTGCTTTTTCTTCTTTCCCCATTTGGGTTTGGAAGAAGTAGCACCGGTTGCCGCAAGAATCTGATGATAACCTTGTTTAAAGAGACCTTCAGCAGACTGAAGCTCTGTTAGAAGTTCCGCCAAACTATATGTCCTACGGTTCATATTGTAGTTAAGGCGGAACTGCTCAAAGCTTCTAGGTAAGCTGCCTAAGATAATATCGACCTGCGTTTCCGCATCGATAGTAACCCCCAGTATGCTCAGTTCGTTCAAATGGGACATCATTTTTAGAACATGATCCCTCACTGGGGTCCCTTCAGACATTTGGGTTGTCATCAATACCCTCATTGCATTTTGTCTAGCCGCCCGATTCTGATGACCAAACATCTCGGTGAGACTTTTCATCATTTCCGCGGCCGAGCCCATCGTCTGATGTTGATGCTGCAATACATTTGTCAGTGAAGCCAAAATGTAACATCGAGCCATCTCATCAGACTTTTTCCATTTTCGGAATTCAGCCAACTCTTCGGGAGTGGCATCCGGTTCTGGTTCTAGAGGGCTCTCCTCGATTAAGACAAATTTATGCCCTCGTGATCGGGACAATGTCAAGATTTCTTTTCTAATCGACAAAGTTAGTGCCATCAAGTTTATTTTCTTTGAGAATAACAGCTAGTGGATTGAAAAACATCTGAGATAAAATTAAAAAACATCCATCACATAATGCATAGCAAAATATATCGAAAAACCTCAAAACACAATATATATGCTAGCAACCAACACCTCGAAAAATCCGCACATGCAAGCCACGATCGTGTGGACGTTTACACACACATTTTCCAAGTAGAGTTTTACGTCTTTAATTTTACTATCTAGTCAAATTACGTTATGACAAGTAAAATTAATAGTTGGTTCCTCTTGGCCATGTATTAATCAACATAGACTCCGATGGTGAACACCATAATTTAACATCCTTAAAATATTATCTTTTAAATAATAGTCCTACAGATGGAGAGGTCCTATCATAAAAAGTAATATTTACCTTATGTTATCATTTTGAAATTTAAAACTAGTGAACCTATAATTAGTACATCCGATATGGAGGAAGACTCTAATGTCAACTCGCATGCTAATTACTTCACAATTTAAATTAATTATGGAGGCCAATTCGATTTTATTTTAAAAAACAAAAAAAATCAATTTAATCACTTAGTTATTTTATCCTTAAGGTTTTTAATTTTCTCATCCTAACATGCAAGGAAACATATCGCGCATACATCCATACATGCCATACATCAAAACAATAAAAACCAAAATAAAGCATGGATAATTAAATTATCCAATTATCATGGTCTTCTTCCTTGAGTTGAATCCGAGAAAATCTTCGACTCGATCTCTCCCACTGAATCAAGCATCTCGTCGCTCCTCCCCGGTCGGGCCGTGGATTTCTAAAATTAAAATTTCACTTTTATGCAAAATTAATTACATAAAAAATTTAATTTTAAATCCCGACTCTCCAGCGGACACAACGAACGGCGGCGAAACGGACCGGACCAAAAGCTGGCGGACCGGCCCGAACTCCAGCCCCGAACCAGGCTACCGCAGCATGGCGGCTACTGTGCTCGGCGGCGCTGCTTGCTACTTGCCGGTCGCCAGCTGATCCAGCGATCCGGTTACGCTCTATTTCTTCGTGATCCGTCTTTTGAGTCGATTACAATTTTATACAAAATAAAATACATCGAAATTACATCAAGATTATACGAAAAATAAAAACACCTAGAACTACCCGCGGATTTTCTCACGGGAAAAACCATTACATGCCTCAAAAAACGGGCCAAACCAACAATTGCATAATTAATAAAAATAAATAAATACACCATTCATATAAACCATGATAATTGGATCATATCACCTGCAAGAACACATCTAGCAAAATATTCCAACATCAAAATATATGAATATTTAAATTGCTATCAATTAATCACCAAAATTAATTAAATAGCAAAAGCCTAAAAACCTGGCTCTGATACCATTGTTGGAAACTAAAACACAGCGGAAGCGAAGTTTGGGAAAGATGATAATAGCGTTTTACGCATCTGCGAGCATGAGATCTATTTAGGCATGCTAATTAATTAATTACTAAGACTAATAAGCAATTTAAATATTATTTATTATTTATTAATTAAATATGTTGATTATTAAAATATCCTAATCTAGATCCAAGATCATAGGATATTACCTTTTGAAGAGTATTGGTTGCTTTCGTCTTGATCACCTTGTATTTCTACCTTTAGACCTTCTAGAGTATGATCCGCCTTAACCCGGACGTTGTGTGGGCAACGAGCTACCGGATCTTGTTTGAACTTCTATGGGGAATCGGCCGAAACTCCTTCACTTGGGATCACTCGATTTATTTTTCTTTGCTTTCTAGTATCTTATGAACACTCTTAGAAAATTGATGTGTTATCTAAATTGTAGAATCAAAGACACAAGTCTAGATCTACAATTAAACACAACAAGAAGAAAATTGATCTCTCAAGCTTGGGACAATGAATGAATTCGGCCGACACCTCCCCATAAGTCCTATTTATAGGCTCTTGAACTACTAATAGGGATCTTAAGGAGGATTATGGAAGGACTCCCAATAAATTCATCTTACCTTATTAGGACTCTTCCTAATATATAATGAATCTATTAATATCAACTTAGTCCACTAAAAGGTTGATATTGCACTTCCTACTAAAATCCCAAATTACGAAATTGGGCTCCTTATTAAATATATTATTTCTCGTGTTTAAGATATCGAATGTCCATTAATTAATTATAAGCTCTTGTGACTTTAATTAATTAATATCTTATCCAAGAGTAGTACCACTCGAACCTTATTATTATATCGGAATTAAATCCACTGCAGGGTTTAATATAATAATCATTTTCGAGCTCCTCAAGGACATCATCAACCCGCACGCAGTCGGGACACGATTTCTAGTAATAATAATAACTGTCGTATAAACAATATTATTGCCCAAGATACGAGGCTTATTGAGTCGATCATTTTGACTCTCACCTATGGTAAATCAAAGCAATAATTATTATAAATACACAATTAAATATTATATACTTAGAATTAAGAAATAATAATTATCCGAGATTTACGTTCTTCTTACAGTCAGTACATAAGACACTATCTCACCTCGATCCAGTTCAACATATGCAAATACGCTAATGTATGCTAATAGTCAAGACCAACTATTCTCAAGAATACACTACAACCTTTTATATAATTTGTCTAATAATTATATAGGTTGTGAACTATTATATTATTTTATAAGGCACCGATAATGTGATCTTCCGTGTGACACCAACACACCACATTATCTACAATATAAAATAATTAGACATTTCATTTGTATAACCATAACGTGAATTATATGCAAAACATGTGATTAAATGTAATTAATATTCTCATAGGTAGTAAAAGGGAAATTAGGTAATACAAGCATAAAGTATGCTTTGCAGTATACAATCCTAACAATTCCTTCGTCCCAAATACCGAAAGCACGATGTCTCTACTTCACATGCGTCGGATGTTGCTCGAAAAAATTTAACAAAACTCCGTTCTTCAAGAACACGGCTAGGAAGTTATCGTATGAATTTTCTCTCTAATTTTTCTTGCTTATTTCTTTCAACTCTAAGATGAAGAATAAGACTTAAAAAGTTTTCTCCTCCCTTGAACTCTATACCTCACAGCCGAAATGCACAAAGTGTGTTCAAGTGGTGGTCTTGTATTGATTAGATATATAAGAGATCATGTTACTTAATTAAGATATAAAATAGATTTGATAAGATCACCAAATCAAACCAATATGGAAGTATGCTCAAGTAACATGCCTTATCACTTAAAAAACAAAGACACATCATGACAAAAAGAGGGGGGGCACATGGAAGGTGCTAGGAAACGGGCCGAGTCACTCGGTTCGTGTACCGGACGTTCGTCAAACGACTCCATAAAATACACTCCATTTTATCACCAATGTATTTATACTAATTAATTAATCCAATCAATTAATTATATCAAATACAAATATATATTTCTCTAAGAAATACAATTTATGAATTAAATTAATTACCTAGTAACTTAATTTCAATTCATAAGACCGCTATATGATTTATCCAATAAATCATAATTTAGACATCCAATATCTAATATTGATAGAGAGATAATAAATTCACATTTATCCGTCAACGATTCTGATGCACGACTATGTAGGTCCGTCTAAGCCGGCATCAGGAGGAACCAATGAGTGCGGGCAGCACTTAGCCAGTCTGGTGGGCCGCACTGTAAATCCCGACTGAGAACGAATGAAGGGATCATTCAAGAACCATTATGTCGTAGATACCATATACGTATCTACCCTTTATCAGATGTCCCGGTCAAGTCTTCGGGTCACGGTAAAGTCAAACCCTACTGTTGACTAGACACTATACTATGTGTTAATGCAAATCAAGACCGACTGATTACTAGTGTATCCAATACGACTAGATCAGAATGCTTTGGCCAAAGACTTATGATCTTATTTTCCATTAACCGTATAAGACCTTCGCCTACTCACTAACAGGAGATGGAATCCTTTCTTGGCGTACAGTAAAGACTGCTACCTGCCCGTATAGTCCGCACTTCGAGGTTGACCCAAAAATTAAGCAAATGAGTCTAACTACTCTAATGACAAATTAAATGTCACAAGCACATCTCTTACTGAACCCTCAAGTCAAAGGTCCACGTATACTATCACACCCTTTCGATTCGTCATCGACTCTCCAAGAGTGAATGTCGTGTGACTGAATCAAGTATGAGTCGTGTTCGAGTACACTGGTCCCACCAATATACTTATAATTATGCTATCAAGACATTAACATGTCCTAGCATCAGTTATACAAGTCTTACTCAAAACTTAACGCCTAATTAAGTTTATCGACTTGCGAACGGTTTATGTAAATAAGCTTTAAATATTTCCAGTGCATTTTCTCTTATCCGATAATAAGAGTGGAATGTTCGCTTTTATTTACATGGAATTCACTTCAATGTTTACCAAATCAAGAATGGATTTGAAATACAATAAACAATGAATGAATCATATTGCCTTTTTTATGATAATTCCATATTTACAAGTACAATGCCCCTTCTCTCTCATCCCCTGAGTGGCATTCGAGGGCATATTCCTAACAATCTCCCACTTTCATTCAATGCCATACATCATGGTATCCAATACCCATGTTCATCAGATGTCTTTCCAAGACAACCTGAGATAACGGCTTGGTAAGCGGGTCAGAGAGGTTGTCTTCTGTATCTACTATTTGCAACGAAACATATCCTTTGCTAACCATCTCTCAAACGAGGTGATACTTTCTCTCTATATGCTTGGTGCTATGGTGAGCCCTTGGCTCCTTGGCTTGGGTGACAACTCCATCATTATCACAGAATAGTGATATAGGCAGTTCCGCATTAGGCACCACTTGAAGTTCTTGCACAAACTTCTGCATACAAAATGCTTCTTGCTAGCCTCTGAGGCAGCTTGGTACTCTGCTTGGCAGGTGGAATCGGCAGTAGCTCTTTGTTTGGAGCTTCTCCAAGACACTGCTCCTCCATTGAGAGTAAAAAAATACCCAGATGTCGATGTACAGTCATCCTTGTCTCCTTGAAAATCAGAATCGGTGAATACAACCACTTTCAGTTCTCCACCACCGTAAGTAAGAACCAAATCTTTAGTCCTTCTCAAGTACTTTAGAATGTTCTTAACGGCAATCCAATGTTCCATTCCCGGGTTTGCTTGAAAATGACTTACCACACTCACAGCGTAGGATAAGTCCGGTCTCGTGCACAACATAGCGTACATGAGGCTACCTACTACCGAGGCATATGGTATCTTACTCATCTTTATTTTGTCTTCCTCACTTTGAGGACACATTTTCTTGGTGAGATGAATTCCATGTCGCATGGGAAGGAACCCTCTTTTTGAATTATCCATCTTGAATCTTCTCAGGATCTTTTCTATATAGAGGGCTTGGGAAAGTCCTGTCATTCTTCGCGGTCTGTCTCTGTAAAGACGGATACCTGGAATATATGAAGCTTCTCCCAAGTCTTTCATGGAGAACGTTTTAGAAAGCCAAGCTTTCACAGTGCTGATCATTGCTACGTTATTTCCCATAAGTAGAATATCATCTACATATAGTACTAATAACGTGTTGCTCCCACTGACCTTTTTGTGAACACATGGATCCTCCTCGTTTTGCACGAAATCAAAGTCATTGACTGCTTCGTCAAATCGAAGGTTCCAACTTCGAGAAGCTTGCTTCAGCCCATAAATGGCTCGTTGCAGCTTACACACCTTATGAATACTAGCTTTGGACACAAAAACCTTAGGCTGTTCTATGTAGATTTCCTCCTCGAGGTATCCATTCAGAGAAGCCATTTTGACGTCCATCTGCCATATTTCATAATCGTAATGGACAAAAATGGCAAGAATTATGCGAATAGACTTGATCATAGCTACGGGCGAGAAGGTATCATGATAATCGATCCCTTTCTTTTGGGTATAACCCTTTGCCACAAGTCTGGCCTCATAGGGGTCAACCTTGCCATCCCCACTAGTCTTCCTCTTATAGATTCATTTACTTCCAATAGGATTCATGCCAGTTGGTAGATCTACTAGAGTCCAAACCTAATTGGCATGCATCGAGTCTATCTCAGCTTCCATAGCTTCTTGCCATTTATTGGAGTCCATATCCACTATCGCTTGGTCATAGGTGACATGGTCGTCCTCACAGATATCAGGTACATCGTGGAGACTCAGTTCCTCGACATGTGTATAACCATACCTCTCAGGTAAGTGAGCCACCCTATCAGATCTTCGAAGTGAAGGTTGTGTTACAATAGGTTCGGTTCGAATCCCTGATCAGATATCTCCTCAGGACTTTCATTGTGCTCTTTCAAAGAGACATTTCTACCCGAGCCACCTTTTTGAATGAATTCATCCTCAAGGAAATGCGCTTGTAAAGCCACTGCGGCCCTATGGTCTTCTGGCATGTAGAATAGATAACCCATCGAGTCCTCTGGGTATCCTATGAAATGTCCCTTGACGGACCTCGCTTTCGGTTTTTCCACCTTAGCCTTCTTAACATAGGCTGGACATACACAAATCCTTATGTGATTAATACTTGGTTTCTTACCCTTCCACATCTCATGTGGAGTGATAGGAACGGATTTGGAAGGACATCTATTAAGGATATAGGCAGCGGTAAGTAGGGCGTATCCCCATAGGTAAATTGGTAAATCAGTGTAATTCAACATGGAGTGGACCATGTACAACAAAGTCCGATTTCTCCTTTCTGAAACACCATTTAACTGTGGGGTTCCTGGCGGCGTGAATTATGAAACTATTCCATGTTCCTTAAGGAACTCATCAAACTCAGTGCTCATATACTCGCCGAAGTGCCTTGATATGACATCCAGTATGTGTTTCAACTAGGGCCTTAAATTCCTTGAATTTAGTAAAGGCTTCGGATTTATGTATCATCAAGTACACAATCCCATACCTAGTATGATCATCTGTGAATGTTATGAAATATTGATATCCGTCTTGGGCTGCTTCCAAAGCACCAAAAACGTCGGTATGTACCAACCCAAGTTTCTCAGCAGCCCTTTCAAATGTCCCTGTGAAGGGTGACTTGGTCATCTTGCCTCTAAGGCGGGATTCACAAGTTGGATATGGTTCTTCACCCAATGCACTTAAAAGTCCATCTTTCTCCATTTTGTGAACCTTGGTCTGACCAATATGACCAAGTCTAAGGTGCCACTTAAGAGCTTGATTAGTATCAGGCCTGCCACGTTTCCTAGTTATAGTGTTCAATGCTGATTTATTTTGCAAGTTCAGATGATATAAACCATTCAACAATGTAATGTACCAACAATTTTATTTTGAAAATAAATTATACAACTACCATTGCCAATGAGGAAAGAAAATTCTTTCCGGTCCAAGACTGGAATGGATACAATGTTTTTATGCCCCTTGGGCAAACCAGTGCTTCATCTAACGTCAAAATAAAACCAGATTCTAAACCCAGTGGGAGTGATCCAATATCGATTGCCTCAACACTTTGTCCTCTTACGACAGTGACCATCACTTCCCCAGCTACAAGCTGCCTCTTATTTCCAGATCCTGATTCATAGTACAAATATGAGAAGTAGCACCTGAATCCAGAATCCATGAAGCAGAATATACAGTAGCAGAATAATTGGTATCAAAAACAAAAAGTTTCGTACCTGATGCGCCATTGATCTTGGGACAAATCCTACGCCAGTGGCCCAGCTCACAGCATTCAAGACATTTGTCCGTAGGTTTGGGACAACCTACCTTCTGAACCTTTAGGGCCTTGCCCTTGCCTTTCTGCACCCCTTTCTTAGGCTTATACTGCCCGTAGGTCTTTTTCTTTTTATTCTTGGACCTCCGAGGCCCAGAAGAAATCACAAGAGAAGCCTCCCTCGGCTTAGTCTTCACGTTAGACTACATCGTCACCAATTTGTTCATTAGCCCATCTAATGTACATGAAATTTTATTACAGTTGAAATTCATTACAAACTGCGTGAAGGAGTCAGGTAGAGATTGAAGGATGAGATCAATTTGGAGGGATAAATCCATATGAAAGTTGAGCACCTCGAGCCTCTCTTAGAGATCATCTTGAGGACGTGGTCTCCCACTTTCTCGCCTTACTTCATCCTAGCACTGAATAACTGCTTTGATATCTCATATCTAGCTGTCCTACTATGCTCTCCATAAAGCTCGGTCAAGTGTGCGAGAATCTGCCTAGCAGAAGTCATTTTCTCATGTGCTCTCTGTAGCTCATTAGTCATTGAGCCCATCATAAAGCCACAGACTAGCACATCATCCTTGACCCATTATTCATGGACGTCAATTTCTTCCCGATTACCCCTAGTCCGGATTGGAGTTGGTGGAATGTCTGCCTCCAAGGCGTATCCCAGAGACTCTATACTAAGTATAATCATCAGATTCCGTAACCAGTCAACAAAGTTGGGGCCAGTTAGGAGATTCTTTTCAAGTAGTATTGCAAGTGGATTCTTTGCCATTTTTAGAGAGATAATGTTTCTTTTCTTTGCATTGATCTAGATAAGATTGAATTAGTGATTTGTTTTATAATGACCGAGTATAAAATTTAAGGACTTATATAACTCTTGTCTCGGCTCCCACTAATTTTATCGGAATTACACACTCCCGTGTTATAACCTGGAAGTCATGGTTAGATCAACTTCTTAGTGGTGATCGAGTTCTTTACAAATTTTAACACACGCAACATGTCAGCTTTCTTGCCTGTTAACTTCTTTAAAGTGGGTCCAACACCAATCCGTCCAACGGATGATTCGACCTTCTTTTATCCCTAGTCTTCATGCCCTCAACTATCCGGTTTCTTGGCAATCTAGAATATCTAAGTTGTTGACCATTAACATCTATCAGTCTGACTATTAAATCTCGCCCGACAACCTATCAGGTTTCTAGGGGTGAAATTTATCACCAACCGAAGGCATCTAATGCACTCAAGAATTTATCAACCTCTAGCAAATGTACTACCCCGATAACTCGAAAACATAGCACACCAGCCCAGGTATCAAATTTCTACGAGTTTGATGGAGGGTAGGAACCTCGTAAGCTTTTCAAACTTAGTCTGTTTGTTTGTCGGGAGAATTTCGCGATTAATGTTACACTTTGCACATTAATTCAATTATAAACGCGTTTGTGTTAGTCAATTATTCAAAATGAACAGTAAGTAGCAACCTAGTTACTACCAACATGCCGTTCGTGGATCGTTCCTAGAACAAAACACATCGTGATCTAATTACATGTCTTCGGTCTTGAATCTTTATCTTCTCGAACGGATCTCCCTCCGGTCTTCGTCATTACATATAAATTTTACATTTGAAAAATTGCATCATGTACAATTTTTTCTAGTAAAATAAATAGGCTCAGAAACGGCATTTACAACCCAATCGAATAAAATCGAACAATTCAAAACTAGGTCCATGAACCACATCCCCATTCAAAAGCATTCATCCAACAAATACTAAATAAATGGATTGCAAATTAAATATAATGATCCAATCAATATATATAATCAACTATTAAATAGAATTGATCCAATCAATTCTCACAATCGGTAATATGAAAACGTTCAAAGTAATTTGGTCAATCACATGTATTCCATTTAATCAATTTTCCCTTACAAAATAAAATACCATATATCATTTAAATCATATTAAATTCAATTTAAGATGCGGGAGATTAATTTTCTGGAACACACGAAAAAATCGACCCCGAAACGAGTCTGGAAGCTAACACGGTCGAGTCATAAGATGACACGACCATGTCAAACTCACTGGTCAGGTGACCCGACCGTGTCAAATGGTGACTCGGCCGGGTCAGATGTCCAGAAACTCAAAACTCGTCGGGAGGCCATCCAACGGCAATCCGGGGCTTGATTTTCGACCGGATATCCAATATCAATATTTTTCGACTTTCATATCTTCAATATAAATCACATTTCCCAAAAATTAAAGATTTATATTTAGACATAAATTTACGGAAAATATAACTACAACGAACGAACAAACATATACCACAATTATGACTATAAATGTATCTAAATCATTCACCATACAATCAAGCATTCCAAATGCTAAATATCGTATATACGATCGCAAGACCTACGCTTCGATACCACTGTTGGGATTCCGGATACAAAACCGAGTATGCAGCGGAATAATAAAACTCAATACAAAGAATCCCAAATACGATCGATCAGGTAACGTATATACAAAAAAGAATTGACGAAGATAAAGAATTAAAGTCCCATATCTTTGAAGCATTTGATAATATCTTCGCAATATGATGATGATCACGAACCCGAGCACGAGCACGAGCACGAAATCCATTCATCCAGAACACCAAAAGCACGATGTCTCTACTTCACACGCATCGGATGTTGCCCGAAAAAATTCAACGAAATTCCGTTCTTCAAGAACACGGCTAGGAAGTTATCATAGGAATTCTCTCTAATTTTTCTTGCTTATTTATTTCAACTCTAAGATGAAGAATAAGACTTAAAAAATTTTCTCCTCCCTTGAACTCTATATACCTCGCGGCCGGAATGCACAAAGTGTGTTCAAGTGGTGGTCGAGATCATGTTACTTAATTAAGATATAAAATAGATTTGATAAGATCACCAAATCAAATCAATATGGAAGTATGCTCAAGTAACATGCCTTATCACTTAAAAAACAAAGACACACCATGACAAAAAGAGGGGGAAGGGCCGCCACATGGAAGGTGCTAGGAAACGGGCCGAGTCACTCGGCTCGTGTACCGGACGTTCGTCAAACGACTCCGTAAAATACACTCTGTTTTATCACCAATATATTTATACTAATTAATTAATCCAATCAATTAGTTATATCAAATACAAGTATATTTCTCTAAGAAATATAATTTATGAATTAAATTAATTACCAGTAACTTAATTTCAATTCATAAGACTGCTATTTGATTTATCCAATAAATCATAATTTAGACATCCAATATCTAATATTAATAGAGAGATAATAAATTCACATTTATCCATCAACGATCCTGATGCGCGACTCTGTAGGTCTGTCTCAGCCGGCATTGGGAGGAACTAATGAGTGCAGGTAGCACTTAGTCAGCCTAGCGGGCCGCACTGTAAACCCCGAGTGAGAACGAATGAAGGGATCATTCAAGAGTCATTATGTCGTGGATACCATATACGTATCTACCCTTCATCAGATGTCCCGGTCAAGTCTTCGGGTCACGGTAAAGTCAAACCCTACTGTTGACTAGACACTATACTATGTGTTAATGCAAATCAAGACCGACTGATTACTAGTGTATCCAATACGACTAGATCAGAATGCTTTGGCCAAAGACTTATGATCTTATTTGCCATTAACCATATAGGACATTCGCCTACTCACTAACAGGAGATAGAATCCTTTCTTGGCGTACAGTAAAGATTGCTACCTGCCTGTATAGTCCGCACTTCGAGGTTGACCCAGCGATTAAGGAAATGAGTCTAACTACTCTAATGACAAACTAAATGTCACAGGCACATCTCTTACTGAACCCTCAAGTCAAAGGTCCACGTATACTATCACAACCTTTCGATTCGTCATCAACTCTCCAAGAGTGAATACCGTGTGACTGAATCAAGTATGAGTCGTGTTCGAGTACACTGGTCCCACCAATATACTTATAACTATGTTATACATGCACATGTCCTAGTATGAGTTATACAAGTCTTACTCAAAACTTAATGCCCAGTTAAGTTTATCGACTTGCGAACGGTTTACGTAAATAAGCTTTAAACATTTCCAGTGCATTTTTTCTTATTTGATAACGAGAGTGGAATGTTCGCTCTTATTTACATGGACTTCACTTCAATGTTTACCAAATCAAGAATGCATTTGAAATACAATAAACAATGAATGAATCATATTGCCTTTTTATGGATTATTCCATAATTACAAGTATAATGCCCCTTTTCTCTCATCCTCTGAGTGACATTCGAGGGCATGTTGCTAACACACATGTCCAAGGAAAACGGGTCGAAAATGACATCCCGTGATGAAACAGATCGAAAATAACACCCGAGTGCAAAATGAGTCGAAAATGACATCATGGGGTAAAATGGATTGACAATAACATCCCGTGATAGAACGGTTTGGAAATGACTTCCTGGACAAAATGGATCAAAAATAATATTTTAGGATGAAAATAGTAAAAAATGACGTCCGAGGGTGAAACTGGTCGAAAATAATATCTCACGGGGAAACGAGTCGAAAAAGCATCCTATGGCGAAATGGGTCGATAATGTGTCTCAAGGCAAAATTGGTCGAAAATGACTTCCCGAGGCGAAACAGATCGAGAATGACATACCGAGGTGAAACAGATCGAAAATAACGCCCCATTATGAAATAAGTTGAAAATGTCCTCCATGGACGAAATGGGTCGAAAATGATGTAATAGGGTGAAACATATCGACACATTATTCTCGACTGTTTTCGTCTTGAGACATTATTTCAGGTCTAGGGTGAAATAGGTCAAAGATGATGTTCGGGATGAAATAGTTGAAAATGATGTTCTAAGACAGAACAGGTCGAAAATAATGTCCCCAGATGAAAACAGGCGAAAATAACATTACATGATGAAATGGTTCAAAAATAACGTCCAAGTGGAATGGGTCGAACATAACGTCATAGGGCGGAATGAGTCGAAATGACGTCACATTACGAAGCTAGTCGAAAATAATGTTATGGGACGAAAACAATTAAAATTAACGTCCCGAGGTGAAAATAATAAAACATGACGTCATGAGGTGAAACAAGAAGAAAATGACAAGGTAGAAATGGGTCGAAAATATATGGTGTGACGAAATATATCTATGATAGTTATCATATGATGTTTCTTGTGAGGTACAATGATTTATTGAAATATGTGTTATTTAGGTATAAATGAATAATATCTAAATAGAAAATTTATTTTGGAAAATGGAAAAAAGTGAAACCTCGCACTTTAAGTGGGAAGGACGGGGTAACATATCAGGATAAAATGAAAAGATTAAATTATATATTTGTAATTCGGAATAATTTAAAAAAATGAAAACCTCTCAGGAGTATATGTCACCAAAATTTGGGACGTATTTTCGCTCCAGGACAACATTTTCAATCACTTTCCCAAGTCCGGGATGATATTTTCGATCAATTTCATCAAGTGATGTTATTTTCCATCGTTTCACCCTGGGACGTCTTTTTCGGCCAATTTCGTCCTAGAACATCATTTTATATTGTTCTCGTCCCGAGACGTCATTTTCAATCAGTTTTCCCAAGTCGTCATTTTCGTCCCGTTTCGCACCTGGACGATATTTTTGACCCATTTCGACATGGGACATTATTTTTGACACGTTTCCTCCCTATACGATATTTTCGGTCACTTTTGCCCTGAGACGACTTTTTTGGCCTGTTTTGTTTTGAGATGTCATTTTCTATATGTTTCGTCCCGGGATGTTATTTTCGATCCATTTCACCCTAGTGCATTATTTTTGACCCGTTTCATCCTGGTGCATTGTTTTGACTCACTCTGGGACGACATTTTCAACATGTTCCATCATGGGATATTATTTTCGATCCGTTCCATCCCCGAGCATTATTTTCGACCCATTTCATCCCAGGATGATATTTTCAACTAGTTTCGCCCCATGACGATATTTTCGTTTCATTTCCCCATGAGAAATTATTTTCGACCCGTTTTATCACGTGACGTCATTTTTGACCATTACGTCTTGGGAGGTTATTTTTGTCGTTCCACGTGAAACGTCATTTTCGACTGTTTTTGTACTTCATCACGAGATGAAAATGGTTGAAAATGATGGCTCGAGGCTAAACACATCAAAAATAATGTCCCGGTGAGAAATAGGTCGATAGTTATCTCCTAGGGCAAAAATAATCGATAATAATATTTGGCGATGAAATTGGTCAAAAATGATGCTCAAAGCTAAACGGGTCGAAAATGATCTCTCAGGATTAAATGGGTTGAAAATGATCTCCAATGACTAAACGGGTCGAAAATGACTTCTCGAGGCGGAACAAGTCGAAAATGACGTCCCATGAAGAAAAAAGTCGAAAATAACCTTCCCGTGCAAATGAATCAAAAATAATGTCCTGGATGGAAGCAGTCGAAAATAATGTCCGGTTATAAAATATGTCGAAATAATGTCGAGTGAAATGAGTTGAAAATAGTATCCCATGACGGAATAGTTTGAAATGACGTCCGTGGTGAAATAGGTCGAAGATAATATCTGAGGGCGAAAACAGTAGAAATGACGACTTGTGGTGAAAACAATAGAAAATGAGTTCCGAACAAAATTAGCGAAAAGGATGTCTATGGACGAAAGAAGTCGAAAATAACGTCCCATAACAAAACGGGTCAAAAATGTCATCGCATGGAGAAACTGGTCGAAAATATCGTCCTAGGCACAACGGGCCGAAGATGAGGTCTGAGGGCGAACAGGGCGAGAATATTTTCGGGAGCAAAATGGGTCGAAAATAATGTCCTGAGACAAAAAGAGCCGAAAATAATATTCGTTGCAAAACAGGTCGAAAATAACGTCACATGATGAAACGAGTCGAAAATAATGTTCCGGGGAGAAACTAACATCCCGGGGCAAAACGAAACGAAAATAAGGTTCCATGACGAAACAGGTCGACAATATCATCATGTGATGAAACAGGTCAGAAATATTGTCCGGTGCGAAACTAGTCGAAAATGTCGTCCCAGAGTGAGAGGGGTCGAAATTGTTATCCAGTGGCAAAACAGATAGAAACTAATGTCTCTGTGTCAAATCGGTCGAGAAAATATCCTATGACGAAGCATGTCAAAATATCATTTGGGAACAAATCTGGTCGAAAATGACGTCTCGAGGCACATGGATCGAGAATGACACATCGGGGAGAATCAGGTTGATGATAACGTCTTATAATGAAATAGGTTAAAAATGTCTCCCGAGGCGAAATAAGTCGAAAATGACGTCCCATGGTGAAAAGGGTCGAAAATAACGTCATGGGGTGGAACAGATAGAATATGGCAAAACAGTTGAAAATGACATTCGGGGGCGGGACGAGTCGAAATACTGCCCTGAGGCAAAAACAGGCCAAAATAATGGTACGTGGTGAAACAGGTCGAAAATAATATCCGCGGACGAAACAGTAAAAAATGACGTCACATGACAAAATTGGTCAAAAATAACGGGACAGAATGGGTCGAAAATAATGTTTTAGAGCGCCAATAATAAAAAAAATAATGTTCTGAGACGAAAACAGTCGAAATTAACTTTCCAATGTGAGACATAACGTCCCGAAATGACGCCCTGGCGAAACGGGTCGAAATGAGTCAAAAGTACATTGTGTGCCGAAATAGATTGAGAATAGCCATAATATGGTGTTTTTAAGAGTTATAATAATTTATTGAAGTATGTCTAATTTGGATTTAAAGATATATAATATCAGAACAAAAGAATTTGGAAAAAAAATTAAACAAAAATAAACGTGAAGGAGAGAGAGAAACAAACACAAAATTGGACGAGATTCACCCCTTGCAACTTCACCAAACTAAGTGCAACTTCACCCTTATGCGTATCCGACGCATTCTCCGAGAAATTCAGTACAGAGTCGCTCACATTTTCCGGGAGGGCAACAGACCGGCTGATTATCTCTCTGAGCTCGACATGTCGTCCCTCGGTATTCAGACTTATACATATGATACCGCTCCTCCGTTTCTCCTCTCTCTTATACGGATGGACCAGCTTGGCTACCCTTCTTTTAGATTTAGGTAGTGTTTTATCACTTGATTGATTGTTATGAGCCCACTCATTAGCCCAATTTTTCTTAGTGGTGCACCTTGTATTTCTCTAGCCGGCTGCTGGCATTTTAGTTTCTATGATCTGGTTTATGGCCCGCTTTTGGTCATAATTTGGATGTGATTTTTTACCTATGGGTCCGCACATTAGCCCACGCCTTTAGTGGTGCACCTTGTATTTATTTAGCGGGCCGTAGGCATTTCGTTTTTTTAGATTTAGGATTCGGATTATGGCCCATTTTTGGTCATAATTCAGAACTGATTGCTTATACTCTTCATATTCTTTATCTCACAGGTTGGTGGGTCCCGCCTCAACCCCCTCCATAATGGACGTTTTTTCTTGGAAAAAAAAGTGCAAATTAAACCATCTTTTTGACACGTGATGTGCTGTACTCGCTCTGTTATATATCTCATGTTATTGGGTGTTATCTGTCAGGTTCGATCTGAGTATTTACTTAATGGGCGAAATTCGTTAACTTTAATGAACATACTCGAGACCGGACCGATAAGCTAATGAGTCTAGTGCTGGAATCGGGACTGGCCCGATAAGTTTTTGAATAGAATCGATACTGGTCCGTTAAGGACCGACTCGTTTAGGCCTCGAAAAACTCCAGTCCCTTAAGTACTCGGACCGACTGGTTAAGCGAAATCGGGTCAATTGACCTAAACCGCCCCAAATCATAAAAAAAGTTTAACAATGATAAAGAATAACCAAAATAGAAAAAAATTAAGAATAATAAAGAATAACAAGGCTCAAATCAGAACTAATAAAATAACTTCAATAAATTAAAATTGTTGGAAATGAAAATACAGATCATCATAGCCTTGGATTGTGTCTTAGATTGAGGTAGAAATTATCTTGAAATCGATAGAAATCACTTAGAATCGGACTATGATATGAATGATTTCGAACCGAAATCACTTTGAATCGGTTGAAACTTGTAAGTTGTAATCACTAATCACTTCAAATTAGTTGCAACTTGCAAGAAATGAAGGATAAATAAGAGAATGAGGAGGTTGCAATAAATGAATTGAATGAGCGGAAGAGTTTGAGGTTGGATGCGCGTTGGGCTTGAGGATGAATTTGAGGTAGGGTTTCTTCTACTAGTTGGCTTTTATACTTAATTACCAGGGATCTGTTTGATAACGTAATCAGTGAAAAATTATCGATTTTTCATCGAGTTAACGGCGGTCTTTATCGATTTCGGTTCCAATTTCAATTAATTGAATATATTCATGCATGATATATGAAAACATTACTATATAAATCTCACTATGAAAAAGAATATCATAACACTCAACCATGATTTCTCATCTAAAACGTATCCCAAAATCACCCATGACCAATCAAATGCGTAAAACATTGTGTGGGTATAGTATGACCTATACATTTATCGTAATATTTAAGAATTATTAGTTTTAACAAATTACCATAAAATTTATAATTGTAATATTTAAGAATTCTTAATTTATAGTATTAATAGGACTTATTTATTTATAAGGGGAGTCTCTACAAACTAATTATTTTATTATTTTATCAAATTTGATGAATTTTTGTATTAGCTCAAGTCAGACCTGGGAAATTTATTATACTACCTCTCTTCTCTTATAACTGCAACATCTGGACTTTAACGCTTGCTAATACACAACTTTGATTATAAATATCTTCAATTCTTTATTTTCAAAAATTATAAGAAGTTGATATTTTGAAAGTATATTTCGAGATGAATTTAGCAAGATCTCACATGGCTATATTTTTTCATATGTATAAATCACAAAAGATGGTCAAAAAAGAGTATGTGAACAGTGTAATAATCAACACGTTGCAATAATAAAAGAGCGGAGGAAGTATTAGACAATTTATTGATCTATAGAGTATTAATATATGGAGGTTTTAAAGTATACGAGGCATTCGAACCCGTGCGACACGAATTATGTTGTTGAGTAACTGATTAAACTCGCATGGGTCTGAATGCATGAATTATGTTGTTGAGTAATTAACTAAATTCGCATGTGATTCACACATCTTTCTGTATCATACATAATCTAAATGAACATTAATGCCAAAACACATTAATTGACTTTTGGCTTATAACATGATTTCCCATGTTAATCGAAGCTCGATAACTAAGAACATTTTCGACAAAATCAATATAATTTTCCTGTACATATATAATTTTATAGGTCATTTTAGTGTTCAAGCATTATCGTCTCGTATAAACAATTTTCTACTCGGTACTATGTTTTAAATTGGCAAAACTATAACTTTACTGATTCACTTCATTGTATAAATCACCATAGGATACCATTATAATATGTTTTGTAAAAGCATATAATTGCATATCCTCGCCTTTCAATTAGTCAGCTTTTCATAAAAAGAGCACCATCGATTTATGTTACTTTTTGCAACAACCAACATACCTATGTTCATCACAAACTAATAATTACTCTTTAGACTATGAAAAATAAATAAAGATTAAACTTATATTCAGCATGAACAAAAATAAAATGAAATTAGAGACATACGAGGATATAAACTTAGGCTAAAAGCTAAAACATTCACATATACTTTACAAAGGAATCATGGGTACAAAGAATCTAACTCAACGGAACAACTTTAAATAGATTTTAACACTACAAAGAATCTAACTCAACGGAACAAAAGTGAAATACCGGTCCAAAATAGATGGCATAATCACTCAGATAACACTTTAACCTAATTCACCCACATTCTCCTCATTTTATCCGCGGGTCCGATCCAAAAGGGTTTTAAATGTTATAACCTTTGGGCGATTGAAGATATAAGCGGCCCCAAAGAAAACGGTCAATCCCAAAAGAAAACCCACCCTAAATTAATCTACAACCGTCGCCCCTTTCTGACATATTTAATCTAACCCTACTCAAGTTACACCGCCCCCCATCCCCTTTCTTTCTCTCACCAAACTAATCTCTATCAGACAAACTCGATCTCATCATCATCCCATCTCATCATCCTTGAATCCGAACACACAATGAAGCATATGAACAAAACCCTTATGAGTCTACAAAGGAATCATGGGTACAAAGAATCTAACTCAACGGAACAACTTTAAATAGATTTTAAGCTTTTTGACAGAGATATATTTATTCTTCCAAAATCATAAGCCCAACCCACGTTACCCATAAGATAAAAAAATTCAATCCAACCCAAAAGTGAAATACCGGTCCAAAATAGATGGCATAATCACTCAGATAACACTTTAACCTAATTCACCCACATTCTCCTCATTTTATCCGCGGGTCCGATCCAAAAGGGTTTTAAATGTTATAACACTGGGCCAATTGAAGATATAACTGGCCCAAAGAAAAACGGTCAATCCCAAAAGAAAACCCACCCTAAATTAATCTACAACCGTCGCCCCTTTCTGACATATTTAATCTAACCCTACTCAAGTTACACCGCCCCCCATCCCCTTTCTTTCTCTCACCAAACTAATCTCTATCAGACAAACTCGATCTCATCATCATCCCATCTCATCATCCTTGAATCCGAACACACAATGAAGCATATGAACAAAACCCTTATGAGTCTCTTGTTTCCTTTAATACGTGCGAAGCTTTAGGAAATCAAAAACAGAGACCACCTTTTGTTTCCTTCGGGTTAGCACGAATCAAGAAGCTATGAAGAATTGTGACTTCAAGATCTTGATATAAGGTCTCGGGTAGGTTTTATTTTGTTTTTCGTTTTTGATTTTGTTATTTTCGAATCAAAGAGAGATTATAACATAGTTGTTATAAATCTTATCTTTCTTTTTCGAATATAAAAAGAAGCTAAGCTTCAAAAGATGGATCGATGATGAGGTACTCCTCTTCGTGTTTCGATCTTAAAAAGTCTAAGATGTTGTTGTTACACACGAAAGAGAAGAAAAAATTGAGATCTTTTATTATTATTTGTTCGTTTCGAGTCGTGGCTGTGTTTGGAGATGGGATTTTTTGATGTAGTTGATGTTGTTATTGATGTGTTCAAGTGGTGAGATGGGTTTAGGATAGTCTTGGTTTTGTTGATGTTGTCGATTTGGAAAAAGGTCGAACTGTTTTGAGAATTGATGGTGGTGAAAATGATGATAGCGGGTTATTTATAATCTTCAAAATCTAACTGAAAAGTTGTAAGCAACTGAAAAGTTGAATGCAGATGTGTGTAGAAAGCATACGAATGGTCTTTTCTAATTACTTAGTTTTGATCATAGAAACTCAAAAAAAAAATGAAAGAGGAGTAAAATAATATGAAAAGAGAAATGCTCGTGCAAAGGAAGGAGAAACTCTCTTACTGGGTTTTGAAACCGCGCCAGCATCTATTTTTCGACTTTCCCATTTCTTCGGCGACCTTTCGTTTTTCTCTCTCTCCTTTTTTATATATTTTTTATTACAATTAAGTTGAAAAACATCATTGTTTTTCCATTAACACTTGCACATTAAATTAAGGTACTGAATCTTTTAGTATTATAGAAGATATTTTTTATTACAATTAAGTTGAAAAACATTATTGTTTTTCCATTAACACTTGCACATTAAATTAAGGTACTGAATCTTTTAGTATTATAGATATGAAATGAAGTTGAAAGGAATGTGCAAATTAATTAAAAACAGGTTTATTAACTCAATTTTTATATATTAAAATTATGTATTTGGTATAATGACATTTAAACTATAATACTCCATATTAATTAGGAGGACTTAATCTTTATATATATACGAGTCATTCAGAACCCGTGCTACGCACAAACTTGCGATCTAAGTGTTTTTGAGTAAATTTGTTTATGGTTTCGTAAATATGAAAATTTTGATGAGTTTATAGTTGATTAGTTATTGTAGTTGTTTTTTCTTTTCAAATTACTCAGGACCCGATGCATCTATTTTGTTGAGTTTACAGCTCAGTTCTTCTTTGTTATGTTTCTTTAATTTTTTTCTATGTTTCTAGTCTAAGTTTTAGACAATGAGCTGGGTTTAGACTCTATTGAACTCTTGCTTATGTCTTACACTTAACTTTTTTAATTTGTTATTATAATTTTCAAATGGGTTCGAGCCCGTCTAGCCCGTGCCCATTTAAGCCCGTGCCTGTTTGGGGCCGAGCCCGTGGAGACCGTGGCCAGTCCCCGTCCGTTTTGCCACGTCTATGTGTTGTGTACGTGTTTAAATGACGTAACCGTATAACTTAATTAAATATCTACATATAATAATAATTTAATCATTATAAAATATTACGATATAATGACTTAAATTAAAATATGTGAATAAATCAGATTAATTATTAATATTAATTTAGGAGTCAACATTTTAATGTCTTGGTCAAAATAGATATTAACCCCTGTAAATTAAATTAGTGTACTGAATCTTTATATATATATATATATAAAAGATGATAGGAATCAGGGGATGCTTGGTAAAATAAAAAGACAGTCGATTGCCACATTCCACCCAAGGCCCTCGGTGTGTCTTCTGAGGAGGAATATTCATCCAACAATAAAAGTAAACAGGAAATCCCAAAGGGGTGAAAGAAATTCCGTTTCCATAACCAGAGAAAACCCTATAAAAGTTCCAACCAGACCCCTTACTACTTCATTGCTCTTCAAATTCAGTCAAGTCCATCTAGAATCCGTCTCCACAGCACAGTAAGCTGTCTTTGGCCACTCTATGCTTTATCCTATTTATTAACTATTCAGTGGTGTTGTTATATGGTTGTTGTTTACAAAAATTTTGCCTTTTTAAGCACGAAAAACCCTATTTTGCCCATAGCTATGGATCATGTTTGACGTAATAAAGTGGGTAAATGGTCCACCCACGGATGTGAATTGTCGTTCCGGGATGAGACGAGCCATTCGCGCGAAGGTCGATGAGCGTTTTGTTTAATATTCATCGATCTGTTTGTGTGTACTGTTTTAAAAGCATCCCCATTCAAGTGACTTCCGTCTAGCGACTAAGGGCATCCACAACGGGTGAGCGCCGGGCTGCTCGCCCTGGCGCGCGCGCCCGCCCCCGTTGTGGAGCGCTCGACAAGGCGAGCGGGAGCGGCATGGCGAGCGAGTGGCGTGTTGGGAAAATGGCCTCAAAGATCCCCAACAACCCTCCCAAAGAACAATAATAGAGAAAAATAAATAACACAAGAATATACGTGGAAACTCCAAACCGGAGAAAAACCACGGGCCTCCAGAGAGAAGAAAATACACTATGTGAAAAATTATTACAATCACACAGCTATAATCTCTCAAGCCAACCCCCAATTACACCCACACTCTCCAAAAATTTAACTCACACCTTTCACACTCTAAGACAAGAGAAAGAAAGAAAGAATAATTAAATACTTAAAATGTATTTAATTGGTGCGCTTAAAAACCAAAGCCTTGGATTCCTTTTATAGACATGGAGACCACTCCACCTTTTCTTCTTTTACCGATGTGGGACAAGACTCCACCTTTTATTTTAGCCAAACCCAACAATCTCCACTTTGGGTAAAATAAAAGTAAAATGCAACCACATCAAAAAGAACAATTGTCTTCACCCGACAATCATACTCCACCATAAAAGAGTATCACCACTTAGAAAAATCCCTTATAAGAATTTCACCTCGGCGCATGTCGAAAAAAACTTGCTGAAATGTTTATGGTATAACTTCCCTGTTGGCCCCCCGAAAGTTCATCAGCTGAACATGTGTAAATTCGTGAACCCGCTAACAAAAGGACACATCCCTTTCCATGGTAACGGGCATACCATGGGGATGCCAACTTCTCAAAAGAATTCTTCACCGTCAGTGACGACGGAGACATTGTTAGCAGAATTGGAGTTTTTTGCCTAATCCGCTCCACCTGGACAATTTCTTTTAACATATCCAGATTTCCCACACTTCCAGCACGTCGAAGTCCTTCAAGGGTTTTTCTTCTTCTCGTTCCTACATATCAAAACTGCACCTTCTGATGAAGTATTGCTGCTACTTTCCAGTCTTTTCTCGTCGGACAGGAGTTTGCTAGTAACATCTTCATACTTCAGGGTCTCTTTCCCGTACATCAGAATAGGCTACATATGTTCATAAGAAGATGGCAAAGACAATGTTTCAAAAAACGTAAGAAGCGTACGCCTCGAGGCGTGCCTCAAGGCGAGGCGCGGGAGAAACGCCTCGGGGCGCTATAATTAAACTAAATTCAGAGGCGGCCGCCTCAGGCGACCGGGGCGCTGAAGAAACGCACGCCTCGAGGCACTGCGTTTTAGGCGCAAGAGGCGCTGCAGAGTATAACGACGCCATTACTTTCTTCGTTTTTTTTTTTAAAATACGACCCAGTCTAAATCGACGCGGTCTCAAGTTAAAGAATCCGAAGTGGCGACTCGTAAGGTAATTTCATCTTTCTTTGTGTTTGTACTTTGAATGGTATCAGTGTGAAGGCTTCGGTCAGAGCCTGTAGGAACTTAGCTTCGGCATAAGTTCAGTTTTTTAATTTTTTAATTTACTCACACCGGGGCTTGTAGAAATTCAGTAGAGCCTGTAGGAATTTTGTTGATTTTATTTTTAGTTTATCTTTATTTTTCATTTTGAGCCTTGCTTTTTTACGGTTTTCAGTAGGGTTTAGGGTGTCCAGTTTTTTAATTTTTTTCTAATGATTTGATTCGAAGTGAAAATGATGATGATGCCACTGGATATGATCCGTATTTTAGACCATTGAATACGGATTCACTTGTTTCGCTAGCAAAATAAACATATTCTTATTATTATCTTATTTATGTAGTGGTTTTGTTATGTGGTGACTTTGTTATGTTCGTGTGATGACCATCGATTTCTATGTTGATGTAATGACGTTTGATGTGATGATTTGAGTTTGTTATTGTTTTCGTGAGTTTATTTGGCTTTTCTAGTAAATTCCATGAATATTACTATGATTTTTATATATATTTTAAATTGAGGCTTACGCCTCGATGCGCTTCGAGGCTTAGGCCTCGCCTCGTCCGACCAAAACGCCTCAAACTCGCCTCGCGTTTTTTAAAACATTGGGCAAAGATAACATAAACCTCAACTCTTTATCCTCATCTTCAACCTTCACTCCAATAGCCTCCAGTTCCGAAACAATATTACTAAGAACACTTAGATGATCTGAAATTTTTGTACCTCCATCTATACGTAATGTATGAAATTACTCCTTGAGATACAACCGATTTGAGATGCCCTTGCCTTGGTACAACTGTTCAATCTTCTCCCAAAGCTCCTTTGTCGTTGATAACCCATGCACATTAGCTAGCACATTCTTTGCAAGACACAAACGAATGGCACTAGCCGCTCTCAGATCCATATCATCCCATTCTTCATCATCGCTTTTACTGGTCCTGCTTTTATCATTGCTGGAAACAGGGGCTGGTTTTCCCCTCAACGCCTTGTGTAATCCGGACTGAATCAGCACATCATTGACTTGAACTTGCCACAAGCCAAAATTGATTCTTCCGTCAAACTTCTCTACATCGAACCTCATGGGACTGAACCTTGACATCGTATCCGTATCTCAAACCCAACAGAATCCTCGTTTCTGATGTGGAAGATCAGACAAAGCTGCAACCACAGAGCATACTCCGAACCTCTGAAATACCAAGACACCCTCTAATACGACCAATAGAAATTTGTTTCTGATGTGGAAGATCAGGCAAAGCTACAACCACAGAGCATACTCCAAACCTCTAAAACTGAGACCTCCTCCAGCCTGTCTTCGATACCACTTGTTGGAAAAATGGCCTCAAAAATCCCCAACAACCCTCCCAAAGAACAATAATAGAGAAAAATAAATAACACAAGAATATACGTGGAAACTCCAAAACCGGAGAAAAACCACGGGCCTCCAGAGAGAAGAAAATCCACTATGTGAAAAATTATTACAATTACACAGCTATAATCTCTCAAGCCAACCCCAATTACACCCACACTCTCCAAAGATTTAACTCACACATTTCACACTCTAAGACAAGAGAGAGAAAGAAAGAAAGAATAATTAAATACTTAAAGTGTATTTAATTGGTGCACTTAAAAAACAAAGCCTTGGACTCCTTTTATAGGCATGGAGACCACTCCACCTTTTCTTCTTTTACCGATGTGGGACAAGACTCCACCTTTTATTTTAGCCAAACCCAACAGGGCGAGCATGGGAGAGGGGTACGTGGCAGCATGTGATTGGCTGCTGAGTTTTTCATTTTCTTTATTTAAAAAAACGAAAATTAAAATTAAAAATCTAATTGAAGAAATGTGGACGGGCTTCGGACATTACGAGTAGAACTATGTCGTTTTTTTTTCCGTTTTTATGTACTATTTTTTTTCGTTTTTAATTAATGTTTAAAAATTGTATTGTAATTTTCAAATTTATCAATACAATTTTTCGGCTATTATATTATCTATTTTTGCTTTAATAAAGAATAAAATAGAAATTAAAAATACAAAACACATACAAAAAAAAATACAAAATATATAGGTGAGCACCAAAATGGTGCTCACCCATTGTGGGAGAAAATGAGGTGATCACAAAAATATTGGTTTGGGCCCACTTTTAATATTATTATAATGGATGAGCACCACTTTGGTGCTCACCCATTGTGGATGGCCCAAGGCTTTTTCAAATATCGGTTGTGTATATATGGTTGTAAACGAATCGCATCGAAGGAAATATTGAGAAATTATATTCGAATTTGGAGAAATTGGCAAATATTAGAAATTGAATACTATTGTAGATTGTTTTAAATTTGATTTGAAGTCGGTTCGGCAAAAAGTTCGAATAAATTCTATTTCGGTATAACTTTTGGTCGGTTCAGTCAATTTTTGTCCGTTTTAATGTTTAAAATCTTATTTTTCTCTTATTAATAATATAAACATTAAAAGATTAAGTAATATTGGTTTTTGGGTTTTGGTTCGGTGGTTCGGTAATAAATTTTTTGGTCGGTTTCCGATTCAAGGTTTCCGGTCCTAGCAGAAACGTAAAGCAGAAGAATCTATGTAGGCAGAAACCGAAAATGAGACTTATGTTAGCCGACCCCAAATCATTTTGGGATTAAGGGTTAGATGTTCTTGTAAGATAAACCAACATAAAGTTGGATAAATCCCACCTGGACTCCACCTAGGCGCACTGCTCTAAAAATCGGCCTAGGCGGCCGCCTAGGCGCTAGAAGGTCGACCTCCGCCCCGACTACCCCATAGTCGGTTCTGCCAGGCGGGTAGGAGGCTCTTGGCGGCTCTAGGCGGGCTGAGGCGGGTCCAGGCGGGCTATAGGCGGGCTGAGGCGGGTCCAGGCAGGCTGTAGGCGGGCTGAGGCTTTGCCTAAATTTAGGTTTTTCTTTTTTTTTTTTTAAAAACAAAGCTGATGTGAGTACTGTTACTACTGTACTAATTTTAAATATATTAATTAAACTGATGTCATTTAATTAAAACTTGAATTATTATTTATTAAATTTCAGTATAATAAAAAAATTCCTCTCCAAAAGAATTTTTTAAAAGAATATTATTATGCATTTTGTATGCATATATAAAATAAATAAAATATAAAATATAAAAAAAAACGCCTAGCGCCTAGCCGCTGCCTCCAAGGCCTAGGCGCTAGAAGGTCCCCGTCCGCCCGCCTACCGCCTAGCGCCTTTTAGAACATTGCCTAGGCGTGATGCCCTATTCGGTCGTCCCGCTTGTGTGCCTAGCGCCTAATACTTTTTAAAACAATAAAAAAATTACTTCCTCTGCTCTCTTTAAGTTGCAACAGTTTACTATTTCGCACTATTCATATACTAACTTCCGATCGTACTTCTTAGTTCTTTCTACTAATATAAAAACAAATGTTATCATGTAAGATGTTGGATTTGTCTTGATGTACATTTTTAAAATATTATTTTTTTTGTTAATCAAATAAAGATATTTATGCTCAAAGTTATATATTGAACTCCGTGTCACATGTCTGAACGGAGGTAGTATATCCCTTTAAGTTGTTCACTTGGTTTGTATTTTGACACTAACAAAATTGTGATGCAGAAATTGTCACTCTGAATTTCTCAGAGTCCTACAGCCAACAAGAAGATCATGTCTGATCATATGGATGTTAAGTTATCCTTGAAAGTTATGATGAACAAACAGAAAAATAAGGTACTATTTGCGGAAGCTGATAGCGATTTCGCAGACGTTTTATTAAGCTTCCTGACATTGCCATTAGGAACAGTTATTAAACTCCTCAAGAAACAGTATGCATTTAGTGCTCCTGTCATTGGAAGCTTAACAACATTGTACAATGGCTTAGCGAATCTCGACAGTGCCTATTTCTGGACAGACGGTGGTAAGCAGATGCTGCTTAATCCGAGAAATTCATTCGGAGATGAATGTAATAAGCTGAAACTCAATGTTGACGACACTCAACCTGCAAATTACTTCAGATGTGCAGACAGTGAATGTAAGAGCAAGAAGAGGACCACAACTGTAAGCATGTATTATAATACTACGAAATGCGAGTGTGGGAAATATATGAGCAAAGCAATGGGCCCGATAGAGTCTCCAGGGGAATTTAACGGTGATGATGGTGGAGTTTTTACAGAAAAAGGAGCAACTTTTTTAATAACTGATGATCTGAAGATGGCGCCCGTTGTGCCGGGAACCATCATACAAACTCTCATCAATCTTGAAGTTAGCATCGCGGATGGTGGGGGCGAGCTAATGACTGTGACTCTTGGCTTGAATGATGTGAGTTTTGGTTCCTGTTTTTAACAAGTCTTATTGTTATAATGATGCGGCATTTTGGATTTTTGGTTTGTGTTAATTATAGAAACTTACCCTTTGGGTTTGATTTTGTCTTACATTTTGCTCAATTAATCTGAAATATATTTTACAATTACATGCTCCAACTTTTCTAAATATTACAAATGACCCACATTTTTCGTTTGACTATTTGTAGTATTTAGAATAGTTGAGGGTTGTAAATATAAAGTGTACAAAAGAAGTTGGGGGGGTTGTTTGTGATATTTGCTACTCCACCATCCCACTTCCAAGAGTCCACTTTAATGAACATACAATGTTTTTTAGTCATTTCAACAAAGGTACAACTCTTTTTAAACCATTCTCTCACTTATTTTTGTAAATTTTATCGAATAAGCTACTATTCTTATTTATATACAGAAATATTTGTTTAGGAAATTACGTTTAATTTGGAAGTGGACTCCTCTATTTAGACAATATCATTTCTTGAAATAGTTCTCTTCAAGTGGCACGAGGGAGTGTTTAGGATAGTTGAGGATGTAATTGAAAATGTAGTTGATGACATCAACAAGTTTTCCTTAGCTCCACTAAAAGCAAGTGCAAAATGCAGGACAGATGTAAACCTCAAATGCGCCCTTTTTTTTTTTTGTAATTTCCATGGTTAGCTGAATATTTTTTTTTTTGGTAATAATGCTAAACCTCAAGGGTGTTCCTATAATTAACCCCTTTTGGTTTCCCACTTCTCACTCCTTTTCTTGGCTCAGATTATTTATTTGCTCAGGGGAGCTTTACTCTCCAATACTCCATTAACAGACCACATTCTCCATAAACGACACACCACGACTTATGTGACGGGAGATTTACCGCTTCACATGGTGGGAGAATCTTTATTATCCAGCTCTAGAAAGATGACCGTGAAAGCCTGGGTACAAGAATCTTCCCGTACATTACTGCTCGTACAAGCCGAGGAGGATTTTGTAGATTTCCTTTTTAGTTTGCTCGTTATTCCCTTGGGTGCATTCGAATGCCTTCTCGGAAGCAACACTTCGTTTAGGAGCATTGACAATTTGTATCGGAGCACAGAAAATTTTATCCTTGACGAATGTTTTAGCACGATGGATATGAAACGAAGACTAATGAAACCGGAGCTTCCTCCCAACTATCTCTCCAAGAACTGTATTTTCTCTCTGAGTGAACAAATAAATCCCAATATATATTGCTTCGAAAAAGTTAGTCTCTCCCCGGACTATACGGTAGAAAAAGGGTTTTGGATGCGTGTTAAGGACCCGAAAGGTGACGGAAGCTATGTTAGGCGACCTGAAACATTTATTGTAACTTGTAATTTAATAGTGCTTAGGAACTCAGTCGGTTTCGTAAGCGATATGATGAATGAATTTGGATCTGATGTCAAAGAACTAGAACTGCATATTGGATTGGAAGAGGTAACGAATATCACTTTCTATATGTAATATTTGCTCCTCTATTTGATAAGATGATATAACGGGAGGGACTCAATTTTTTTTATGCAGGCTCTGAACATATTGAAAGCGTCTCTGACATCAAATTATGCTTTGAAGGATGGCCTTTATAGTCAGATATTAGAGAAGCTACCATTGCAGGAACGCTGAGGTTGGAAAAGATGGTCGTTCTGTAAGCAGATTGTAGTATCGTTGGGTCTTATTTTTTCCAGTCTATTTAGTCACTTTGCTAATTATGGCTTGTTTGACTGCTTAAACAAGTGATAAGTGAGTTTATATTTAGGAAAATTTCATTATGGGATATGTTGCTTTGTGGAATTAAAGTTTAAGAAGTGATTAACAAAAACAATTGTGTTGGGAAATTCAGTTCTTAATTGATTTTTTTATGGCTAAAAATTTTAAGTTGGGTAAAATTAAATGGTTCAGGATTAATTAAAGGACACTTTGTATTGATCGTGGAAGTATGAAAATTTCATTTCACATTGAATTATGTGAAGAAGTTTAAGACAACTAATTAGTTGGAGCTAGTTGGAGACTTTAAAACATTGATTAAGATTATACATCAACTCTTGAGGTGGCTCGGCCATATGCGCGGGCGCTCGAGTGGCTCGTATCTGCTCAGCTTGGGTTATGGGCCTTTGATTTTGTTAATTGGACTTTAGGCTGGAATGGTCTTTGATGGAATTGGGCTTGGCAAAACTTCAAGTTCTACTGGTGGCACTATTCCTTCTGGTCAAGTTGAACTCTCTTGGCTTTTCTGGAATGGCTGTCCAGTTCATCTCTGGTGGTTGTTGAAATAAAATTGGTCAGGAATCATTCCCATTAATCAGTGGTTTAATGTCTTAGTGGAGCAGTTACGTGGTCATTAAGCACCATTAACCTGCCATTGATGTCTAGTATTTACAATTCCTGGTGTGGATATTGGTATAAATAGTCGCATTCCGGACTGCATTTTGTATACATCTGATCTAAGCATTTTGCGTATGAATATAGCGTTTTGCACTCATATAGTACTTTGCTTAGTTCTTGCTCATTTCTAGTCAGTCGAAGCTTCAATTTTGGTGTGCTACATATTTGAAGACGCAAGCTGTTGTTTCTTTGGAGATGATATGTCTGATCCTTCATTATTTATGGGACGTCTTCGTCTTGCAGAAAGCGATTCTCACCTCGACTTTTTGACATATGTTTAGTAATATTTTCTGTATTTTATTTCTGTTTGAGTTCTTAAATTTGTAATAAAGTTGTAGGACCTGTAGTAAAATTCAATAGACCGGTTCTTTTAATAGACCGGTACCCATTTGTAATTTTCCTTTAATCGGTTCAACATATAGCTTGAAATTGCTACAGCTTCATAACATCGGCTTTTAGTTCGTATATTCTCTCCCCCCCCCCCCCTCTCTCTCCTCCTCTCTCTCTCTCTCTCTCTATATATATATATATATTATATATATATATATATGTCCCGACCTACCTGGTACCCACCCGGCGGCACGACTCGAATACCCGGTCCATCGGACCGCCTGATCCTTCAGTAAGTTGGTCTTGATTCTGATTTGCTACCCGATGAAGAAAACGGGTATATATGGCCCTATCGATAAACACATTTCATTTTTTTCTTGGATTTTACCCAATATTAATAGTCCAGTCTGAACAAACCTAATTATTTCATATTGTAATGAGCTGGGCTCCTCGAATACCCAATCTGATGGACCTTCCGATTCAGTGAGTCCTGGTCCTGACTTGGTACTCGGTTTCTTAATGGACCGGTTGACTACCTGACTCGAAACGCTACCGGGTCACAGTGCACCAAACTAGTTTGACCCGTCAAGAACACTAATTAGGATTATGCATGCCAAGTCAGCTATTCAATTTTGGTTATATCATGAACCACTACTAATTGCATGATGGAACTGACCAACATGTACGTTGCACTAAAAATAAATATAATGCTAGGACTTTATCCCACATTGGTAAATATTCGCCTTGTCTTCATTATATAAAAATTCGAGCTAATTCTCTCACTGCCAATTAGTTTTGAAAAGGAACTCTATATTTCAACATGGTATCAGAACATATTCTCTACATGGGCGAGCCCAACGACCCATGATGATCTAGCTCAGCAACACCCGAGTTAAAGAATCCACGTTGCAAGCCTTGGATCCGGTTACACGTGAGGGGCATGTTGAAACATGAATCCCCAATAAGGAAAATACTAGTCGTACCTTCCATATATAAAGATCCATGACTACCCTCCATTTGCCAATTCGTATTGGGATGGAACCCCATACTGTAACATGGTATCGGAGAGGATTGCTCCAGACCCCACTTCTATTGCTGCTTCTACTTATACTATCTCCAAAAAAAATCCACATGCTCAACCCTCCTCTTAATTGACCTAGAGTCCATCCCTTCTTCGCTCGGTCTCAGGTCTCACGTGAAGGAGCGTGTTAGAACCGTGTCCCACAATCGACTATAAAAATAAATATTGACTAGTATATGGGATTGATGAACTACTCCTATCACTAATTGGTTTTAAGATGAACCTCCAATATAATAATTATTAGTAATAATAATAGTAAATATTATTAGTAATGATAATAGTAATCAACAACAGCACAACAACAACAACAACAACAACAACAACAATAAGAATAATAATAATAATAATAATAATAATAATAATAATAATCGAATCGAATGAACTGAATTGGATCGAATCGAATGGACTCGAATCAACTTAATCAATCGAATGGACTGACTAACCGAATCAATCGAATCGAAAATCAAAATAAGTCCAAAAGAACAGGGCCTTAGAGCTACTTCATCAAATTATTAGTCCGTCAATTGCCACTAAGCTCCATATAGTCGTCGTCTTCATCTTCATCTTCTTCTTCAATATAGTCTTCTAATAGATTCCTCTTTCTCTTCTTCATCGTCTCTTTCTCTTCTTCATCGTCTCTTTCTTTCACCTCAAAAACTATCTCCTCCTCATCTAAGTCCTCGAGCAGCTCTCCTGTAAGAATTCTTTCCCAATAAGATCTGGTTCTTCTCTTCTTCTGGCTTTCAGCACCAAGTTTTGTTGGATACCGATCAAGTCCTTCATCTTTCTATTTCTTCTCCCCTTCTCCCCCAGTCTATTTATATTACATAGTGTCCAAGACCTTCCAACTCGTCAAGTAGGTTGGCGTATTTTATAAAACTAATGTATAACCCGTCGAAATTTGACGGGCATTCACTTTATGTTGTAATTTACAAGTAAAAATCGAAAAATAAGGTTTAGCCACTTCAAATCGTACCGCAGCGAAACACGCGAGTACACAGAAATGATGAGGATGAGATTCAGTCACCCAAACTAATTTAGCATTTATGTACTTGTACTAGTCCTAAATCCGATTGAAATATAATTTTACTATTTATTCCAGTTCAAAACTCGTATAGTAACACATGAAACAATGAGAGTATGGTTCAACCGCTCAAACCCGTTTAAAATACATATACACGTATTCACCACAAACTCGATTAAAATATAACTTTATTACCCGTTTATATCTCATACCCCTATATAATACCCGCTAATTACTCAGTTAATCCATCTCAATGAAAACTCAATCATTGCAAAGAAAATGTTAAAAATAAATATTATAATTGACAAAAGATTAAAAATTAAATTCCTAATATAAGTTTGAAACTATACAATCTTCAAAAATCCTTTGCAATTTATATACCGATCCTTTGATGTGGAATTCAAGATTTTAGATAAATAAGAATAAAAATAAAAAATTCATGTAGGAGAGAGAGTTAAGTGGTACACCGAGTCCGTATTCATATTAGATACTTTTTATAATCCCTCTGTTCATAAAACAAAGTCCTACTTTGACATTTTCGGTCAAAATATAAAAAATAATATTTAGAAATGAAGAGAATCAAGTTTATAAAAAAAGATAAAAGATATAAAAATAATATTTATCCATATATAAGTTAGATATTAAAAAAATAAATACATACATATGTGAGCCATTGAGATTTACTTAATAATTTGCCAAATTAAATTTTCTAATAAGGATAAAACAGTTCGTTTGGCCAACTCTAACCAAATTAAAGTGATGATGTAAAATTAATATGGGTGGTAAAATACACATTTATTTTAAATATTTATTAAGTTATTCAGTCAGTAGAGTGTCATTGAAAATCAAGGTGGAATAGAATATTTAAATAAATAAGAATATGAAAAATAAAAATAACCACGTATGAGAGAGTTAACATGGTGCTCCGAATGCGTAATAGTATATTTTTAATCAAATTTATTAATACAAAAATATCGTCAGTTATATTTATTAATTAGGTTCAGTCACAAGAAGTTCCTCACCGATGCAGAACACAACAAAAAACAAAAAAGATGAGGCAAGAATTTAGCCACTCGAACCTATTTATAATTTATATAATCGTACCAGTCCTAAATCTGACTTAAAGTAGTGATACCCGAAACGATACAGTTAGGGCCCAACCATCTAAAATCCATTTAAATATTATATACTATACCCGTCTCAAAATCGATTAAAAGATGATTTAGCATATGTTCCCTCGTAAATCTATATAGTTATATGCATTAAATACCCAAATCTATTAAAATATATAAAATCTAGATAATTAAATACAAATTTCTATAATAATTGGTTCTTACGTTGGTAAAATACACATTGATTAATTAAACTAATTACCCAAATCTATTAAAACTTATAAAATATATATAATCAAATATAAGTTGTTACAATAATTGAATTTTACGTATGATTTCAAAAGATTCAAATTAACTCAAATTATTACATGTTGATAAATTGCACAAATTAAATTAAATAAAACTAACTAATCAAATTAAATTTTCTAATAAAAATAAGATTGTCTATCTCGCCAACTCAATGATTGGCCAAATTTCATTTCCAATAAAAATAATACTATCTATTTGGCCAACCGCCAACTCAATAATTGGTCAAATTAATTGCATATGAGAAATGTGATGGTAAAATAAACATTGATTATAAGTACTTATTTAGTTCTCTGATCAGTGGAGTCTCATTCAAAATCATTGTGACATGAAATATTTTAGATAAAGAAAACTAAAGATTAGAAAATACCACGTATGAGAGAGGCTTAGGGGGTGTATTGGTTGTGGATTCTGTAGGGTTTTTTGGAGCTTAAAAAGTCTTTGGATTTTTATGGGTTTTCTAATTCCACAGACTCTATGCAGAGTTTGACAGACTTTTTTTGATTGATTTAAATGGATTTTTATCTACTTTGTAAGAATGTAAAATCCAGCTCAAGTCAGCTCAAGTCATGAAACAAGAACAAGCTAGCCTCAACTAATAATACTAATAACAATAATAATAATAATAATAATAATAATAGTAATAATAATAAAGTAATAACAATAATAATGATAGTAATAACAATAGTAATAACAATAATAATAATAAAGTAATAATAATAATAGTAATAATATTACTAATAGTAATAGTAATAATAATAATAGTAATAAATAATAATAATAATAATAATAGTAATAATAGTAATAATAATAATAGTAATATTAATAAATAATAATAGTAATATTAATAGTAATAATAATAGTAGTAATAATAAATAGTAATAATAATAATAATAATAAATAATAATAATAATAATTATAATAATAATAATTGATTGGGGATCAGAGGCTTCAAATGTGGCTGT